>JAGSMP010000142.1:0-1200000 GCA_029286625.1 Parnassius orleans
ATTGTAGCATAATACCGGTGTGAGCGGCCCCACTAGATCGAATGATGACCTGGTAAAATATGCAGGAGTGGCTCAGCACTGTAGTATTCCTTGGGGAAGGTATATATTGCAGGGACTTGCGATGGGTTGTAATAATAATGATGATTAAAACTAATAAAATTTGAAAAAACTACATGAATTTTAAATTTTTGTGCGATTTATTTTAGGTTACGATTAATATTTAAGTGCCAAATATATCATATCATTCGACAGCAAAGTTTGAATTGCACTTTTACATTGCCTAATAGAGACCATTAAAAATATTTTGGCACTAAAAGCCGTTTTAAAATTATATTATGGCGTATTTGAAAAGTATGTTAAAGCTTACTTCGCTAATATATATTAGCTACATGCTATTCTAATATACATTTATTAGATTGACCTGTTTCTATGTATTCATGAATGCTTTTGTGTATGTGTGTGTATATGTATTTATCTTTTTCACCCACTTTTAGACTATTCTAGTGCTTATACTAACATATTCATAATTAATCCACATTTACAAATAAAAGCTATCAAAGTTTACGACAAGTAATAAAAACGTGTGGAGTTCACGTTTTTATATAGGTAATAAAATAATAATAATAAACATTTATTTCTCCCATACTCGAGTTATACATTAAAATCCATAAATAGCTAAAGCATTTTTAGTTTTGTGCGATACAAGAGCCCAAACTTTATCTTCTCCTGGTTTGTAGTAAATATGTTGTAAACATTGTAAGTGCGTTTTCTTTTTAGTTGTAGATAATAACATTTATAATTTTCATACTATTAGCATGTTATGTTATGTGCTGAATGAACTGGTAGTTGAGAAAATTTTGGCTTAATAAGTGCAACCAAAATCATTCGTTGAGGTCTCCAATTCAAGCACGTGTGTTTATTGGAAATATTTGGGAGGCGTAAACTGTGATACCGTAGGTTAATATAGATTGGCATAGGATATTTAAACAGTTTTAAGTATTGTCCAATTTGTGACATGTCTTATGTTTTAAAAATTAAATAAGTTTCTAAGTAGTAAGTGAGGTATATGTAGTTATATTTATATATGTTATTCCATTAATATTTTGATAAGCGTCATTTTATATGTTATACCAAATTGTAGAACACGTTATCGCATGAATTTTATGTTTCTTTAATTAAGTTAAATAAGCAAACTGTTACCTGTATCCTACAAAAGCCAAGCCACAGATGATTGAATGAATGACAGTTAATTTTAGAAATTCTATTTTAATATAAGTATGTAATTTTCCTGACTGTTAAGACCTCATGTTTTAAAGATTTTGCATATAACAAAAGAATAATATATTAAAGTTTACTCACGACTCAATTGTCTAGGCACAATCGCTCTAGAGCTACCTCTACCCTATGTACCGTTTATGCAATATGATTGTTGACAAGCGGAGCCAGAAATTTACCGCAATGTCTGTTCTCCTTTCTTTGTTGAAATCGGCTACCCTTAATTACGTTAACTGCAACGAAGGACCCAAAAAAACCGAAACTATTTTAAAATACTTTATCTTAAATATCGCTGCTGTGTGAGGCTTTTTATCTATGAGGCTATGTTATAACTCTTCCACCCTCAGATCAGCAACTATTTTAGAACTTTGAGAAAAAAGTTGCCGGTAATGCTTTTCGACTTTAGATTCTTCGGACTTTTCATAGCTATGTTGGGTGTTATTCGGGATCTGTTCTTGCTTCTTAGTCTTGTAGTAGTAACGAACTGAGATTGTGATAGCGATACTACTACGCTTGATAACAAGGCTTAAAAGGAATAGTAGTGTCATATAAAGTTAGAGATCCATCTCTCTCAGATGAAGTGGTGGTTGCATCATGATTTGGTCCTGGGCTGCGTGGAGTCCTTTCAGGTTGATTGTATTAACACGTTAAACGCCATGTAAGAAATGTGATTTTACTCCAAAAATTTTTGTAGTCATTTTGTTAATAATCGTATATATAGAAATCAGTTTTTATCGAAATCAAAATACAGTTTTCAAGTTATTGCTGAAAAACTAGCTATGCGGGCACTGCTTGACCCCATGGCGCTCAAAAGCAAAAGTTATTTTTCGTTTGCATGCGCCACGCCGACCGCCGGTCACCCGCGCTCAGTCTATCGCCGGCGCTTGCGCGGAGAGGTTATGTTCGTTTGGTTTTGGCTAATTAGAATACGTCTAAAGCATATTTCATGTTAGTTATGTTTAGTAATTCATTGCGATGGAAAATAATATAGTACCTAATAATGAGGAACGATTTTGCGAATTTCAAATGGATTTGGCGGACTTTGAATTGTCGCAAGAAGATTTGCAAGAGATTGAGACTTTGAGGTTCAACGCACTTCAGACATCGTTCAGGGACATCAGTAGCGACGATGAGTCTGAAATTTACATGTTCGAAGAAAAGAAGACGTATGGTTATCAATTCGGACAGTGAAAGCGATTCAGTAAAGATTTTGTCCTACAAAATTTACCTACTTCTTCAAACACGTACACAAAATGGAAGAACCCTACTGGATGCACTGCTCAGTCATACCCTTCACTGAGCCCACAGGTATGAGTTTCCTTTTCAAAGACTTAAGTCAAGGAGATCCAGAGGTTTTATTCTTTGTTAGTTGACGATTCCTTGTTTGAAATAATTGCTGAACAAAGTAACCTGTTTGCTACATAAAGCTTTGGAGATAAAGATTTCAAGCCATGTTCTCGCTCACATACATGGCAGCCAACCGATAAGCATGAAATAAAACGATTTTTGGACTAATTTTATTCATGGGCCTTGTAAATTGCCATCAATTAGTGATTACTGGGTACAGATGACATATTTCAACAACCGTTTCTCACTGATGACTAGGAACAGATTTGAATTACTTTTACAGTACCTACACTTTGCCGACAATTACAACTTGAATCCGAACGATCGCATTGGAAAAATCAGGTATCTTGTGAATTTGTTAAATGATAAATTTAAAACCTATGCCCTAAAGAAGAACTGTGTGTCGACGAAAGTATGATTCCTTTTAGAGGTCGAGTCACTTTTCGACAATATAACAAATCTAAAAGGCACAAATACGGTATAAAATTGTTTAAAGTTTGTACAAATCCTGGTTATACTTTAAAATACAGGTATACAGTGGAAAAATATTGATATTGAGAATAATACCCTACAAAATAGTATTATCCTGTGCGATGAACTCTTGAATAAAGGCCACCATTGCCACTGATAACTGGTACACCAGCTTGAACTGGCGTACGAATTACTAAAAACGATACACATTTCCTGGGGACAGTGAGAAAGAACAGAAAGTACTTGCCTAGGAAAGTAGTAGAAACTAATTTAAAACGAGGTGAATTCGTAGCACAAGAAAACGATTGTGGCATCACAGTATTAAAATGGAAAGATAAAAGAGATGTTTCAATGCTGTCTACAAAGCACACGGACAAATTTACTCGATTAAATGTCAGAGGCAAGGCGGTGCAAAAACCAGCAATGGTTATTGATTATAACAAATGTAAAGCTTCAGTCGACATGAGTGATCAGATGACAGCTTATTCAACTCCACTGAGAAAAACTGTCAAATGGTATAGAAAATTGGCCATAGAATTGCTCTTGAATACAGCTGTGGTAAATGCGTTGATAATGTATAAGGAAACCACTAAGAAAAATATTTCAGTAGTAGATTATAGAAAAAATCTCGTTCAATATCTCACTAAATCAGGACGTCCAGAAACAGGTAACTTGGCACTTGAATTACGTCCAAAACGACGAAAACATGAACTTGTCAAAAAAGGAGGACCTGTACGCAAAATGAGACGATTTTGTGTCGGCTGTTACAAGAACAATGTAGAAAAGATGTCGAGAAAAGACGCAAAAATAAGACCCTGAAAGTGCCTACCTATTGTTTGCAGTGTGATGGTTATTTACATTATTGCCTGCCATGTTTTAATAGAGAGCATCGAACGTAATTTGGACAATAATTTTTGTTTGTAATATTTTCAATATAATAACTTTTAAATTACTATCTAAATTGTTTTGTGAGCTTTTCTATGACCACGTAAAATATTGATATTTCTTTGTGATTGATATATTATTATGTTATTAAAACATTAATACTGTAAAAGATTTTGTATCTTTGAATCTTAAAACTACGATATTTAAAACCAAATTTTATATGAAACATTTTTTTTGCGTATTTTTCCCTACTTCTCATAATTTAGTACCTATTTTCTAAATTTTACTAGGCAGGTGTGTCCCACTGCAAAGGATTGCTCTCAAGCGCCGCGCCGGTCACTCACATAGGCGAAATAAACGACACGCGTGACCGGTGGCGCAAAAAAGCACTTTAAATTTAGATCTCGCATGTGGTCACCGGTGTCCCCCATGGCGCAATAAAGCAACATACATGAGGTCACCGGTGCCCCTTGGCGTTTAACGTGTTAAGGCTGATTCGTGGTACCGCTGGGGTGCCTTTTGCGTTTATATCCATTGGTATTTTCATTAGTTTCAGGAGATGGCCTTCTACTTGATCGTTAATATTAGTAATGGTAAATTCTTGTGTTTGCAGGAAGCAATTAATTGGTATTGTGGCTAAGTAACTACCCTGTAATGTAGTAATGTGTTCACGCCCGCATACTGTATAGACCTTAGTCGCCATCGCCATCTCCTTCCCTCAACCAGAGGGAAGGAGATGGCGTAGTGCTTGTCGTCAAGACGTTCTATGGCTTCTTTTGAAAGTGCAATGTCGGTTATATTACAGGATTTTGCTATAGACTGATTGATGATGAGGTTCTGGATACAGTTGGATTGTGGTCGAATTTGGGTGTTCGTTTCCTTTTCGCATAGGTACCGATTACTCAACTTCGGACATTCTGTCTCCATGTACACGAGTTTTTCTCTATTAGTTGCTATTAAAGGATAGGGTGGAATAATAGATTGGTGGTTTTTGTTAGGCACAATGGATAAGCGGAATAGGTCGAAGGTGTCTTTGGAAATAACAGGGAATTTTAGAACAATTACTATTTGATTTTCTGTGAAATAATAACCTGACTTAATGATATTTTAATATTCTCTAGTATCTAAATTTAATACATGTTCGTTATCATAAATTTGCCTTAACCTTACTAACATAGATTTAATTTTTTTTTAAAACGTTACCCCCACACTAGGATTTTTCCTGTATCATGGAGGCAGTTTACAAACATAAATTGCACAAGTACAAACATCCAGACCCAGAACAATTATTTGTAGGCCATATAAATACTTGTTCCGTGCGGGATTCGAACCCGCGGCCCCCAGCTCAACAACTCATTGCTAAGCCACTGCGCCACGGAGTCGTCAATTACCTAACACATAACGTAGAATGGTGGGTGCTCGATGCATTGCTGATATATTTTCTATCCTATTAAGCTCATTGAGCATATCATCGATATTTTCTGTTAAAATTGTTAGGAGTTGGGAAAGCTTACTTTATGAGGCTACTATCTCTATACATCTCTATACATTATTATTATTTTGGGGTATTTATATAGTATTCTCATCTGGTTGGGCTGAATAAATATTTTAAAGGAACAAATAAATAAACATAAATATATATTTAATATACTAACATAATACTTTGTCTCTGATGTCGTCAAGTTTTACATATTGAAGAAATGTATGATATTGAGTTATGAGTCGTTGGTCCAAGTCTAAATGGTAGTAGGCCTGGTCCGTCTTCAAGATATTCAAGTTTTATCTCTTGGGCTGATCGTCAGCACGGTCAGTACAGTCAGTAATTTTAGAGTCCTGTAACAATTCAGCAGTTTAGGTTTAAGTCTAGACTTGCCTATCGGACCGCGTTTCCTAGACGTGTAAATGTGTATTGGTAAGTCAGTTGGAACATGGTAATGGGTGTAACGCAGGGCCAATTTTGTCGGTTAGCTAGGGGTTGGAAATGAAAACTTGTTGGTTTGGTTGGTATTCAACCTTTGGTTTCCGCGATTTATTCGATTATTTATTAATGCTGAACTTCCGGATAAAGAATGTTCATTAATTATTTCATACACTGTTTTCTTTTGATCTCGGTGTGTTAGTATGTATTGCTGCAGTAAATGTTTTGTCAAGTCTATCTCGATTGGGTCTCTTGGGTTGAAATGTCCATTGACAATATCGTAAGGCCTACATTTAGTGAAACTGTGTACAGAACTATTGTATCCTAAGATAGCATAGGACATTAGTTTTACTACATGCTCGTCTTTATTTTGTAGTTTTAGGATTCGCAGATGTTCCAGTATAGTAGAGTGGAACCGCTCCATGTTACCGTTGTCATTAGGTCAGTGGGCTAATGTTTTACGATGGTTAATTTTGTGTAATTGTACGAACTCAATATCAAATAATTTTGTGTAATTGTAAATAGCTGGTTCGTAAATTCGGTCCCATTGTCGGTGACAATAGTAAGAGGAAGACCATACGTCTATAAATGTGAGATACTTTTCATTATGTACTGTGAACATGTCCATATGGATAATCTCGAAAGGTTGGTAGCAGAGAACGATATTGAATTGAGGTTTTATAGGTTTCATATCGTACATACTTAGCCTGACCACATATGGTGCATTCATTAATGTATTTCGTAATGTGTTTTCTCATTTTAGGCCAATAATATAGTTTGGAAAGGGCCAGGAAACTCTCGTTGATGCCGCGATGGTTGGTTTTACCTTCGTGGTAGTTCTTTATTATTTCTTGTTTTCTGCAAATATTCTTTTACATTTTCGACTTCAACTTTAGTTGAGACAAGATTCATGGACGAGCTTCTAAATTTATCTTATAAGATTGGAATGACGTCAAACATTCAAAGATGGGGGTTAATTAATAATCCGGTTTTGACTTTTGGGTTAACGTATTCTTTTATGGCGTTGACAAGGTCTACTTCCATGTCCGGTTGTCTTATCTGTACAGCTGTTCGAGTATGTGTATCAAAAGGTTTGGTCACTATTGGTCGTCTTTTTATGTCGCCTACAATTGTTAATATTAGCTGTCTGTGGAATTTATTAAGAGGTTCGTTGGTAATGGGAATTTCGACGATCGGATTTTCTTGGCTTGTGTGGGCCGTTTAAGTAGTCGAGCCAGTGCTAGGGGCTGTTTTTACTGATGGGTTAGCTAACATTGAACATGATTCTTCGTTATGTATTTCCACCCGGTAAAGCGCATCGGCATTGTTGTTATTTTTTCCTTTTTTGTATATGACAGAAAAATCTTATTCGCTTAATTTTAATTTTCACCTAGTAAGTCGCGAGTTCGGTTCCTTAAGATTCATTACCCACTGAAGGGGTTTATGATCAGTTAAGATTTTAAAAGTACGGCCAAATAGATAGTAGGGTCTAAAGTACTTGGTTGCCCACACAATGGCAAGGAGTTCTTTCTCTATAGTGCTGTAGTTCACTTCGCTCTCATTTAGAGTTCTAGAAGCGTAACATATAGGTTTGTCTGATCCTATGGGTCCCTGAGATAGGATAGTTCCTATCGCTACATTGGATGCGTCAGTGGTTAGGACGATTTTTTTTGTTGAAGTCAGGATATTGGGGATTGGGTCGTTGGTCAAGAGAGTCTTACACTTTTAGAAGCAGTTAATATAGTCTGTGTCAAGAGTTATTTTTCGTCCCTTTTTAGACATTGTGTCAGAGGTTTAGTAATTCGAGCAAAGTCTGGGATGAACTTCCGATAATAATTTATAAGGCCTAAAAACTGTTTAATTTCTTTCGCGGTTTTGGGTAATGGATACTTTTTTATGGCGGATATTTTGCTAAGATTTGGCTTAATGCCATCTTTACTAATGATATGTCCTAAATAAGCGGTTTGCAATTTAAGAAACTCGGATTTATCCATTTGTATTTTAAAATTGAATTCCCGTAGTTTCTGAAATACTTTCTCAAGATTTACCATGTGCTCTTACAAAGAAGTGCTGAACACAATAATATCATCTAAGTACACTAGACAAACTGTATTTTGGAGGTCACGGAGCACGTTATCCATGACACGCTGAAACGTAGATGGCGAGTTCTTTAAGCCCATGGGCATCCGTAAGAACTCAAATGCCCATATTCAATGTTTTGGTGGGTCACTAGGGTTCATTTCGACCTGGTAAAATCCACTGGCTAAATCCAAGGTTGTAAAGTATTGGCAATTTCCTAACTTATCTAGTACATCCGATATATTCGGGATTGTGTATTTTTCATTGCTTCTAAAGTCGACTACAGTCGCCATTTAGTCTTGCCAGAAGCATCAAATTTTTAGGAACTATCCAGATCAGAGCTCCATGCAGATTCGGATGGACGAATTATACCGTGCTCTATCCTTTTACTGATTTGTTGTTTAACGTCTCTATGAACAAAGGGTACCGACAGCTTTTAGTATATATCGGTATATCATCAGTGGTCCAGATGCTATGCTTTATTTTATTAGTAAATGTTAGTTGTTCGCCCTCTATATAAAAAAACGTCAGCGTATTTGGCACATAATCTTTCTAAATTAGCGCGTTCTTCGGCATTTAGATGGTCGGTGCGTAAACGTGATAATACTTCTTTGTAACGCAGGATTGGTTGAACGTTATGAGAGGACTCGATGTTATACGTCTCGGCACATATTGGGCGATCTAGGGAGAAAATTATATCTTTCGGAGTCGGGTTAAATACCTCTATAATACCGCGGTTATTCGACACTAATGTTAGATATTCGTTTATGACGCAATTAGAGATATAATGTTCGCTAACTAAGGCTTCTCCGTCATGGACGTTAATAGGTAGTTTTATCAATTTCGAAGATTGGGATGGTATCACGTTCTTGTAAAAATTAACATTCCTAGAGTTATACATTAATATAGGGTTGCTAGCTAATCGTGTTACAAGTAATCTATCCTGTAGATCTATTCTGGCTTCCCATTTCTCTAATAGGTCGAGACTAATAAGGCCATCGAAGTAATCGTGAAATTTATAAATATCTAATTTAATACTATCAGGCTCTTAAAAAGTATGGAATAGTTATCGAATAATTATTCCTGGTTGTAGCATGGACATAGGTTACCTCGAACGGATTATAATTTAAAGGTATATGTGAAAAATATTTTTGTATGGCTTCTGGATTTATGAAAGACTGATTCGCCCCGGTATCGATTAGAAATTTTAACGGAGGGTTAGAAATACATATATATGGAAGCTGTCTACGTATATGTAAGTTATATTAATTCTATTTTGGCTTTTTTGAAGAACGATTCTTTTGAAAATCCTGAGTCGAATTGCTTGTAGAAGGTTGGCAGTCTACGTCATCTTGTTCGTTTCTCTCAGTTGCGTCATGATATTGGTAATGTGTGTCGTCATAGTCATAGGTCACAGTGTTGGTATGGTATGGTTGGTATGGTATGGTCATTATCATTATAGTCGTAATAGTCGTATTGGTGTTCAGGATAATTGTAACTATTGTAATCTGTAAATTCGTCAAAATTAATTTCCTACTTTTGAAGTAATTTGAAGGTGGTGGGTTACCGTATTTGCGCCAATCGTGACCGATCAGACCTGTCGGAGGCATTGGTTTAGGTACGTAATGGACATTCAGTTCTTCCTGTACAAACTCAAAGGCTTTTCAACGGTATCAGGACGCATGCACCGTATTCGTGAGCTAAACTCCAAACCGCATACAAAGCTTGCGTTTGATTTTTTATATAATATACGTTTGGCTTCTATTGTAGTAGCAAGGTTTCATGAAGCGTAACATACGTCATGATACTGCTGAGTGTACATAATGAGTGTCTGACATCGTGCATAAAATTCTTGGGGAGAGCTGTTTCCCTGAGTAGCTAACGAGAGGTCATTGTAGAGCGTCGTTTCGTCTCTTTGATCCGAAAAATTATTGATTAAAGCTGTACGAATGCCATGCCAGTTTTCAGGAATACCGTTTGAATTTAAAGTGGTCGCGGCGGGTCCAGTTACTTTATTTAATATCCCGTTAAGCAGGCATAAGTTCGATAGTTCACTGCCATGATCATTACTTAGGTATGCAGCACATATTTGGTCACATAATTTTATAAATCTAGTTAGTATATTAGGGTTACCGTCAATCTCTGGCACTAGGCGCAAAACTTTGAAAATAGTATCAGGGTCGTGGGCCATTTTTGGTTCCTCGGTAATTATATCTAACTCTAAATAACAACTTAAATCTCTATTATAGTCTAAACTTTGTCTAAGTGGCTGCCTACGTGGTCACAGTTGGATGATTTCCTTGGATGGAAAATTTTGACAGGAAAGATTTACACTAGGAAAAAGGAAGCAACACTAGATAAAATTCTGGTGTACTTACATAAATTTCATCTCGGTTTTCTCGGGATCGATGTCAAGATGTATCCTCTTGGGTTGCAGTTGGTCCGTAGTAGATTCGAATACTCGTTTAAAGCTTGAAAGCTACGATAGCCTAACTAATTTTTGAGTTTCCTACCGACTGCGCCAATTTTGTTAACTGCAGCCGAAGGACCCAAAAAAAAATCGAAAAGAATTTTAAATAATTTATTATAATATAAAAATTACAATATAATTACTACAACTAAAATAAAAGTGAATCAGATCGATGCTAAATCTAGAATGAATTTTATTTATTACATTAAAAATAAAGTAAATGTATATTGCAGAGCTCCGTTAAAAGTCCTGGGTTTCTTCTGGTTCTTCCCAGGACAGAGTTTTTCAACCAGTGGTAATTAGACAAAGTGACTTTCAATAAGTATTTATAATCTATATTGAATAAAAGTTTCTGTTTCTGTTTCTGTTTCCGATTGCATCCATTGACGTCAATGCTCACGTTCTGCTGAGTTGCGCCTCGTGCCGTTGCAATGTATCGGGGTCTCTGCTGTGTAGGCTTTTTACCTATGAGGCTATGTTATAACTCATTCAAACATCAGATGAAATGCAATTTGATGTTTACAAACAAAGTTAAAGTATTAATTTAGTTATTTATATGTACCTATATTAATATGAATATATTTGTATAATAGATGGGCTGATAAGTTCGTATCGTTTCTATGAGATGGCGCCACAAGAATAAAATCCATATCATTTTTAGTTAGTACCAACCTTCAAAAGAAACGTGTATAAATTTGACAGCTCTCTGATTATTATAGTTTTTGCGTTATAGCATGGTGCGGGTGACAGCTCACGCCTATGAAGTTTCGTATTTTTTTAGATAAACTGTCATATAGATATTGTTGTACTTCATGGATGGGTACCGCCCACTTGCGACAGTGATGTGCTACGCTAAACTATGCCATGCCATAACGAACAACTACAGACTATCAAAAATCGGTTTAGAAATAAATCGAATATATAAAAATCACGTAAATATGTATTGGAATTGGAACTAATCGTACTACAAATTCTGATTTACGGAAACAAAACTCACATAGACGAATATGCAGTGTTTCCGACGCATGGACGATAAATTATTCGTTGGTTAGCTCAGGCAAAAAAAAATAATTAAAAAACAAATTACGCATTGTGTCAAAAAGACTTTATCATAACTCATAGCGGCCAAAATGGCTACAAAAAACCCATTTTTTATTTTAATTTCATTAGATTTATAAACCGAATTCTCGATTATTTTTACCTTCCGACCCAATATTTGGCCCATTGGACCTGGCAAAACTAATACACATATAGCAAAAGGCGCTAGCACTCGTATCTTGAAAAGCTGCCGGTGCAGTCTACGCCGTATTGAAAATTACGGCATGCCAGCCATTTTATTTGTTTAAATGTCAATATGAATGTTGCAATCAACATGAAATAGAAGATGATTTTTATTTTCAAATTAAAACATAGTATAATTTATACATTGAAGTGTCTGTTTATGATATCAAAATAACAGCCTTTTACTAAATACATATGAAAGTATATACGGTATTTATAACAAAAAGGCAAAAACAATTTTTTAAATGTATGTTTTACTGTCTGTTTGTTACGGCTTATAGCTGGCACTGACAGAGAGCTGATGTTATAAGGAGTAAACACAGGCTAATTTTATTTTAGAAAAAAAAATTTGGATTCAGCGCAAAAAAATTCAAACCCATGAAATCCAATCGTAATAAATACCAAGCGAGCGAGGTCCGGGAACAGCTATTATGTAACTGTTATGTCATAATTTGTATTAAACTTTAACTTAATTTAACATGCATTGTAGTTTATAAAGAAAAAAATGTTTCGATTTTAATTTTAATATCGATAGCTAATCGATAATTTATGCTTTGCTGTATCGTTAATGGCCTTTTTAAATCGATTTAACAATGTTCCATCTCTAGACACGCCAAAAGTGTAAGCTGTCACCCGCACCATGCTATAACGCAAATACTATAGTTTGTGAGATACTATAGTTTGTGAGATACAACATTTTGAGTGAAACTTTTGTTATTTTGAAAAAATGGATAAGGAATTTCGTGTGTTAATGAAACACTATTTTTGATGAAACAAAGTGCAGTTTGATGACAAAAGAAAGATCGCTATAATCCGTGTATCGCCCTCGATGGCAACTATGTTGAATAATAAAATCGAATTTTGCCAAACAAATGTGTTTTTATAAAACGATACGAACTTTTCAGCCCAACTGTTATATGTATGTATAGGAGATATTTGTATAGTTTATTTATTATATATTAGTAAAATGCATTTTATATTAAGTAGTTAAGTATAATTTTTATTTTGTTTTTATTCTATATTGCTACACCTACGTCAAATTCTCACCACTCCATGGGTTGAGTGGTAGAGAATGCCTCAAGGTATTAAATCCGCCCTTTGTATTCTTTTGTTTTAAGGAATGCAATAAAGAATAAATACATAAAATAAATAAATATTCTACGCTGTGTTATGTGAAGGCGTTTCTTTCCCAGTCAGGCCTCCCCATTGGTGTTTAAATATTCGTGGTGCATAAAATAGCTGCAGCGTGCCTTTTCGTAACATTAATTTGATGTTCAGGCATTTGGCGACACGCCCCTCTTGTCAGGAAATTACACTATGTCTGCGCGTATGTTCATTTAATTGTTATTTTTAATGTTATTATTCTGTGGCGACGAATGTCCTTCAATTTAATACGCCACTCTACAGTTGTCGACTTATTTTTTTTTATTTGTCGTATTACTCGCACGACACCTACCGACATAGAAATTTCTCAAGCAAAATTATACCGTCCGAGATGAAATAAACTTTTGCGTTTTGATGACTAGAAATACTAAGCGGTTCACGTTCGCCGTAGCGTACAATCAGTGATTACGCCAAATCCTTCTTATAATGAAGACGCCCATGTACAGTTTCAGACTCCTATGAGCTAGTATAGAAAAAACAAATAAATAAAATTAATAGCCGACTTGAAAGAAGGAACACAACAAAATAATTTCACATCCTGATGTTGAAGTTTCAGAATGTGATTATTTTATTAGTTCTTTAAAGTCGGTTTTAATTTTGATTAAATGTTTATTTTTCCCTTTGGTGGACTACCGAAAATAACAAACTAAATAATTACATTAAAACTTCATCACCTATTTGATTAATAATTTAAGTAAGGATGGTATTATCGTTTTTACGACTCGAATATCGAAATCGACACTACGTGGTTCACATTTGGCGTAGAGGACGTATTAAATGCGTTTTTTAATAAAGGTATAGTGTACTTACACTAATCACTTTTTATCATAAGGATACATTAACTTCCACTAACCATACGCCTTCAAACGTATCAAATATAGTAATTCTTAGAAAGGTAAGCTCAAAGAGCCATATTCAAGTAATTTAGCTTCCTTATTAATAAACTATCCCTTAATTCCAACAAACCCGGGACACAGTTTCAATATTAATGCTTCAGGCTTAATGCAAAATAAACCATTTTTGAATTATGTTAAAGCAATTTTATTACAATTATAGATAAATATATATTTATTTTTACTGTGTTAGCGGATTGTAAAACGTTGCGTTAAAACGTGCTTGATAGTGAAGCATCTACAGTGTAGTCCATCTTTTTTAGGGTTTACTGGTAGAGAATGCCATAAGACATTAAGTCCGTCCTTTGAAACGCCCAGTTCAAGGTGTATTGCAATAAAGGATAAATAAATAAGTCAAAAATAAGTAAAAAACGTGGTTCCATAAAGCTACCTTTACCTGTTTCCGCCGCTAAATGCATTTCTTGCACTGCTGTGTTCCGGTCTGAGGTTACAATAGAGAGCCAGTATAATTATAGGTTGCAAGGCTCACTCTTAGTTTTCAGAGTGTAACGACTGTAAGTTCGTTTGACACTACATTTTATTAAAAAAAAACATTTTATCAGATATTTATTTGATCAGTAGGTGAATGCTATTTGGTCGGCCATATAAGTCAAAGAACCGACAACCGATTGAAATGTTCTATAGTGACAGTCTCGTGGTGACAAGTGGAGCATTTTTTATACGATAAGAGTGACAAACGAGCATACAGTCCACCTGATGGTAAGTAGTTGCTGTGGCCCATAGACATCTACATCCATCCTCAACTACGAATCAAAATTCAGATGCATTATCACGTTGTCAATTGTCGAGTATAGGGCGGCCTGCCAAAAGGTGGAGTAATGACCTGGTAAGTCATGTCGGAATTCGATGAATGTAAGAGGTTAAGGACCGTGCTTTGTAGATTTCCTTGAGTGATGCCTGTGTTCATCAATGAACGTGTGAAGGGCTGTAATGATGTAAGGTAAAGTCTGTAAACTCTGTCTGTGTTGTGGTGTGGTGTAAGGTAGTCTGCCAAAGAGCACTGTTTTGGATGGTGTGTTGGATATATATATAGGTTGTTATTTTATGATTTAGTGTTACTGTTAGTTATATTAATTTAAAAAATTAAAATTGATTTTAGTTATTATATCTGCTTTTAAATATTACATACCTAATAGTAATAAGATATTTAACACGTGCAATATTGCATCGTGCATTGCTTATATATCCGGCACATATCCATGTTATAATGCTGGCAATGAAACGCGATATTTGAACCACGTTCGCATTTTACAATGCGGTTACAGGTCACGTAGGAGGCAACACTAGGAAATATTTTATAATGTTTCCTCTAACCGTAAACACCTTTCGTGTTATTGCATTTACAAAATACTCGTGTCTTTATGTTTCTCTTCGATTCTTGGTTTATACATTTTTATTTTAAATCTTGTTGTATTCATTTATTACAGCCTATCAAAAGTCCACTGCCTAACATATGACTCTTATGCAATGTATGGGGAGGCTAGGCTGGATCTTGCCATAGTTACCACGCTTGCAGGCAGGTAGGCAACAGCAGGGTTGTTAACAACCCGCAAGCTTCCTCCTGATAACATTATAACAAATGTTATCAGGATGATGCTGCCGCCATCGCCTGCCCTCTGTCGGCTCTTACGACACCCAGGAAGATATGAAGTAGTGTATTCCTTACGCCGCCACTACGACTGAATGCATCATTAATCTTGTGACCGTAAACGGGACTGTTGATCGTGGTCGAGGGTTTGAATCCTGGTCGGGCTAAATAAACAGTTATTGGGTTTTTTTATCATCAATTCTCAATAAGTTGGCGTGTTTCACCTCCTTGTGCCTTGAAAAGCAAGTAAAGCCGTTGGTCTTGCGTCTAATCTGCCTCTAGTCAATTTCTAAAATGTAGTATAGTACAAAACAACGTTTACCTGTATGCGTATTGACAGACGAGTTCTGACTAACGACTAATGCCAGGAAGGAAGGAATGCTAAGACAAGTGGTTTCCGACTGAGGATTTCGGCTCATCCATCCATCCATCAATTACAAGCAATAAAAGTCCACTGCTGAACATAATCCTCCCCATAGATTGCTTTATGAAGAATATTTGCCATAGTTGCCATGCTTGGCATGCGGGTTGGCAACCGCAGTTTTTTTTTATTGTTTTGAGTTGTTACCAGAAAGGTGTTACTGGGCATCACTTATTTCAGTTTCCCTGTTTCGTCTCTTATGACACCCACGGGACGGTATAAAGTATTCAATGTTCTTACACCGCCACAACATGGTTTTCGGCTCTACGCACACTAAATTGCCTGCCCAGCAATAATCAGCATGTTCAAACAAAAATAACAATAAACGATAAAAAAACATGCGTGAGTGTCGTGGAACACTCAGTTGGAACAAGTTCGTAAATATATTATTGATAAACGTATTATATTATTGATTAAAAATACAAATAAATGAATTACTAGCGTCTATTAAAATGAAGCGCCATCTAAAATAAAATAATATTTCCTTTATGGCAAGATGAAAAATTGCGAGGAGATGGATACTATTCCATCTCGCTTCCTTATAACCGCCAAGGCCGTCTACACTACGTCAGAAGGGATGGTGACAGAAAAATCTTACACTTTTATCGCCCAGGCCCCATCCGCCAAATTCGTACCGTCCGATAAGAACTTCGTTCCAATTAGCGATATCGGACTGAGTGCGAATATTATATTCGTTGTTTAATGTTTACGTATATAACGAATATAATATCAATCAGTGCAACATTATTATAATAAGGGTGACAAATAAGCAGTATAAAGTAGCTATGGTCCATAGACCATATAAGTCATGGATTAAGAATCAAAATGCAGGTGCATTTATTTATTTTAATTTATTTTATAAATTAAAAATTATTTTAGATTCCATTGCAGAAGTTGCAATTGATTCGATATCTTTCAGGAATAAGAGTATTGTTTTTAATTTTAATATAAATAAATTAAGGTATATGTTTTATAGTTTACATAATTAAAAATAAATAAACCTATTTCCTCTGTACTCATTTGCCAGTGCTAAGTAATACATATATAATTTATATTTATACGTGGTAGAGACACGTTACAGCTATATCGTACTTGTAGCATGGATGGGTCAGCTTAACTGGGGAGGAACTCGCTCTCACAAAATGGCAATAGCAACAATGCTGCTATGTTTTATATGGTGAGTGTAGAGAGAGACCCTTTTTACTGGGAACGATGCATTTCTTCTTAGTCCTCAAGATCACACCGCATATTCATTTTGATTCTTAATCGAGGTTAGATGTAGAAGATGCCTATTGATTAAAGCATCCACTTACCATCAGATGGACTGTGTGCTCAATTGTCTCCCTTATTACTCGCGCATACTCATGCACTATAATCCTGTACTGCGCAAATGTCTAAGCTCCGTTTTGACTGGCCGCCGTGACCGTATGGATGCAGGTTGCTCAGGAGTGCTGTGGCTTTTCTTGCGGGGGCAGATCTTGTGCAGCAGTGGGATTTTCATGGGCTGTAAAGATGATGCTGATAATGATATGATTTTTAAGCTACACAATACCTAATAAGCTCATAATGTCCTGGCATTATAACGAACAACAATATGAATAAAAATCAAAACAATTAATTCAAGTTTAATGGAGTGTAATTCTTATATACATTCGTGATTACTTTGGCGTCACAAACGATTAACCACTTGAAAACATAACATGCCTCCCTACCGGCTTGGCGAGTTCAATAGCATAATAACTTGGCCAAATTTACTGCTTGGGTCGCAGATTTATCAGCTGCTATCACAACTTGAATCTGATTTATGTGAGGTAATTACTGGCTTTTGATTATTATTCCGAAGTTTATATCTCATGTATTTTCTTAGATTCAGTTATATTATACTTTTATATTAGTTTTAATAATAACACAGAAATAACCTTTTTGTCAATCGTCGATACTAAAAATTTAAAATAATAGGTATATTACGTAAACGAACATCGATAATTTTCGTAACCTTTTTAGTATTTCACATGAAAGAAGGGCAATGAAATTTATATTATTCGAAAGGCACTAAGCGATAGTTTTACAGAAAAAAAAACATGTATATATTATTCCATACAAAAAGCTCATCCCAATTAAATGGTCGAATATCGACGATACACGATACAAGTCATAATAAAGCAATTTGATATTCAATAAAAAAATATAAAGCATTTTATAACTACTAGGTTGACCAATAAGTTTTTGGAAACGCAATGAAACTCTGGGATAATTAAATGTAAATTTTATTTATTTTTTATCTTTTAGGCTAATACACCATGAATAGCGGTTTGCAAGTGGGTTAATTCCCCTGGCAAAAAAGGTTTGATTCTGGGACTCCAAACACGCATCTACAGCACACATCACCTTATCCTCGCCGTCGATTTTATACCACAAGTGCTTTTCAGGTGGTGAAAAGGTGAAAATCACTCAGAGCTAGGTCCGGAGAATGGTGGGTGCTGCATCAACTCAAACTCAGCAGTTCGGATGGCAGCGCTAGCAAAATCTGATCGATGGGCAGGGCATTATGGATTATCAAGATGAAAAGCACTCCAGCACGCTATTTTCCTCGCCGTTTATTCTTTAGCTTTATGGTATAGTTTTGATGATGCGTAATAATCTCCGGTTATTGTCTCTCCTTTACTTAAATAGTTGATAATTATAATACATTCCGCATCCCAGAAGACAGAGGCCATTATTTTTCCAGCCGACGCAGACACCTTGAATCTCTTGGCTGGCGGGAGACGGTCTTTTCCACACTTTGATTGGTTTTCGTTTCGTCAAAATGGTACCCAATGGTGCGCATAAATAATCCGGATCTTCTTCAATTATTGCTAAAGAGACAATTTCTTTTTGTATGGAGAATGGACAAATTTTAGCGACACTTAATGACATGCATCTCGATTTATTCCTTATAATCTATAGATTCCAATAGTAATATTAGTTTTACCGCATCTAAACGGAGTACTAAGAAATTAACAATTATAATATGAATCTTACAATAACCTAAAAACAAAGTAAAAGCGATTGTCTAGTAGTTTTCACCGGTACTGTAAGTTAAAATAGTGTTCTGTTCAATAATTAATAGTATAAAACAAAATTGTAGGTACATTCAGCATTTATAGGTACTTTAAAATCGATGGAAAATTATTTTAGTAGTTCCGGCAAAATATAGTGCCTGTCTGTGCACAAATGTGGTATGGATAATATTTTCTACATGTATTGATTGATTGTGAGTATACATCTCAAATACCATTAAAGTAATATGATTAAAGCCAAGATGACTAAAATTGAAAATTGAAAATTGAAAATTGAAAATTGAAAAAATTGTACAACAAAAACAATTTATACATATCAATGTGGCCCTATCTCCTGTAAAAGGTTAACCTGAGTATAATAGTTAATAGACATTCAGTAGCTTCATAGTCACAAGTTTCAGCCAATTAATTATTTTACTTTTGATTTGATGGTTGTTGTAGCTCACTAACACAAATTTTATTAAATTTATTGTAAAGTAACGGTGCAAGGTAATAAAATTGTCGTTTGGCAAAAGCGCTATGTATTCTAGGGACTAAGTATTTATCTACTTTATTTCTTCTATTATAGTTTTCAATGTCAAGTTTATTGGGTGCAGAGTACCTATGGAATCGTCTGATACATTGGTATATAAATAATTTTCTAACACTAAGCTTTTTTTCATACACCAGTGTTGTGGGATGCCTATATGGAAGAAAAAGTAACACTTTGAGCACAATACGTTGTGCTCTTTCAACATCTATTAGGTACGTTTTGCCTGCACCCATGAACAGATCCCATAGGTAATGACTGATTGACAAAGCGCATTGAAAGTTTGTATCAGTAATTTAGAATTAGCCACTTGACGCAGTGACTTAAAACATATATTAGTTTCCTTATTCTGTTTGATATGATTTTGACATGGGAGAAATGCAAATTTTCATCGACAGTGATTCTAAATATTTTACAGTTTTCGACCTGTTAAGTTTTGGGCAATCACGGGGTATGGTTGTCTTTGCATTTATTGAGTGCAGTTGTAATCCAGGATCGCTCAAAGGACTTGGACACTAGTTTTACTAAAACAGATGTGTGGTTTTAAAGCGTTAAGTGAAAGAAGATTATCTTCGAGCCAATTTGCCACTTTAGTAACCCTTTTTAGCCAAGTGTTTAGTTTTTCCATGTACTATCATGGAATAGAATCACTGTGTCATCTGCATACATGGTTATGTCTGCTCGTTCAAGATCTAGTTCACTGAGTTTATATATTAAGAAGGGTTGGCCCAAGTGTGCTGCCTTGTGGGACACCATATGAGCAGAGATCCTGACTGACATATTTATCAACTCTGACACACTGAGTCCTCCCAGTTAAGTAAGTTCCAAACCATGACAGAACTACACCTCGGACACCCACATTTTGTAATCGAGTCAACAAAATTGGTATTGAGACGGTATCGAAAGCTTTCTGCAAGTCAATAAATACACCCATACATATCATCTTCATCTACATGTTGAGTAATGTATTCTAAGCTTAAGAAGAGAAATCTTCGGTGGATTTGTTGGTCTGAATCCGAACTGATTTTTGAAATATAGTTATTTGACTCTAAGTAGTTTGTTAATCTTTTATTTACTAATTTTTCGATTACTTTGGATAAAACACATAACAGCGAAATGGGTCTATAATTAGATGTTAAAGATTTGTCACCTGATTTGTGAATTGGGATAACTATTGACTTTTGAGCGTAGTTGGAAAAATTCCGTAATAAAACTAGTGTTGCAAAAGATATGAAATAGGTTCTATAAATATTTTAGTACATTAGTAATATCCCATCCATCCTGAAGCACTGCTATTTTAAGGTTACTAATAATACTTCTAACTTCCTGCGTCCACTGAACTAAGTGACATCGATTGAAGTGGTGCCTTGTCTAATGAATTGGCTTTACAAGCTAAGGATGATTCATTTTCATGTTTTTGTTCAGAATACTCTGAGCTAATTCACCACCAATGGAGTAAGTACTCATTTACTTTGTTTAGGGAAGAGTATGGATTATTTTCTTTGTTCAATAGTTCTGTAGATACTGATTTATTTACTTTTAAATTACTTTTCTTTATTATTGCCATGTTCTTTTTGCGTTACCGACGGATTTAGTCAGCTGTAATTGGTAGTAGTTACGTTTTAGATTTTTCAACATAGAATTACAGATGTTTCTATAACAAAGTAGTTCTTTTTTGATAGTCTTCATCTCCCGATTCTTTAAGATTTTATATAATTTGTCTCTGTTGCGTATACATTTGATTACATTTGGAGTTAACCAAGGCTTTGGGGTTTATGTCTGCGCAATTGTTTTCACTGTACTGTTGTCTACAATACATTCTTGGAGTTTGGAGATCAGAGCTTGCCATCAGCGGTTTTTAAATTATAGTATTCTACCCACGGAAGAGATCTTAGTGCCATAATTTTCAAAGTCTATAATAATTTTTGTCATACTGGTAATTAGTTCTCTTCAGATTAAATTTCCAAGATGTAGGAGTATGGGCAATGATCAGTAATGATCAGTAAAATTGCAAATACAAATGTTTGTTGTACTGAACTACTACTTTTGACCATAAAATGATCTAAACAACTATCTTTTCTTGTTGGTTTGTTAATTCCTTGTTGAAGGCCGTATGCTGCCATAAATTTAAATAGTCTAACGAGTATCCTGTAATGTTCTGCGGAAGGATATCAAGATTAATATCTCCTGTAAAAATAATATGTTCTGGTGAGTTTCACTTAGTAATTTTTCTAAGTCGAGGTACGCCGTGGGGTTTCTAAAACTTGGTGATCTATAAGTAGCGAATAAAGAAATTTTATTTAGAATTTTTAGAACTAAACAGCTGCCATCATTGATTTTAGGTTCATATTTGTACACTTGGTATATTTTCTTTTACGTATAGGACAACACCGTCATTCTGATTATGGTTTATTTTAGTACTAAATGAATTATAATTATTAATTACAGGGATAATTGTGTTTTCGTTAATCCAACACTCCGTCAGTACTATTATATCTATTGGATTTCAAGTTCAGCTAAGAATATTAAGAATGTTTCTAGGTTACGTTTAATACTACGAATGTTAACTGTTATAATATTCAATGAATTACTACCTAAATTTTTAAAATCAGTATCTTTTCTAAAGCATGCAAGATCATTTACGATTGTACAATTGATGTCACCGGCGATGTCAATTTCACTAATTATATCTAAATTTAAACTATTGAATTTGAATAAATAGAATTAAAGGACTGCAGAGCTCGTATACAACAATCATAAAAAATATTTGTGAGTATCAGGCGGTTATATAAACCAATAAATTGTATAGTATAATGAGTTATTTTTAATTGTTTATGGATAATAGTTTGTGTCAGTATTTGTGTGAGAGCTTGGCGCGGTGTGAGGTATATATGAAAAAAATTTCTGTGGCGTTCATGTAATGTGTTTGTAAAAAAGCATTCGCAGCGACTTATTCGATATTACGAAAGGATAATAAAAATATTTTGACAAAACTGGTTTAAGTAGAAAAATATTTTTTAAATAAATTAGGGAATAAATAAATTTAATAGCACAGCAAATACTTAAATCTGAGCTTGATAAGACTAGTCACAATTTATTTCTCAATTTACTTATGTCGTTTCTGACTCAATCCGAATAAGTGGTGCACCATCTTCTTTTCTGAGAACACCTTTCCATAGGACGTCCAACAATATTTAAAGTTGTTTTGGGATCCATATTCTCTCGCTAAGAAGAACAGTCGTTTACTTTTTGTGGTAAGATTCTCAGATATAAAATCAGGACATAAGGCATATCCATCTTTAAATGTAAGTGTTCAATTTATTTCTTTTTATCCTTATTAAATTTTTCACAGCATGCAGTATCCGTTCCTTCATCATGACATTATTAAGCTCAATTATTAGAGGTTGGTTTTTTTTAGCGTTCATGCGGAATATATCCTTCACTTCGGCATCGTGTATCGGCACATTAATAATTTTCCTATTCAACGACTATCTTAGAGGTCCTGCTTACTTTCGTCACTAATTTTGATATATTTCTTATCTAAGCTAGTAGCATGAGCTTGCCGCTCTAGTTGGTCTATTTTGTCTTCTAATTGACGTATGTTTCGATCTTCTCAGCCTATCTTCTTCAATTTTTGCAACTTTTCCAATACCTCTTCATATTTGGCTGTGATTTAACTGATTCCTTAAGCTCATTGTTTTGATCTTTTATCTCGTTCATTGTATTCTTCAGATCTTGAAACATATTCGTCATTAATGACTTAAATTCGTCTAAATCACTCTTTTCTCCTAAATTTTCCCTCTTCCTTTTAGTATTGAAATTACGTTGGGTCACATTAGATAATGCATCCTCAATATCCACAGATATACTCAAGTTTGGATCTGAGTGTGTATGAGAATGAGCTAAGGCAACATTTAAACTTGTGGGTGTAAGCGGCGGGGTCCTCTTAAGCGGCATGTTGTACGCGTACGTTGATGTACCAGGGCAACAAAAATTATCGTAGATACAGCAATTATATTACTATACGGACAGCGTAAAACACAGTAACTTAACCCTTATGAAAGTGATCCACGACAGGAGAGGTCAAGATAAATTGGTGGCAATCGACGATTTCTTACAAATTACTTTTCCGTCCAGTATTAGTAGATCCCTGGGTGGTAATAGTTACTTTAATTCATAGATATTGCATATATGCTGTCCTATTTTGTTGCGAGAGTAGTATTTATGCAAAAGGGTGAGATAGTAGATTGCAGTAACTCACATGCATAACAGTGTATTTTATCTTCTATATCTATGTTGATTCGTCGCACACGCATCCACTCTGCGGTGACGATTTTAAACTCGATGCTCTTCGAAACGTATGATCTCCTATTATTCCACTAATATTATTTGGCAAAATTACAATATAGAACTTTAATTAATAGCAATTAACCCAAAACACGTCTGGTCTTCTCAAATGTCCGGGTGGAAGGATAAATAAAATATAATAATATGTCCATTTATAATATTACCTACACAGGCTAAAGTAAGAAAGATGTTTTAAACTGGTTGTGTAAGGATAAAAAACACAAATTATAATGCAACTGCATTTTTTATATTATTATCATCATTTCAAAGTAGTCTAATAGTAGAGCAGACAGACAGTCTCGGTGTCAAGACTATGTTGTAATATGTTTAGTTAATTAGTAAGTACTTATATATCTTTTAAATAAAACTAGTTTTACGGATTTTATCATGTATATTAACTTATTTTATATTCCCGACGTTTCAGTACTTTATAGCACCATGGTCACAGGGGGACTGAGGTGTTGACGTCCCAATGTCATAGTTAACCACGGTTACCGCCAGAATAAAAATTATTAATTTTTTAAATTTTTAAAAATTAATAATTTTAATGGGCAACCGTGGTTTGTGGAAAATCAAACACCTCAATCCCCAGCGATATGCAAGTGTTCATGCTCGATAACGTCGAAATCAAAAATAAGTAGCTCTGCGATAAATCATAAACAGTTTTATTGTCAAGAGTATTCGTAAATATAAGAAATCATGACTTATATATCGTTAATAATATTAAGCCAAAAAGTCCTTGTAACTCTACATTTCTCCCAGCGATGCTCCCATTTCTCTTACCCGTCTAAATAGAACTCGGCGTTTTCTCTGCAAAATAATTGTTCACGAAAGTGACTGCCTCCTCATTTGACGAAATTTTTGTCCTCCGAGCGCAATTTTTAGATGACAGAACAAAAGAAGTCGTTTGGGGCTAGATCTAAGTAAGGCGGATGGTCAATCAGTTCAAATCGTAATTCGTAGATTTTCGCCATGGCAACCGCTGAAGTGTGAGACTGCGCGTCGTCATGGTGAAACAGGATTTTCTTTTTCTGCAAATGTTCCGTTTTTCCGCAATTTCTGCCTTCAGTTTGTCAAGTTATGATGCGTAGTATGCTCCTGTAATGTGTTTTCCTTTTTAAAGATAATCGATTAATATAACTCCATGACTATTCCAAAAAAATCTCGCTCCATTCAATCCAAAATCAATCGCTCCAAAAAAATCGTCATCACTTTCACAGCCGAAACAACAGTTTATGCTTTTTTTGGAGCCGGTTCCCCCTTTGCAGTCCACTGTTTTGACTGTATTTTTGTTTTGGGCGTATAATGGTGTGTCCAAGTTTTATCTATAGTAATTAATCAGCGCCAAAACTCGGATTAATTGCGCCTAAACTGCGCCAACAGAACGTTGGAAATGTTAATTCGAACACATTTTTGGTCTAACGTGAGCAAACGCGGCACTCAACGTGCTGACAGCTTTCTCATCCCTAAATCTTGATTTAATATGTGACAAACACATTTCTTGGACATTTTTATCGCCTCTGTTTCTTGGTGAACTTTAGCGATATTATCGTCAGTAGTTGCAGTTTTTGGACGTCCCGAACGTGAATCGTCTCCCAAGCTCTCCCAGCCACGTTTGAATTCAGCTGCCCAAAATTTCACTATGGTAAATGATGGTGCAGAGTCCCCATACACAGAGTCCAACTCATCTTTGATTTACGTAGGCGAATAACGTATTATGTACGTGTTCCTTCCCTGGTCAAGCCGACCCATTCGTGCTACAACCATAATATAGCTGCAGCGTGGCTCTACCACGCGGTAGTGACGTGACGTATAGTGATGTTAACAAATTATTTATTTTATGTTAAAGTACTAGGTTGATCAATAAGTTTTCGGAATAGGACACTTATCAATGAGTTATAGAAATACGTTCTATTTTTTTATGCTTTAAATTCGTTCGTAGCCAAGACCAGAAAAAACTAAATTAAAAACTATGCCCATTTTTTGTCATACTTCACATTTGGCGGGAATTTGATTCGTATGCAAAATGACGAAACTCGAACTTTGTGCGGTTATTAAATATGTCTGCCTGAAAAGTTTTTCTACAAAAAGTGTTTTTGAACAACTGCAGTCTACTTTGGCAGACAATAATCCATCCTATTCTACAGAGGCATACTAACAACGGCCGCTACGCAAGAAAACGTTAAAAAAATCGAATATTGTTAAGGTAGACTGACTTGTAACAATCCTTTATTTAGCTGAGATTCTAAAACTTTCTTTCGGGATAATTCAGTTTATTTTAACTCATACATTAAAATTCAAAAAAGAGGCCGCGCGCTAAGTTCCTCGAATATTAACAGACGCCTAAAAGAAAGCAAGAGTTGACATTTTAAAGCTAAATCTAGCAATGATTGAAGAAGGTCCAGATTCTTTTGTGATCGTTTCGTAACCGTATATGAAACGTGGGTACACCATTTTGACCTGGAGACGAAAAACCAAAGCAAGGTGTGGAAAAGACCGTCTTCCCCATGAGCCAAGAGGTTGTCTGCGTCCGCTGGAAAAATAATGACCTCTGTCTTCTGGGATGTGGAAGGTATTATAATGATCAACTATTTAAGTAAAGGAGTGACAATAACCGGAGATTATCACACATCATCAAAACTACTTAAAAACCTAAAGAATAAACGGCGAGGAAAATTTCAAGTGCAGATAACTTGCATGATTGAAGAGTTAAAATTATTAGAGGAAAGACTCGTAACACACTGTAAAATAGCGCAGCGGACACTCTCAACAAAAAATCCCGATTAAAAATAAACCTGGATGGCCGATGCCCAAAAGTGATGACAAAAAGTTTCTCTAACTTTTTGTGTATAGAAGAAGCGACAACGAGCATACGACTAACCTGATGGTTAGTAATCACCCTGCTCATGAATATCTGCAACATCAGAGGAATTGCAGGTGCGTCGCTAGCCTTTTAAAAAAGAGTAAGTTCTTTTCTTGGATATCCTTTTGTCACATAAAGGTATTACGTATATGTATCTACTTATATTATTTAAATTCTAATAAAAATAAGTTATCTTTGGAAAATAGAACAAGCGTCAAAGGTATTATAAGGTTAAAGTAAAACAAGATTTTGACTTAAATTTACAATACCTTAGACATAACAGGTGGCCTCAAATTCAAACAACCTAAACTAACATAGAGCTAACTCAAATTCAAAGAATAAATCTTTACATTGTTTATTAAAATGTATCGTTTTTAAAAAAATTATGAGAGGTCTATGCTAAAGCAACATAAATATTGCGTAGTAAAGCTTCTTTGCCTGTCTTTTATCTGTTACTCACAAAAATACAACATTTAAATAATATCCAAGGCTGAGTAAAATAAGGGCTTATGTAATAAGGGCAGGAGTTAATCTTCTCCTAATTCTCATATTTTTACATTATCAGTGGGACTAAATCAACACCTATTCTGCTCTCCTGTCCGGCGAGCAGTTTGTCGAATGGCTCTGGGGCTGAGCGCAGGTCGTGTTGATCTCCAGCGCAAATCTGAGGAGTTTTTCTTCACGTGGTTGCCGCCTGTTATTTGGTCTGATTTAATAAGAAACAGAACAAAAGCACTCAGACGATCCTCTTTTTCTTTTCTTTTTATCCCACCCCCTTTTTCCTATCCTAACCCAATCCAAGGTGATAACCAATCCATCGTATCGTGCCGATGGATACGTGGCTGGGGGGAGTCCAGTCGCAAACGGTGCCTACCCTAGACCAGGGAGATTCGGTTAGTATTTTAGCCCTTCTCTCGGCATGCGGGGCTCTGCCGGGGGTGACCGAATTTTTCCCTAGCTAATCGTGGGACCAAAATGGATGACAATCGACATTTGGAAAAAATAAT
The DNA here is from genome assembly GCA_029286625.1 of Parnassius orleans. Classification (NCBI taxonomy): domain Eukaryota; kingdom Metazoa; phylum Arthropoda; class Insecta; order Lepidoptera; family Papilionidae; genus Parnassius; species Parnassius orleans. The sequence continues at coordinate 27,619 of JAGSMP010000142.1, forward strand.
CAACTCTGCTTTAATGGAACTGTCTGTATACCTGGCCTTTTAGCCTCACCAACACCCTGCAACTCTACGCCCCAACCTGGGACGAGGCGAGAAGTGGAGGGCATGTCTACAGCCGAACCACAGTCGGAAACAAACAAAAAGAGGGGAAAAGAAAAGTTTGCTAGGCCTTATAAGCTTAGTGGAGCAGCACGGAAGAGGTACACAAGGCTGATAGCAGCTGAGATAGGAGCCGAAGAGGCCCTTTCTCTCTGCCAGAAGCCCAGTGACGAAATTCCTCTGCCCAAACCTCCTCCAGTTCCGAAGGCGAAAACACGCATTCGGTCTGAGGATGAGTCCCCCAAAGACCAGCCCAGGAAATTTGTGAAGCTGGCAAAGGGGGAGAAGATTGGGTTTCACCCACAAGCCAGGTTTGATTCTGGTAACGTGCCTGAATAAGGCAAGCCAGGACTGGATTGTGGGTGAAGTTGGAAAACTGAAACCCTATCCGGAGCTCTGGAAAATCCTCCACCATAGGGACGAGGAGAATGGGTTCCTAGTTACCTTTTCTCTGGACGACCCATCGGCGGAGACTCTCCGGGTGGCAGGCAGCAGAGTCGTCTTTGGTTTTAAAATGATAACTTTTGAAATTAGGGGAGGCTCTGACGCGGTAATGGAGCCTGAACCGCCCTAAATCCAATCCCCCCAGCCTTCCATCTCGCGGGGTGAGACTGGAATGTCATCAGAGAGAGTGACTGAGACCCAAGGCGCTGATCTCGCCTCGGGTCGAGGGCCTCCTCTGGTGTCGGCCAGGGGTAAGGGGAAGGGAGGTGGGAGCGGTAGAGCCAAAAGTACGGTGGGGTTCAAGAGTGGCGGTAAAGGACGTGTTCGTCCTAAGCAGGTGAAAACGACCTCTGCTTCCCTCCCCCCACGCCTATAAATGGCTAACCCAAGGGTAGGACGAGCGTTCTCCAGGCAAATCTTCACCATGCAGCAGCTGCTTCTGCCGTGGTGGAGGTTTGCTTTGCAGAGGACAACATCGACCTCGGTCTTATTCAAGAGCCTTGGGTGGCCAACTGTCAAGTTTTTGGATTGTCGGCTGCTAAGATCCTAGTCAATACTAAAGGCAGTAGACCCAGAGCTTGTATAATCCACAATAAAAATATTGAACTTTTAGCTGTTCCAGAGTATTGCAATGACGACCTGGTCACAGCCTTCACAAATCTCAAGGGCCAGAGTAATCATTTGCTCAGCCTATTTTCTCGGAGAACCCAGATCCTGCCATCGAGTTAGAGCGAGTGGCGGATTTCGCCAAAACACAACGCCGAACTTGTGGGGGATGTGATGCTAATGCTCACCACACAGCATGAGGAAGCACTAACATCAACGAAAGAGGTGAGTTACTTTAGGACTCTCTCATATCCAATCGCCTGGTAAGCCTAAACTTATGGTGTATACCAATCTTCGTAACGAGTGCTAGGCAAGAAGTGTTAGATATAACCTTTGCTACCAATAACATATCCAGGCGGATAACTGACTGGCATGTTAGTAGTGAAAACTCATATTCTGATCACAAACACATTAAGTTTGTGATTGGAGTATCACCAGCTTATCAAACTGTTGCTTTTAGGGATCCAAAAGTGGCCTCCTGGGATGTCTATAGAGATAGTCTAAGTAGGAATTTGGAAACGTTTCCTAAAAGCATAAAAACGATTGTAGTTCTGGAGTTAGCGGCGGAGACGATAACCGTAGGTTGTTGTGACAGTTGTCCCGTCAAAACCAAGACCTCAACACGAAAATTTCCTTGGTGGAACACTAAGCTAAAGCAGCTTAGGGAAAAGACCAGGAAACTATTCAATAGGGCTAAAAAACCAAAGAATGGAATATTTATAGTGCAGCTCTAACCAATTATAGTAAAGAAATTAGGAAGCTAAGAGAGCATTGTGGAAGCTATGCGAGGTAGTTGAGTCTTTGCCTCGCAGTGCAAGATTACACAAATGCTATCGAAAGCTAAACCTAATCAGATCAGGATTCTTAAAAACCTGATGGTAACTTCACTAATAGAGAAACGGAAACACTGGAGCTACTAGCGTCAATCCATTTCCAGGGTCACATATGACTCTGGCCTCAAACTCTTTCCAAACCCTACGAAGGCCTTGTAATGAGGACTGGTGTAAGCTACAAAGATAATAAGGCCAAACCTGATGCAGTAGCCTGTTGACTCCTTTAAACCATATAAGACAAGTGGGAGGATGGAATAATGATGCCCATCCATCTACAGAGGGGTATCGATATCCTTCTTCCTTATCTGATGAAAATCTTCAGAGCAAGTCTTGCATGGGGATATATTTCAAAACGATGGACAATTGTCAAAGTTCTATTTATACTAAGGCTGGTAGAAAGGACTACGCTTTACTGAAGTCCTTTAGACCTATGAGCCTTTCTTCCTTTTTCTGAAGACAATGGAAAAGTTTATTGATAGATATATTAGGGTGTAGTTCTAGCTACGAGATCTATACACTACAACCAGCATGCTTACCGCAGAGGCAAATCTACGGAAACAGCCCTGATCAGTTCTATTGAAAGGGATAAAAAGCGCTGGAAGGTAAAGAAATAGCTCTTTGTGCCTTTCTAGACATTGAGGAGTTTGACAATAGCCCCACAGCACTGTTGTGGGGCTATTATCGACTTTTTATTTATTTAGTATTAATCATTCTCCCGATGCATGTTTAGGCAAAACTCTCTAATTTGTAGATTCTATTGAATATCGACCATCAAAAAAATATTTTATCTCCCAAATATCCTATGCTTTAAAAATCATAGAATACATTTTCGTTATATGTCCTTCACGTAAGGAAAAAATTCGACATTATTCAATTAACGACCGAAACATTTTTTTTATATAGGATAGGATGACAAACGAGCACACAGTCCACCTGATGGTAAGTGGTTACTGTGACCCATAGACATCTACATCTATCTTCAATAAAGAATCAAAATGCAGATGCGTTGTCACCCGTGAGGACTAAGATGGAATGCCTCTTTTCCAGTAAAAGGGTCTCCGGTTCTACACTCACCATACGAAACACAGCAGTGTTAAGCTGCTATTTTACGCTGGTATTCTGTGAGAGCGTGGTCCTTCCCAGTCGAGCCGACCCATTCGTACTACAACTATACTACTAATATAGCTGCAGCATGGCTCTACCACGTGAGATTTTTTAAATTGCTTAAACTATACTATTGTTTTACTTATTAATTCGTTACTATTATATTATTTGCACACTTACTATTATGGCAACTGAAGCAATGCAATCATCGCGTGGAGCGTCTCTTAATGCACTCTTTATTTCGACAAAGAGGCGAGGCTAGTTGTATAGGATGACGCTCAGGGCGGTTTGAGCTTACTTTCCTATAGATTGAGATCCATGCTCGACTCAATTAAGAAAACACCGGTCTTATGCATGATCTCAGATATCATGCGTCCACTATATACTTTTAATAGAAAGTATACAGTGGAACTACTCTCAGAGAGACTGGCTGAGTGGACAGGCCATCTGTGAGGTCAGTAGTCTTATATGGTATACAGGTGGGTCAAAATGGGCCTCGACGTAGGCTTTGGAATTTATGGGGAACGCTCCAAATTCAAACTTAGTATGAATTTGGGTAGATTCACCTCTATCTTACAGGCAGAAATTTTCGGCATTCTTCAGTGGGCGGAAATCAATCTGCAAAACTACTACGTCAACCATATAATCTATATAAACTCTGATAGTCAAGCACTCGAAACTTGATGAACTCGAAGCTAGTTGGAGACTGCGTGTACCATCTAAACGCCTTGGTATGTTACAACTAGGTCGTTTTAAGATGGGTCTGGATGGTTCTGGATCACGCGGTTATTGTAGGCTATGAACTTGCCGACAAGCTGCACGGAGAGCTCAAAGAGTACACAATTTGGACCCGAGCAATTTTATGGAATCTCAAAAGCCTCCTTGATTGACCCTTGAAACTCTGTAACACAATAAATCACATAAGATCTGGTCTGATACACCAGGCTTAAAACATTCTAAAACCTTAATCCGTGCTTTAGATCCTAAATTCGCTTCAGAAGCCCTGGGATTAGGTAAAAATTAATTGCGCATTCTGGCAAGAGCCCTGACTGGACACTGTTGTCTTAAAAAGCACATGTCCATCCTGGGACTAAGCAACTCAAGGATGTGCCGGTTTTGTTCTTTAAAGGAAGAAACGCCTTTACACATACTAACTGATTACGGACCCTTAATGCGTAAACGTAACACTCATCTGGGAAACTATGTACTCCGCCCAGAATAAGTGAAATTGCTCACAGCTAAGCAACTCCTTCTATTCATTGAAGACGTAGGGCTTAGCAGTGAACTATAGACATAGCAGCGATCACAATAGATCTTTTAGGTCGCAGTGATACTGGTCTCTCTCTCTCTAGACCTAGCACATAATAAAAAAAAAATATAGAAGTAAAGGAAAAATTATGTGGAATATTTTGACGATTTCTTTGTCTTTTCCAAAAGTTTCCTTAAAGCTTATTATAGTTTTTTTTCTTTTACCGAAGGGTAGGGCGACTCTCCACTAGATGAATCGATTAGCTGGTAAGAAATGCATGCACATGAATGGTACAGAGAGCCAATATAATTACAAGCTGTAAGGCATCTTAGTCGTCAGAGGTGACGACGCATCTGTAGCCTTCTTTCAGAAGGTGTCCATGGACAGTAGTAACCACTTACCATCAGGTGAGTTGTAAGTTCGTTTGTCAATTACAGAACGGAACACTAACAAAATTCAGAACGGAAATACGAGTAAATTACAATGGTACGTCTGGTTCCTCGGCTGCCGGATTTCTTGTATTTGAGAAATCGCATACGTCAAAGGGACAATACCTTGCTTTATATTACGTAGTAATGCAGTTTTTGTATAGTGGTGCTATAATACTAAAAGAAAAAGTATTTTTAGCTCAAAATTGATATTCAAGGAAGATTATATGCTTAGTCACTCACATATGAAAAGATTAATTTAACTCAGAGTCAGAGTGTCAGACAGGGCTGTAGCTTCCCCTGGCTGTTTAACCTATTTATGGACAGTTGTTTGCAAAATTTGAAAGTTGAAGAATGTGGGTTGAGAATGGGTGAGTTAACCGTCAAATGCCTTTTGTACGCCGATGATCAGAACGCAGAGTGAACGCAGGAAATAGAGTGAATGGGGCTCTACACGCTATTGTGAAGAGTCAGAATGTGTCAAAAAAGGCACGTTTGGCAATTCACAATGCTGTGTTAGTCCCTACTTTAATGTATGGTAGTGAAAGTTGGGTCTGGCAGAAAAAGCATGAGAGTAGAATAAATGCTGTAAAAATGCAGTCATTAAGGAGTATGCTAGGGCTGAATCTGAATGACAGGGTGAGAAATAGTGTGATAAGAGAAAAGTGTGGTTTGCAAGATGACGTTGTGACCAGGATTAAGAAAGGAATGCTTCGGTGGTTTGGTCATGTAGAAAGAATGAACGACGAAAGAGTGACAAAGCAAATTTATACTGCAGAAGTGAACGGCAGAGTCGGAAAGGACGCCCTAGACGAAGGTTTATCGACCAAAATGGCGATATATTGAAAATGGGCCAGATTAGGGTACCCTTAACCGACGAGCGTGTATGCGTAGATATATGGATGTAAAGGAGGCGAGAGGTGTGCCAGGATCGTGCCAAGTGGAAGTCCGTAGTCTCTGCCTACCCCTCTGGGTGACAGGCGTGAGAGTTTATGTTATGTTATATGTAATTTAACTCAAAACACCACTAATAAATAAAAGTACCTAAGTTAATTTATCAAATGCAAATAAACTGCTTAATTGTTCATGGGCAGCGGTAGTCACTTACCATCAGTTGAACCGCATTCCCATTTGCCCCCGCTTATATAAAAAAGCTACTTATTCTCTGAATACGGGAAGTTTATAGATTTTAGGGTCTGTATCGGATAAATGCTAATTGTTTATATATATTGACAGGGAGGTTACCTTGTGATGTTTTCTTGACCGTCGAGCATTTGGTAGATCTATTACTTGAAGGCATCGTCTACCTACATGCATTGGGACAGCTTAACGGACAACTTTTTGTCCTCCAAGCTCCCAGCTACAACAAATGCCCTCACAGAAAAGAGATAGATTTGACAATAGATATGTTTGCTAATATATCAGTTTTATATTCCATAATATTATATCAATAACATAATAATCATATTACAATATTCATATTCTTCTGCCTTTCCTGCCTTATAAAGGCCGAAGTGGAAGAGTTGACGCTTGACGTATATTCTTATCAGTCGCCACTCCAGACACTATTATGGCTAATATCTAATAATAATATATCCGCGCCCGCAACGGCAACGCGACACGGTAAGTATATAAATGTAGGTATAAGGCTAAGTAAATTTTACAACGCGTTCAATACATGGTGCTTTCAGTTATTTGCAACTGCCGCTGCAGAGGCAACTAACAGAATAGCGTAGACCGGGCGCATAGAGGCCTGGCAACTTTACTGGCAAGCAATCCATCGCAAATAACCTTTTACCCGACTGACTTGCGATCATTTCCAGGTAAGTTTGTAGGCGGGCACGAATCCACACTAAACTGCGATTACGTGAGTTTTCAAATAAAATATCTATTTCTCCACCACTGCGGACGGGGTAAATATCGCTCCATGAGTTCTTAGCCTATAATAGATGAACGCATGTTGGTCATACATCGAATATTTTACTCTGCCGAACGTTTACCGAGTCGTAACCATAAGACAAAAGCAATTTGGAATCATTTATAATATAGTAGTTATAAGTAAGTCGCTGCTTCCTATCTCCTGGGTTCCCTCTGTCACCTCTTACGATATCCACGGGTCGATATGGGGTAGCAGATATTATTATACCACTACTTCACTGTCAACGTGTTGTGAAAACACCAAAAATAATGGCAATTTAGAGAATTCATACGTTCGAAAAGTCAGTTTATGTATATATATACTTAAAAACTTTACCGTTCTTCTGGGCAAATAAAAGGTTTTCCTTTTAGTCTTCAAGGGTGACAAAGGATGTGTTTATGCTTTGTTTGATTTTTTCCGATAATGGGTGCATGTGTTCTTAATGCCAATATAAGACGTTTACCATCACGTTATGCGGGACTATCTTCTCAAAGCTGGAATGGGCCAATAATATACAAAAAGTAAAGAAAATAGATGGTTTACAAACCACTAATTAAAAAAAGTAATTACTCCAATAATAATAATCATACATAGAGTTTAATGCAACGACAACAGAAATGTGGAATGAAACTAAATGGAAAAACTTCGTTGTTCCAATGTAATCTGCAAGTTATATAGTAGAAAACGTAGTTTACAAACATTTTTAAACTTAAATAATGGTTTGTTAAAACTTTTTCGCTATTAAAATTGTATTGCTGTAGAAATTGTACTTATTTATTTATTTATTTTACAATATGTTAACTCACGAACAAAAACAACAAAAAAGAAGAGATTTTTGCACAACTTTATACTCATCATCATTGGCCCGGAAAGGTTGAAAACAAAAGGATTTGCCTTAAGATATCCCGTTCGACGAGTGGATTGAAAGTTACAGTATCTGACAGCTAGCTGGTCTGGGTACTTTAACACTGGCGTAATCGAGAACAAAATGGTTAAGTACTGTCCATCAATCAGAAGCCATTTGATTTTTCAGCCATTTCCCAAACTTGCCTAGAAGGACACCTCCAGGACGAAATTTTTCATATTTTTTTTTTCAAAAATTGTGTACTTGCGGCGTAAAAGAATCAGTCAGAAAATTTAACTCCTTCTGTGGGTGCCCTGTAATTTAACCTTTATATCGTGTATATCTCAACCAGAGGACAACACAACATTAATATAATGAATGGTTATTATATTGATGAATTATTAGATTATTATGTTAGATTACCCGCCCCAACTTCACAGGCACCTATTAAGGTGGCGTTATTTAGATTTAAGATAATCAAAGACCATTTGTTCTGTCAACAGTTTCAATTCAGATATACCGAAGATTAACCCGGACACACAGACAGAAAAGAACTTAAAAATGGTTATTGATGTCTTAGTGGTATGCAAATACACTCCCTAACCAGCTTATAGGCAGTTATTTCGATATTACATACTTACTTAAATTTTATATATATGTATAGTTATAGTGCCGGTAACGACATTACATAATATATTACATCAACAATTCATTCTCATCTCGTGGCTTACATGTAAATGACAACTACGAGATATTTTATGTTCCTTTGATAGCGGTATAACAGCCTTGTATTATTCATTCATTCGTTCTTTCATTACAACCTATCAAAAGTATACTGCTGAACATAGGCCTCCCTAATTGACTGGCTTACTTAAATGGAATGCCAGAACAAAGCAGTGCACGCACTGCTGTTTGGCGGCACAAATAGGTAAATGGACTAAACTTTAGGGGTGGTTTTATATAAATTTGAAGAAAAACTCAACTCATCATCACCCTTTCACAAGTCCACCGCTGAACATAGACTCCCTCCACAAATAATAACTAATTGTACTCGTAATTAATATAACTATTTAGACGATATTCGAGCTTGTGATATTCTTAGTCCACTAAAAAGGCAAAAATTTGACTTTAATAAAAGTAAAGCCGACTTCAAAGAACTTAAAATAATAAAATAATTTCTAATTAAAAGTTTTCGAAGTCGAGGATACATTACTTCTATCCACTATGTCTCAGCACTGACTTCTGAATCCATTATGTGTAAATTATTTTATTATTTTTACTGGACTTTTATACATAAAATTACGTCTTTTTTAAAACATTTATAACAGAAGCAACGGCTTATTTAATCATCAGTTTGATAGCTTTTATTTCCGGCTGTCATTACCAGGTAGCACAGCACACAAAGCCTCCGGGCTTTGCGAACATAATGCTTTGAACGTAATGAGCTTCCTGTAAGTGATTACGTGGGTGTATTTCGCCTTTGATTATTCCAGCATCTCATTACCATTTGTATGACAATCCATTTATACTATTGATATCACAATTGTTGATATTAGGTATCTTATAAACAATGTGAATACACATTTTCCAGCTTTAGGTGATTGCATTTAGTGTCACTTTTCCAAATGTACAGCTATAATATATAAATATGAATGTTTTTTGTCTGTTCCGTATAGCGTTCTTATGTAATTTGTCAAATTACGATGAAATTTTGGTCAATTGTTATGCGCTCTCGAAAAGGCTTCTAACGAAAAATATATATTTGTTTGTTTGTTTGTTCATTATCTAAGCATTCCTATACTATTAATCTGATCACGATGAGTGGTTGTCACGAATGTTTCTGACTATAAAAAGGCATGCTTAGCATATGCACAGCTTCAAAAACAAATGTCTTCTCCAGAAAATTGTTAAAAATGTTTTTAAAAATTCACCTAATCATCATTCATAATTACATACAGCTTATCAAAGTCAATTCTCTGCCATAGATTGACCCATGGAGATATTTTTGCATAGTGGCTACATGGCATGTGGGTTTTATTATTTACTAAACGGCTTTTATAAGGTACTAAGTGAAATAATAACAAAATTAAGTTTCACTGGCACTGGTGTTGCAGAAAGGTATTCAGTAGTGTATAAAAGAAGTTAAGACAATTGTTTCGAAACAGCAGCAACGTATTATGTTGAAGGCAGAAGAGAATAAAACTTACGTACGAGTTACTAACTTCCCGCATATGTGTCTGGAACTATCAATGAAATCTTAAACCGTCACTTTCAGCTTCCTGAGTATAAGATGTAGTAACAAAAAGTAAGTATAATAAAATTTTACAAAAAAAACAATTTAATTAAATAAATACGATGTTCATTCATTCTTCTTCTAATCCTACTCATTCATAGGTTGTCTGGAAGATTTTGCTGTCAGTAAGACCGCTTATTGTTTAGAATAGAAGAAAATAGATGAGAATAGAATAAGATGAAATGCTATCGAATAGAATGGAGTGGATTGGAATTGAAGAAAATTGAATAGAATGGAATGTAATAGAATGGAATGGAATACATTGAAATACAATAAAATGGAATAGAATAGAATGGATTAGAATGAAATGGAATTAAATTAAATGTATGGAATAGAATAAAATGGAATGGAATGGAATGGAATATAACGACATGGAATTAAATTAAGTGAATGTAATAGAATGGAAAAGAATAGACAAGAATGGAATGTAATGGAATAAATAGGAGTGGAATAGAATAGAATGGAAAAACAGAAAATAATGCAATGGAATGGAATAAACTTGAATTGAGTATTAATAGAATGGAAAAGAATAAGATAGAATGGAACTGAACAGAATAGGATCCAAAAGAATAGAAAATAATATTTTTCATTCTTGAAAGAAATTTTATCTGACTTCTTTTGAAAACATCGTATTCTGTGTAGGTTTTTTATAGTGTGCATTAAAGAATATTCAATGAAATAAGTGGTAAAATTAAAAAAAAAATTGTAAAACCGACTTCAATATAAATAAAATGAGAAAATCATCAATGTAGTCGAAGTCAATTAAATACGCATTATTAACGATAACTCAAAACTACTGGTCAAATCTTGATCAAAGCACCAGCTTTCAAATAAAAAAAACATCAAATTCGGTTCGCCTAGAAAAGTTGATTTCGCCTCAAAATTATGTTCACAATAACCTACCATGTCGGTGTTCAAAATCTTATCATGCATTGAGGTGCGGTTTTTTCGGTTTTGTTTCTAACAGCGTACATCACAGTGACCGCAACTAGCTATAATCGAGCGCGTACTTGCTGCACTACCATATGACAAAGAAGTCACAGACAATATGGCTAAACATAGAAGCAAGCTTCTGTAAAACCTACGACATAATTCCATTTCTGAAGGCAGCCTGGATTAACTATGATATCGGAGGTCAAACATCTCAGTCCCTTTCGTCACCATGGGTGATATAACCGGGGTTAATTATGACATAGAGACGTCAATTACGCTAATCCCTTCGTAACCCTGGTTACGAAAGCACCCAAAACGTCATGATTTAAAATGGGCAAAAATAATTTGAATTAAACCCGATAAAATCCGTAAAATTAGTTTTATTTAATTATTATTTTCTTCACTGGTCTTAACTACAACTAAAGTCTGTCACGTACTTTAATAGGTAACTCGAAAATCCAACCGTCAGCTATCATGGCACGTAATCTGTAATGAATTTTGAAATATCTTTCTCAGAACGTTCGTCGATCAGAAGCATTTTATGTGAAATTTAATACTCGTCAATCAATTTGCATAAATGAAATTGATAGGTTTCACAATGTACATAAATGAGTTTACGCTTGATTTGAAATAGATGTAGGTATATTTTTATATATTCTATAAGATTTATAAGTTCTATTTGTTATATTTCGATTATATTTTGATCCTAAATATTAAAACTAGCTTTATTCCGCAATTTCGTTTATTATATTGTTTTAATGTGTTATCTTCGACATTTTACATAAATTAAGCAGAATATTATCCTAATTCTCCTGAAGACAAAGGCAGGAATCGAATAATAATAATATATGAAATTTCCATTTACTGAAACTAAGCGTTTGCGAAACAAATATACATTTAACAACAGTACAGCACGGAACAATGCGGTAGGGACGGAAAATGAACTGTCAGTTGCCGGAGATTAAACTGGGCGATGAACTTTAACATAATTGACTTCTATCCATGCATTCTTAACTAGCTTTATTAATATTTAATAACCAAAAGTATAAAATTAATTCCATTGTTGTTTTTATTACTAATGTTAAACTCTCATTAAAACAGAAAATATTTCGTCTCAGTTACAATTTATTTTTGCGGAACCATTGTAGGCGCGAATTATGAAGCGAAATAAGGCAAAGGTACAACACAGGCGCGGCGCAGGCATGGTGCCGCTTCAAAACTTTTCATATAAGGAGCACGTTGATTTTTATACAGTACGAGCAATATTTTAGTAAAACGAAAAAATTAGGGACAACTTTGAATTTAATATATTATGCGAGGTAGTTGAGCAGTATTCTGCTCTTTACGACCATACTAAGCCCGAGTATAGCAACAGAAATGTGCACGATAAAATATGGGGAAAAGCATTAAAAGAAGGTGCAACAGGTAAGTACTTATTTAAGTTTTTATTTTATTTACATATTATATCTGTCTTGAAATGGAATCGGGGCACGTTTTACAAAGTACGTCATAATAAGAGAAACTCCATAAAATATTCACAAATGTATTTTGGAGTTTTGCTTTTTTACGTTAATGTTTGTTCCTATTAAATAATTTCTAAAACACGGCACCGCGAATTCCCCATCACATCTACGGATAACATTATGCAACACACATTGCTTTTACAAGGTTATCAACATGTTGTGTGTCGCAGTAAACAGATGTTGTGCTAATTTCCCAAATTTTTGTCCTATCATAGGCAATCAATTATATTAATCCAAAGCTATAAAACCTACTATTAAATGTTCTTCTATCAATTGTTAATTGATTTGAACCACATGGTTTCATTAAGTTTTCTTGAGTGGAAATGCTTCGTCTGCCACGAAATAATAGGGCACTTTTTAGTTTCACCAGGCAATGGCGTCGACTCTGGTAAATTGAGGTATCCTCGTCTCTCTCCTGTTCTGCAGCTTTCAGAGGTAGCTTTAAATATATAGCTACTAAGTGCTGGAATGACATTCCTCCGCCTATTTGTGAGTGTAATTCTGATTTATTACACTCAAAAACTCAACCTTGAGCCAACAGAACAGTTGAACAGCAGATGTTTCTTCCAGCGTGGTTGAGAATTATATGTTTGTTTTTAGTGTGTCTACAAAACTTATCGTTACGTATATTTTATACTTTTTATTTTTATAGAACAAGCTGATAGGATCAAAAATATAAAATTGCAATCCTATGACGAAAATAACTTTATAATACATACCTACTTTTTGCGTCGTAAGTTTTCTTTTCAATATTTAAATAGCGTGTTGTAGCAAGTCTTTAAAATATAATTAATTTATTATATAATATATACTGCAGCAATACTGCTTTAAAATTATTTATGCACATATTTAATGCATTTATATAATACACAACATTATTTAAATGCGAATGCATGATTTTTGATTTTTTGTTCTTTTTCTTTTTGTTCTTGATTTAACTTCAAATGGCATAAAATTAAGAAATTGTATAATTGTTAAAAATTACTGACATTCGTAAAGTAGATGCAGTTTAACACTCTACATGTGTTCATTGGTAATTAAAAACCGAAAACTATGTACCTACTTATAGTTGACGGGATGTGACACGTAAAACATCCGACAGCATACCTTTTAATTTTTTTATAATATTTAAACATAAGTAGCATAGCTTCACTTTTGTTGTTAATTTTGTATAAAATTTTATTATCTAATAAAATGCACAAAAAGAAGATTTATTTATTGATTTATTTAAATAAAATTATAATCATAAACAAATACATTTCTTTTATCTTGTAACTAGCTGTGCTGGTTTCACCGCGTATATCACGCGCTGCGCCTCGCGACATGCGAACTTCGAGGAGACATCACAACGGACGGTTTCTGAAGAAAATGTTACTTAAATTACATGGTTAGCGTAATTGATAGTTATGCATGGTACAGGTACTGATATATAAAGTGATTTATTTGGATATAAGGATTAATACCAAGGTACGAATAATGTGGCCTAGTTTGTACCGGCGTTACTATTGCATATTTTAACATGAAAAAGCAGTTATTGTGATATAACTGTAATAGTTAGACATATGGTATCGAAAACTGTTTTGTACATATTGATACCCTTTATAAAATTGTAGTACATCACTTTGCTCTATTTTCAATAGTTTCCGCAGCGTACGCGATATAAGGATTATTTTTGGTATTTTTTCACACCTTGGGTTACATTAACGATGATTTCATACGGATCCCTAACTTTTTTGAAAATATTCTATCACCTTTGTTCATCAGGGATAATGTAGGATTCTAATAGTGAAAGAATTTTTCATCATCAATCTGTCCAGTAGTTTCGGAGCCTATTCAATTCAAACAAACAAACAAACAAATCTTTCCTCTTTATAATATTGTAAGTGTAGATGTATGTGTATAATATGTCTTGTATGCATGTGTGTAAATCCCTAAATGTATGTATAGGTATATTTATGAGCAACGAAATATTTCAATTTAAAAAAGTAATTATTGAAATGCATTTCATAAAAACATCCAGGCGGATCGTGCGTGTATCTGTGGTTATGACAGAATCATCAGCGCTGTGGGTTACCGCATCATTACGCCGAGTTACCTTTTCACTGGCCGATACACACCCATCACTTGTAATTTTAATCTACCATACTTTTAACTGTGTGTTATTTTGGTGATGTGTACAGTTCCAGTGAATAAATGTCTTTCTTTCTTTCTTTCTTTCTTTTGCTTACCCAAAGCAACTAACTCTCGTCACTGTTTCGGCCGTTTTCCTCAACATCTAATTAAAAACAGTCCATCTGCATCTTCTACTCCCAGCAATAATAAAATAATGTTGGCTCAACTTATATAAATTATAAAGAAAATATCCTTTATAATTTATATAAGTGAACTAATTTTGATTGCTTTGATTCTTATGTGCTTTCCATCTACACTTCCTACGCAATTTGGTAAATTCCATAAACTGTAAAACGTTGAGCAACTTCAAGCAATTCTTAACGAGTGGGTATTGGCATATATTCTGGCTGTAAGCATTCCACAGTATATAAGAGTTTCTTGTACAATTTTTGAACAATGGTGCTATCTTTCAAAATTGCAAGCTTCAAAAACTTTATAATACTTGTAACAAAAAATAGGTAAATATTTACTTTATTTTTATGTTCAAAATTTGTTTATTTCATCCAGCTAAATATTGCAAAGAAAAGTGGAAGAACATCAGATGTAGTTACTCATAAAATAAAAATATAACAAAATTTTGCGTCTGGTTCTTCAGCAAAGACGATTAAAAGTACTGTTTGCATAGATAATTTCTTTAAATCTCAACCTTTCAAAGGCAATCTTAGTAGTGCTGATAATAATACTGATGGAAACGATGATGAAGATGATTTCAGATCTATGTCCGGTTTGCATGCAGGTGTAGCTTCAACGCAACCAGATTTTGTTACACTGCCATCTATACGCGATTGCCAAACAAATCACCCCAAATTACATTAAAAATGTTAATAAGTCAGCGTATGAATACTTCTCCCAAAAGAATAAACAAATCAAGAAAAAGCACTGACACTGTGGACGAATCAAACGCAGATATGTCCTGTTTCCGCAGAATGTTACCCGTTAAACTCAAACACGTAAATTAAAAATTAGCGCCTTTATCTAATAGAAAAAAGGAAAAGAAGAGTAATTTGTACAGTTGCACTTCCTCCATCAAAGTGCACCTCACAAACATCCGAGGCCTGCACTGTAACCTCAATGCAGTCCACTACCACGACTGACAAGCCGCACTTACTCTTCTTGACTGAGACGCCAATCAGATGTCCTCTAGATGCGGCGCACCTAGGCTACCCTGGGCACATATTAGAGCATAATTTCCATCAGCGCGCCGAGTCTGTGTTTATGTCCGCAACGACATCTGCTGTAAGCGTCTCCGTTACATTGAAGACCCATTTTTCTCTACGATCTGGGTATTTATAGACACAGAAACGGATAAAATTATTTATTGTCGTTGCACAACGATGACTAGGAGACAACTATTTGAACACTCAGTGAAGCCTCTGATGTGGCTCTAAATCGATACTCTAATGCACAGTTCGTTTTTCTGGGGACTTTAATGCCTGTCATCAGGACTGGCTGTTCTCATACCAGAAGTCCCACCACGCTAAAGGAGAGGCGTGAATTTTGCTTTGTCGCTGGGGCTCTCTCAGCTGATACAACAAGCGACTAGGTTACCTGATGTGGATGGGCACACAGCCAACTTCCTAGACCTTCTGCTGACGACCGATACAGACAGGTACGATGTTCAGGTTACCACACTTGGGAACTTCTGACCACTGCCTGGTGAAATCTGTGTTGTTATATTCCCCACTAACTACGATTTCCACGGTGTTTGGCGAGTGTGGCGATACAAGTCAACAGATTGGGATGAGATGTGGCATTTCTTTACATCTTATCCTTGGCGGCAGGTCTGCTTCTCGTTTGATTCATCAGTTGCGCGGATGCCATAACCGATGTGATACGTCAAGCGATGGACCATTTCTATGCTGATGTGACCATTGGTGGTAAAGCTCGACCATACTTCAACGCCATAGCGCTCGTGCTGCACAAGCATATGGCGTACTTTTCCTGGGTCGATCTCGAGACGGATGTTAGCCCAAGAAGAAGAGTCTTTAACCAAGCCACCGAGTCCTGCAAAAGGCATTACGGCAAGCCAGCTTCGACAGGATTAAACGCATCGGTGCAAAGTTCTCTGTCAAACCATCTGGCAGTAGAGCTTTTGGTCTCTAGCCAAAGTGGTCGAGACAAACTTCTGTCAGTCTACATTGCCTCCGCTGGTAGAAACCAGATGGCTACTAGCGCATGCGCCTAAGAAAAGCGGACTAATTTGCTTCTTTTTTTTTGCTTGTAATTCGCGTCTACACAATAGCAACAGCGTACCATCTGAATTACCTGACTGCGGTACCTCTGTCAGAGATCCGTATCACCAACGAAGAGGTTCTTAAAACCTTGCGAAGTCTATACATGAACAGAGCTAGTGGACCTGATGGTTTGCCAGCTATAGTTCTAAAGGTCTGTGCACCTGAGTTGTCTCCTGTGTTGACGCGCTTGTTCCGCCTCTCATTCAGGACTGCCTGTGCCTAAAAAAGGTAGCTGTACCGACCCTGCCAACTATCGGCCAATTTCAATTGCCTCCATACTCTGCAAGATTATGGAGCATATATTGAATGCCCACCTCATGGCGTACCTAGAGCAGAATGATCTCTTTAGTGACCGCCGTTCAGGTTTCGCCGAAATCGATCAACTGGGGACCTTCTAGCGTATGCCACATTCACATATGAGGCGGAGCCTTCGAGAACACGCACGCTAGTCTATTGGGCAAGCTTACAGCGTACGGCTTATCCTCTGGCCTGATTGACTGGGCGAAGGACTTTCTGAGTGAACCTGAAAGTCCTGTCCTATCGCGATAAACGCCGGAGTTCCTCAGGGGTCCGTTCTCTCCGTTACTCTCTACCTGCTGTATATAAATCATCTGCTCATTCCCGGTATCTATGGGTATGCAGACGACAGCACAGTTGTGGAGAGATACTAAGCAAGTGCCCGGGCCAGTCGGGATCAAATCCAGTCCGAAAGAGAAGCTATGGTTGAGTGTATGAATATCACACTACAGGCAGTTTCCGAATGGGGCGACGCCAATCTCGTGAGATTCAGCGCCTCAAAACATAAGCGTCTTTTCACCGCTAAAAGGAGCCCGCACCCCCTCCTACTTTCGGAATGTATCCTTGGAAAATTGACCGCATTTAGTTGTTAGGGTTCAATTTTCTCCGAACCTCAACTATGGGTGGTTCATTTAGTCCAGAGGCAAAGCAGCCGCAAGGAAACTTGGTGTCTTGATACTTCACGGGGCAGCTTCTTACCTTACCTTCTTACTACGCAAGTTCGGTCGTGCATGGAGTACTCCTGTCACATATGGGCTGGTGCCGCAAAATGCCACCTGGCATTTTGCTTGGACAGCGTTGGACTCAGTGGAGAGACTAAGAGGCTCATTGGCTACTTTGCTCGAGGCTGACAAGATTGGTTGAAACCAATCTTGTCAGCCTCAGCACAGTAGAGTAGCCAGTCTCAGTATTCTATAGGATGCATTTCGGTGAGTGTGCGCAGAAATAAAACGCTTGAATTCCTCCTCTTCTTTCCAGCATCAGACAACCAGGCGGACGGCGGGTCTTCACCCCTTTGTTGTCGATATTCCACGTATTAGAACCAAACGGTTTGCTTCGTCTTTTGTAATGCGTCAGCAAAGGAGTGGAATAATTTGCCGGCGCCTATCTTTTCGTCCGAATACAATCTGGGCGTCTTCAA
The DNA here is from genome assembly GCA_029286625.1 of Parnassius orleans. Taxonomy (NCBI): domain Eukaryota; kingdom Metazoa; phylum Arthropoda; class Insecta; order Lepidoptera; family Papilionidae; genus Parnassius; species Parnassius orleans. Next base: position 45,734 of record JAGSMP010000142.1, read on the forward strand.
GGCAAGAGTGAATAGGCTTTTGTTACGCTAAGACAGTCCGGTTTACTATCTAATGCTGCATCACTACTTACCACCAGGTGGGAATGTGGTCAAGCACTGGCATATAATATGTAAAAATATTTTACGTGGTAGAGCCACGCTGCAACTATATTATGGTTGTAGCGCATGGGTCGACCGGGGTAGGACCACGTTCTCAGAAAACCAGCGTAAAATAGCAGCGTAATGCTGCTGTGTTTCGTATGGTGAGTGTAGAGAACCGGAGACCCTTTACTGGAAACGAGGCATTCCATCTAAGTCCTCACGGGTGACAACGCATCTGCATTTTGATTCCTAATTGAGGATAAATGTAGATGTCTATGGGCCACAGTATCCACTTACCATCAGGTGGACTGTGTGCTCGTTGTCATATACTATAAAAATAAAGAAATTTAAAAGATTCAATACCTAGTCGCATTTCATATTCAAGGAGTTCATTGATGTTACCAAAGAACTCCATCACGGGACTCAGAGTATGACTCACCAGCTTATTTGCGATCCTATGAAAGTCCAGCACCTCAGGATACTCAGACACCTGAACCTTATGGAAGTCCTGCACCTCAGCAGACTCAGACATCTGGACTCAGCAGGCTCATACGTCTGGAGCTTACAAAGCTCCTGTACCTCAGTAGATTCAGACTGGAATGTAATTTGCTTATCTTCTCTCCGGTTACTTCGGTTTCACCTCAGTCGTATCAAACATTTGAAATGTTGCGTCAAGCTCGTGACTAATTATACGACGATATCAGTAACTTTATTTAGTGCCATGCAGGTTTTAGTAGGCACGAGGTCAAAATTTCCGGACAATAATGATTTTAAGAATGCTTTATAATTTTATACTTCTTAATATTTTTAATGAAGGTTATTTATTTCTATTACTTATCATAAGAAAATTTAGAATGTGCACTTCAGTATAATTTTGATCGAGTTCGTGCCTTATCCGTTCTACTTCTGCGCCTGTGTCGTGCCTTCGCCTTATACCGCTTCTGTATAATTTGCGTCTTAGAGAGTGGACTGACGAGCATCGTCGTCAAAGGTATGAATCGTCTTATTCGATGGTCTCTATTCCAGGAAGTAATCATTTCGATTATTCATTAAATTGGAAAATTAACTTTCCAACTTTAGGTATATACTTTTCTAGCAATATTTTTATGTTTAGTACTATTAGAACAATAACGTTTGTAAAGAAATTACTATTAAAACATATTGCGTGGGAGATCACAGTTTATGGTAACAAATAAACGAATGATATCGTAAAGCATTCACGGGCGGTCAACCGTGTGACGTGAGCGCTGACGCGTATGATCCTGCCGTCCGATGGGGCATAATACTGAGCAATCAGTACAAACTCTGACCTCATAAATAAAATATATATTATTTGCTTATAACTCCGAATAATTCTTGCCAATAATTACAAGATCGTGTATTCATAGCGTTGTATGTATAAAATAATTTAGAATGAAGAGACCTGTATTATAATTTCACATCGACAACTAAATAATAATAACTTTATTTTTATACAAGGAAGGGTGAGTTAATAGGTGTGTGGGTATCGCAAGAGGCGAAAGATGTAAATGACCCAGGAGATGGGCAGCAGCGTCTTCATAATAACAACAAAAATAAAAACTACGTTTGCTAACCGCTTGCCAAGCGTGGCAACTATGAAATATTCTAATGAGCCAACTTATGGGAGGCTGTGTTCAGCAGTGGACTTTTGATAGGATGTAACGGTATCGCTAATGGTAAGGGTGACTCATCCACTTGATGGTAAGTGGATGGTTTGGTCCATAGACACTTATCAATTCGTTTAAGATTTATAATTTATATTCATTTTACCCTGAGGACTAAAACGGAATGCCTCGTTACCATTAACAATGGTTTCCGGTTCCCATTAATCAAATGAAACTGCTGCTGCCAATATATTTTACGACAGTATTATGAGTGAATGTGGATCTTCCTCGATCGACGCAATTTAGTCACGCTGATATCCTGAAGTTTGTCACTATAACGTGTGATGTACCTATGCACGTTCATTCATTAATTGTTCATGATCTGTGGTTTAGTATCCATTATATTAATATAAGCATATATTATATGCCTAAGTTATATCGTAGAGAACCGGATACCCTTTTACTGGAAATAATGCATTCTATCATGGTTTTAGGGGTGAAAACATCTGTATTTTGAATCCTGATCGAGGATAGATGTGTCCACATTCACTTATTCACTTATCATCAGGCGGAATGTGTGTCCGTTTGTCACCCTTATTCTGAAAAAATCCATTTCGTCGACTGCCTCGTTGGTCTCGTGATCAAGTGCGACTGTTGATCATCAAGTATTGAGTTTGAATCCCAGGTCTGGCCAAAATCAGTTATTGGGTTTTCTATCAAGAAATTATTAGTAGCAGCGAAGTCAGGAAGTTGGCGGTGTCTTACCTCGTGCCTCGAAAAGAAACCATTGGTCATGCGCCTGATCCCTCCAGTCGTGTCGGATTACCATCACATCGGTCTATGAGAGTGAGGGAATAGAGAATGCACAAGTAGTTGCGTACACACGTGCATTATAATCCTGTCTTGTGCTAGTCTCTGTTGAGACCGGCTACCGTAACCGAAATTCGGTCTGGATTACATTTATTTTAAATTTATTGCGGATATTATAAATATTATATAAGATACTTGAAATGCTCTTTGACATATTTTAACAATCATATATCCAGTAATCGAAGTTATTTGTAATAATCATATAATTAGTTGCTACAAACAGACCGTTGCGAAATACTGATGGAAGGTTAAAGCAATAAGAATGAAATACATAAAATGGTGATTGACATAAAACAGGAAAAGTTATTTATTTTTATTTTTAGGTTCAAGTGAAAGTTTTGAGAAGTGGCGGTAACTTTTCCACGGCCTTAAAGGGTCGCCTTTAAAGGATAATAATAATATGATGCGATAAATACAATTAATACTAACTAAAGCTAAGCGAATATAAATATATATTATAATACATAGATGTAAAGAAGATGTGAGCGATGTAGAGTTTATTATTGCGTAGGCAACGGACACAAGCGCACCACTGGTCGCACGAGTGTACCCCTTGCCGTTTTTACTGTAGCGACACGAACTATACCGTCCTTAGACGGGTGAACCTTTACGATCACTCCCAAAGGCCAGGAGAGGGTCGGTGAGTTATCATTTATAATTATGACAACTGTGCCCACCTTTACGGGGACCGAGGATTGAGTCCATTTCTGCCGCGCCTGCAGTTGATGCAGATATTCAGTTCTCCAACGACGCCAAAAGGACTGGACCAATTTATCTAAGAGTGCGTGTCGTTGAAGCAAATTAATTGGCGAAGATTCCACATCAGGTGCAGGTAGAGAGTGTAATGGTAACGTATTCAAAAAATGTGCGGGTGTTAAAGCCGTCGGTTCAGCTGGATCGGAGCTAAGCACAGTGAAGACGAGAGTTTAGTAAACATTCTATTTGAGCAAGGACTATGATTAACTTCTCATACGCAAAGGTCTGCTGTCCAATAACCTTAACAATAGAGTGCGCGCCCTTTTTTACAAGTTTGCTCGCGCGCTCTACTATGGTAGAAAAAGTTAAATGTATTATTTTGTTACTAAAAGGTATTGAAGTAAATAAAACCAGATAAGTTTAAGAGTTTGTTTATTAAAAATACAATTCTAAAAAAATTGAGGTTCTCAACACTTACTTATTTTAGGAACATTATTAGTCACTAGTACGAAAAAACAATTTTTGGCAAGTTTGAGATCAGCTCTTATAAAAAAAATGTTCAGACTTTTATTCTTCTTCTTCACATTCGAGCCATAGGACAGCTTAGTGATCAAGGCAGATCCACCTGGCACAACGTTTACACCACTTTTTAGCGGTGGTTTAAACGTTGTGCGATGATGTTGAATGTTGGAGCATTACGGGCTCGAGAACACATACAAAATTTTCCCTTCCCAACCTGTTGGATTCATTACGTAGCATCTTAGTTAGCCCAAAGCCATTTGTCGTACTTTTTATTTCGAGGAAGGTTCTCCATGTCAATCGTCTTGCCATAAGGGGTTTAGCAAGTTCAAATGAGAGATCAAGCAGGAACTCACTCCGCACAATATTTATTTTGCTGACCATTGTTTAGTTGATGGATACTTAAAGCATTTATACCAGCTATATTCAAATAATTGAAAAAAGGATGGCGGCCACAGTCGTGAATGCAAAACGCTGTACTGTTTGCCAAATATCGACTCCATTTAGTGCGATTATAACACGTAATTATTTCCGGCTTTCGATCATCCTCAGATTTCAGATCCAGAAATCTATGGCATTGTCGTAGTGCATAGTTGAGAGCAAAGCAAATGATTTATTTTGTTTAGGCACGTAAGATACTAGTGTGCAATTTTGTTGAAACAAAAATACTGCTCTTAGTAGGTCTGTTTTAGATTTATAAATTCCTTTGATATTTCAGGCCTGTTTCTTAGAGTACCTACAACAGTGATTTTTTCTTCAGTAGCTCTAAGCTTGTAGGAAGACTTAAAATAATTATCCATTATCATTGTCATTATCATTGCATCCCAAGCCAGAAAGTGGTTCGAGGAGACTTAGAACTACATCGTTTACTTTATTGTACTGTTGAAATGGTCCTTCTGGCTGTGCTCCGGCATAAACTTCAAAATTGTATACGTAAGGAAACTTTGTATCAACAACCATGTATAATTTTATACCAAATTTATCTGGTTTATTGGGAATATAAACGATAAATCCACAACCCCTAAATCCAACTGGCTGTTCATCCAACGTGAGGCATCTCTGTAATTTCTCGAACAGGGGTTATTTGTCAACAGTCCGTCGTTCTTTTCGATTATTCACGTTATCAAATCGGAGAGAACGCAAAAGAAATCTAAATCGATTTATTGACATTGTGAAATAAACAAGTTGCAAGCCAGTTCCTTTTGAATTATCCCATAAGTCATTGAGATTGCGACGACTAGAATGTGACATCCCTATCGCCAGCAACAATCCAATCAGAGCTCTGATTTTGACCAAATCAGTTTTTTGCGTCTCTATGTCATTGTAAACGGTCTTGAATTTTATCAGTATAAATATTTGTACTAGAAACAACAATTTCTAAAACTTTTGGTCAAAAATAACTCAAGCAAGACAATGGTGTTTCTGCATTTCTTGCGTTACCCTTTGGATCCGGAGGTCGAAATCTAATATATTGAGGTCGCACGCGCGTTTCTGGAGGACATCCTTTACTCCATCGTGTTCCATTCTTAGACACATAAACTTCTCACTCGCATTATTTGATGACAATTCAGAGAGTACGTCGTCGTCAGATAAAAAAATCTCCACCACCTCTTCGCGTGCAAAGTCAGATCCATCTTGTTCCATAGGTATTGGCAGGGAGCCGTACTCCTGTCCTCTCCATCATCAGAGTCACTCGGTAGAACCCATCGTCATCGTCATCGTTTTAAATCCCGCTGGGTTTCTTGCTGGTTCTTCCCAGAGGTTTTCGACCAGTGGTAGTAAAAGACTTTCAATCACATGTAATCTATATTGAATTCTATTCTATTCTATTCTATTCTCTCTTCTTCTATCACTTCAAGACTTGACTTTCCATGCGTGGATTCATATTTTGTCAAGAAATCACTAAAAGCGAAATAAAAATAATTAAATTTAAACAAAATATAATATACTACTCCTTCTTAAAAGGCCGGCAACATATGCAATTCCCTGGTGTTGCAGTTGTTCATGGGCGGCGGTACACTTACCATCAGGTGAGCCGCATGCTCGTTTGCCCCTCTCTATAAAAAAATAATAATTACTCGTATTCAACACTTTCAAAATTATTACAATAAGGAACAATATTATTATCATTATTCGTAAATATTTTAAAATAAAAGTATTTACCTTCATTACCTTTGGCTACGCCGATACTCTCACGTACTACTATAGTAGAATGGAGATTTTGGCGGAAAATTGTGGAAGAATGCGCCCACGCTTTTTGTTGCGCCACACTAAACCGTTGCGTAATTTTGTTTTCGAGTCGTATCTAGGTCGCGGGGAAAAGGTCAAGAAACGAGAGGGCACACAAAAGCATTTGCGATCTACCACAGTAGAGCGTAGAAGATGGTTCTTTACATTTTACCATACTCAACAACCACCGAAATGTGGGGCGGCAGGCGCTATGAACTTGAATTCAATGCAACTTTCGGCCAATTCTTCTTCTAAACGCGGGCGGTATTCCTTTGTGATTAAATTATACAAGTCTTGTAGATAAGATCGCGTGCCTACAAAATTTGTTCCACGTTCAGAGTAGAGGCATTTCACGGGACCGCTTGGAAGCGCTTTAAAGGTGCGATAAAACTTACAGTGGAAAGATCCGTGGCTACTTCGATGTGGAGTGCGCGTAGTAAGGCAAGTAAATATACATAAGTAAGCCTTGCGAGTTTTAACACCGCGAGCTCGTATGGACGTATACGATATAGGGCCGCAATAATCACAGCCAGTATGAGCGAGCTTGCTCTGCTTGCGTGACTTTATGTCCCGGTATAGCAGACATTAAAGGAAATTGCGGGCGCGGTTTTAATTTAAAGCAATCGATATATAGACCGAATAATTCGTTTAGCGGACAAGATCCAAAATCGTTGCCTTAACAAAGACATGAGCAGCTCTGGGCCGGTATTTTTATGATAATAGTCGATCAACGACTCTACAAGAGCGTCATGACGCGGTAAAATAATCGGATATTTGTATTCTGAACTTTCAGCGGAGTTGGTATGGCGGCCACCAACGTAGATAAGGCCATCACATAAAATGGTTTAAGCTTCATTAGCGCAGGAGCAATTATTACCGGCTCCTAGCTGTCGATGTCGAATGAAAAATGTCTTTTTTAAATATCGCCTATTATCATATGCTCGGCGGCGCATATATCGAACGCGGTAACTGTAATCGAACCGGAACGAGAAAGTTTAATTATAAATCTGCAGACATAAATAAGGATAAGCGTGAGCCTACTCCATGATGAGATGCGTTTATTAAGATCCTGAACTAGAGACATTTCTAGATCTGACGTAGTAATGGGGTGTGCGGTTATATACTCTTCCGGTACGTTGTCTAGCACCATACTACCATGGTCTGCATTGATGATAGGCCACAGCAAGAGGTCTAGCGCAAGCCAGAGCGGACTTTGTGACCATAATGGATGAGATATTAGCTTTTCGGTGTAAGACCTTTCGATAAACAATCAGCTGGGTTATCTATTCCGCGACGTAATGATAATTAGCGGCTGGTAAATTATCTTGACGATGCGGTTGGCGACAAAAGTTTGCCAGCGGTACGGAGAAGTTTATCCAACAAAATGTGACCATTGAGTTTGTAAACGCGTACATTTCACTAATATGATAGCGTGAATCATAGTCGTCGTACGCGTCTAATTAGTCTTGCTAGTAATTCGGCAGCACAGAGCTCGAGACGTGCGATAGACAAAACTTCATTGGTGAGACCTTTGACTTGGCGCAGACGAGTCGCGTCGTAACTGGCTTGCGTGAGTAATGGGCGTATACCATTGCTCCATAAGCACGCTCACTAGCATCGGAAAAGCCAACCAGTCGTACAACGCAATGTTCGAAGACACCTTTTAGATTTTAGATAGAAAAAACGGTACAGAAAATAATGATCGCGCCTCCAACAAATTAATAGGCATCCTGTTGCCAAAACTTTGACCCTTGTTAAATGCCTTTATGAAAAATATCGACTGGCTGTTTTGCTTTAAATTGTCAGAGTTGTTTAATGTCGCGGTATTTTGACGTCATTAAGTAGCGCTAACTCTATACTAATCCTTTTCCAGGTTTCGACTATATGCTGGGGCGGACAATCGTCCCAATCAAGTTTCAACTGCCACAAATCTTTTATGAGAAGTTTAGCGAAGAGAACAACAGGCGCTACGAAGCCCATTACATCCCAAGTTCTAGTCATGCTTGGTTACTTTAAATTCAAAACAATCGCGAGATTTATCGCAAGTCAAGCCCAAAATTTTTAACTGTGCGGTTTTATCAAATTCAAGAGGCTCAGACATCTTATATGACGAAGGCAGAGCGCTTAAGACCGAGTCGGAATTACATTTCCATTTTACTAAATCGAACTGCGCACGTTCAAATAACTCAATCAGCTCATTAGCAGCTGATTCAGCTTCTTCCTCAGACATAACAGTAAAAACGATATCGTCCATATAGATATAGCGAGAAGCAATTATCTTTGCTAGCCGAAATGAATCTCCATCATCCGCAATGAGTTGCTGAATGACCCGGAGCGCGTGGTACGGGCTGGACCTTAGTCCAAAACAAACCCTATTAAGTTCATATGCGGTAAATTCTTCTTGCGGGTGAAAACAATTTATTATAATTTCAAGGAACATCTGTTTACAATCAGCGGAAAGCGCGGTAGCTGAAAACGAAAATTTAAAATAATTGCAAACAGATCACCTTGTAAATTAGGACCACTATGAAGAATATCGTTCAGTGAGCGGTCTGAACTCGATTTATGACTCGCGTCGAGAACCATACGAAGCTTAGTAGTGGTCTTATCTGTACGCAAAACACTGTGGTGTGAATGACGTACACGGGATAGCAATTATCACTGTCAACAAGCGGCACGGGTGACAGATAGCCTTTCTCTAAATATTCGTGGATAACTGAGTCATACGCGGCCTTAAACTCAAGAGCGGCTTCAAACTTCCTCTCCAACACCAAAAAACGTTTCCGAGCGGCTTAATAAGTATCACCAAGCTAGAATATATCATCCCAAAAAGGCAACGAAACTATGTATCTACCCGTGTCTTTGTCATGTTCAGTGGTTTTGCGAAAGAAATGCTCGCACACTATCTCAGCCGGGGACTGAGTGGGAGGAGATCTCAAGGAGATTCCTCTGCGTGTGTATCTGTACTACAACGTCAAGTTTACGTTTTCGCGAGCGGGAAGAGCGGGCACGGTGCCCATAATGACGTAACCGAGTATGGTTTGTATAGCGGGCGGTACAGCGGAATTATCTCTATTATACCAGGTAGTAAAAGTTGCGAAAATAAAGCACCGATCAAGACATCGATCTGTGATGGCACAAATAAAATATCGTCGGCCAACGGCAAACTTAAGAACGGCATAGCGAATGCGGCGACAGGCGTAGACGGTAAGTCATCTGTTATTCTATCGACGACGAGCGACGAATATCTTATGTTAGGTTAAAACGAGGTGAACAACTCCTTTGCATATTTTTCTGAACCCCCGATACCCTTTACCTTTATATTGTCGGCATTTACTGATAAACATAATCTATCACAACATTCCGACGTTATAAAATTGCTCTACGATGCACTATCTAATAAGCAACGCACACTACGGCTCGTGACATATGCGTCGGGTACCATAAACGTTGCAGTGGATAACAGAACTGTGGTGCATACATTGCGTGTAAATAAATCTTCGGATACGCAAGATTGCGTTGATAGCGGCGCAGCAATGGACGTTGTACACAACGAAACGCTCTTGCTACTCGCATCGGGCGACGTCGCGGGAGCAGCTACTGTTGGTACGGACGCGCGCGTTGTCCCCGATGACTCGGCGGTGGTGGTCACAACGCGAGCGTTAGCAGGTTTGAAAACGTCAAAGTGAACTATGATGTTTACCCTTGCAAATTTTACATTTAGAATTAGAGTTGCATTTCCCTGCCTTATGTATAACACTCAAACAATTTACACAAGCGTGTCGTTCTTAAACATATTTATAACGGTCGTTTGCTGTCATCTTACAAAATGCCGGACACTTGTATAAATGATCATGCACAATATCCTTGCACAAACATTTGCGTGTATCGGCCGTAGCGACATAAGATTGCGGTTGTGGAGCTTTTGCCCACCGCAAGTCGGTGATTCGGGGTTCGAATTCGAAAGTCGAAGTCGAATGATAAGAGCGCTGTAATATATTAGTTTGTTCTTTTACGTAGTCGGTTAAACTTTTTAATTTAGGAATTTTAATTCTTTCGAGAATGCATTTCGAAAGAACAAACTGTTTCGGGATCTAACTTTTTTAAAGCAGTATATAATGTAATAAAATCACGTATTTGTAAGTTTTTTAATACGCTAACCGCGATTACAAATGTATGTAAAAATAATTCTAAGTTTCGAGCAGAAGAGTTAGAAATTGGTTTAAAGTCGAAAATTTGATTGATATAGGTCGACGCTAGCATGCGTTTATCATCGTACTTCTCTAAGCGTTCAAAATAAGTTCATAATTCTCAGCACAGGAGTAATACCGGCGAACACATAATGCGTTTTGATTGTTAACTTACCTAGCAGGTAATACAATTTATCGGCGTCTGATAGGGACGGATTTTCATGCACAGTGTATTTAAAACTCGCATAAATGACCATGAGTGGATATCACCATCAAACGATGCTAGCTTTATAGGCGGTAAAGACAGTCGCGATATTGTGGCCGATTTCGGACATTCATTTGTTATTCGACTTGTAAGACGAGACATTACACGTTTCATATGACAATACAATAGTAGAGGATCCGGCTTAAGAAATACCTAATAAAAATATTTTTTTTATAATAAAATATATAAATAAATACAAATCGAGGTGATAGGCAGCCTATGTTTTGGCAAGGCTATTTTTAATTAAAAATGATTTAATTAATTTTTTTACCGGTTACGGTCATTCTTTTCCTTGATAAAATTGGTCTCAATCGAAAAAAAAAAATATATAGAAAATGCCATAGCATGGTTGACTACCTTTTTCCATGCAACAATACCTGTCTGGTGTAAACTGGTAAACTGATATAGTAATTTACCTTCATTCTTTTTCCTAAGAAATTAAATGTGTAAATATAGATATTTTTATTGTGAATCCAATGGTATATAGTTGACTTTTCAAATCGTAGCAAGACTAGTGAATGACACGATTTAACGTTTCAATAATTTTATTTTAAAGTAGAGTGTGAAAGAGTTATCTATATATTATAATATTATGTGCGGTAGGGAAGGATGCACGATAGCAGCTGCGCGTGAGCCGCTTGCCGGAAAAGAGAAAGGTGCGCGTTCAGTTCTCTGTGTAATAGAGAAAGATAAATAATATATTCTCCCACCAAAAATTATTTTGGAGCCAACCACGTAGTAGCACACTTACAAATCAATCAATAAAACATTAGTGTTATAAGAAATTGTAATTTATTTTTTTCATTATACTTACAAAATTCAAGTAATATTGACTTACCTTTTTAAATTGCAGATATCATACTAATCAAATAAAAAATGTAACAATTAAATATTAAACAATTTAAATAAATTTAACGCTAAATTAAATATTAAACAGTTAAAAATTGAAAAAAAAAATTAAATCAGTTAATTGTTATAATTTTTTTTAATTATTAACCATTACTACTATATAAAAAACTACATTTCTAGCGCGCTATTAAATACGCTATGTTATAGCGCGCTATTCATAAGAAAGCGTGTGGGAGGCCGGCAAGTGCGTAAAGTTTTGCAGCACGCTATATCTCGTAGCACGTTACATTACACGTCGTTCGTTGGATAGACTGCGTGCTATATAAGAATATTATTTCTTAATAAGTCGCATTTAGACTAAAATTAAATAAAGGCGTATTTAAAAGTTTATTTATAGTATATACAAAAATCTACTATTTATATACACTATTATATACACTTGAATCTATATTTTATTTACATTTAAAAACATTAGTTAGGCTACTTTTGTAGCAGACAACCGTGTCCTTCGATCACTTATAAATATACAGTATACACTAACTAACCAACGTCTAATACTATATACGGTCGCGCGCGATGAATAGCGTGCTGCTAGATCAAATTTGCGTCACACGTCCACTCCCAACAGCACGGACGCGTTAATTAGATGCCAGCGCTGCTGCCAGAGATAGTTGCCGCTAGATATTCATAGCGTCAAAGCACCATAGCGCCATAGTGCCACGGCGGCTACTAACATAGCACGCGCTGTGCGCTATGGAAAGCTATAATATGACGCTATACGCTATATTAACCACCATAACTGAAGAACTGAACGCGCGCCTTTCTCTTTTCCGGCAAGCGTCTCACGCGCAGCTGCTATCGTGCATCCTTCTCTACCGCACATAATAATATAATGTAAGAAATTATTCCACTCCTGATGTTAGAAATTATTCTCAAAAGTATTTAAATAAAAGAACACTACTCGGTAACAAACCCTGTTTACTATCAGGACCCCAAATACATGATAACACCAAAGTATGCAAATCAACAGCATCACTACCCATATCAATGTAACACAGGGCAGCCTCTCAGCACCACGACCTTCCTTGCCTACACTAGTAGAATACCCCAACGGGCATAGTAACGACAGTGAGACTCCTATAATTACAGACTGATCTTCTTAGTGGCCTGCACGATACTTTATACTGCTAAAACAAGTGGGAGATTAACATTCTACCTTCATTTGTTCGTATTTCCTTTTATTTTTTTACCCTTATTCCCGACAATAATATAGTGTTCTGTGTCACGCTCTACTTTAAAATAAAATTATTGAAACGTTAAATCGTGTCAATCACTAGTCTTGCCACGATTTGGAAAGTCAACCATATACCATTTTATTCACAATAAAAATATCTATATTTACAAATTTAATTTTTTAGGAAAAAGAATGAGCGTAAATTACTATATCACTTTACCTGTTTACACCTGGTAAACAGGTATTGTTGCATGGAAAAAGGTTACTGTGGCATTTTCTATATTTTTTTGATTGAGACCAATTTCATCAAGGAAAAGAATGACCTTAACCGGTAATAAAAATTAATTAAATAATTTTTAATTAAAAATAGCCTTGCCAAAACATAGGCTGTCAATCACCCCGATTTGAATTTATATATATATTTTATTTAAAAAAAAAATATTTCATCAAAGAAAAAAATGAGGGGGTATTTTCTTAAGCCGGATAATAAACTATAATTCCTTGAACGCGACCCATGACTGATATTCCACCTTTCCTCAGTTAATACCTTTTCGAAATCATTTCGTAATGCATCAATCGAAATCGCGCCAGAAAGGAACTCTTCCCTGTCCACCTCACTATCTACTTCTTGAGAGCGATCATAAATTGTTTGTAAGCGGTTAAATAAAGAATCGCGCCTAGCTATAGCTATATTCAATAAGATCATCAATTTGGAGTCTGGCGTTTCAGTCCTAGTTTTATTCTTTTTTGACGTGCTAGTTTTTGACATTTTAATAATAAATATATATACGAAATATTAAGGTTATAAGTAAAGTTTTAAATTTAACTGGCGAGCGATGAACAAATACACAATTTATTAAAGCGTAGTTAACACTAATCTGTCGCGGAAATATCAGGTAGATTTATTAAACTGATCTAAATTTGTTTGTGAACGATCGGGTATGTAGAAATTGTATTATCTTAGATTATTATAAATAATCTAAGTGTATTATGTATGGCGGTAAGTATATGGTAAATAATAAGAAATGATATAATAGCGATGAATATACGGCTTTAAATTAATGTAATAAATATGTAATGAGTGTATATATGAGAAATTAAGTAAAATATTATATTTAAATGTTTCTGGTATATATATATATATATATATATATATATATATATATATATATATATATATATTAATATATGGCTTTAATTAATATACTCGCGTGGAAGAAATATAACGAGTTTATGAGAAAAATCACGTCGTGAAATGTGATAGGTTACCTCAGTGGTATATAAATATGTGGGTCACATATGACTATATATTATGCCTATTGTGCATGGAAATATTCCAACGAAGTGGCAAAAAAAAATGGGTGTGTGTAACAGTGTACACACGAAAGAAGTGAAACTCCTTTATGACATAATTTTCTAATATTTTCTACTTAACAAAAATTGGTTAAGTTAGGTTTAAGCAAAAAAATATATTCCGTATTAAAGCCACAAACCAACAAGAAACAATCACGCGTCAGACGGACGTCTCTGGTACTTTTAGTTTGGACCGTACAACTAATTAGAACATGCATTTCTTTTTTTGATATTGCAGCCTATTATTATATATATATATATATATATATATATATATATATATATATATATATATATATATATATATATATAATACTTTTGCCATTTAATTACTATTTTTTATTATTACTTTATTACGAAGACGGAGAATTAGTAGAAATAAAATGCATTTTGTATATTATTTATTATATGATTTATTTTTAACTTTTTTTATAATTGTTTAAGGCTTTTCTTTGCATTGGTGGCAATCTACGCTCTCGATTCTAATGATGTCCGTGCCTTTCAGAATCCCATCCGTGGTATATGCTTTAGAGAAAACATTTAATCGCTCTCTTGCTGCCTAATATTTTCAGTGGAAAGGTTCTCTTCAACACATTCGATATCTAGTGTAGTGAGCTGGAAAAAAGAAGATATAAATATATAAATTACAAGTAGTTAACCTTTAATATGGGCGCTATTTGTAATTGTTGTTGTTTATAAATGTTTGCATAGACAATGTCAAGACAATAAGATGCCATAGTAATCAGACAAAGTTACTTTCACATAAATCTAAGAAGCTTTCACAATTATACAGAAATTTTCAATAATTTTGAACATAATTATCATTGATACCTAAGATATTAAGTACGCTGTAGCAATTTTTGATAGCAGGTTGGGAGGATAGAAGTACTTGTTAAATTATAATAAAAAAATGATAAAATATAAACAGTAAAATTTAACATAGCCTATTATATATTGGAGTCTGTACATGTTCTACTGCTGGGCATAGACTCTGTCTCAATTCTCTGAGGGGTATGGAAGAATGAGTTGGGCAAGGTGCGTATTGGCAGACTACACGTCTTTAAAATATTTTTATTCCCTAGACACGTAGATTTCCTCACAATGTTCCGGAACATGACAAATTAGCACTTAAAATTGGAATTAACATTCATTCATTTCAGTGGTGTAGGCAGAGATCAGAGTTGCTCAAAAATATAAACATATTACTAATTCTAATAAAAATATTATCTGAATTAACTAATTTTTTTTATTCCTAGCGAAGTAAAAAAATTTTTTAATTCCTAGCGAAGTAAAAAATTTTTTTACTTCGCTAGGAATCACATGTTCATCATTTAGTTTATGTAACAACTGCAATTGAGTATGCTTGCAGTCTGTTTAGTACACATCATCTTGCCATTTTGATATATTTCCATCAGTTATTATGTGTTTTGAAGAAAATTATTCCTCATATCTTTTATAAGATGGCTGATCAAATATCGCACTAAGTTTATTTGAACTGTATCATCTGATATAAAAACACAAAAGATTGTTTGTCATTGACATTCAGACTAGACCTCGATTTTGTAATTATTAAGACTAGAGGTGTGCGATTGTGCATAAAATAATGTTGACAATTAATTATTTAAAATAATAGAATTTCTCATTTACTTTAGTCATTAAGTTAAAATTTTCATTTATAACAAGAATTTATTATTATGTTTCATTCATCATCCATTCATTGCAGACTAACATAAGTCTACTGGTAAACATAGGCCTCCTCCGTAGGTTATCATATAAGGTGTACATTTTCTATAGTTGTCACACTTGGCAGACAGGTTGGCAACCACAGTTTATTATTATTATTACTAAGTAGTTATCAAAAAGATCACTTGAAATGCCAAGAACTAAGTAGTTTTATTCAATGTATAGTATTCCCGTAAATATAATATTTATCTTTAAGTTTTATCATATTTTTTGATAAATCACAACAAAAAGGTTTCCATAACAATTACAATAGCACATTTTTATTTTGATTTTTAAAATTTTATATGAATACTGAGTATACTGAGCAGTTATGTTTATTAAAGCATGTATAGGTAATATTATAATTGGACATATTATTCCTTACATCATCTTGGCTTTAATCATATTTCTTTAATTACGGTAATGTTGTTTGGGACCTATATTCACTAATCAATCTATACGTATAAAAAAGAATTAAATGAAATCTAAATAGCATGTAGGGACTACACTTTTTATTTTCACTGGTTTCATTTAGGATAAAAAATATTTTTAGTACCTTTTAGTAGATGACAAATTAATATCCATTTCCGCAGAGATAACAACACAGCTTTTTGATGTGCTTTTAAAATTGCAACCACATTATAACTGGATATATCTGAAAAAAATTAATTGGTAAAGTGTAAAACAAAAGTAAAAAGATATGAAATTCTTTGCATTACCTAAGATAAAATAGATTAAAAGTATTCACCTCGCAAGAAATCCACATACAAGTTTGTGCTTGGGGCACATCCGCAAAGTTGAGATAACAAGTCTATTTATGACTTTGTTATGAATCAGAAGGACATTTTGCAACGATAAGAGATATGAGATAAGGCTGTTGTCTTCAATATCCATAGCCTGTATTCCCATATTTCTGTTAACATTTTGTTTCTGCCTTGCACAGCTCTGCAAGCCTCAGCCTTCAGCCTGCAAGGCATACACATTTATTCTAAGCAATCCACCTGAAAAAAAGTTAAAGAATATTGTAAAGGTTATTTAGCATAGATTGTGTGTGTGTGTGTGTAGTGACCGCAAGCCAAAAATGTTTTCACTCCAGGTGTACCGTAACAACACATATTACAACCCAGTGGTTAGGATGTGTCACCTCTACAATGATATATCCCAGGACTATCCAAATGTTGATATTCTAGGTTCAAATCCAAATGTCTTCAATAGATCTATCCGTGATATTCTGAAATAATTGGTCTCATCTGTTTTATGTTTCTACTTACTTTTGTTCTAGCTTTAAATCTGTAACAGGCCTCTTGTAATCTGCTGGATGGTTGATTGCAAAGCCACTGTTTATTAAATTATTTATAACTTTAGCAGATACTAATATTTACACTTATTTGATACAATTCACGGCCGTGATTTTAATTATATGATAATTAAATAGATATAGCGAGCGTGACACAATATGCTTCCGCGTGCGGGCGTGTTTTTACTTAGACTCCTTCTTCTACCCGGTTGTCGGTCGCAAGAAGGAACGAATGGAATGAATTAAAGGTATAATACCTTTAATTCATTCAGAAGAGGAATCTGATTCGTGAATAAGATTGACAAAAAAACGCGGAATATTTCAATTTGAGAAGTGGCGGTAACAGTACATATTCAAATACTTAAAATGTTAAATATATATTTTGTACATATGCAAATTTTTTGTACGAATTAATATAACGTTTTAATTAATATAATATCGTTATTTCTAATATAAGTTACAAGATCTTTTATTTAAATATATATAAAAAACAGACCTATATGTTTAATAGGATGCTTATGGTTCCGTGTATTTTGGCAGTACAAATTTGATGAGCCGTCATTTATAATCTCATTATTTTATTCACACGGATAGTAGGTACCTAAGTTGAGTAAAGATGATATTAGTTCCTCTTCAAATATTATATACAATTATTCGAAATAATTAATTTATTTGTTAATTTTTTTAAATAAAAATATAATAAAAAAATAAAAAAATCAATTAAATATATTTATTTTATATATCCTATGAAATTTGCACTTCATTACAAAATTATAATAAAACTTTCACAAAACAGTTATTAATCAAAATATTTGTCTAATATTATATGTCGGAAATATCGGGAATACATCAGAAGGTTAACTGTTAAAATAATAATAGTGTGAGAGCAGATGTTCAACTTGCTCTCCTGCTTACGCAATCAATCATTATCGGCAACAAAACAGCCTACTGCACTATAGAGTTATATAGGCAAATACATTTTGACCATATCGTAATATGTCATACGTCACAAAAGCACACTAGTGTAACGTGAGGGACGTAATTACATGATAACAACAAAGTATGCAAATCAACAACAACACTACCCATCTTTTTGTAACACAGAGTAGCCTCTCAGCAACACCAACTGCCTTGCCCGCACTAGAAGAATTACTACAACGAATTGAACCACGATACTGTCATTCTACGAGTCTTAGCACTCATGAATGAGTTAGGCGGAAACTCCCGTGCACGACGCCTACAGTGAATATTATACTGCACAAACGAGTGGGGAGTTTCACGATATACCCTCAATTCCACCTCGCCACCATCGATATGACGCTCCGCTAGATTGACGCAACCTCTCGCTCACTCACATTATCTCAATGTACTACATCAAAATATCGCTGGCCTAATAAAAAAGTCAAAAGCTCTTACTGTATGTTTGTGTGAGCTATTTGAAAAACAACTAAATGTTGATATTTTGTATATTACCGAGCATTTTATCATGGAAATATGAAAATCAACTATACGCAATTACTGTTTAGCTTCATATTAGTAGAAAGGATGAAAAAGAGGTGGAACTTGTATCCTGGTAAAAACGGACACCAATGGAAAGAGCTACCAAAAATAGCGAAGTTATCATCGCCAGGTGTGCTTGAATTTGTGCTGTCGAACTTATTAATTATAAGATAATAGTTGTTTATATATATAGAATACCAAATGTAAGCAATTTTAATGACGCTATGAATAAACTTGAAATTATTTTACAAAATATATCAAATATGCGCTTTAGGAACATTATTATCGCCGGAGATTTTAACATTGATATACTTAAAATAATAGTCAAACAATGGCATTTGTGTCTGCTATTAAGTTTTAACCTAAAATTAGCATTGAAACAACAACACACGTATGGCCAGCATGACATGCATCGACAACTTTGCGTACAACTCTGATAAGCAGTGTAAGTCTAATGTGATAGAGTTTGCATTATCAGATCATACAACAGATTTTACAATACCCTGTTCAGAAATGTTATGTTACTAACTATTGGTATAACACTAGAAGGGATTATAATAACGAAAACATGTTAAAGTTTAAAGATTGTTTAAAAACCTTTCCTTTTCAGATTTACTGCACAGATGATCCTAATGTAGCATACAATAATTTTATCGATACTTTTAAACTATTTTATGATCTATGTTTTCCGGTTATCGTACACAAAGTCAATGTTTTAAAAAAACCTAGGTGGTTATCTCGAGGTGTTAAATTATGTAGTAAAAAGAAACGAAAACTTTTGTGGCAGTCGAGATTAAAACCTAACCATATCAAAAAAATTATAAACCTAACTCAAAAAGCACAAAATACCTATAAAATAAAAACTTCCAAAAATAGGTCAAAAACGACTTGGCAGATATATAAATAAAATTGAGGTAAGTAGCCAAGTTATATCTAACCCAGCGAAAATTTGTGATGTATTTAACAACTACTTTGTCGAAAAAATTCAGCCAAAACTTCATGCCGAAAGTAAACCAAAAGCAATTAATATAAACACTGTACCTAATTCTATGTTCTTAGAGCCTAGTACAACATATGAGGTAAAGGAAATAATAATGTCTCTGAAAAACACATGCAGTGTAGGTTATGATGACATTTGTACAAAGGTAATTAAATATGTGGCTAATGAGATATGTAATCACCTGACTTATATAATTAATCTTTGTATTTGTGCTGGCATATATCCAGATGCCTTAAAAACCTCTATAATAAAACCATTATTTAAGAAAAAAAATAGAGAGTTAATTGAAAACTATAGACCAATTTCACTCATTCCCATAATTTCAAAAATAATTGAAAAGTACATATACAATAAACTATATAATATGTGAAAACATATAACATATTGTGTGAGGAACAGAAAGGATTTAGGCAGCGTAAAACAATAAATATGGCAATATACGACTTTGTACACAATATTGTTAATAATATGGACAAAGAACACCAGTTTGTGCCATATTTTGTGAAATGACCAAGCGTTTGACTATGTCCTACCCTACCCTCTTATATAAACTACACGCCTATGGCATCAGGGGTAATGTACTTAACCTTATAGAATCTTATCTTAACAATAGAAAACAAATAACTAAAATTAAGAATTTTAATGAGGTTAATAAATACGAAGAGACATTCCGATCATCGGAACGTAAGGTCAGCTTTGGAGTTCCGCAAGGGAGTGTACTGGGACCGTTACTATTAATTTTATATATTAATGACCTACCTAAATACACAGAACAACCTTTGACGCTTTTGCAGATGACAGCACCATAACAATACCTTGTAAAAATATTAATACGTACGAATATGACATAAAGAATTCTCTAAAACAATTATAAAATGGCTAGATCACAATAATTTAATAATAAATTTAAGCAAAACAAAGGTTATACATTTCAGTCAACGCAAACACGATAATAGTAAACTCATAATACAATATAATAACTATAACATTGCCGTCGAAAGCACGATTTTTTGGGTTGGAAATTGATGAAAAATTGAATTGGAAATCGCATTAGGAATCTTTGTAAAAATAAAGTAAGTCTGCTTATGCTCTAGGCATATTGTCAACTATAATTTGTACGAATGGACTCCTTACTGCGTATTATGGTACGGTAGAAACATACCTACGATATGGTGTAATATTTTGGGGTAACTCTTGTGAAAAAGGAAAGGTATTCACGGCCCAAAAAGGTGTATACGCTCCATGTTTAAGATGAAGAGTACCGATAGTTGCAAGCCATATTTTAAACAATATAAAATATGAACTGTACCTTGTATATATATATTAGAGATGGCAGTCTTTGTAAAGTCGAACCAGAACCGTTTTAAGTGCCTAGCAGACCTTGCCCCAAGAAACAGACGCGACAATAGTAGAGTTTACATTCTAAGGAAAAACAGCACTAATACGCAATAGTGTCTGCTGTATGGGGCCGGCTATTTACAACAATTACCCAAGTGTTGGAGGGATCTCAACACTTCATTATTTAAGACAAGGCTACGAAACTTTTTAGCAGACAAGGTGTACTATAATATTAATGAATTTTTAATGGACAAAATGTTATGTTAAAATTTGTACGTTTGTCACATGGATATTTATTTTTAAATTGTATTATTATTAATGTAATTAATTTGACGATGGCTTATAATAATTAAATAATAGTGATAATAATGTACCGATTGACTTAATAGACTTATATGTAATTTGAAGAGACTTTATTTTTTTATTTTTGTTAATCTAATGTGATATTGTGTTATGAATGACATATCTACGTAAATTGATAAAAGAATTAATTAATTCATATTTTTTGCATGCCTTCTGGTAAAATATGGTGGAATCTATACTATATATTTGTCACCACATTCTGTATCACCCATATTTGCAAAATAAAGAAATTCATTCATTCATTAATTCATTCATTCACTCTCGATCCAACCGGTATTTTATAGACGCGCCGACATATTAACTACCCTTTTTCAAAGTTATCTTTAAAATTCTAAGTTCTTTATATAGGGTTCAGTGTGTGAAAATATAGTATTAGCACTAGCAGCGTCGCCGTCCCATTTTTGTCCCACCCGCAAGTTTGATCGTCTCTAACTTTTTTTTTTTTTTATTTAGGTCGATGAAACTTTTTGACTTTTGTTTATTTTATGTAGTGAACTAATTTAAAATGTTTTCAATTTTATAACAAGAATAGTTTATGAAAAAAAAAAACGATTTACCTAGAACTGCCGCTGGGTAATTTTTGTCCTGTCGCTGTTATATTGAATAATTCGATGTACGGTCTGCGCCCTAGGGATAAACTCCCTAGGGAGCAGACCGTACAATGTCTTGTAATCGTTTTCATAAGAAAATGAAGTACTTCGATTCGATGACAAATCTGATAGACGCTAAATACTGAGCGAAGATAAGTTTGCTATGATCTCCGAAATATGTTACGAATTTATTACTAATGCACTAGGTTGTTACATACCAGAGCCATACATAACGAGTGACGATCAACGTTTTCCTTCTAAGTGCCGCTGCTGATTTACCCAGTTTATGAGCTCTAAACCAGACAAATACGGACAGTCATTTTGGGTGGCTGAAGAAAAATATCAAAATGATGTAATAAATGCGTTTCCTTATCTTTGAAAAGAAGATAATAGACCAAATGAGCATTTAGGTGACTGGGTTGTGAAGAAATTTGCCTTACATTACCTTACATCAAAAAGGGCAGAAATGTTACTTGTGACAACTTTTTCACTTCCCTTTTATTAGCAGAATATTTGAAGTCTAAAAATACTAGAGACGTAGGCATAGTCAACAGAGCTCGCAGAGAAATACCAGTTTCCGTGAAGACCTCAAAACAGTAATTTTGTACATTTTTGCTAAAAAAAAGGTGACATACCTTTGACCATTTATCAGGCTAAGCCTAATTAAAACGTCCTTATGCTCAGCACCATGCATCCCGACATAACAATAGCCTTTAGGTAAAAGAAAAAACCTGACTCTGTGTTATTTTAAAACAGCTCGAATTTGGAGTAGATGTCGTAGATCAAATGAGTCGTAAATATACTGTAAAGCCGCCTTCAAAACGTTGTTAGTTCATAAATTTTATAATTTGTTAGATTTAGTGGGTATAAATGCATAGGTATTGTATATTAACAACAGCAAAATTACACGCAGAGACTTTTTATTGCAATTGGGAAAAGAATTGGGAGCAAAGTATATAATTAGTAGAGCAATAAGCATTCTTGTAGCAATTCCAGAACACATACCAGAGATACAAGAAAAACGTACAAGGTGTCAATTATGGTCAAAATGGTCATATAACAAATTTAGTACAGTTACAACAATTACTATGCGAGTTGTGATGATTTTTCTACATAGTATAAAACAAAGTCGCTTCCCTTAGATCTTTTAAACTACGCAATGGATTTTGATGAAATTTTGTGTGTGTGTGTTTGGATGGATCTTTAGATGGTTTAGATTCATATTTGGATACGGTAGGTGGCGCTGTTGTCATGATTCAGGAATCACCCGTGCGAAACCGGTGATTTGTTACTAAATCAAAAAATATTTGAATTATTATTCCTAATTTGTTACGTTTATGTTTTTCAAGTATTAAGAGTTTGATTTAATTTGATTAATAAACATGTTTCACATATTTTACACGTAGTTTTAATCATAACTTTCGTATATTATACCAATAATCATTATTAAAATAGTCTGGGACAAAAATGTCACGACGGCGGTCCAAGGGGGGTCTTAAACTTCGGCGCTTCTAGTGTTAGCCGTACCTGAGTTCTTCACAGCCTATTATTTATGATGGTATTAAGTATGGTGGTATATTTTATCTCAGGGTAGTATCCTTAGTCTAACCTTATTTTTGGTGTATATTAACGACTTGTGTAATCTATGCCTAGATGGTGGTTCTAGTTATAGTGGTCGTAAACGTGACAGATAATCTTGAGGTCCCGAGTTTGAATCCCGGGTCGGGTTGAAATCGGTTACTAGGTTTTTCTGACAAGAAATTCTCAGAAGCAGCCCGAAGTCAGGAAGTTGGCGTATAACTCTGGTGTATAACACACGTGCCTCAGAAATCACGTAAGCCGTTGGTTTTGCGCCTTATCTATCCGGTCGTGTCGGATTACCATCGCTTTGGAATATAAGAGTGAGGAATAGAGAGCAACTGCGCGCTGCGCAAACACTCGGGCACTATATCCTGTCCTGCGCAGATGGCTCGTCTCCATTGAACTGGCTCCCGTGACCAAAATTCGGTCTGGAGCTTCGGTTATCAGTATGTTTACTGATGTTTGTTACAGAAAAAATCTAAATAGCAGCATTAATAAAATGCTGCTATTGCTGTCTGCTATGGATAGTTACGAGAATAGGAGCCCTTTTGTACTGTTATCGATACATTACGCTGTTAGTACTTAGGGGTGAAAATGCTGCATTTTGATTTAAAATCAAGAATAGATATAGGTGCCTATGGGCCACAGCATTCACCTATAATCAGTTAAGGCTGCGTTTTTTTGTCATCATGACTTGTAAAATTTACGTCAAATTAAAATAACATAATCCGAAATAATTTCACCCTTTTGTCAACCAAAATCGATTAAGTTAAGGCGACACATCGAAAACCGTTGAAGCGGGCAATAGCCGGACTGACCCGAGTAAAACATAATTTCTATAAAAACTTAAAAAACGCCGTCATAAGGTCTAAAATTGCGTAGCGCCCGCGACGATTAAGACCGCTTAAAAATCGCTTAGAATCTAAAAATATTTTTAAAAAATGATTAATTTAAGTAATCAAAATAATGAGCAAGTAAATTACGAATATTGATGTTATGAATGCATTTGGTAATTCCCAAGCATATAGTTAAATAATTTCGTTGTAATTTTAACTATAGTGATTTTTTAAGTGTTTAAATAATATGATCGAATCAAAATTATACAATCGTGTTTTGAACAAGCAAATTCAAGATAAAGACATGAATTACCTATATCAAAATTCCAGTTTCGTTAGTCGTGTCATACTCCTATAATATTCGATGAAAGGAGGTGCATTTTGCAGTGTCATTAACGTACTGTTCACCACATCTTTTGTCACTTGTGACACTGTCGCAACACGTTATTTTCTTACTCGCATAATTTATACGTATAAATTTTATAATTTACTTAGTGGAACTATGTAAACACTTTATTCATGCTCTTAGTAGTTCTTAATATAAATAAACTGATTGTGTAATATAATGGCGAAAAGCAAACTAACAAAACTCAGATGAAGCCGGAACGGATGTTCATTGTAGCGAATTCAATGAAGGAAAGTTAGGATAGTTATTTCGATTGCCAACAAAGTGTTTTACTCAGAAACTTGAAAAGCATCCTTCCGTAGAAACTAATTCGAATCAATGCAATTATACGTAAAAAAAAGAAATTTGGCTTCAGTCAACAAACATAGTAGATACTGTCTAAGTTTTACATATTTATTTAAGATTGCTGTTCGGTATAGGTAAAAAAGTTATTTTGTGAAGTGTTGTGGCGACGCGGTCAATATGCCACAATGACGTAAACGGACCGAACAACAACCAGAGCTAACTCAAGCTATCGAATTTTACGAACGACTCTCCGTACCGCAAGATGCGTTAGCTGCTCCTTAGGGTGAACACTTCGCCCGACTAATAAACTTCCCTTTTTGATATACGGCCACTGTGTGAAATGAAACCGTCGTAGAAAATTTACAATTTAAGTTAAGTTTCATTTACTGTGCGATCAGAGAATAGCACACTAAGTAAAACTTAACTGTGCTTTCTTTATTTTGTGTTAACGCTCTCCATGGAACTACTCCTTTGGACTGCTGCAGCGCTATGACAACCTAATCACTTGCACTGTAGCTTGTTTAGCATTAAGACTCTTACGCTAGATGTGCTATATTCATCCATCAACATACAAAACCTTTTAAATCCAATACTATATATGCCAAATTAGCTTCTTGGTGAAAATTACTTGAAAGAATTGTGTGATAAGTGCCCTTACGAGTGCAATGGACTTTAAAATATGACGACTGTTTTTATATACCTAATGATCTGGCTGGTCTGGCAGACGTTGTTCTGCTTTTTCCGTTATGTTGCGATGATTTTCCTGCAGATTTACTATCAGGGCCAGATTTTGGGATATTGTTTTAGGTACTAAACCAAAGTAAATTGAAATGTGAATAATTTTGGTCCATAAATATAAACTTTGCAAATAATTTTACTGCAGTGTTAATATCAACTCAGTCTTTTAAAAGTTACACGATCTAACATGCACCAACGATTATATTAAATAATTATGTTTTCTATTTATATTTACATACTCATTAAAATTTTCACGTTGACATTTTAGAATTTTATGTTTATTACATTTTGTAATTATGAAATCTCATTTTAGAAAATTTTCCTGGAACAGTTTGTTTTAATGTGTTGGTAATGGTGTTCAACCATTAGCGTACTCTCCTGTTTCTAAGTTGAAATTAACTTTTAATGGATATAAACACGAAAAGTCCATTATTTCACAAACTGTGTGTTTAAACCTATATTTCATGAGACTTTCTTTGTTATATCGAGCCATTACCATGAAACTTAGTCTAACCGACAAAACCAAACTTTACAGGAGAAGGTATTTGTTAAATATTTTTTCAAATAATTGCGCTATTAAATTGAAAGTTAACATATAATTATGATTTTTGAAGCCTTAGCTGCAACAGTTATAATTTTCGAAAAAACATTAGGTTTTGAGACTTTTTTAGCGTTTACAGTATTTTTGCTGTCTCAAGCGAACGACTTCTTATGGTTCCGGGCATTTGAGATAACACTTGCGATAAAAAATAACCTGGTTAAAGTTTTAACGCAAGCGACAATAAGCCATTTTAACTATGGATCAATTTTCATAAATAAATGGGTACTTCATAAATTAATATAAAAAACCACTTAAAATATATAGTTTAATATATAATAAATTGTTCATTATTTTAATATTTTAGAGCACACTGAGATCAATGAATGAAACTTAAAATAGAATTATTAAACTTAAAGAATTAAACTTAAAGAATTACCAAGGAAATTAAAGGTTTATTATCACCTGCATTCGTTTCAGCTAACATTACTCATTAATTTAATATTTAAAGGAACACTGAGATCAAATAATTATCTTGGCGTGTTTTCATGCCGGCTGCCTGCAACTCACAAGCGCAGATTCGGTCTCTCCGATCTCTCCGATCGGAGAGCCGATCAGAAAATCGGAAGATCGGAGAGATCCGATCGGCGATTCACTGGCGCTGCGAAGAGATGTAGCATCTCTTGCATTTTCTTTCGCATCTACCACGGGGAGTGCTCTGAGGTGTTCGAGGTTAATCCCAGACGCCAAATTTCGCGAACGCAAATCGCGACAAAACTCCCGACATGGTTGGCGGTTTACCACTGTACGTTTTACGGGTTTTCTTCCTCGTGTTACCTTCCTGTGGAATAGTTTACCACCGGCGATTTTCCGAACCGATACGACTTAGGGACCTTCAAGAAAAGAGCTTACTCCTTTCTAAAGGTCGGCAACGCACCTGTAATTCCCTGGTGTTGCAGTTGTTCATGATCATTTACGATCAGGTGAGCCGGATGCTCGTTTGCCCCTTTTATAAAATATCCAATTTTAACTAAAATTAAACCTTTATTTCTCTTTATCACTATCATCTGCATCAGTTTCAGGTCACACATCAGGAACTGCTCCATCATGCTTCATATTTACACTCTTCTTGGTACCAGCATGGAATTATATTTTTATTACACAGATCCTGAAGATCTTTGTACTTTGGTATGAAATTTTTAGGTCCGAATGGTATAACTGTGCTGGTCCATTAATTATAGTTGCCGTATTGCCTCTTGGTCTAATAATTAGGCCCATATTCAACTCTTGTTTATTGTTATCTTCGAAAATCCGTATTGTAGTGTAATTACTGGATTGTTCTTTTTTATTTATGTTGTTTATCTAAATTCATTAAGGTATGATTTTTCACTAACAAAGTCAGTGTAATCAACAAAGAAAGTTACTTGTAGCTAATGTGGAATCATTATGGTATGATATTAAAGAGATTCAGCTGTAAATTTAGTAAGGATGGTAGTCATAGTTTCTTCATTGCCATGAATGAATCAAGCGTTAAGTTTTCATGTATATCCTCTGGAACAGGAGATTTATTTATGCTTTGTTTCATTAATGAACATGATGGTAGTGTAATCCATAATATTCTTAATCCTTGCTGTAACAATAAAAAAAAGAACTTTGTTTACTAAAAAGTTGCGCTTATAATACAAAACACCTCTGGAGCTCTAAAAGCACTATTCACCAAGAGGAACACAACACTACCTAAGCGGCTATGTTGTTTTCTGTAGGGCAGAGGTAGGTACTTCCCCAGTCGGTTCAGTTATATAAAAAACTTACATATAACAACAATAACTTTAGCTAAGTAGGAAACAGATTAGGGTAGCAATAGAAAGAGAACAGACAGTTGCCTAAAGCTCAGTGGCGG
The DNA here is from genome assembly GCA_029286625.1 of Parnassius orleans. Taxonomy (NCBI): domain Eukaryota; kingdom Metazoa; phylum Arthropoda; class Insecta; order Lepidoptera; family Papilionidae; genus Parnassius; species Parnassius orleans. The sequence goes on from JAGSMP010000142.1 coordinate 73,739, forward strand.
CAACGCTTTAGTGATTACCAAAGTTAAGCACGGAAACTATGTGGTTACTCTCACGCAAGCAAAGCCACGAACACTCGCTAGTCAAAAGTTAGTAGACTTTGGTTATTTATTTACATTCATTTATTAACAAAATCACAATACTGAAATGTCTTCCTACATACCTTTGCCGGCGTTGACATTTTGGAAAACAATTGCAACAAGTAACTGCAGTGATTTACCAAACACTATTCAACACTATCACACCACTTTAAACTTTATAAAACCACAGAATAAATATGATAAAACCTAGTTTTATCATGTGATAACCAGGTAATTAAAATTTAACTCTAAATACAATGCAGAGAGATTGTTTCAATTACAATTTTCACTGGTTTTTTGCCACTTTGCTTACAGTAAACGACAAAATTCTGATGTACTGTGTCGATTGCAATAACAAGTAGGGTCGCTTACGTTGCAATTTTTAGATAATTGCGCAAATTACGATATATATTGATTATGTCGGTTACTCTAAAATATAGAAAACCGTTGTGCTAACGATAAACTTAGCATTTGCTATAACTTTCGAATTGATTGTATTTTGATGGGAAATGTCGATGAACCGAGTCCGTTATAGTTTAAAATGTCGTTTACAATGAAAAACGCTGTTTTGGTAAAAATGTCGCTTACGATAAGTCGGCGGTAATGGCTCGATATGATAGCCAACTTAAGGAATATTATTTAAGAAGAGAAATATTCACCATTAAAAAAACGTTCCTTACGTTTATGTGAACACAATAAATGAAACTAATTTTTTTAATGGTTCATCACATTTATTTTACTTATTAATTTGTATTATACTTATTACAATACTTGTTAGAGCCACGCTGCAGCTGTATTATGGTTGCAGCATGAATATTTTCATTCGAACGGGGTACCCCCTTATTCTTAAAAAAAAATCCCTTGTCAAAAACAATCAAAAACATACGGTCGAATTGCTAAACTCATCCTTTTTGAAGTTTTAGTTTTGTTTGACTGTTATGAGTGGACTTAACTATATGCTATTGAATGTTATCTAAAAAGTTATATTTTATGTTTTAATCCATATTTTTCTCAATTATAGATGGAATTTTATTCAAATTATTATAAGACCACCCATGAGGTAGAGCCTATTAGACAAAATAATAAATAAATTCGGCTCGTAATTTGTGAAGATATTGCGTAATGTAGTTATAAAAATACAGTCAATTCGTTAAACCATTTTCGAAGACAGCTTATAAATAATTTTCACTTCATTTCATAGCTTCTGAAGTAGGTGATGAGGCATAGCGTATAAAATAATTCAAGCCCCAACTCAAGAAACCTACCAAATCAAGTGGGGATTGTTTTATTCTTTATAGCTTTTTATGTCCATTATTTTTTAATTTAAGTTTAGCAAAAAGCATCTTTAGCAATACCCCTTGTGAGATACGCGGTGAAATATTTTTATATTTTTCTTTATTTTTTTATCAGCCTTTTACTCTCCACAGCTGTAGATGGGTTTTATTTATTTTTATGTGTTTAAAGGTTTTCAAAGGGTGGACTTGTCTTTAAGCATTTACTCTCCATCAACCCTGATTTACACACCACTCACACGCTCTCACTCATGATCACGACAATTTACTAAAATCGCTACGTTAATCAGGCGGATTAACAATTGCAATGTTGTGACGCTTGTCATCGTCTATGTGGGTATTTTACGATAAACCATCATCTATGAGAAGCCATTAGTTTTTTTCGGCACTGCGCATAGGCAATACGGAATGATGTATTAGGCACCATATTACTACATACCAAATATTTTGTCTCATCAGCACGTAAAAGTCCACATGGGCCTCTCCCTATATAGAGAGATAGCGAATATATTCAAAACTAGTGACCCGCCTCGGCTTTACCTGGATAGGGTCTATAATTGTGGCGTTTTTAGATTTAAGTTGATCAAAGAACATTTCCTTTGTCAAGTTTTTTTTAATATTCAAGTTTTTCGGATAAAATATAGCCTAGATCATTCCTGGCATTGCTCTCCGTCTGTTCCCATCTTATTAAACAAATTGGTAATTTATTAAAGTGTAAAAGGTGTGTTAGTATCATGTCAAATGGAATTTTGTAGTCACCACCTACCTCTGGGAGACAGGCGTGAGAGTTTATGTATGTATATGTGGATGTACTTACTATTTACTGGCAATGAGGCATTCCATCTTAGTCTCTGTCTCCATATTATAATCAGACTGCATCTTCGTTTACCACTTTTTATAAAAAATATACCTTTTTTTATTTCCAAAGAATGTCTTGATAACTAATATATAAAGGATGAGAATGACAGGCTTCTTTAATCAGCTTAAGTACCTACGCATCAAATTCCCTCATACGCTTTTGCCTCGACGCCAGCCTCTTGTGGCTTATGTAATTCAAGTCAAGCAATTTAATATAGCTTTTAGTCAAATAAGTCAATCAATTTCTTTTCATCTTATTATTATATGAATAAAAAATAATAAGTTGAACATAACGTAAGGAAACGTTACCGTTACAGCCTATTAAATGTCCACTGCTGAACAAAGGTCTCCCCCAAAGATTGCCCCACAGGTAGGATTTTTTCATAATTGCCATGCTTTGCAGGCGGGTTGGCAACCGTGGTTTTTTTATTTTTGAAGTTATACTTCTTTTGGGGCGTTTGGGAAAAATAATGAGAGTGAATTTTTACGATGTGCGCGCACACTGACACCTAAAAACGACACCATGAAGTTGTTACGATCCGCGCGCACACTGACACCTAAAAGCGATAACTTCAGTGGGTAATTATCTCTCAAGTTTTTGTTTTGTTACGCTAAAGAAGTATAACTTCCTACGTGCGTACATAAGTACACACACACACTTTTTTTAGTTGAAGATTCTGCTGCCCATCTCCTAATATTTCTATATGTCGCCTCTTACGACAACAACGTCACTGTCGTAATTTCGACGGTGCTGTATTTACTAATAATAAGTAATGGATAGAGTATTGTATAATAACGCCATTTATTGTAGCTTATTTATTTAAACAACTTTAATACCGTTACAGCCTATTAAAGTTCTCTGCTAATCATAGGCTTCCCCCATAGATTGTCTCGTAGAGACAGATATTTGCCATAGTTGCAACGCTTGGCAAGCGGGTTGGCAACCACTGTTTTTAGTTTTTAGTTGTTATTAGGAAGACGCGGCTTACCATCTCCTGATTTGTTTCCTTCTGTCGTCTCTTACGACAACCATGGGATGATATGGGGGTAGTGGATATTTTTACACCACCACTATACGGTAAACATTAATATATTTAACTTTATTATTAATAAACGTCATATGATAATTCAGATACTACTAATTCATATATTAAATAGGTACATTATATGTGATATTGTAACTACTTAGAAATAACCCGGCAATTTATCTGTTTTATTCCTCAGACACAGGTTTCCTCACGACTTTTTCATTCACCACCGGGCACGTGGTAAGTCAGCACTTATAAATTGCAATTAATAATTTGGCGGGGATCGAACCCAGGTTGCTCGCGTACATTTACAGCTAGTTCTTAGCTCTTGAGCTATCACTACTCAATTATTATTGAATATGTTGAATATTATATTCCTAACGATAAATAATAGCTAATAACTTCTACCGTGGAAAGATACTAGATAGTAGGATTCACATTCTGCTTAGAAGACCGTCTAGGTACTTATGTTTTTCTGTCGCAAAGCAGCATTGTGTGCACTGTGTTACGGTCTCAGAGTTAAGAGTGCCAGCATAATTACAGGCAGAGAAGTATTCTACCTTAGTCCTCAGTGGTGACAACATATCTGTAACCTTTTTTTATGTTGGTTGCAGGTGTCTATGGGCTGCTGTTCCTACTCACCATCGTGAAATAATAATTTTCTTTTCACTTCACTTATATATAAAATATATATATTTGCCTTTTTTACATTGTGGCGTAATGAATATGAAGCTCGGAAACTCATCAATAATATGCTTCGGGGCTTTTGTAATTTCCTTTGTTTCACTTTAGTGTTTTATCTTTTTCCAGCAATTTTATCATCATATTCTGAATTTTATCATCAGATTTTAGACGACAAATAGGACAATCTGATAGGGTAATCAAAAACCATTACTATATTTGGCTGTACAGAAAGCAGATCAGACCTCACCAATGCCACCTCTCATTAGACCAGAAACGATCGCGCTTTTGACGATTCTGAAAGGCCAATGTCTTCTGGTTTAGAGGCCAATGCTTCAGCGAAACCATAGATCCCGCTCACCTTGCAGAGGTTGAAGCGAGGTCGAGCATAAGTCTGCACCATTCGCAGGCGACCCTTAGATCTTATGACTGTTGACGTCGAAGTCATCAAAAAGCCTAAAAAGAAATCAGCATCCGCCCCGATGGCAATAGCAACAGGGTGCTGAAATCGTTCTCCGCCGCTCGTATGCCTCCTAGTAGCCTCTTCAACAACGCTCTTCTCCAGCTGCTCTTACCAGGATGCTTGGAAAGAGGCAAGCGTATGGAATCCCGAAACCGGGGAAACCGCGGACTGCCTCCAGCTGGGTATTAATCGTCTCCTCAGCACACTGGGAAAGTTTACGAAAGACTGATATTGAATCGCCTACGAAAATACGTTCCCAATGAGCAGTTCGGCTTTAGGGCCAAACACTCGTGCACAAATCATACAAATCAATACAAATGTCGCCTAACGAATATATTCTGAAGGCTTCTCCCCTCAGCAATCACAGAACCCTCAACACCGGTTCCCTCTTCTTCGATGTCGCAGGACGTTTGACAAAGTGTTGCACGACGGCTTACTTTACAAGCTTTATAAACTAAATGTATAATAGGCTCACTCATCATTAGAACCTTCCTTGCCAATCGCTAATTTCGTTATCTAGTAGAACTCGCTCTTCAAAGCGCCTCCTAAGGGCTGGATGCAGAGGGCTCCATCCGTCAGTGGAGACCTCCTCTTCTCATTCAGGTGACATCCCAAAAGACCCTGCAGTTAATACTGCTCTCTTCGCTGGTGACACGGTACTCTTCTTCATAGCTACAATAAGAAATTTCTCACCACGATGCTGAGCTGCCAATCGCTTAGGCGAATGGTTTCGCTTATGGAGAATCAGAAGTGAATCCTGAAAAATTGTACCAATATATTTAAAAGGACTCTTCTCTCACTAACCTGCTAGTGGTAAAGCAAATCACCTACGTTCAAACCCTAACGTCCGGCCACTCTCCGGGGTCCTGACGTTTTAATCGAACTCCTCGGTTTCACTAGACCCTGACAGAGCTTGAACCTTGAACCTTGACGGCCATCACACACCAACACTACGCACTCACCTAATGTCACAAAACCGTTAGGATGGATGAGACGCAGTGTGTCCGCAGAAGGCGCGACGCACACCCTTCACACGTACACATCGTACACCCGTGTTCCTGGGCGGTCTTCCGGCCAGGTACGCGGGTCATCAAATGAAACGAGTTAACAGCTTCAGAGACGCGGCCCGCCACCTTTATTCCGACTGCGGTTATATAACTTAATATAACAAAAAATAATAAGTGAACACCGTACGCAAATAACGTTGGAGAGAAAAACGATGTTACCCTTCTTACAGCTGCAGAGTCCGATAAAGCTGTAAAGCCAAAGAGCCTAACAGCACTAACATATAAAAGAAGAAGAATGCAGGTGGCTCAGAACCGTGATTTGTGGCATTCCTTGGAGGAGCCCTATGTTCAGTAGTGGAATTATATATGATAATAATGATGATGATCGTAAACAATGCCACTACACCTTACGCAAAAGTAAAACTTAATAAAAATCTGCAGAATTTGGAACGTGTTCTCTATGTGTACTAAAATTTAAAAAAAAAACATTTCAAATTTAAATACAAGACTAACGATTTCAAATGACTCTGTTTCATAATTTACAATGTCATATTTGTTGTTGCATTTTACAATTTAATTCAATCTTGTACTGCATTCTATAGGTATAAATTATCTTGAGACTACAAAATGCGCTATAAACAGTTATGCATCGTTACAGCAACAGTGTAATTTGCCCATTGCTCGCTTTCGCTGCTTACGTAGCCATTTAATTAAATAAACTTATTACAGCTTTGTTGCACAGTATCGTCGTATTTCAATCACATTTATATGCTTAAAATATCCAAATATTTCTTTTATAGAATAAGGTGACAAACAGCACAGTTAACCTGATAGTAAGTGGCCACTGCAGTACGTGGACACCTGCAACTAACTTTATACAAAGAAGGCTACATAGGCGTTGTCAACCCTTTGGACTAAGATGGAATGCCTCGCAGCCTGTAATTATGCTGGCTTTACGCATACGCTGAAACGGAACACAGCAGTGCACGTAATACTATTTGTTGGCAGAATTAAGTAAAAGGTTAATACGTTAATACCCAGACAAACTTTCAGGCAGAAAAAGAGTCTTATCACCTCGAGTAGGGAAGACTTCAATAAGTTTTATAAATTGTAAATTTTATCTAAATTTATGTTAAGAAAAAAGTGCAATCACTGCTATTATTCTGCTATATGTTTGGAAGCCGTTATGGCGGTCGCCCTCAGTGATACTAGAGGGCGACCATCTGTACCAGGAGGTGTCGGATTTATCTTCCATAAGTCTCTCGTTAAAAACGTTGTAAAGATTGTGAGTATGTCGACGAGGGTTACGTACCTTATATTCAGAATCACCAAACGGTATTCGTTGAAGGTCATACAGGTTTATGCACCTACCTCGGCACATCCCGATGAGGAGGTGGAGGAAATGTATGAGGATATCTCTAAAGACGTGCATTGCAAAATCCACTATAAGGTGTTAATGGGAGACATTAACGCAAAACTAGGCAGAAGAAAGTGAGAACGGTGAGCTAAAGGAAAGGAAATTCGAAATAGGGCAACGGAACCCAAAGGGCCAGCAGCTGGCCGACTTCATGGAGAAAGAGGGACTCTTTATTATGAACTCTTTCTTCCAAAAGCGGCCCCACAGGAAGTAGACCTGGTCGAGCCCCAACGGTTCGACAAAAATGAGATTGACTTCATTATGACGACTAGATGGAAACTGTTCAGTGATGTCTCAGTGATCCCAAGGTTGAAAACTGCCGGTGATCACCGGGTGGTTAGAGGCACACTGAATCTAGACATTAAGTTGGAGAGGTCACGTCTAATGAAGTCAACACTCCGCTCCTTCATGCTCTAATCCAAAAACCCGAAAACTTTCAGCTTGGGTTACAAAACCATTTTCAATGCCTAGAAGACTGCAATGCAGTGGACGATATGAATGATAAGCTCGGGGAAGCTGTCCATGCGGTCGGAGCTAAGTTCTGCAAGACCAGTCACAGAAGATCACAAAAACTCTCCGATTACACTCTTAACCTAATGGCAGTTAGACGGGAAATGAAGCTGCAGTCTTCAGCAGATTTGACAGCGTACAGGTAACTGCACAGACAGATCTACAAATACATGTGGAGGGACTTACACAACTTTAATACAGCTCGTATTGAAGAAACGATCGAGCGGAACCAGGGCTCCAAAGGACTTGCCCGAGATTTGTCTGCCAGAAAGAGTCAACTTTCGAAGTTGAAGACCGAGTGTGGCAGCATCATTTCCGGGACACCTGAGATTTTGAGTGAGATTGAGAGGTTCTATGGGCATGGGTACAAATTATCGTTGGAGCCACACGCAAGTGAGAGTAACGACCCAAATGCAAGTCTTATGCGGCACTATTCCGATGATATTACGGACGTCAGTCTGAGCAAGATTAGAATGGCTCTCGCACGGCCAAGCCATGATGGAATTGCAGCGGAGCTTCTGAAAGCGGTGGAAAACCAGTACTTGATGTCCTTCAAGCTCTTTAATTCCATCCTAAATAGTGGGACTACTCCGGAGGTGTGGAGCAGAAGTGTGTTGGTCGTTTTCTTCAAGAAAGGCGACAACGCTCTTTTGAAAAACTACAGACCGATTTCCTTTCAGAGCCGCGTCTAAGTTCTGTTTTCGAGAGTCATTACGAATTGTCTCGCACGCAGACTCGACGACTTCCAGCATCCTGAACAGGCCGGTTCCTGAAAAGGCTTTAGTACAATAGACCACATTAAAACCCTTCGGCAAATTGTACAGAAGACCGAAAAGTACAATCTGCCAATTTGCCTTGCATATGTGGACTATGAGAAAGCCTTTTATTCCGTTGAAATTTGGACCTTTCAGCGGTGCCAAGTTGACCGTCGGTATATCGACGTGCAGTAGAGAACCAGAGTGAAACCTTTCAACTGCAGAGGTGTAAGACAGGGTGACGTTATATCCCGAAACTCTTCACCGCTGCATTGGAAGACGTTTTCAAGCTACTGGACTGGAAAGGATACGGTATTAACGTCAATGGCGGTACATCACTCACCTTCAATTTGCCGACGATAGTCCATGCACGCAGAAAGGTGTAAGACAGGGTGACGTTTTATCCCGAAACTCTTCACCGCTGCATTGAAATACTTTTCAAGCTACTGGGCTTGAAATGATGGTATAATAACATTAATGGTGAGTACATCACTCACCTTGGATTTCCGACGATATAGTCCTTCTGGCAGAATCGCTAGAGCTATTGGTCATAGGCATAGACTAAGCACTATGCTCAATGACCTCAATAGTAACTCCCAACGGATAGGTCTTAAGATGAACAAAGACAAAACAAAGATCATGTGTAACGTCACACCTATGCCGGTAGTTGTTGGAAGCACTAAGCTCGAAGTTGTTGACGAGTATGATTACCTGGGACAAATAGTCTGACTAGGTAAGTCCAATTTCGACCGAGAGGTCAATCGGATTCATCAAAACGGATTCAACTCGGCTGGGCAGCGTTCGGGAAATTACGACACATCTTCTAGTTAGGTATACTTTAAAACTTGAAAACGAGATTGTAGTACCAGTGCGTGTTTCCATTGATGAATTATGGATCAGAGACGTGATCCTTCACTGCTGGCCATATAAAGAAGCTCAAGGCCATTCAGTGAGCCATGGAGAAGGCTATGTTTGGGGTTTCTTTGCGTGATAATTTTAGAAATGAGGATATCCACCGTAGAACCAGAGTACCCGACATAGCCCAACGGATTAGTAAGCTGAAGCAACGGGCCGGCCATATATCTCGAAGAACCGACAGCCGATGGGAAAAAGTTTCTTGAGTGGCAGCCTCGTACCGGCAGGCGAAATGTAGGGCGTCCGCCCACTAGATGGAGTAATAATTTGGTAACATATGCAGAAATCGATGGTTGCAGGTGGCTCAGGACCGTGGTTTGTGGCATTCCTGGAGTAGGCCTATGTTCAGCAGTAGATTTGTAAGCTGTAATGATGATGATGATGATTATGTTTGGATTATATTTTGTCTGAGTTTATTCTATACCCATAGTAAAATTACCAGGATAAACAATAAGATTTAAATATAATAAATACAACCCCATTAGACGAAAGAAACACCTACTGTATATTTAAATTTACGAAGACCATCATACATATAGTAAAATCTAAAACAATCAAAAAAACTTCTGCACATTCGTTATCAGACTCTAACACGTAAGAGTAAGTGAAGTTAGCCAGTTCTTAACTCGTGTAATTTAACACAAGCCGAATGATTGGAACAGATGTGATGCCGAAGCGCTCCTTTTTAACATGTAACACATCTTCTCTGCGAAAAGGGTTATTTTATTTATTAGATTTTTTAAGATTAAGCACAACAAAAGAGCACTCGGTTCACCTGATAGTAAATAGATACTGTAGCTTATAGATATTTACATCTATCCTCTTTTAAGAATCAAAGTGCAGATGCGTTGTCACCTCTAAGCCGACGATGAAATGCCTCGTTTCCAGTAAAAAGGGTATCCGGTTCTCTACTCTCACTATTTATATATTTTTATTTGACCATGGATTGTACAATGTAAACGTTATCATCATTGTCATCTTTGTAGCCAATAATAAGTCAACTGCTAAGAATAAGCATCTCCCAAAGTACGGTTTTGAGCCATGTGCAGTCATCAACTCCTTGCACATACGAATAGTAAATCTTTCCATATTTCCCATCGAATGTCGGTTATATATACCTGATGGTAAGTGACTGCAGTCTTTGAGACTTTGACGGCTCTCCGCGAAATGGCTTAGCAATGAGTTGCAGCGCTGGGGCTGCGGGTTCAAATCCCACGGAACAAGTATTGTATAGACTACAAATAATTGTTTCGGTTCTGGATGTTTGTCCTTGTGCAATTTATGTTTATAAATTCATCTACAATACAGGATAAAATCTAAGTTTAAAAAAAACAAAAGTCTATGGACACCAACATGCAACTTCTAATAAAGAAGGCTACAGATGCGTTGTCACCTCTGAGGACTGAAATAGAATACCTCACAGTCTGCAATGTCAGTGTAGGTCCTTTATTATTTATTTCTTCAACAATTATCGTGAATAATTGATATCTAATGAAAGAGCATATAAATATTTTAATTGTAAGAAAATTAATAAAAAATATCGTCACGCTGATGCAATACATATCTTACCAATATATTTATACATTATTTCTAAAACATGCCTGGTTCCTTACACAGTATTCCTTGCCCGGCGAATACGTGATAAATAAGGAGTCAACATAATATGAAATTATTAATGAACATGGCCGCGGCATAGAAGATTGAACTCGGGAAGTTCTATTCTACGAAATAAAGACCAGATCTACTGTAAGGAAGCCGTATCTAAATAAGACGGAGCGAACGGATATAGTTTGAACTGAAATGGATCTGTAACTAGTCGTTGGAAACAAGATGGGTGACTAACTTAGAAGTTAATTTTACTTATTCAGCTGGGAAAATGGAACTGGCATTTGTAGAACTATGTATACTAAGTACGGTTTTAATGTTATTTTAGTTTTAATGAGGATTTTGTAATTTTAATTTTCCAGATTTTGACGCCTATAATTTTGAGAAACAATTAAAGATCTTAAAAAGTTACAAAGTAAAGTTCTTGTTATCACGCGATGCTGCTGCCCTTCTTCGGATTCAATTTTCATGTTTGTAAACGACCATTTAATATTTCAGAATATTTTAGCTTGTTTAAATTAATTTCTGTTTGCGAACATTGATTCTTTAATTTTTATAAACTTACTTAAACTAAGTGTGGTTTAAGTTGGTGTTGCAGTGGATATAATACAAAGTGTGGTGACTGCAAGGTTTCACTTGATGGTCTGTCAGGATAGCAACAAATGAACGTAATTTATCGTTACTACTGCAGTGTTATCGAATGAGAATAAGAAATGTGCCTTTAGGCACATTTAATAGAAATAAAGCATTATTGTAAATGTGCATAAAAACCAAAGAGAAGAGCTAAGATCTAAGCTAAGCTAAAATAAACGCATGCACCGTGAATCTTATAGACTTCTCAACTTTTATCGAGCTCCTTTTATTTTTATTATGATACTTACCCCTACAACCCTACACTATACGGCGTATTTGTTATTCCTACACAGGGGTGCTGGGATACCCCATCTAATAATAAGTATTTTTTTTAAATAAAAGCCAATTAGTGAAACTTTTACTTTATTATGAAATAGTAAAATCTACCCTGTCTGACTTTCATCTAATGCTCCATACAAACTGTTATTTTATTTCTTGAGAAAAAGCTATAATATACTAAATTATATTCCTACTCTAATTTGGTTTTAAAAGCTTTCAAATACAATTTTCTTTTTTCAAAATATGCGTCATAACTTTTTCCGGCTTATTATTTGTTCTTAAAGTGATTGTCTATCATGTGCAGAATTTGTTTCGTTAAGTAATTTGATGCCTAGTTGATTTTTCACTTCTTAATCTTCATTTATGTCCGTTGTTCATTGCTTTTACAAAAAGAACTCCGTTTATTATGATTTTCACATATTGATATTGACTTCATTTTTAAAAACAAAGTTATATTAAAGATTCTATCAAAATATACACGAAAGCTCAAATATATGTAGGTATAGCATATTAAGCAAAATTATTTAAGAAACAAACCTCCCTGCGGTGCCCCAGCACCCCGTGTAGAGTTCTAGGGTTACTATTACCATATCATTACAGCCTATCAAAAGTTCACTGCTGAACATAGGCCTACCCCATAGATTGCCTCTTAAACAGGATATTATCCATAGTTGCCACGGTTGGTAATCGAGTTTGCAACGACATTTCTTTGTTTTATTCAGCTGTCAGAAAGATGCTGCTGCCCATCTCTTGGTTCACTTTTCCTCTGTCCCCTTATATGACACCCACGAGATGATATGAGTTAACATACTTATTTATATTGCAAATATTAATGTGATTTTTTTTCTCTTTATTTGGATCACCGACAGATGACACACAACACTAACAAAAATATAACTCAACCCTGCGATGGCTACATGCTACGTGTTCATCCTCTAATAGGTAACCACAACTTACATAAATAGCGAATTGATTTATTTTAAAAAAAGGAAAGAGATAATAATATGCTAATAAATATACATGAAAACCAAATTTGCTACAGGTACAAATCGTGGATTTAATTCTTACAGTTTATATATTAATACCAATAATAAATCTTAAATGAAAATAATTTTAACGGATTCTATCGCGTTTAACTTTTTTAATTCCCGACGTTTCGGGTGCTTTACAGTACCCATGGTCACGGGGGGGACTGTGGTGTTTATTTGATAGTTGGCCGGGCTAACTATGACATCGGGACGTCAAACGCGATAGAATCCGTAAAAATTAGTTTCATTTAATGTGTAGTCTTCGCGTAAATATAAGAAGTCATTAATAATAAATCTACTAATTTTATGACATATTTCTGAAATTCTATTACGATGATGAACGTTTTCATTTTAAAAACATATGTATTTACAAACTAGCTCAATACATAATCTTTATTTGTAAGCTCGTTCTACTCATAGTTGTTCAACTAAATAAACATTTTTGGGTAAAATGTATAAGACTGCTTAGTTTCTCATAATAATGCTCCTACTATCTTGAGCTGTGAATTTTGTGTGTGATTTATAGTTTTAATAGTCTGTGAGTGCCTTTCAAGGCAGAATAGCGTTTACTTTATACTTGTATAATAGACAACTGTATTAAGATAACTATTGGTAGTCCAATGGTCGAATCTAAATTATATAAATCCAGACGATTACGCAACATCGTTAATGATAGCTCGAACTTGAGAAAATGTATTATGTGTATACAAACACAAATTGTTGGTTATAGGGTAAACACGTTGTGATCATCACTGTTTTTGCTAGTATCCAAGATTAAATCTGACCTTATCGAATAGGCGCTTAAGCACGACTTAAACTTGTGGAACTGTTATGTAAGTATAGTTTTGCGCGATCGATATATTTCAACAATATTTGAAAGGTGTTTCCGTCAGTGAATTGAGCATTATGAGTCTCTAACATTTTCATTGAAAACTATACAACCGAAAAAAAGAGATATTCACAGGAAAAGCGCTTACTGTAGAAATAAACAGAGCGAACGACTATTGACCGTGCTTTCCGGCATTATCAAACGTGCCGCTTTTCATGTAAGCTTGACCTTTTCGTGGTCTGTTGGCGCTGGCGGAAACGGAATTTAGATACTTTTTATAGAGTATGCTGAATTCGTCTAACGCTTATAGATTTTACTACTTTTGTTACTAAATTTACTCTCGGCTACTATTTCTTGAATACTATTTATTGAGTGTATATTTACTTCTATTGTATTTATTATAAATAAATCTCATAGGATATATTTTTTCATATTATATTTTCATTATAGGTAATCTAATTATATTAATTATACCGCGTGGAGTAGGACTGTTTGATAATTAAAATTACTAGTTTTCGTTTTTTTTTTTATTTTAGTTTTAATATTGTATATAATAAAATATTCTAATTATATTAATATAAAATCTAATTTCATTAAGGTGAGAAACGGAAAACAAAATATAATTGCATTCTTATTTGCACAAATTAAGTGAAAATTGACACTAATAAAACCTGCCAAAGAGTTCGTCTGGGCAGGTACCACCATTTTACTTATGTCTGCCAACAAATAGTAGTATGTGCACTGCTGTGTCCCGGTCTGAAAGGGATAGAGAGCCAGTATAACTACAGGCTATGAAGCATAACACCTTGGTCCTTAGAGGTGACAACGCATCTATAGCCTCCTTTATTTGAAAATGGTTGCAAATATCTGCATTAGCCACATACCTTTAGGTGGATTTAAGTGATTTGTCACTTCAGTTTTCTAAAAAAGGACTATTGAGACTACAAACCTTCTGAGTCGCGTCTAATTACCGGTTTCGATTCATTCTAATCCTCAGATTTAATGGTTTCCAGCCATGCTTGTAGAGTTGCCAAGAAATACAAGAATACAATAAAAATACATATCCATTGTACGAAACCAGTCTATTTGTGGAATGGTGTAGAAATAATATTATTTTAACTATTATAAGCCATTGCTTTTCTAATGTCCTACCCTTTTCATCACTGCTTTGGAAAATGTTTTTTAGCAACTGGACTGGAGGGATAGAGTGTTAATATCAAAGGCAAACGTATAATTCATCTTCAATTTCCTAAGGTTTAAATCATTTTGACAGAATCACCAAAAAACCCTAATAAATAATTCATGACATAACATTTATAAGACAAATATTAAGTATAAAACACATGGCTCCCCACAGCACGTCTTATAACGTGGAATAACGACATTATGGTACGTGCTAGGACGTACGATTCTGTTAATTCGGGTAACTCCGAATTATGCTTTGCGGCAGTACTTTAGAGGGTCTATTTTTAGTAGAGGATTTGTGATAAGCTGAATTGATAATTATGATGATAGCATACGCCCCACAGCTGGGCCTGATGCTCCTCTCATTACTGATAAAGTTATAGAACAGGCAAAGTAATATACATTAATCTAACTTTTACTCAGATTAATGTGTATTTGCCTGTTCTATAATAATACATATAATCTAAATTATACTTAGTAAAACCTCAGAAGTGCAAGTCATCGTATTCTATGTTTATTTCAATATTAAGGTCATATTGTTTTGAAAGGTATGCAATGTGTAGAAATACGAGGTAGGAAAATGGACTCAACGCCATTTCCAGAACCGTAACCTCGTATTTACGATAATCTCCACAGTTTTACGACGCTTAAGGGCTATTAAGGATTTCAACACGAGTAACACATATGGTGTAAATTAAAGCACAAAAAAATCAAGAGTGCTGTTATCCACGCGATTCTTTGTTCACTTTTGATTATTCGCGATTTTAGTTTAAATGTTAACATAGCAATACTTCATAAAAAATTAAAACTAATAATTCACATTCAATGGGTTGTAGTATAATGTACTGAATACAAAAAAAGAACAATATTTTTAAAAGCAAAACTCACATGGAGTGTCGTTTATATATCGTCTGCACCAATCATCATCATCATTATAATCTTTCACAAGTCCACTGCTGAACATAAGCCTCCCCCAAGAAATGAAATAAAACACGTTCCCGAGCCACCTGCATCGTCGATGGGAATAAGTGGCAATGGCCTGGCCATATAGCTCGTAGAATCGGCAACCGATTGGGAATATAGGTTCTTGAGTAGCAGTCTCGTACCGGTCGGCGAAGTATTGGGCGGCCCCCCGCTACATTTAGTGAACACCTAGTAAGATATTCAGGAAGTCCACGCCAATAATTTCTTATATTTAAAAAGTACAAAATTTACGTATAAACTATATATTATAATAAAATAGAAAATTATATTTTAGCTGTCGGTGGAAGAGGAGAGATCCACAGTCGAGCATAGTGTTCAGTCCGGGAAGCGGCCAACATTCCGTGTGATACTAAGGAGTTTTCATATTTTTAAGAGTAGTTCGGAAACGTTGATAGCGTGATTCAGGCTTCGGATGTTGTTCGGTCTATACCCGTCAATTTGATGTCGCCACACATTTCTAACCACAATTCTCTCTGCTTCTTCCTAATTATAAGTATACTTTTAATTACAGAAAAAAATTACTATTCGGTGTTAATACTAATAATATTAACACCGATAATAAGCCAACAAAGACCTCGGCTTTGCATTTTAGAGTGTAATAAGTTCCTGTGAATGAAAGTGGTGAATTTTCAATTATGTTTTACTTATCAATAATTACTTTTAATATTATGGATACAGGTGGCTCAATGCCATTTTTGTGATGATATTCCTTGGCCTGTGTTCAACAGAGGACTTTTGAAGGGCTGTAATGATGATGATGATAAAGAAGAAACAGTCTGGTAGTATTATCAAAAATGGCCGGAACGGGTACTCGTGCGCCTTTCCGAATCGTACCGAGCACTTACGATTTAGAAATCCAAAACAACAACTTTAAGGTAACGTAAAATAATAAATTAAATTACTAAAATTAAATCAATATTTTATTTTAAAATTATAATTATTTTATTTAGGTATACATAGACGATATATTACTTAATTATAATTATTTTTTAAGGTGCATACACATGCAAAGTAACACAAGTTTTTTTAATAATATTATTACAGTGGAATCTCGATAACTCGAACCATTGCCATTCCTTTCCGCTGAATCTCTCTATACGCGGTATCTCGAATTATTTATACTTTATAATTCGAACAAAATGTTATTTCCTTGCGAGGTATTGATATTACATATTTATACTCTATAACTCGAATTTCAAAAAGTAGACTCCGTAAGTCAAAGTTAGTTAAATATAAATAATAATATAAGTATTTTTGAAACGCTCCCGAAAACGAAGACAGACGACAGTACTAACTATATCTTTGATGATGGGTGAAATATAAAATCGATCCTGATGAAAAAAAATCATCTTTTCACAACGTTTTATTAGCTTTATTCGCTCCATAGTGTTAGTATAGTTAAATAAAACGTTAATTCATTAAAAAATCATGAAAATACTTAAACATAAAACCAGCAGTGGAATTACTGAATTACAATCAGTTGACTAGGGTCACAATGTACGCGCGAACGCCAATTCGCGGCCCGCAACTAACGATAATTACAACACCTAATAATTTACAACACTTGTTTAAATACTTCTTATCTACTTAACCTTTACGCCACTGTGCATGTCCACGGGCCACTTTAATTCAATTCACAGGTTAAATAAACCAAATAACTGGTTCGATTCCCGCTAATGAAATAAATACTTAAATAAAATGTTAACAAGTTAGAGTCATGCTTTTTATCCATTGTGTAGGTTATGTTTATTATCCTGATGTATTCAGTTATGTCTTTTCAGATCAGTTCAGTACTAAGTTATTTAAAAAAATTAGGTATGAAACAACTTACCGATCCTCCATAGCCTTATGAGATTCTCAAGACACATTAACATGTTGCCGTATTCACGAGCACTATAAACGTATCGCGTTAGACATTATTAAAACAAAACAAAAACACAAAACGTTACAACAAGAACAATATCATTAAGTAATAAATAACAAGTAATAACGACAATAATTTAATAAACAAAACAATTGAACTGTCGCTCGTGATAGTCAACATGGAACTATCTCAAAACTAAAATTATTAATCAATCCCATAAAACAAATGCGCACAGGTAACGTCATCGAAGCATGTAAATTCCAGCGCGAGGCGACACGAGGCAGCGTGTGTGTGAAAGGAAGGGTAGAGTGAGTAGTATACCTAATGCATTGTTTCGTACCGATCTGATGAAATTCAGCACCCGCGAGGATATTGACCCTATTGTCAGCTGATTTTCTTTTAAAGTTTCCTGCTGGTTTTATGTTTAAAAGTATTTTCATGATTATTCGGGATCAAATTTCTTTGTGACCCATCATCATAGTATCCTTAATAGTACTATCATCTGTCTTCGTTTTCAGACGTTTCACACATTCTTATATTTTTTGTTCTCTACGTTGGTTGTCGAATAGGTCACTTTCATAGTGATAAGACTGCTTGTTGTACATATTATATTTTAGATTGTTTGATGTACAATAAAAATAAATAAATAAATAATTTGTCCATATATGTATATGTATATAAGAAACTCATATCTTTAAAACAAATTAGTTATAACTTCGACTGTTTTTTATTATACTACAAATATATGTAAAACAATATTTTAGAGCTACACAAAATGCAATTGTCTTAAATTTTCTCAAATAATTAAATGTTTGATGTTGGTGCTGCGCATTACTTTTGTTGATGGTGTAGTGCTGGAGCTTAGTGAGGCGATGACAGTACGTACGAGTACGTATACAATTACTGACTGGTAACAGGTTATTCGATCTTAGCCCTCAGGGGTGACTACGTATCTGCATTTTGATTCTTAATCGAGTAGACTGTTTACACGTCTGTCACCCGTAATTCTGTTAAAAATATATTTATAGTTATTCATAAAATAAGATGTAATGTTTCCACACACAATTTAATATGTTTATAACTTATATAAAAGTTAGATACTCGTTCATAACTTACATTATTTTAGATAACAAAGGGCAGATTCATAGACCATACAGGCTTTACTTTCAACCAAGATTTAACTTTCGAACAAAATTATATTTTATAGTTCTGACTTAACCTTACTTTACAAAACCAAACTTTCCTTTGAAAATACGGAGTAGACTTTGATGGTAACTTTGCTATCAAAGTAAACTTCAATAAAATATACGTTCACCTTAAGCTGTCCCTCAGAATGTACGAGTATAGTGGCATAAGAAAGGGAGATCATTTTATTATGGACGTATTTAGTAGGCTAAAACAAGAGGAGAATCGCCAGATTTATTACATTTTTTGACATTTATTTATATTGTCAAATATAGTTGCTAGCACTTCGTTATAATGATGACGTATGTATATTTTCAGTCTACGTACTATTGTCCAAATTCAGATTAAGATGCCTCAAGAGAAACTTATTTTCGATTTGGGCGCATTTTTAACTGATTCTTTCGATACAATCCATGTCGTGATGAGTGAAGAAACCTTATAGAGATTAGCCACAGATAATGTAACTTTTTTTTTTAAGAGTCCAATAAATAATGTGCAGGCCAACAAAATGGAAACAAAAATACGAAAACGGAGATAGTTCAGACTTCAGGCCAAAACGTAAAACGTAGTGATATACTCTTTGCTTGAAGCGATAATTTAAAATATTTAAAAAATAATTCTCAATATGTCAATATTTTTTTCGTTTCCTTTGGTCAGCACATTTGCTCCCTACTCATCTAAGTGGTTCCTGTTTAGACCACACTTTACTAAAAACTAAGTTACGTTCTATAACCCTTTTCACGAATCCTATAGTAACCGATAACAGTGCCGTCATTCTTAACTAAAGCCTTAAATACCTAAACCGAAGTGTAAATACTCCATTCCTAAAACTAATATGAAAAACCTTGAACATGTAGTTAAACAAAAAAACAAAAAAAACATTGACTTCAGCCCAGTTTATAAAACCGATGACGTAAATATATCTTTGCCTTACTTAAAAAATAACGTACGAAATGCCATTGTTAGCAATACTTTGTATACCACAGTAGATAAAAAAAAAATTATAAGTTAAAGCCTTGGATTACACCCGGTCTAATTAGGTGCATGAAACATAGGGACAAACTACACCTCATGGCAAAATCTTCTTCAGATAATTCCGTCTTACAAATTACATATAAAATATGTAGGAATTTTTGTAACAATATATTAAAAAAGTTGAATTATAATTATCTTACAAACTTACTGGAAGAGTTTGGTAGAGATAATAAAAAGATTTGGCGGCATGTAAAATATATTGCATTTATATCCAAACAAAATGAATCTTCAGCAGAATTATTACAAAATATATCCTCGCCGCTTATATCAGCAAATAAAGCAAATAATTACTTTGTGAACGTGGGTAAAAATCTTGCTGAACAGATAATCAACAATTCTAACAATAATAATGAATACAGGGCCACTTTTTCAACTCAAAGAAACTGCCAATTAAGCTCGTTCGCATTATTGGATACGGACGCTAGTGAGGTAGAAAGTATTATAATGGGACTGAAAGAAACAAGCGCGGTTGGTTGGGATGCCATACCCACTAGTATATTAAGAAAATTTAGACAAATTCTAGTACCACCATTAACTCATATTTTTCGAATTTGCCTCTCTGAAGTAATTTTCGCAGATTGTTTAAAAAAAGGCATTGTAGTTCCAGTATATAAATCGGGTGACAAAAAAAAACGTTTTCAATTATCTCAATACTCTCATCTACGTCTAAAATATTAGAAAAAATAATATTAGAAATAACAAAAATTTTAACGGTGGTAGAGCCACGCAGCAGCTTTTGCTGTTGCACGTATGGGCCGGCTCGAGCCGGGTTAGTACCTCCTCACTAGATACCGTATAATACCGGCCATAATTAGAATACCGGCATAATTAGAATACCATAGAATACCGGCGTGAAGTGGAAGCTCTGCTTTTGCGTTTCGTCTGGTGAGTGCAGGTGACCGGAGGCCCAATTCTCCCCCCCCCCCATCAACATGGTAGCGGAATTAAATCATAGACTACACCAGGAGGTACCGGCCCTCCACTCCTGAGCGTGGGTGCTCAGACTGCCCGTATTCTGGGGCAAAATTCCGCTCAAATCAATAACTGTTCAGGGTAAACTGAGCAACAACATCAAGGCGACCCTGCCGCTATCCGTGGATTTCTGCACATCAGGGACTTCACTCGAACCTAAACGCCGTCCACTACCATCACGAGACGGCGAATCCTGCCTTGCTCTTTTCTGGCCGAGACGCAGGTGTCCTCTCCGGCTGATATTTCGTATTTCTCTACCGGGGTACAAATTGGAACACTCTGTGCCTCGGGCTGGAGTTCGTATACGTCAGAGGGACATCTGTTCTCGACACCTCGGCAGTCTTGAAGGTTCGGACCTGTCCATCTTTTGGCTACGCGTAGATAGCGACGACCATCCGCGCGTCTACAGGTGCCTCTATGGGATCCCATAGCGGTAATGCCGAAACAGACCGACTCATCGACCACGTCCAAATGGCTACAGATTCCTTGCTATATGGTCCCATCTGCAGAGATCGTAATCCTTGGCGATTTTAACGCCCACCACGCCGAATGGCTCCGGTTCACGTTTAACCGATCATGCGGGAGATCTGTTTAACTTTGCCTTGGCATATGGTCTGACACAGCTGGTTACTTCGCCTACGCGGATTCCAGATGTGAAGGATCATACACCTTCCCTGTTGAACCTTCTGCTGAACTCTCATCCAGACGTGATATCAGGTTTCCGTCGATGCCCCTCTCGGCTCTTCGGACCATTGTCTGATCCGGAGTGTGGTGCCACTCACGCTCCCCTCGCGGTTGCGTTCTGCAGGTTGCCACCGTGTTTGGCATTACAGGTCGGCGGATTGGTACGGTATGCGGTCTTTCGTTGCATCCTACCCATGGGGGCGGAATTGCTTCTCGCCGGATGATCCCAGCGCTGTTGCTGACTCTGTTACTGATGTGGTGCTACAGGGAATGGAACTATTTATTCTATCATCTCTGGTACCCATCGGAGGCAGATCTCAGCCTTGGTTTGGTCGCTCCTGTAAGACTGCATGACGCAGCAAGCAGAAGTGCTATCAGGCCTGGGCTGAGGCTTCGGCGGCTCGGGATGTAAGCACCAGCATGCTTAAAAAGAAGTATAACTTCACCTCCAGGTCCTTCAAAAGAGTTATTGCCAAGGCAAAGTCAGAGCACATAGGCAGAATTGGCGAGAAACTAGTTCGCCTTCTTTCGGGAACCCGTGCATTTGGTCTCTCGCCAAAGCTGTCAAAGAGATTTCTGTAAGCCATCACTACCATCTCTGCACAGGAGGACGACTCACTGGCCCACGCTGCAAAGAAAAGCCGACCTTTAGGCTCCCTTTTTGCGTCAACTCGACTCTTGATGACGGAGGACACACCGCCGACCATCCCGCGGTGTGAGTGCTCCATGCCGGATGTGTGGTTCTCACAGCGCTCGGTTGCAAAGCACTCCTCTCCTGGACATCCACATCCAGTCGAGTGGGCCTGACGGAATCCTGGTGTGCTGAGGACGTGTGCTCCGGAGTTGGCACCGGTTCTAACGCGTCTTTCCGGTACTCCCCTACTCTAGGCGTAGTCCCGAAATCATGGAAGACAGCTTTGTCCAACCGATCCCTAAAAGGTGACCGCTCAGACCCGTCCAACTACAGATCTTTTCGCCATCACTCCCTTGTTTTTCCAAAATAATGGAGTCTGTTATAAACTGCCAGCTCATGCGGTACCTTGAGGATAACCAGCTGATTAGTGACCGCCAATACGGTTTTGTCAGGGTCGATCAGCTGGTGATCTTCTGGTCTACCTGACTCATAGATGGGCGGGCAGTAGAGTCAAGGGAGGCATTGGCCGTTAGTTGGACATTGCGAAGGCTTTCGATCGGGTTTGGCACAAAGCGCTTTTCGAAGTTCCCTTCCTATGGGCTTCCCGAGAAATTGTATGGTGGATCACCAGCTTTCTTGCAGATCGGAGCATCAAGGTCGTTGTAGACGGTGCATGCTCCGACTACAATCTATTAACGCTGGTGTTCCACAAGGCTGCGATCTATCACCAACGCTGTTTCTTCTGCATATCAATGATATGTTGCAAACCGGTAGCATTCATTGCTATGCAGATGACAGCACTGTGATGCTCTATACACCGCCGTGCCAATGTTTCTCGGGAAAACGTCGCCGAGTACCGGAACAAGCTTGTGCCTGAAGTCGAGTCTTTGCTGAACAAAGTCTCGGATTGTGGGCGACTAAATCTAGTCCAGTTTAATCCTCAGAAGACACAAGTTTGCGCGTTTACCACTAAAAAGACCCCCTTTGTCATATCTCCTCATTTTCAAGGCACTCTCCTTGTTGCCACACAGCCAGTATCGGAATCCTCGGCGTCGACATATCGAGTGACGTGCAGTTTCGTGGTCTCTTGGAAGAGAAGGCCAAATTGGCCTCTAAAAAGCTTGGCGTGCTCAGCAGAGCGGGACAGTATTTCACGCCAGCACAACGCCTGCAACTTTACAAGGCGCAGGTTCGGCTTCACATGGAATACTGTTCCCATCTCTGGGCTGGGGCTCTACAGTGCCAGCTCCTTCCACTTGACCACATCCAGCGCAGAGCGGCTCGAATCATCGACGACCGAGTACTTTCCGATCGGCTCGATTCATTGGCGCTGCGAAGAGATGTTGCATCTCTTTGCATTTTCTTTCGCATTTACCACGGGGAGTGCTCTGAGGAATTGTTCGGATTAATCTCAGCCGCCAAATTTCACCAACGCACATCGCGGCAGAACTCCCGATACCATCCACACCATCTGGATGTTCGGCAGTCCACCACTGTGCGATTTAGAAGATGTTTTCTTCCTCGCACAAATTACTTGTGGAATTGTTTACCACCAGCGATTTTTCCGGACCGATACGACTTAGGGACCTTCAAGAAAAGAGCCAACTCCTTTTAAAAGGCCGGCAACGCATCTGCAATTCCTCTGGTTCCCCTGGTGTTGCAGTTGTTCATGAGCGGCGGTAGTCACTTACCATCAGATGAGCCGCATGCTCGTTTGCCCCCTCTCCTATAAGTAAAAAAAAACAATAGATTAACGAATTATTTACAAAGTAAATCCATATTATCGAATATGCAATATGGTTTCAGACAAAAACTGTCCACTTCTGATGCTGTGCAGGTAATGACTGATTACGTGTCTCAAGAATTATATAAAGGATACCAATCAATTGGCATTTTCCTTGACCTAGCAAAAGCTTTTGATACAGTTTCAATTCCCATCCTATTAAATAAGCTAGAGAGCTGTATTCGAGGTAAACAGCTTCAACTTTTTGCGAACTATTTAGAAAATCGATATCAGTGGTTAAAAATCGAAAAGGTTATTAGCTCTGAACAAAAAATACTCATTTTGGCGTGCCTCAAGATAGTGTATTAGGGCCAACCCTATTTTTGATGTATATAAATGCAATTCCCTAAGACCCTTGCAATCTTGAACTTAACTCAGGTAAAATAATATCTTATGCAGATGATACCGTGCTCATTTTTTCAGCAAATACAGTAGACAAGGTTTATTTATGTGCACAGCAAGGTTTTGACAGGGTTAATAAAACATATTAACACTGAATACGGACAAAACCAAATATATTAATTTTTCTATGCGCATACACAGCATATAACCATTCCAGAAATTTATGCACATTAATGTTGCTCAGTCGCAGAGTCTAATTGTAACTGCCCAGTTATTTTTAATACAAAAACTATTAAATATCTTGGAATAATTATAGATTCTACTCTTACATTTAAAAACCACATAGACCACCTCTGCAATAGAGGTCGTAAACTAATGTTTGTTTTTAAATAGATTCGTTCTTTTGCTGATATTAAAGTAGTAAAGCAAGTATATTTCGCATTGGGTCAATCAATTCCCACCTATTGTATAACCTCATGGAGAGGAGCAGCTAAAACTACACTGCTATCTCTGGAACGCGCTCAAAGAGCGGTATTAAAAGTTGCAACATTCCGCCCTATCCTATTCCCGTCCCATCTCCTATATAAATCCTATAATGTCCTCTCAGTGCGCCAGTTATTCGTTATGAGTACGTTACTAAAAACAGCACTTAAAATTGCCCTACAAAAGATAGGTCGCTGATAAAAGACGCAAAGATAAAGTCATTGAAACTAACATTAGAATAAGGCATTCTTTCATGCATAGATTTTTTACATTCCTTGGCCCCTTTTCTGTATAATAAAGTCAATGCAATTTTGTATATGTATCCATTAAAAATGGCAGATTGTAAAAATGTAATTCGGAAATGATTACAAAATTTATCATACGATGATACGGAAAAGTTGCTGATTGTTTTAAGTTAATTAATATCATAAGTAAATTAATTATAAAATATTTTACCGAAATAACCCTAATTAGTTAGTATGTTATTCATTTTATATAAGAAACAGGAAATATTTGTAAATGTATCTATTAGCACATACACCTGAGATACAGGTTTATCCTAGTTCAGGTGCCTGTTATTGTAGACTATTTTAAATTAAGACATTATTTGAATTAATTGCATAGTTTCTTGAAATAAATTATTATTATTTTGGGGTATTTATATAGTATTCTCATCTGATTGGGCTGACTAAATATTTTAAAGGAAATAATAAATAAACATAAATATATATTTAATATACTAACATAAATAAATAAATAATACATAAATAAATAAAAACCAACCAGATGGAAACCCTCGGCAGGGGAGACCAAACGGCCGAGGTTGGGGAAAGGAGAGAAACCGGCGGACGATGCGGGCGGTATCGAGGAGCACCGCCTTCTGCATTTGAGCTTGGAGCGGTCCGTCACGGGTCCCATCGCCTCAGATGACCCGAGGCTGACTGGGATTAACGTTCGCAGAGACGACTACAGGTATAATTTCGGTCGGCAGTCACCCACATGTCGGTCACCTCGTGAGCCAGGTCCAGATATTTTGTTCGCTTATCTGTTTCGGCTTTCACGAGGTTCTCGTCATGGAATGGTGATGTCGACCAAAATATCCTTGACTGTGCCCGGTCCATCAGCACAATATCAGGCTTATTCGCAAGAATAGTCCTGTCTGTGATGATGGCGGTCCCAGTGAAACCTGGCGCGGTCATTTTCGAGCACGGCTTCCGGCAAGTACTTGTAATACGGCAATTTCCGGTCCACGGACCACCGTATTTCAGAGCGAGCTCCCTGTGTAGAATTCTGGCTACTAAGTTGTGCCTGTGCAAGTACTCAGAGTTAGAAAGCGCCGAACAACCGGAGATGACATGCCTAAGTGACTCACCGGGATGGCGACAAGCTCGACAGATGTCGACGGTGCCATCCTTAGGATGTATCTCCGATAGTTGTTGGTCTTAATAACCTGATCCTGTATCGCACAGACAAAACCTCAGTTTCCCCAAAGGGTCACCAAAACGTAGCCAGTGGAGGGAGGCAACTGTGTCTACGAAAGGCACATGTAGAGCCTTGTAGAACCTCCCGTGGAGCTCCTTCTCCTTCCATACGGTCTCCCGGTCGGAAATGCTCTGTACACCGGGTCTTGCCATTGCTCGTTGGCCAAGGATGAGGGTAAGTCCTTTATCACAAAGAAGACGTCCTATAGAATGGATCATCCGATCTCGTCAGAAAGTAATTACGGAGGCTGCACTTCGCGATTATGCATGGTAGCGCGGCAAAAAGCCACGCCCACCATGTTTCCGCGGCAAGTACAGCCTCATAATCGACGATCTCGGTGATGCATCCTATGGACGTCATAGTGACGGACTTTTCTATCCAGGGCGTTAAGTTCAGTTTGAGTCCACCTAAGTATGCCAAGGTATATATGAGAACAGGCATGACCAACCGTTATATGCGTGTGTCTTATTCACCGGACAAAAGGCTGTTAAGCACTTTGGTCAAGCGTGCATAAAACATATCGCAAACTGACTGCTTCATACCCGCCTCATCGATACCGATGTTCTGTGACATACCCAGGTATCGGTATGTTTCAGCCTCAGAAAGGGTCCTTATGTTGATGGGCATAGATAAGTCTATGCCCTCAGGAGTTCAACCCTTCCTTTCAACATGGAGGACCGCACACTTATCCGTCCCCAGCTCCATTCTAATAGAATTACTAAAATCACAAGTGATGTTTAGCAATTCCATAAGATGGGCGACTGGAGGCGAATAATTTGAGATCATCCATATAGAAAAGGTGGGTCACTTTTGTACCTCCTTTCCGAGCTGAAATCCTCCCGGAGTCCTCCAGTGGTACTGAGAGGGTTCAGGAGAGGCAAACCAGATTGGACTCAAACAATCGCCCTGGAAGATACCCTTCTTATCCTTATGGGGTTCTGCAGCCGTCATCCGCTCGCCTAGATGACAAAGGATCGTACTCCACTGCCCCATACACTGCCCGAGAGTCTCGAACTGTACAGTCAACCTTGTACAGCTCAGGGACCCTCTTAAGCCATGTATGAGGCACCGAGTCGAATGCCTTTTGTAGTCTATCCAGGGCGGAGGTTCCGACTACGTTTAACCACCTTGCAATGACCGCGTCAATGAGGTGGTTCCTTGGTTCCACGAACACCGCCCGACATCCGTTTTGAGCGCGCGACATCACCTGATTTGCGTTCAGGTGACGAGTGATTCTCGCGCTCAAAACGGATGTTAGTGTCTTGCAGTATGGTAGGTAGACAGGTTATGGGGCGGTATTTGCTCAGGTCTGTGGAATCCCGGTCTTTAGGAACCAAATGGTGATCCCAGTAGTGAAGAGGCTCGGAGTGACTTTTGGTCGAGCCTCTTGAAACTGTCAGCGAGCACAGCGTGACACACCACGAACCCTTCAGCCAGTAGTGATGCAGTCCGTCGAGGTCCCGGACTTTTCCAGTTCAGGGCCCTACGGACCGCCTCAGCTACGTCATCCGGCGTTATGATGACGGGTCCATGGGCGTAACACTCGCACACTGACTCGCCACAACTTCCGTCCAGGGCCCTCGCTGTGGTTTACGGGCTCTGACCACAGGCCGCGCCAGAATGCGATAATGTCAGCCTGATTTGGTGCTGAGCCCGTTCCACGTACCATCGGCCGCTCCAATGATTCATAGAGCCTCTTCTGATCACTCTGGAAGAGACGATTCTGGTTGAACCGTGTCGACCTCTCGGTATATCGCCGAATCCGCTTCCCCCAAGCAGCGATTCTCTGCTTCAGGTCGTCTATGCGCTCCGTCAGTTTTTGCGTTATATCCGGCTGAGACAAACTGATATGATATGTGCATACGAGCCCGATACGCTGTTCCTCCAGTTTCTTCCCCTTTCGCCCTATAGTACGCCCGCAATGCGTTTATGTTCATATATTTTGACCAACGCATGCGGCGTACTCCACCATTAATTATTATTATTATTATTATTTGGTACTGAAAAACTTTAATGAGATATCTTAATTTTGTATAAAAATAATACTAAAATCAATATAAATAATCCCGCTAGTAATTTTCGTCTTTATTTTAATTAATAATGAATAACATAGTAAAACTATTCACAAGTTTACTTCATCGATTTAGAGCGTTTATGATACCTAGTGATTTATATGCCCTTATTCTGTAACTTTGAACCTTTTTTAAGTTTGAACTGAAAAAAATAATAGTAAACATAGGCGCTGGTACTATTGCGAAGATGACTAGATGTGAAGTTAAGTTGTGTTTATGAATCTGTCCCTCAATTTCAACCCATAATTCCTCAAAGTTTGTAGATAGTAGTGCAAAAAGTTCTTCGACAAAAGAGGGGTAAAATGCAGTTCTTTTCAAGTTTTAGATACATAGGAAGAGTAACATAATTCTGGGGCAATGTTTAGACTTTTAGTTAGAGAAAGTACCCTATGGACATTATGTCTGTGGTTGACTCATTTAGTTGCAGACTGGATTTAGCGGCAATTCTACTCCGAAATTTTCTTTGTACAGGAGTTTCTTTTTTCTTTGTATTTACTTTTAAAATTTTAAGTAAATACAAAGAAAAAAGAAACTCCTGTTTTCTTTGTATTTACTTAAAATTTTAAAATTACTTGATGGATTTTGACCAAGATTTTAAGAATTTCTTGGGTAAGGTTTTCATGTGCAATGTATATGCATGATGCATGTAATGAAATAAGAGAAATATTGATGTTTTTACTCTTAAAAATTTTATTACACTTGTCGTTCATATCCATGCTAAGCCAAGTCCCAAGGGTTTACTATATATTTATAATATATCATAATTTTTATTTGATCAAGAAATCTCATATTAAATTTTCAACGTTGCAAACTTCGTTTCACTGTACTTATTTCGTATGTACTAACTCAAGAAGTCGCAGTCCGAGTTATAAACAAGCTGCATAGTGAGGTTTCTCTTAGTTACAAATATCTATGTTTAGATTTACTGGAGTAGCTTGAAACTTAAAGCGCTTACCAATCTCTTGGTAATATGTATCTATGAAATTTATTGGAAATACATTTTCTATTTATTATTTATGTTCCTTTGTTTAACTTGATATACATAATTATGTGTGACCTTGTAGTGGCGGTGTAAGAATAACCACTACCCTTTATCGTCCCGTGGGTGTCGTAAGAGGCGACAAAAGTGAACAAACCTGGAAATTACTAGCAAAGTCTTCCTAATAACAACAAAAATTCAAAAACCGCGATTACCAACCGCCTGCCAAGCGTGGCAACAATAAATAAATATTTCCTTATGAGGCAATCTATGGGGTTGACTGTTCCAGCAGGCTAAGGTGTGATGTGTAATGGTAATTAAAATAAGATCTTGTATAAACACAGTTATGCGATGAATGTCATCATAAATTATTGATTATAAAGTAGATATTAAATTTGTATAATTTAAATATATTTTATTTATTTGCATTTTGTTGTAAGATATAATCTTTATTATATTTATTAATTTATAGTTAGTTGTTACACCTGCAAGCTTCTCAAATCATCCAGGGTTGACTGGTAGAGAATGCCATAAGGCACTATGTCCGCCATTTATATCCCTTATTATAAGGTAGATGTAAAAAAGATTAAATAAATAAATCATAAATGAATATCAATGAATATGAACCAGTGAACTGCACATCACGCCTTCGAAATATTTTTATTTTTGAGACATGCATGTTTTCTTTTATCGCCAAGCACATGGTAAATCAGCACTTAAAATTTCAAATTGGTGCTGGCATCCCGGTTTTTTCCTTCTGTACCCTCTTATGACACCCACGGGACGATATCGGGTAGTTCTTACACCGCCACTGCACGATCATTTTAATTATCATCAATCAGTCGGCATCACTACATTGACGTTGACATTTACAGCAACTGCTTAGCCCCGAGCTACCATACCATGCCATAGCTCTTGATTTTTCTAATTTAATAACAACTCGTCCACGTTAAACTTAAATTTCCCTTACCTGAACAAATATACTACAATATAGCTAGAGGGGAAACTTATAACTTAATGTCTTACACCGGCGTTACTACGTGTTAACCGTAGTTCCGTTAAGGCTATATTTCAAATTAGTAAAGTTAGCTATTCCGTAACTTCACCAAATCGATTTGACAGAGACAGTCTGAAACGTATTTATTATTATCGCTTTATTGTAGACAGGAACATTCGAGACAATTCTATTGATGTTTGGTATAACGATTGAGGTAGAGATATGTAGAAACAAATGTTTCTTTGTAACTCTCGCTATGGGTATATTGACATTGTTGCCACGCTTGGCGAGCGCGTCAACAGCTGCATATGCAATGTCATATGCAGGAAGTCAATGGATGCAGTTGGCTCAGGACCGTGCTTTGTGGTGTTTCTTGAGGGAAGCCTATTATCAGCAGTAGACTTGTGAAGGGCTGTAATGATGATGATGACAAAACAAATGTAAAGGTATGCAAAAATGGTATCACTTTGCAGTGGCAGTGTGATAAGATGTAACAGAGGCAAACGTGACAGGAGATAAGCAGCAGCATCTTTCTGATAACCACTCAAAAATAACAAAAATCTGCGATTGCCAACTCGCCTATCCAGTGTGACATCTATAGCAATTATTTACCCCATAAGGCGATCTATGGGAGGGGCCTATGTTCAGCAAAAGACTTTGGATAGAATATAATGAAGTAATTAATAAATAAAAACAAAGCATATTTTTTTTCTTACCTATCAGCTCATAAAGTCTATTGCTAGATATGGGCCTCCCAAACTTTTAAGGATTTGTTGCGATCACACTTGGCTGAAAATTGGACATGTACAGTTTTTTAGTAGAGCCATGCTGCAGCTATATTATGGTTGTAGTACGAATGGGTCGGCTCGACCAGGGAAAGACCACGCTCTCACAGAATACCAGCGTAAAATAGCGACTCAATGCTGCTGTGTTTTGTGTGGTGAGTGTAGAGAACCAGAGAACCTTTCACTGGAAATGAGGCATTCCATCTTAGTCCTATGGGGTGACAACGCATCTGCAATTTGATTTTTGTTGTGATGTAGATATCTCTTGGCCATAATTTCCACTTACAATCAAGTGGACTGAGTGCTCATTTGTCACCTTTATTTTATAAAAAAAAGTCTATTATCAAGATGCTGCTGAACATCTCCTGTTTCATTACCTTTAATGGAAGTAGGTTATCTTTGTTTTATTCACCGTTTATTTAACCTTGGGAAAAATATCATAATAATCTTAATAGGTAAAACTTGAACGAATAACCCTGCAAAAAACGACACTCGGCGAACTTTTAACTACTTTTTGTGTTGAATTTATTTCCTGTGTCTCGGAGTAAAACAACGCTAATAGTCCTTTTATGCTGCTAAAGTCGTTGATTATGATAAAACTGGGCGATGTAACAGAATGAAAAACTGTTAATGCAAATTCTTTCTTACTTATTTTATTTTACTACGTATGTATTTCCGATATCTGGAAAGATTGATTGTTTTTTCTATAGCTATTGAAGAAAAGATGCTTTATTACTATTTTAGGTGTAAATGTTTAGACATCTGCTATAGCAATATATCAATGTTTTGTATCAATTATAATATACAATCTGGACAGACAGACGTTGCTCCGCCCTATCCAACGACCCCTTGACCTATAAAAATCCTTAAATTTGCCAAAAAAAATATTGTAGGTCACACTTATCGGGATAAAAACTATGCTATCTATCAAGTTGGAAAAAGAAATACACATATACAAAATTTCATTAATATCGGTTGAACAGTTTCGGAGATTAGCGTAAACGAACATTGTGAGTGACACAGGGATTTTATATATTAAGACACGACGCCGTGTAGTGGCGTCATAAGAGAATACATCACCCCATTTCGTCCCGTATGAGCCGTAGTAGCCCAAGGGCTAAGCGCTTACTGTAAAAATCACAGTACGCGAGCAACCCGGATTCGATCCCCGCCGACACCAATAAAATTGTTAGTGGCAATTTTAAGTGCTGATTTACCACACGCTCGGCGGTGAAGGAAAACACCGTGAGGAAATCTGCATGTCTGAGAAATAAGAAAATAAAATTATTTCGAAGACGTGTGAAGTTCGCCGACACGCATTGGGGCAGCGCGGCGGACATTTCCTTGCCCAAAACCCTCTCAGAAATAAAAGGAGGCATGTGCCCAGCAGTAGGGCGTATATATGTTGTATCATTTTTTTACGTCCCGTGAGTGCACTAAGAGTTGACTTTGGGAAATGCCAGTAAAATCAAATGACTTCGGATAGAGGGCAGGGTGATTTTAAGCTTTACGCCAGACAAAAAAAACCAGACAGGAATCGAGCAGCAGCGTCAGAATGTGAGACTTCTGGAACTGCGATCGTCAACGCACCTGCCAAGCGTGACAATTAAGGCACATCTTCCCTGCAACAAATTTGGCCTATCTTTAATAACGACACCCTTCTCACATCATAATATATCAGATACTTATGTATGATATATAAGGTTTATTTGACTTCGTATTAAGAATAAAACGCAAAGAAGTTGCCACCGCTAACGACCAAGATGGAATGCCTCGTTCGCTCGTGGTTGTCGTCACTCACCATCAGAGACAGCATTACTATTACACGCTTGTATTCTGTCAGAGCGTGTTCCTTTCTCGGTCAAGACCGAGATATTTGTTTTGAGGCCAGGATACAGCTGCAGTGTGACTCTACCATGTGGCCTGACCACTAGTGACATGAAAAATAAAGGTTAACTAATGAGTGAAAAACAGGGTAGGACAGCAGGAGCATAGAGTTTGAATCTCGCAATTATTCGTATTTTATATTATAGTATATGTGAATTTCCAAAATAATTTAATATGTGAACATTATTACATGTACATAAATATTATCTCGAGTAAACATTCCGTGAAAACAACAATATTAAGCAAGTAAACTAAGTAATATACAGTGTAAACTATCAAGTGATAACAGTGCTAGAAACTATAATAGAAACTATAAAAGATTAACAAAATATTAGCAAAAAGTGCATTAGTGTAATTTTCTTAAATAAAAGTGAATATACAAACAAAAAATACACTTAAAAATTTCCAGATATAATTTGATGACAGCGCCATCTATGAAAAAGGTTTGTAACTACTAACACATCATCGATTGTTGTAGTGTTGTAATCTTAGATAAATTAATCAGAGTTTCTTATAAGTAAGACAACTAAAAGATGGCACTGAGTGCATGTTGTAATCAAACTCTCCCAAGGAAAGAGTTTATGGCATGCTCATCATCATCATCATCATCATCTTCACAAGTCCACTGCTGAACATAGGCCTCCCCCAAGGAATGCCACAAAACACGGTCCCGAGCCACCCGAGCATCCATTGACTTCCTGCATGTCTTACCAGATCGTCACTCCATCTAGTGGAGGGACGCCCTACACTTCGCCTGCCGGTACGAGGCTGCCACTCGAGAACCTTTCTTCCCCATCGGTTTTCGGTTCTTCGAGCTATATGGCCGGCCCATTGCCACTTCAGATTACTAATATTTTGGGCTATGTCGGTTACTCTGGTTCTACTGCGGATATCCTCATTTCTAAGTTTATAGCCCTCTCCATAGCTCGCTCAGCGACCTTGAGCGTCCTCATACGGTCAGCAGTGAAGGACCACGTCTCAGATCCATAGGTCATCACTGGCAACACGAACTGGTTGTACAATCTAGTTTTGAGGTTTGAAGTATGCCTGACGAGAAGATGGGTCGTAATCTCCAGAACGCTGCCCAGCCGAGTTGAATCCGTCGATTGACCTCTTGGTCGAAATTGGACTTACCTAGTCGGACTGTTTGTCCCAGATAAACATATTCGTCAACAACTTCGAGCTTAGTGCTCCCAACAACTACCGGCATAGGTGTGATATGGACGTTAAACATGATTTTTGTTTTGTCCATGTTCATCTTAAAACCTATCCGTTGGGAGTCCTATTGAGGTCATTGAGCATAGTGCTTAAGTCCTCCAACGATTCTGCCATAAGGACTATATCGTCGGCAAATCGAAGGTGAGTGATGTACTCACCATTGACTTTTATACCGTATCCTTTCCAGTCCAGTAGCTTGAAAACGTCTTTCGCAGCGGTGAAGAATTTCGGGAATATAACGTCACCCTGTCTTAAACCTCTCTGCAGTTGGATAGGTTTCCTACTCTGGTTCTGTACTCGGATAGCCATAGTAGCCCTACTGTACAAACACTTCAGCACTTCGATATACTGACAGTCCACTTGGCACCGCTGAACGGACTGCAGCACCGCGCAAATTTCGACGAAATCAAAGGCTTTCTCATAGTCCACATACGCAAGACAACGGACACGCTGACGACCTTAAAATTTATCGTACCATTCGTGACAATAAGGATCACCTCAGACTTCAGGATGACTTCGACCGCATTTCTGCTTATTGTTTAAAAAATAAATTAAGTCTTAGTATTAATAAGTGCAAAATATTAACTGTCACTAAGAAAATTAATTTTAATCGACAATCATATTCTTTGTGCAACTCCTGAAAAATTACATTTTATTTCTGACCTCAGCATTACCATTTATAGTAAATTAACACTCGATACACATGTTGAACAAATATGTAATAAAGATTTTAAAAAGTTTGGGTTTGTAATAAGAGCCTGTAAGGATTTCACCAACCCAGCAACATATATCTTTTTGTATAAGGCACTGATACGCTCTCAGTTGGAATACGCTGTTGCTTTATGGAATCCCTTCTATAATCTCTATACCGACTATATTGAGAGGGTACGAAAAAAGTTTTTTAAGTCAATGTACTATAGATGTAAGCATAAATATTGTTCCTATAATATAATATTAAATAAATACAAAATGTTAACTTTAAAGCTCAGACGGCAAAAATTTGTAGCAATGTTATTATTTGGCCTTTGTCATGATTGATATGATTGCATTCCTGTAACAAAAAAATTGCGATATCGTTTACCTACTAGGTCACATGTAAGAACGTGCTCACGTCAAACATTTGCCCTTCCCCTGCAAAATTATAAAGATCACTTTTGGGACATTGACATTTTTAATAATCGTGCTAACTCCTTTAGAAACAAAGTGATTAATAAGCTTATGAGTCGTACGAACTAAAAATAAATAAATAAATAAAATAAATCAAAACTAAATGAAAATATAATTAAATTAAATAATTGTTTGAAATCAAACCTAAAATGTTAACAGTTTTTTTTTTGTGTAGTTGTTTATGATTAGGTTGTAATGTTTTAAAAATGGTTCGATATTGTTGATTTCTTGTCTACTTAAATTTTTAACTGTACTTTTTTTATGTTTATATTAGAGTTTAAGTTATTCCAACTAATGTCATTTTGTAATATTGCATATTATGTACTAAGTCCTCTTTCACATCTCTCACTTTTGTAATTTATCCTATAAATTATTATCTGAGGCTGGTGGTGTTAGCTTCAGTAAATTAATTTTTTAGGATTAAGATGAATTCTTAATCCTCTATTGAAGTTGTTTAGTGGCCCTTAAAAAAAAGAATAAAAAACTAAGCGGACGATACCTAAACTTGAGTTAGACGGTGCGGCGTTACTAACAACTCTTTTAAATCATGTTGCTATCTCTTTGGAATTGGCCTGGTGTGACAGTACAATAGTGCTGGCTTGGTTGCGGCGACCTGCGCACACTTCAGAAGTTTTTGAAGGGAATCGGAATTCACAAATAAAAAATAAAAATTCAATGGCGATACGTTCCCAGCCAGTTGAATTGTGCTGATTGTGCGTCACGCAGCGTTAACGTTTCAGATTTATTAGCACACCATCTGTGGTGGAAACCACAGTGGTTGTCTCAGCCTCGGGATCAGTGACCCAATACAGGTCCTGATTTTCCTGTTGAACTTTTACCGGTAATAAAGAGCAAGGCAGTCAATGTTGGTATATCGGAGTCGATATTAGAGCTGTTAGAGCTGTTAGAGCTTTATAATTCCTTTAATACATTAATAAATGTTACAGCATATTTATTACGGTTTTGTAATAATTTTCTGGATAATATAAAGCAAATTATAGGCAGTCTTACGGTTACGGAACGGAGAAATTCGATTTTACATTTAATTAAGTTAGTACAGGAACAATATTTCGCATATGCATTAACGTCTTTAAAGTCAGGAAAAGCGATTAAAAATTCTTCACGGCGATTAAACTTGTTTATTGATGAAGGTGACGTTCTTCGGATCGGCAGTCGAATAGGAGCTTCGGAGCTAACTACCTAATAACGCACGGAATCCAATCTTACTACCCAGCAATGGTAGGTTTACGGAGTTGCTAGTCACTCATTATCACGAGGTATATTGTCACGTCACGTAAGTGCAAACACTCTTTTGGCCATACTTTCTCGAAACTATTGAATTGTTTCTGCTCGTCGAGTGACTCGACAAGTTACATTTCGGTGCATAAAATGTTATCGGTCGCGGGCTCGCGCTACGCAACCTTTCATGGCGGACTTACCACCCGATCGAATCAGATGACCTTTTGACCTTTCCTCTGTGTCGGTACGGACTTTGCTGGCCGATTCCACATTAAAACAAACAACTTGCGTAAATCTAAAATTGAACATTTTTATTTATGCGTCTTTGTTACTTTAGCTACTAAAGCGGTTCACCTGGAAGTGGTGACGGATCTATCGATCGAGGCATTTGTAGCGGCGTTCACACACTTTGTTTCACGGAGAGGAGTTGCATCCTTAGTAAGGTCTGATTGTGGAACTAACTATACGGTAACGGATAAATATCTTAAAGAGTTATTTATATTTTTACGAAATAACCGGTCGGAGTTAGAGCCGAAATTGGCCCATGAAAATATCACTTGGTTTTTCAATGCTCCAAGCAGTCCGAATCACGGCGGTTTGTTTGAGGCGGATGCTAAATCAGCTAAGACGCATTTTAGACGTGTTCTCAGCGACGTAAAGCGCACGTTTGAAGGGCTCACAATGTTTTTTACAAAAGTAGAGGCGAATATGAACTCACGCCCGCTATGTCCTCTCAGCACTAATACGGCTGATCTGGATGTCTTGACACCGGGTAATTTTTTGATCGGACAGCTCTTGGTAGCACTTTCGGAATACTCATATGCGGATGTAAATATGTATCGTCTTACACGGTATCAGTTAATTCAAAAATTATCACAGCAATTTTGGACTAGATGGAAAAATGAATATTTACATACGATGCAGCAACGCACAAAATGGACGTCGTTGACTGAACCTCCAAAAATTGACGATTTGGTTTTAATTAAAGAGGATATTCCGCCTCTGCATTGGAAACGGTAAAAAAATTGGATAAAAAATTTCACCCCTAATATATATAATAAATAACTTCTTTTTCAGCAATTTGAAGTCAGTTTTTACTTTTTGTTAAAATTATAATTATTCTATTGTGGTTTATAAAATATGACATTGCCACAAATTATTTCTAACTTAGAGCTTAAAAAACTGTCAACATTTTTGAAATTGTAGTTACGTTTTGTACAGTATATAATTATCAGTTGTTGTGTGACTTTTGCGGTTTAAATTTTTTATAAATTTGACAATACTATTGTCACAGCGGTGACACTCTATGTAAAAAAAGGTGAAATGGAATATTATAGACTTGTGCCAAAGAAGATACATAGTAGGTTTATGTTATATAATGTAAACTTATGTATTTAGGTAGTGAAAGATACGATCAATTTTAAATCAACTTTTATTACATATTTTTACAGATGGGGAATATTAAAATTTCCGACAAAACAAAATATGCACGACAGTTAATGGTAATCTTAAATAATTAACCAACACTTAGTATTTCAGTACGCAATAATCAGTATTACCTACTACCCTTTAAAAATTACTTACTTATATATTTTTAGCTTTTCGATTACTTTTATAATTTTATTATTATTTCTAACATTGCAAAAATTCGTAGCCATATGTATAACTTTTTAGAAAATCCATAGGGAAGCAGAAGATAGATAGATAGATAGATAACACTTTATTGTACGCCAAAAAATAATATAAATATTAACAAAAAATGAGAAAAAGATATGTGGTACAATGGGTGGTCTTATCGCTAAGAGCGATCTCTTCCATACAACCTTTGGATGGACAGTATTGCAAGAAAACAATAAAAACGTGTGTGGTTTGGCGACAAAAAAAAACATTATTTTTATTAAAGCCATCTAATAGAAATATAGAATGGTATATAAGTACATAGATAAGATAAATACATACATACATATTAATATATATGTATATATATACATATAAATATATAAAAGTCAAAATATATACTTTAAAACTATTATATATAACATAAATGTGCCATGCATATAAACAAATATTGTAACTAAATAAAGGTAGAATAATTATATACAAATGAATAGGCATTATTTTTGTATAAAGCGCAGTCAGTCTGTGCAGTCGTGCGGTGCGTGAGATTAGAGAGAGGAGACGCGAACTACAACGACTAGCCCTCGGCCAGGGCAGTCGGCGACTGCCCGTTTCACGTCCCGCGCGCCTCTCAAGGCCCCCGCACACATCTAGACACCCACACATAGCCGCAAGCGATTTTACGTGCACACATGCTTAAGTGTCATTTCTTTTCGCGTAGTGTATATTTTCTTTGCTATTGTCGTATTCATATGTTATATTGTATTTGAGGATGCAGTGTTTTATCAAAAGTTATCTTTCAAGAATAAATTTCAAAATTTCAAATTTTAATTTCAAAATACTAAACAAAATAAAATAGTTTTACATACTAAAGTCGGTGCAGAGACATAAAACCCCGGCTTCGGAATGTGAAGTATTTTATTCTCTTTACTTCTTTGTTCGGGTTTTACTTTTTATTAAATGTACATTTGTGGACCCTTTTAAGTGGACTAACGAATCTCACAAGCTTAAGATAATAACTAGAATGTCGACTAAATCGTTTTTTTATCCTTAGGGGCTGATTTATTCCTCCAAATTTATATAGGACCACTCCTGAAGACCACCCAACCGTTAAAATCGGTTTACAATTGACGAAGATTGAAGACGAATACATTAAAAAGAACCTCCTGCATTTTTGAAGTCAGCTAGTAATTTAGAAAGAATTTATAGAGATGATAGAGTGTGTTATGACGTCTTTATATTTTAAGGGGTATTCGATATTTTTTCCCGCTAGAAATTAAAACTTTCCCGTCAGAAACTTTCTCATGTATTCTTACAAATGTGTTGCCTAATTGGTCGTAAACGCGATTGCGAACATGAGGTCCCGGGCTCGAATCCCGGGTCGGGACAAAGTCAGTTATTGGGTTTTTCTGTCAAGAAATTTGAGTGGCAGCCCGGAATTAGGAAGTTGGCGGTGTTTCACCCCCGTACCTCGGAAAGCACGTAATGCCGTTGCTCCTATGCCTGATCTCTCTCTGGTCGTATCGAATTACCGTCCCATCGGACTATAAGTATAAGAGAATAGAGAATGCACCTGTGCATGCGCATACGGCAACTATAATCATGTACTGTGCAGATGGCTAGTGTCCGTTGAGACTGGCCGCCATGACCAAAATATGGTCTGGAGGACATTATTTACAAGTATGTATTAAGAAAAGTTGAGGACATGTAAAGTTCGCCACCACGCATTGCAGCGGTGCTGCGAACTCTCCCCACTTCAAATACCTGTCGAGGAGAGGAGACTTTTGCTCAATAATGAAATATGTATAGGCTGTTACTTTACATTTTGTTTTTATAGAATAAGTGTGACAAACTAGCACACAGCCCACCTGATGGTAAGTGGATGCTGTGGTCCATTGACATTTATCCTCAATTAAGAATCAAAATGCAGATGTGTTGTCACCTCTGAGGACTAAGATGACAGTGGTAGAGCCACGCGGCAGCTTTTGCTGTCGCATGGATGGGCCGGCTCAAACCGGGGTGGTACCACGACCTCACAGAATACCAGCGTGAAGTAGAGGTTTACTTCTGCATTTCGCCTGGTGAGTGCAGGTGGCCGGAGGCCCAATCCCCCCCCCCCCTCCCAATCAACATGGTAGTGGAATTAAACAGAAGACTACCCCAGGAGGGTACCAGCATCCCTGGAGAATCCCTCGCTGAGCATCCACGCCCATGCTACCCTACTTTTTTTGAGCGTGGGTGCTCAGGCTGCCCGCGTATTCTGGGGGCAGAAATTCCGCTCAAGACGAAACCTGCTCGGGGCAAGCGGAGCAAAAGACAAAGCAACCCCTGCTACGCTTTCCGTAAATTTCTGCAATATCAGGGACTTCATTCAAACCTTAACGCCGTCCACTACCATCTGAAGACGGCAAAGCCGGCCTTGCTCTTTCTAACCGAGACACAGGTGTCCTCTCCGGCTGATACTGCGTATCTCCTGCCCGGGTACAAACGAACACTCCTGTGCCCCGGGCTGGAGTTTGCGTGTACGTCAGAGAGGACATCTGTTATCG
This sequence comes from Parnassius orleans, assembly GCA_029286625.1. Classification (NCBI taxonomy): domain Eukaryota; kingdom Metazoa; phylum Arthropoda; class Insecta; order Lepidoptera; family Papilionidae; genus Parnassius; species Parnassius orleans. The sequence continues at coordinate 114,260 of JAGSMP010000142.1, forward strand.
ACGCTCGGCAGTCTTGAAGGTACGGACCTGTCCATCCTATGGCTGCGCGTAGACAGCGACGACCATCCTCGCGTCTACGGGTGCCTCTATAGGTCCCATAGCGGTAATGCCGACACAGACCGACTCATTGACCACGTCCAAATGGCTGCAGACCCGTGCTACAACAGGTCCTTCCGCAGAGATCGTGATGTGGTGATTTTAACGCCAACCACGCTGAATGGCTTGGTTCCTGCTTAACCGATCATGCGGGTAGATCTGTTTATGACTTTTCTTTGGCATATGGTCTGACACAACTGGTTACTTCGCCTACGCGGATCCCAGATGTGGAAGACCATGTACCTTCCCTGTTGGACCTTCTGCTGACCTCTCATCCGGACGGATATCAGGTTCCGTCGATGCCCTCTTGGCTCTTTGGACCATTGTCTGATCCGGAGCACGGTGCCACCACGCTTCCATCGCAGTTGCGATCTGCAGCTCGCCGCCGTGTTTGGCACTCATAGGTCAGCCGATTGGGATGGATGCGCCTTTTTGCATCCTATCCTTGGGGCGGGTTTTCTCGCCGATGATCCCAACGTTGTTGCTAATTCTGTCACTGATGTGGTACTCAGGAATGGAATTATTTATTCCATCATCTGTGGTGCCTATCGGAGGCAGAACTCAGCCATGGTTTGGTCGCTCAAAGTTGCATCACGCTATAAGCAGGAGTGTTATGGGCCCAGGCTGACGCATCAACGTCCGGGATGTAAACACTAGCGCTCTAAAAAGAAGTATAATTCCACCTCCAGGTCCTTCAAAAGTGTCATTGCCAAGGCAAAGTCAGAGCACATCGGCAGAATTGGCGAGAAACTAGTTCGCCTCTCACGGGAACACGCATTCTGGTCTCTCGCCAAGGCTGTCCAAGGAACTCTGTCAGCCATCTCGCTATCTCTGCACAGGGTGGACGACTCACTGGCCCATGACGCAAAGGTGAAAGCCGATCTGCTGGGCTCTTTTGCTTCCAACTCGACTCTGATGACGGGGAACATACCTACCATCCCGCAGAGTGCTCCATGCGGAAGTGCTGTTTACACAGCGCTCGGTGCGTAAAGCACTTCTTCCTGGACGTCAACAAGTCGAGGGCCTGATGGAGTCCCACCTATTGTGCTGAAGACGTGTGCCCGGAGTTGGCACCGGTTTTAACGCGTCTTTTCCGGTACTCCTACTCCCTAGCGTAGTCCTGAACTCCGGCGGGCGTTGCAGCACCTGATCCCCAAAAGGCGACTGCCAGATCCGTCCCAACCAGGCCTATCGCTATCACCTCCTTGTTCTCCAAAGTAATGGAAACTGTTATCAACTGCCAGCTCATGTAGGTTTGAGGATCACCAGCTGATTAGTGACCGCCAGTACGGTTTCCGTCGAGGTCGCCTAGCTGGTGATCTTCTAGGTTACCTAACTCATAGATGGGCGGAGGCAGGAGTCCAAGGGAGAGGCGTTACGTTAGTTTGGACGTAGCGAAGGCCTCGATCGGTTTGGCGCAAAGCGCTTCTTTCGAAGCTCCCTTCCTATGGGCTTCCTGAGAATTGTGCAATTGATCACTAGTTTTCTTGCAGATCGGAGCATCAAGGTCGTAGACGGTGCATGCTCCGATTACAAGCCCATTAACGCTGGTGTTCCATTGGCTGCGTGTAGCATCACTAACGTTAGCTTTTCTGCATATCAATGATATGTTGCGCTGGTAACATTCATTGCTATGCAGACGACAGCACTGGTGATGCTTTTTACACGGCCGTGCCAATATTTCTGGAAAACGTCACTGAGTACCGAACAAACTTGTTCGAAGTCGAGACTTTGTTGAACAAAGTCTCAGACTGGGGGCGACTAAATCTAGTCCAGTTCAATCTCCCAGAAGACAAGTTGCGCGTTTATCGCTAAAAGAACCCTTTGTCGTATCTCCTTTGCCTCAAGGTACTCCTTGTTGCCTCAGCCAGTATCGGAATCCTCGGTGTCGACATATCGAGTGATGTGCAGTTTCGTGGTCACTTGGAAGAGAAGAAAATTGGCCTCTAAAAGCTTTGGCGTTTCAGCGACAGCATTTCATGCCGGCACACCGCTTGCAACTTCATACAGCGCAAGTTCGCCCCACATGGAATACTGTTCCCATCTCTGGGCAGGCCCCAGTGCCAGCTCCTTCCACTTGACCGCATCCAGCGCAGAGCAGCTCGAATCGTCGACGACCGAGTTCTGTCCGATCGGCTTGACTCACTGGCACTGCGCTGGTGTTGCATCTCTTGCGTATTTTATCGCATGTACCACGGGGAGTGTCTGAGGAATTGTTCGACTAATTCCAGCCGCTCAATTTTACCATCGCACATCGCGACAGAACTCGAGATACCATCCATACCATCTGGATGATTGGCGGTCCACCATCTGTGCGATTTAGAAGAAGTTTTCTTCTCGCACAACTTCCTTGTGGAATCGATTACCACCAGCGATTTTCCGGACCGATACGATTTTGGGACCTTCAAGAAAAGAGCCACTCCTTCAAAAGGCCGGCAACGCATCTGCAATTCCCTGGTGTTGCAGTTGTTCAAGGGCGGCGGTAATCACTACCATCAGGTGAGCCGCATGCCTGTTTGCCCCTCCTATAAAAAAAAAAAGATGGAATGCCTTGCCTTGTTGTTAAGAGACCTGGTTCTCTACGCTCACCATACCGAAACACAGCAGCATTAAACTGCTATTTTACGCTAGTATTCTGGGAGAGCGTGTTCCTACCCCAATCGAGCCGACCCTTTCGTACTACAACCATAATATAGCTGCAGCGTCGCTCTACCACGTAAAATTTAATACATTTAATTTAACATTCCTGGTCCAAATAACTCAATTACTGATGAATGAATATACAAAAAGAGCATTTTCTCATGACACGAGGTAACGTATCCGATGGAGAGTAAAAAGAAGAATAATGGATGACAGCTGATACTGCATCCGATCTTCACTTTCCATTGATGTTTTCATATTTATTGAATCACTAATATGTAAGGAGTTGAAAAAGAATAATTAATATTAGATTTAGATGTGCAGAGGCGACGCAAGAATCCACTACCCCACAATATCATCCCGTGCGTGACGTGAGAGAAACGACAAAGAGAAATGAAACTGGAGATGTGCAGCAGCATGTTCCTGCTATCACAACAACTAAAAAATTTTTTTTTAGTTATAAATTGTTATGTTATAGACTTCAGTTGCTTACCCGACTCCCAAGCGTGACAGCTATGGCAAATATTCCCTATAAGGCAATCTATAGATAGGCTTATGTTCAGCAGTGGACTTGTCATAGGCTGTAATAACTGAATGAACGTATGAAAACTAATATACAATAATGCGTTGCATAAATCATTTGTTATATATAAAAAGGTATTCATTTACTTATTCAGCCTACATAAAAACCAGGACCTCATTTTGCAGGTTGTTACTCCAAAAAGAATCTAACCAACTTCAGATTTTCTCTAAAACAAGTATTCTCTGAGCGTTATTGATGAAATTCTTGAAATTTTCTTTGTTATAAAGTTAGGGCTTTGATCGTTGTAGCGGATGGAAGGGTATCATTAAAATTCTTGTACAATGAATGAAAATCGGATCAGCGCAGTCACCGTTCCATTTTACAAACTTACCACCGATTTATTTCGGTGCGTTTAGGCGTAGGTGGGCTTTCGAATTTTCTCGAAATATCTTGCTTTATACATGTTATTTTCCTCGCATTAGTTTCTTTTAAAGCAATCACGTATTATCGAATGTTATAAAATTTTAGGTGAGTGCTACGCCTGGCTACTTAGCTACTGCAACTTAATTAAACTTAATACTTCATTAACAGGCTGAAAGAATATAAGTGTATGTAATTACATTTTATAAACTTACATAGATTTTTAATTATCTAACTTTATGTCATAATAAATCACAGCGTACTATAAATACAATAACTAATACTTTTATTATTAAATTAAAATGATACTCAAATTCCGATTGAGCCTTAGCTCCTAAACAAGGAATCCAGTATATCAGGAGCTAAAACCTTCAAAATGTATGCAAATAATAATTATCTAATCCACGTCAATGAAATTTAATTACATTCTACTTTATTTTATTCAAATTAACTTATGATAGTTTAAATTAGTTGAAATAAAGTATTAAATTAAAAATTTAAATAAAACATTAAAACATTATCATCATCATCATCATCATCATTACATCCCTTCACAAGTCCACTGCTGAACATAGGCCTCCCACAAGGAATGCCACAAAGCACGGTCCTGAGCCACCTGCATCCACTCAAATGCCACTCGAGAACCTTTTTTCCCCATCGGTTGTCGGTTCTTCGAGCTATATGGCCGGCCCATTGCCACTTCAGCTTACTAATCCGTTGGGCTATGTCGGTCACTCTAGTTCTACTACGGATATCCTCATTTCTGCGGATATCCTCATAAAAAATTGATAAAAAGAAAACTGAATAATAATATGTAATAATGACCAAGTTATATGACGAATGTGTTGGTATGTGTTTAATGTTTGTTATAAAATATGCAGTAGTATAGTGAGTGCGTGAAAGTGATTGAAGGAGTAAAAAATATCGTGTGCATTCAGCCTCGATAAAAGTAAATCTGTTATTTGTTTGCCCCGCCCCAGCCCTTACATTACGTATTATTTCCGTATAGTAAAAGGGTAAGACAATAGATTACCCTGTGTCACCCCGTGGGTGGTTCGAATGCATGATTTTTTAAATAAACTTCTTAATAATATATACAATGTTAAATAAAAACTATAATAAAAAAAAACTAAAACCAATAACTTAATTATCATAAATTCCTACTCCCCGTGGTATCGTACCAAGAACGCTGGCTGGGTTTCCTCGCTGAATGACTATACTTAGCCTTTGAGCGAGAAAATAATCAGCCCTCCCTCTTATCACCAGCAGCAACGACCAGTCGCGGGTAGAGTTCCTTTAGGTACTTCACCGCACGTGGGCCCCACGGACCGTTGGTTTGCCATTTGAATGATTTACAGCAAATGGCACAAATATGTAGTCATCTCTCAGAGACTCATATTTACGTCACTTACTCAGTTCAGCTGCCTCTGATGCTGCCCTGGCTCTAAACGAGCTACCCCTGAGATGAGAGGCCGCCAAAGTGTCTACGCAAGTAGCATCCCACACTTGGGCTTTACCTCTCTGCCAAGGGACCAATGTCATACCGTAGGGTCTCCTACCATCGTCTCTAAATATTCCACAAGGCTTCAAAACCGAGGGAATATTTATAGAGACAAAAGCCCTTCGGATGACGTCGTTCAAAGAACCGTGCCGTGAAAACCTACCAGCACTTTTCTTACATGAAAGTCCGTGGAGCCCAAACTCGTCGACGCTGCTACCACAAGGGCACTGACGGGGTTGACAAATCGCCACTCCTAGTTGCAAAAAATCCTTAAATAAACTAAACTAAGCTAAACAGGTGAGTTTGTTTGTTGTGTGTTTTAAACCACTTTGTAATAAGAATACAGTAAAAAGATAGGAACATAAAAAAAATCGAAATCATATTTTATTGACTATTTTTCTGTTTTTCTAAGGTATTATTAAATTTCTTATCGAAAATGATAACATGAACAGAATCACGATACCTAAAATCACCTTCACGGATATGAATATTTTTATTTCCATATTGTATAACTAAGAAATAAGTATTAATTAAGGAAAAAGCTTGCAGCCAATGAAATTGAAACTTGTTCATTTCCTGCTTATAAAGTAAAAAGTGGAGAGAACGAGGTTCCCCCCTATTGCATTGCGGCTAAACGAATAATTTCTACAAAGTTTAACTGGGCTCAAACTAACGTTAACTGGCTTTCGGTGCCACTAGTGAAGTTGACTTCAGATGTTAAAATAGTTCCCGTTCGGTAACAGCGAGTGTTAACCGCATAGATAAGTTTGAATTTATGACCGACCTGCATTCAACGTTCTATAAACTTAAAGAAAACTTTTGAAGTTACCCGTTTTCAAAATTCCAGTACTTAATTGATCAAATAACTAAAATTCTGTTACTATAAAACTTTAATAGTTATATTGTTTTATTCAAAGACAGCGGCCAAAGCCAGAACTGATCTCGGAGTTACTCTTTAAAATTTGTAACGGAGATAATCACAGCATACTCAGAGAAAGGATCATAGCCCATTAGAACAGTAAGCCATAGTAGCAATTGCGGCCGGACAAAAAAGTTTTATAACCGGCAACCGCGAAAAAGAAAGCTTTAAGGCAGTAAGAGACTTACAAGAAGTCAATGGATGTATATGACCCACGACTGTTTTTATAGAATAAGAGGATGATCGAGCACACAGTCTACCTGATGGTGAGTCGATAGTGTGGCCCATAGACATCTATATCTATCATCAATTAAGTATCAAAATGCAGATGCATTGTCAACCCCAGAAGACGAGATGGAATGCCTTGTTACTCCATACGAAACACAGCAGCATTAAGCTGCTATTTCACGATGGTATTCTGTGAGAGCGAGATCCTTCCCCGGTCGAGCCAATCCATTCGTACTACAACCATAATATAGCATAGCTTATCACGTAGAAAACTGCAACCCTATACACATGCAACCTACTTTAAACTAAGAAGGCTACAGATGCAATGTCACCTCTGAGGTCTGAGATAGAATAACTCACACACTCTAATTATACTGGCTCTTTATACCCTTTCGACGGAAAAACAGCAGTCCAGGCCCTGCTGCTTAGCGGCAGAAACAAGTAAGAGGCTGGTACCTAACTAATACACGTAATTTAACTACCTATAAACTTAACTTTATACCATTTGCTATAAGATGCCATGTTGGTTTATTAGTTTGCTATAAAATACGCTATAGAAATACATGAGTTCAATAAATTTATATACAAAGAAGTATTCAATAGATTAAGTGCCATTGTAATTCGGTCAGTCAATCCATCCTTCAGATTCTCAAGCCTTGTACAGCGTATTTTAACGATCCCCATTCTCCTATTGAGGCGGACATTGTCGGTCTTAAAAAAGAAGTACCTACTTGAAAAATTATTCTAATCAAAAGGATTTTTTAATAAAGAGAATTTGAATTAATAAGATACTTTTACGATTCATGAAATAGGTTTAATAGTTTAAAAATTCAATACCTAGAACTTTATTAATGCACCAATTTCCTGCGTAATAAATTAAAAAGTCAGGTGGGAACTTAAGTGAAACTTAAGTTCATCGTTGACATATTTTTACAGTTTCCAACAATTTGTTAGGAAGTACTAAGTTAGTAGTAAGTAGTAAGTAGTTCATAACTTAGTCTTCTTCTGGAGGTAAAGTAAATTTAGCATTTGTTTGTCTTCGAAATACATTTGTATTGGTTGTTATTGTTTGTAAGGTGAGTAATGTACATTATATAGTTTAATGTACATCAGCCACCATCGATTTGCCGATAATATTATAGACATTATATGGGGGCTTTATATGAGACTGTGTAGGATATACTATATATAACTCTATTTAACGCTTTTCCCATAGCTTGCTGAGCGATCGAAAACTTCTTCATATAACGAACCACACCTCAGTCCGTATGTTGTCATCACTGGATAGCACAAATTTTTACATATACAGATTCCAACAGATTAGATTTAATCCATTACATTAGATCTTAGCTGATTGCTTTTCAAAAATGGGCTGACAACAAATAACGCACTTTCATAACAGACTTGAAAGAATAGCACTAACACAAAGAAAAGTGGAGTCCAGGTGTGATCTAAGTAATGTTCTACCGTTCTAAGATGAAACTTAAAATAAATTTATGTCCTTATTTGCAACTAAATTCTTATTTTTTTTATCTATGTTTTGTCAAAATAAGTATGAAATAAAGTTTCGACTTGGAAACTTATTTTATAGTAAATATAAGGTCGGGCGAAAAGTTTCTTCGTACTTTATATACAAATTCAAGACATTTTTTTTAAGCTTAGTTACATTTAATTATAATATATATGTGTCATTTTGTTCGATAACTTGTTGCCATATTGAAGGTAGTGACATAATCCCGTTGCTATAGAATCTTGGGATTTTTGATCCAAAATATTTGACAAGTAGTTTTGACAGTCCTCTTTTGATGTTAACCTAACACTACCCAAATAATTCTGTAGAGAACGAAACAGGTGAAAATCTGAGGTTGGAGGTCACGACTATATGGTGGATGCATTTACACTTCCAAACCAAGCTCTCTCAATTTTTGGTGAGTGGCCAAAGATGTGTGTGTTCTAGCGTTATCATGATGAAAGACCATTCCTTTTCTGTTTATCAATTCTGGCCGTTTTTTTCCGAATTTCGGCTGCTTTTGCAAATTAGAGCTTGACTACTCTTTGACTATGATTTTTTTCGCACTTTCTTGTCGTAGATGATCCACTTTTCATCACCAGTGATCAATTTTTAAAAAAATGGTTCGGTTTCATTACGCTTCAACAGAGAATCGCAAATAAATACACGATTCATTAGGTTTCTTTCAGTAAGCTCATGTAGTACCCAAATATCGAGCTTTTTTGTATAGCCAGACTTTTTCAAATAGATCAAAACTCTTTTGTGGTCGATCCTCAATTCTTTGGATATGTCGTAACTACTAATATGCTGATCTTGCTCCACTTATTCAAAAATGGCATCGAATTTATCGGTATGAGGGCGACCAGAGCAAGCTCCATCTTTGACATCAAAATTTACGGACTGAAAAAGCTTGAACCAGTACTTCTCTTACCGACACTGCATTAGGTCCATAAACGTTGCAAATTTTTATCGCCGCTTGAGTCACATATTCCCTTTTTTGTAATTAAACTTCAGAATGCTGGGGAGCCCCAGCCCAGAGATGGGTACAGTATTCCATGTGAGGCCGAACTTGCGCCTTGTAAAAGTTGCAGACGGTGCGCGGGCATGAAATTCTGTCCCACTCTGCTGAGCACGCCAAGCTTTTTAGAGGCCAATTTGGCCTTCTCTTCCAAGTGACCACGAAACTGCACTTCACTCGATATGTCAACGCTGAGGATTCCGATACAGGCTTAGGCAACAAGGGGAGTGCCTTGAAACTAAGGAGATACGACAAGGGGTTCTTTTTTGCGGTAAACGCGCAAACTTGTGTCTTCTAGCGATTGAACTGGACTAAATGATTTAGTCGCCCCCAGTCCGAGAATTTGTTCAACAAAGTCTCGACTTCAGACACAAGTGTGTTCCGGTACTTGACGACGTTAAATATTGGCACCGCCGGTATAAAGCATGACCAGTGTTGTCGTCCGCATAGCAATGAATGTTGCCGGTTTGCAACATATCATTGATACGCAGAAGAAACAGCGTTGGTGATAGCACACAGTCTTTTCGAACACCAACGTTAATGGGCTTGTAATCGGAGCATGCACCGTCTACTACGACCTTGCACGGTTTGGTACAATTTCTCAGGAAACTCATAGGAAGGAAGCTTCTAAAGAAGCGCTCTGTGCCAAACCTGATCGAAGGCCTTCGCTATGTCCAAACTAACGGCCAACGCCTCTCCCTTAGACTCTACTGCCTCCACCCATCTATGAGTTAGGTAACCTAGAAGATCACCAGCTGAGCGACTTCGACGGAAACCATACTGGCGGTCACAAATCAGCTGGTGATCCCCAAGGTACCTCATAAGATGGCAGCTAATAATTGTTTCCATTATTTTGGAGAACAAGTTTTGAAGTTTCGGGACAGCCTTGGCGAGAAACCAGAATGCACGTGTTACCGAAGGAAGTCGAACTAGTTTCTCGCCAATTATGCCGATGTGCTCTGACTTAGCCTTGGCAATGACACTTTTGAAGGACCTGGAGGCGGAATTATACTTCTTTTTGAGAGCGCTAGTGTTTGCATCCCGAGACGTTGATGCGTCAGTCTAGGCCCAGTAGCACTCTTTCTTATGGCGTGATGCAATTTTACAGGAGTGACCAAACCATGGCTGAGTTCTGCCTCCGATAGGCACCACAGATGATGGAATAAATAGCTTCATTCCCTGAAGTACCACCTCAGCGACTAAATCAGCCACAAGGTTGGGATCATCCGGGGAGGAGCAAACCTGCCCCCAAGGGTAGGATGCAAAAAAAGACCGCATCCCGTCCCAATCTGCCAAACTATAGTGCCAAACATGGCGGCAACCTGCATAACGCAACGGCAATGGGAGTGTGAGTGGCACCGTACTCCGGATCAGACAATGGTTTGAAGAGCCAAGAGGGGCATCGACGCAGACCTGATATCCGTCCGGATAAGAGGACAGCAATAGGTCCAACAGTAAAGGTACATGATCCTCTACATCTGGGATCCGCGTAGGTGAAGTAACCAGTTGTGTCAGACCATATGCCAAGGCAAAGTCATAAACAGATCTACTCGCATGATCGGTTAAACGGAAACCAAGCCATTCAGCGTGGTGGGCGTTAAAATTATCGATTCTGCAGCCATTTAGACGTGATCGATGAGTGGGTCTATTTCGGCATTACCGCTATGGGATCTATAGAGGCACCCGTAGACGCGGGAATGGTCGTCGCTGTCTACGCGCAGCCATAGGATGGACAGTTCCGTACATTTAAGACTGCCGAGGCGTCGAAAACAGTTGTCCTCGCTAACGTATACGCAAATTTCAGCCCGGGGCACAAAGAAAAGTTCTAATTTGTACCCCGTAGGAGAGATACGAAGTATCAGCCGGATAGGACACCTGTGACTCGGTTAGAAAGAGCAAGGCCGGCTTCGCCGTCTCCAGATGTTAGTGGACAGCGTTAAGGTTTGAATGAAGTCCCCTGATGTTGCAGAAACTCACGGATAGCGTGGCAGGGTCACCTTTGTCTTATTGCTCCGCTTGCCCCAAGTAGTTTTAGTCTGGAGCGAAATTTCGCCCACTCCCCAGAATACGCGGGCAGCCTGAGCACCCTCGCTCAGGAAGAGTAGAGTAGCTTGGGCGTGAATGCTCAGCTAGAGATTCTTCATCACCAGGGGTGTTTGTATCCTCCTGGGGTAGTGTTTTATTTAACGCTACCGTGTTAAGGGGAGAGGGGGGGGGATTATTAAGAATTATTAAGAAAGGATTATTAAGAATATTAAATCATCATTATAATAAAATTTACTAGTGCCTATGGACTATTACTATGATCTTGATGCAAAAATTTATACAATTAGGTTTTGTCATCCGTTACTAAACAAAACATTTATTAATTTATATAATAATATCTCGTAACATTTTGAAGACTGCCTATTCCTCTTGCTCATTCTCGCGAATTGCACGTCGTGTTCGGACAGTGGCTTAGGCCATCATCGCGGCTAATCCCAGAAAAATTTTTTTTAGCTAGCTTATGCGCTCAGATTTGAATATTAAGTCATCATTATAATAAAATTTACTAGTGCCTATGGACTATTACTATGATCTTGATGCAAAAATTTATACAATTAGGTTTTGTTTTCCGTTACCAAACAAAACATTTATTAATTTATATAATAATATCTCGTAACATTTTGAAGACTACCTATTTCTCTTGCTCATTCTCGCGAATTGCACGCCGTGTTCGGACAGTGGCTTAGGCCATCATCGCGGCTTATCCCAGAAAAATTTCTTGCCAAAAATATTACGCAGTTTTTTTATGCAGCGTTTAACGTAAGTGAAATTGTGTTCTATTTTTTATTAATTTAATAAAATCTAAAATGTTTAATATTTATTATTTGAAGATAAAAAAATTTATCAAATCGTGAATGACTTACATAATCGAAATGAAAAATAAAATTTTCACTTTTTCTAATAAAATTATTTCTTCGTATAAAATTGGTAGAATAAAAACTCATTGTCACTGCTGCAATTGTTAATAACATCGATTTTTCCTTACAACCAAGTTATTTAGTATAAATATAAGGAAAGGAAAACTCATAGTCCGGCAAAAATTATCTCGTGAGGTGTAAATAATACCAACATACTCGCTTATTTATTAAATAAAAATGGAACATCGCACGGCTTAATGCTGTAGAGCTGTAATCAAAACAAATGGCATGGGTGTTGCCAGGATAATGCGTCACAAAATTACCTCGTATACTACATCGGCTGGATATTGGACATGTAAAGCGCTAGATATGATTATTATTGCAGCGTTATATCAGATGTGTATAACACTTTTGTTTTGTGTTTCTTTTCTATATAAAATTAAAAGTAAAGTTTTGGAGCAGAAATGTAACAATATAATAAAATGTAATATAAAATATTTCTGGCGTCTGCCTTTTCTTCGTGTATAATCTGGGGGCTTCTAGGCAAGTGTAAAGTAAGTGCAAGGCTTTTATTACACTATGACAGTGTGATGTAATCATCTAGGGCTACACCAAAACTTACTACCAGTTGGAATTCCAGTTTAGCAGTGGCTTATAATAAGTACAATAAAAAAATAGGAGCTCAACGTGATTCCTCGATACGTGTCAAAGAACCCCTTCTGTCCTCCAGATATTTTGTAAAAAAAAAACTTTTATCTCAAATTCACATGCAAGTTACTTACGGTGTTTGTAATCAGCACTTAAAATCGCTATTAATGATTTTATTTGTATCGGCGGTGAATGAACTCTTTACTAAGGTTATGTCATAATTCCCCAAAAACAGACAGTTTGAATTTTCGACTTTTTGTTCTTATTTGGGTTACAACTACCAAATCATCCAGGTTTGACTGGTGAAGAACGCCTTAAGATATAAAGTTCGCCGTTTATATATGTATATATTTTATAGAATAAGGGTGACAAACGAACACACAGTCCACCTGGTGGTAAGTGGATGCTGTGGCCCATGAACATCTACATTTATCCTCAATTAAGAATCAAAATGCAGATGCGTTGTCACCCCTGAGGACTAAGATGGAATACCTCGTTTCCAGTAAAAATGGTCTCCGGTTCTCTACGCTCATCATACGAAACACAGTAGCATTAAGCTGCTATTTTACGCTGATATTCTGCGAGCGTGGTCCTACCCCGGTCAAGCCGACCTATTTGTGCTACAACCATAATATAGCTGCCACGCTACCACGTATATATTTTATAATAAGTATAAGGTATATAATAGAAATTAAATAAATAAACAACAATAAATAAAAAATATAAAAATTGATAAATTAAAAATTAAATAAATAAAAATAAAAAGTCTAAACATGCTAAGTCTATAAATGCAAACCTACAGACATAAACTGGGAAAAATATGTTACTATCCGAAATCACTGTAATAAGTTGTGTAGGAATGCTCAACACCATTACGTCCGTGAATCAGTACAGAATGATGATCCAGCTAAATTCTGGAAATTGCTCAGAGCAATGGGGGTTGGAAGTCACGTATTAATGCATTATCTAAAGATTTAAATTTACTAAATCGACACTTCTCACCTTCGCCTGACTTTAATGGGTCACTTAAATTAAATACATGAAATCATCTTTCAACACTTCCAACTCCTAATCATTCACCTTTTGTCTTCAATCAATTCACTGCTTGTGATGTTAAGAAGAGTATTTTGTCCATTACTTCCAACGCGATTGGCAACGACTGTATCAGTCGTAATATGATTCTTCCAATTCTTGACATAATCATCCCAATCCTATGTATATATATTTCGTCGGGGGCATAGCACTAGTCAATATTACGGAAGATATCAGATATGGCATGGAGAACGGTAAATTAAATGTACTTACTTTACTGGATTTTAGTAATGCATTTAATTCTGTCGATTACGACATTTTACTGGGCATATTAAGCTCTCTTAATATATCTCCAACGCTGGTTGAATGATTTCAAAGTTACTTGTTTGGGCGCAGGCAACGCTGACGCATTGATGATACATTCCAATCATGGTGTAACACCATTGCTGGTGTCCCACAGGGTGGCGTTTTATCACCTTTGCTTTTTTCAGTTTTTATTAACTCAATATCCACTAAGATAAATTCCTCCCATCACTTCTATGCAGATGATTTTCAGATATACACAAAAGCTAGTCCTAGTGACTTAGCTGCAGCTATTATCACCATAAACAGTGACCTAGCGATCATTTCGGAATGGAGCAGAAATTTTAGTTTCAAAATTAACCCAATGAAGACACAAGTAATTATTATAGGTTCTCCGCATATATTTACTTAATGTAATTTACCACAAGCAACCAAAGTTGTATTTGATGGTAATATAATCCCGACTAGTGACACTGTCAAAAACTTGGGTGTGTACATCGATAAGAATTTATATTGGGGTCCTCAGTTTTTTTATAGGATAGGGTGACAAACGAGCACACAGTCCACCTGGTGGTAAGTGGATGCTGTGGCCCATGAACATCTACATTTATCCTCAATTAAGAATCAAAATGCAGATGCGTTGTCACCCGTGAGGACTAAGATGGAATACCTCGTTTCCAGTAAAATGGTCTCCGGTTCTCTACGCTCATCATACGAAACACAGTAGCATTAAGCTGCTATTTTACGCTGGTATTCTGTGAGAGCGTGGTCCTTCCCGGTCGAGCCGACCCATTCGTACTACAACTATACTACTAATATAGCTGCAGCATGGCTCTACCACGTAAAGTTACAGGAAGTTAGTCGTAAACTTTTTGCAGCTGCTCATTCTTTAAGAAAACTACGAAACTTTTTACATACCGCCACTAAGATTGCGCTTGCGCAAACTCTTCTGCTTCCAATCCTCGATTATGCAGATGTCAGTTATCTTGATCTCACTGAAATGCAACTTGATAAACTTGAGCGACTTCAAAATTTTTTATAAGATTCATATTTGGTTTGCGTAAATATGATCATGAGTCAGATTTTCGTAACAGGCTCAAGTGGTTTCCAATTCGCCTTCGCCGGAATGCTCATATTCTCTCGCTTCTTTATAATATTATTTTTAATCCTTTCTATCCTTCTTACCTAAAAAATCGGTTTGGATTCCTCCATGACTCACATTTGAGACATTTGAGATCATCAGAAAATTTGATATTAAAAATGCCAGCTCACACTACCAAAATACGCGCAGCAAGACGCGCTCAATCCCTACCGGTTTTTAAAAAACATGTACATGATTACTATTTTCAATTTTGACTCTATCAAGTTCATTTATAATTTATATTGTATTCTACCTTTATCTAGTTACACTATTTGTGTAAATGTATGGCACATTTATGTTGTATGTAATAGTTTTAAAATATATACTGTATATGTACTTTTATATATTTATATATATATATATATATATATATATATATATATATATATATATATATATATATATATATATATAAGTATGTATGTAACTATTTATCTTATCTATATGTACTTATATACCATTCTATATTATGCATCTTTATTTCTATTTTATGGCTTATAATAAAAATAATGTTATTTTTGTCTGTTTGCAATCCTGTCCATCCAAAGGTTGTCTGGAAGAGATTGCTCTTAGCGATAAGACCACCCATCGTACCACATTTCTTTTTATTTATGTTTTTTGGCGTACAATAAAGTGTTATCTATCTATCTATCTGTCTATCTATCTATCTATCTATCTATCTATCTATCTATCTATCTATCTATCTATCTATCTATCTATCTATCTATCTATCTATCTATCTATCTATCTATCTATCTATCTATCTATCTATCTATCTATCTATCTATCTATCTATCTATTTATCTATAAAAAACTATGCTTTAGCCTTTGTAACCGTGTAGTGGCGGTGTAAAAATATCCACTACCTTTTATCATCGTCCCGGTGTATCGTAAAAGGCGACAGAAGGATACTGCAACAGGAGATGTGCAGGAGGATCCTAATAACAACACAAAATAATAAAAAAAATTGTGGTTACGAAACCGCTTGTCAAGCGAGGCAACTACGGCAAATGAGGCAACCTATTGGGGAGGCCTATGTTTAGCTCTGAATTTTCAACTAAACTTTCGATATGTTGTAATGGTAATGATAATGTTATGCTTATCTTTTAAATCATTTACGTAAAATATTATGTCAGTGAAATGTCTGTGACAGACAAACAAACAGACGCCAAATTCCGTTTAGCTATCTTTACCACGGAAAATAAAAATAACAAGAAAATAAAGTCGATTTTATAAATTCCTCCTTTTTTAAACATGGTTAAAAGGCTAATAATGTAAGATAAGTTTAACCAATGAGGCACGTATACATACCGTGTTCGTAAAATACGTTTAATAAGACACTGTGAAAATTTAAATTTAAATTAAGATAAGAACAGATTATGGTAATCGGACACTACAGATGCTGGAAGCAATTAATGCTAGATTAACATTTAAAAAAGTAGTCATTAGGGGGTAAAAAGATACAATTTGCAAACCAAATTACTATGAATTCACAAAGATGACAGTAAAGTTGTAAAGCACAAAATATATTATTTCATTTCACAAGCTCTTGCTCGCGGTTTCACTCGAGTTTCAAAGAAAATTTAACGGGGTAAAATTTGTCCTGCATTCTTTTATTAGTTAGTTAAGTTTATATATATGTTAATAATTCCTCTAGGTGGTTGGATTTTTTTCTTAGGAGTCCGTATGGGTACATACCACTCTCTTACTAATTTCTGCTACCAATTATCAGTGCTTGCTGTGACTGATAATTTGTGGCAGCAGCATCTTCAGCAGCTCTCAGCATAAGTACTATTTCCTAATAGGAAAATTTACCGTTACCCTTCTGTTATAGCCTATTAAAATCCACTGCTGAACAGATACCTCCACCATAGATTGCCTCATAGGGGGATATTTGCCGTAGTTGCCACGCTTAGCAAGCGGTTTGGCAACCGCAGTTTTTTTTATTTTTAGTCGTTGTATGAAGACGCTGCTGCCCGCATCCACACACACGGTAGCGGATATTCTTGCACTACCACTACACGGTGATTAGTTATTTTAGTTAGTAATTATAATTCCTATTAGGAAATAATAATTATTTTAGTCCTGAATTGTGAAGACGTTTTACAAGTGTATTTTATTAAAAAAACATTTTGTTAAAAAAATCAAAAGGCATTTTTGAAGAAGTATGTAGATATTATCCCATCGTTTATCGTAAAGAAGCATCATGCAGACTAACATATTGGTTAGCGTGCATAATGCTTTTGAACTCTGTGCCCAGCATTTCAATTTTTGAGTTTATATAGGCAATAAATAAAATAATTATTTTCGTTTTAAGTATAATACGAGTAAATAACAATTGTCCTTATTTTACAGGAAAATCAAAGATATTATATTTTTAGTGCTGTGTAGTATTCGAAAGTTTAGTATATGGTAATGTTAATATTTTTTTTACATTTTTATATTTTATTCCATGCATTTTTATATGTACCACATATTTTCTGTCTTAAAGCGGTAACACGTGTCAATCTCAGTCAGGTAACGTCCATAGCTCAAACGAACGTGACGGATTGCGAGGGAATCGTGTATTGACTACTGCAATCTGCTCCATATAAAATAAATCGAACGATTTTTTTTTATCGCGAAAGCTGTTGCAAGAGTCTTAGATAATTTAATTTAGTTAGCAGTGAATACGTAAGAAAGTAAAGTGACAGTTAATAAGACTCAATAAAAATGTAAAAAAATCAAGCAAAAATATTTCGTGAATATCTTATTAATCTTTTAATATCGTAAAATGCGCTTCTAGATCTAAGTCGCTATAAAGCAAAAACGATTTAAAATTTTGTTTATGCGAATGTCTTGTATTTATAAAAGTAGGGGAGTATTTATTTAGTATATAAAAGTAAAGTTATAAACGAGCATAAAGTCTACCTAATCCTTAGTGGGTACAGTAATTCATGGACACCTACCTACATCTGTCATCAACTTAGAATCAAAGTGCAGAGGAATAAGATGATATGCCTCGTTACTATATAAAAATGTTTCCGGTTTCTGCCATACAAAATACAGAAACATAATGCTGTTTTTTTACGCTATTATAATGTGAGAGCGTGGTCCCTACCCGTTCGAGCCGACCCATTTATGCTGCACCCATAAGCTGCAACATGGCTCTATCTTTTGACCGTGTAGGGACCGCGTATAGTTGGTGTAAGAATATCCACTACACTATTACAGATATACTCTTTATGCGACAGTCAATGGGATAGCCAATATTCAACTGTGGAATTTAATAGGCTGTGGTGGTGATGGCGGCTCTATCACGTTGAATTTCGGTTCCTTTATGTTTTTATAAATGTTAATGAAAGCGTAAAGTGCAAATGGGAATGTACAATTTCAAGCGCTGGAATATTTATCTTTTCTGACGCACGAATCGGTGGCAAAGCTGGACCTTGTTCCGACAACGAATGTGCCCAAACTAAAAAGCATTCGTCTTATCGGTTTTGAGTCAATATACGAAATAACTGATGTAAGCTGGAAGAACTAGCAACCTCAGCCAAGTCGTCACCAAAAATAAAATGTGTTGACGAAATAAAATTTTTAGGATTAGTAAGCTGAAGTGGCAATGGGCTGGCCATATAGCTCGAAGAATCGACAACCTATGGGGAAAAAAGGTTCTCAAGTGGCGGCCTCGTACCGGCGGACGAAGTGTAGCGCGTCCCCCCGCTAGGTGGAGTGACGACCTGGTAAGACATGCAGGAAGTCGATGGAAGCAGGTGGCTGAGAACCGTGCTTTGTGGCATTCCTTGGGGGAGGCCTATGTTCAGCAGTGGACTTGTGAAGGGCTGTAATGATGATGATGAATAAAATTTTAGGATTTACGATCTCTTACCAAACTAGTTGAGATGAACTTTTTGCCCGACGTCCTTGACTTGGTTGATGTGGTGCCAGACTGGTTTGCAAAGCTACCACGCTCTTACAGAATGCTAGCGTAAAATAGCAGTTTAATGCTGCTGGGTTTGAGGAGGTATTCCATCTTAGTCCTCAGTGGTAACAACATATCTGCGTTTTGATTGTTAATTGAAGACAGACGTACTCGTAGATGTTTATGGGCGACAGCATCCACTTACCATCGGGTGAACCGTGTGCTTCCTTGTCACCCTTATTCTATTAAAATGTACACAATAAAAATGCTATTTACTTTAGAAACATAAAGTCCTTTATTAAATCATACATACACAAATGTATTATGTAATTCAAGCCTTTAAAGAACACCGCTATGTGGTAAGTAATGTCATGAGGCGTAATCCCGGCACTCGCGTATCATTTGTTTTGATTATGGCTCCACATCCGTAGGTTGCCGCTGGGTAATGTTGTTTATTTTTTATTTTATTTCAGCATGTAGCACACGTGTTGGTTGCTGTCGGACGCAATATATCCTGTTTTATTTCTATTAGACGCTGTAAACAGGTTTGTGTAACGTATTGCATACTAACTTACGAAGTATACAAGTAGTGCGTTTTATAATCAACTTACGGAAATAATATTCGAGAAAACAAAGATTCTTTTTTATAAAATATGGGTAACAAACAAGTATAAAGTTCCCATGATGGTAAGTAGGTGTTGCGGCCCATAGACATCTGCATCTAGACTGAGGACCAAGATGGAATGCCTCGTTATCAGTAAAAAGAGTCTCCGGTTCTCCACACTCACCTTACGAATTATAATAGTATTAGACTGCTATTTGACACTAGTATTCTGTGAGAGCGTAGCCCTACGCCGGTCGAGCCAATTCATAATATAACAGCAGCATGGTTCTTACATTACCACGTAAAATAATTTTTTTCATCAAATATTCTATTATTTGATAAAAAAAATATTCTGCAATTTGACCTACAATGTTTGGCTACACTGGGCATTTTACGTCTGGAGTAAGCAAGGTACTACCATCTATCGGAATCAACGCGAACTTTCTGGCATATCCCATGGATGAACTAGGGCCAAGAGGGAGCGTAAAGGTAAGACTCCGAACGTAGCGCTCCGCTACGAAAATTACTAGGCTACGGCTTCTTTATAATATAATGAACCAGAGATCAGTTCCATATGTTACTACTTGGAACATGCTATGGAAGTATTCTTTTTTATTTTGAATAATATTATTTGTCAATATTTAAGTAATAGTGGTTTTGATTTATCGATTGATCTCTTCGTTGAAGTTTGGCTTAAAGGATACCGAATATTAAGGTTCCTGGTTTACTTATGTATGTTTAGTAATGTAAACAGACATAAAATTAAAAATATCCGATCTGTCAATAATAATATAGTTATTCTTTAATAAAAAATTTTTTTAAACAATCAAATAATTGTCTAGCTTCTGAAATCTGTGCTAAGATTTAGTGTATCGTAGAATTAAAAAAAAAAAAATGGACTATATCGACTTCAGAAACTGTTTCAATTACTTGGAAATTATTTTATTCTTATTAGTATTTTGAAGTCCGTTTTTTAAAAGTTTAATTACTTAAATCTTTTGATTGGACTAAGCAACATCATAGCCTCAAAGTCTAGAATGACATCTGAATAGTAATACTGAAAATTTCATTCCTTTTTTATATTTTTGTGGTATTAAAATTCTTAAAATTTAAATTACAATTGCCGAAAATATCTTGTAACATACATACAAAAAAATACAATAAAATTCTCCGCCTCCGCCTTTTTTGAAAACAGTCAATTAAGCTTATTAGTTGAATTTGATTATAAATAAACAATGAAATCAACTGCAATACGAGGCCACTCAAAAAATTTTAATGCCTTTTTCTCAAATCGCGTTTAAAACGCCGTTTCAAAAAACACTGCACGGTCAGCGTGTTGCAACAAAGAACTCATTAATGCAGCTCCATTTCACGCCATATTGGAAATTTCTCTAGTCGACGTTTCCACGTGAATGGAATATTTCAGACGAGATAAGTGGCTCGCGATGTGCTGATCCTTCAATCACGGTTAGTAAATTGGAGCTTTTACACTTAGTTTTTCAGTACTCAAATGGAGTACTAGTTTTTGGAAATATACTTTTGTATTAAATAGATAAATAAATTGAGGTATATTATACACAATTCTTTATTGCACACACCAAACACAAAATAAGAGAAGAAAATAAAATAAAAATACAAAATATGTAATACAACGGGTGGCGTCATCGCTGAAAGCGATTTCTTCCCGACAATATTTGTTATTGTAAAACAGCAGAAATTTAATTCAACAGAACAATCAAGTTTTCAAATATGAATATTAATGACATGAAATAAAAAAAATATATATAAATAAACACTTTAAAATAAATAGAACATAAACATCAAATTTAACATTACAGATATAATATTATTTTATACTAGCTGGTACCCGGCGCATTGCTACTGCAGAAGTAATAATTGTGGAAATATTGTTTCAAATTTGGAAGAGTTATATTGTTTAATTAGGATTGATAATACATATTATACTGAAATTGAATGATATTAATAATATAAGTTCAATTAACATCATCGGGAAAGCGTACCGTATATTTGCGACGAATTGCTAACGATCTGTTTATTATATTTTCTTGTACTTTATGTTGTAACGCACGAATATTTGCGCTATCTATCATGAGTGCATCTGGGATGATCCTCTTTCGCCTACATCAGAAGTGGGATAAAGTTATCGCCCACATATCTTCGAATTTATCTTCGAGTAATGTGATGAATAAAGGCATTGTGCCGTGCGAATCGCTTTTGAATGAAAGTATGCTGTCGGCGTGGGACGCCGCGGGGGGATTATTTAACGCTGCTGCCGGCCGACATTTTGTCTTAAATATTGCTTTGAAAAAAATATTTTGTAGTAACAAGTGGTTAACTTTTTAATTGGTTGAGAGAAATGCCTGAAAGCCAAGCTTATTTCAATTGACTCGCCTGAGTCTATTTGTGTGTTTAATGACCCTGTTAAATTGTAGAGTTGCTTACTTCATTTTATTTTGTGTTATGACTATATCAACAGCCATACCGTAGCCGTAGCTCAAAGAGTGGGTGCGGTGCGCATGTCGTGTTGGTAGAGGTCAGTTTAGTCGTCGTTGAGATGTAACGGCATTACTGAACATAGAGATAAGTGCTCGTAAAATAAAATGAAGTGTGGTATACATTTGTTGTATAACGATTAAAAGGTTATGGCTCTTGGAGATTATATTTTGTGATGTAAAGTTTCTTTGAATTGATCTAGTTGAAGTAGAATTGGTATTGAAGTTACGAGGTATTTTCAAGCGTTCATACTCTTAGTCACTTGTTATTACTATTTAGTCGCATTGCACGAATAGTGCGTAGTTCTAACTACGATTTACTTGTGAGTCATTTAGAGCGATGAACACTGATGGGTAGTGGAAGGCCTTGTCTCGTAGATACTACTATTGGTTGACTGGAACGGCCTCATAGTCGTTGTCTCTACAGTAGATCGATGAACAGTTGTTCCTATCTTCACTCACAAGAAGTGATGAAGATAGGGTAACAGTTTGTTGTTCAATATGCAATGATCCGTGTAATCAAATAGACACATCGTCCGGTCCAAGCTATGAATGTTTGATGTTGAGGGTTGATTTGTGAAGCTGGTCGAAGGACAATGTCGTATCGGCTGCCATGCCACGGTAGGTGTTGAAAAGACACATTCGTCCAGTCCAGGTTTATGAAATTTTGATGTTGATGGTTGGATTTGTGTGAAGCTGGTCGAAGGAACAATATCGTACCGGGCTATGCCGCGCGCGGCTGGTTGAAAGGACATATTCGTCCGGTCCAAGCTTATGAAATTTTGATGTTGGGGATCGAATTTCGGTGAAGCTGTTCAGGACAAAGTCGTACTGACCGCGGCGCGCGGCTGGTTGAAAAGACACATTCATCCGGTCCAGGTTTATGATGTTTGATGTTGAAGGATGGACGTGTGAAGCTGGTCGAAGGACAATGTCGTACCGGGGCTATGCCGCGCGCGGCTGGTTGAAAGGACATATTCGTCCGGTCCAAGCTTATGAATGATTGATGTTGAGGGTTGGATTTGGGTGAAACTGGTCGAAGGGACAATGTCGTATCGGGCCATGCCGCGCGCAGCTGGTTGAAAAGACACATTCGTCCGGTTCTGGCTTATGAATTGTGGAGTTACACTGGTCGAAGGAACGCACCCATCCGGTACAGTCAGGTTGGTTATACAGAGTACAGATAACAGTATCGTCCAAGTCAGACCCGAGCGGTTGGTCGTAGGGACACTAGTTATATCTGTATGGTGGCTTGAGAAAGGTGTCATCCGGTCCATGCGTGGTTGAAGGACGCACGCTTTCGATTATTGTAGGATTGAGGATGTTAGGATATTTACAAGAGGGTATGTGTTGTTAAAATGTATATCTTGCATCGATGATAATAGTGCGTGCAAGCTGTATAAAGAGCTGTGTGTCTGTGTGCTTAGGGAGACAGTTGTCCGGTCCATGTTGTCATATGAGATGATGGGTGGTCAAGAGGACGCCTTAGCTAGTGTTAGTTTGCATGTGTTCTAACGTAATCGCCTTGCTTATATGTGAATTTCCAAATATAGGGACAGTGTCATTTATGTCGGGATAGACGAGCGGAAGAAGTGGTGTGTGGACCGGATGGGTGCGTTCCTTCAACCAGTGTAACTCCACACCATAAGCCAGAACCGGCCGAATGTGTCCTTTCAACCAGCCGCGTGCGGCATGGCCCGATACGACATTGTCCCTTCGACCAGTTTCACCCAAATCCAACCCTCAACATCAATCATTCATAAGCCTGGACCGGACGAATGTGTCCTTTAAACCAGCCGCGCGCGGCATAGCCCCGGTACGACATTGTCCCTTCGACCAGCTTCACACAAATCCATCCCTCAACATCAAACATTCATAAACCTGGACCGGACGAATGTGTCCTTTCAACCAGCCGCGCGGGTCATGGTCCGGTACGACATTGTCTCTTCGAACATCTTCACCGAAATTCGATCCTCAACATCAAAATTTCATAAGGTTGGACCGGACGAATATGACCTTTCAACCAGCCGCGCGCGGCATGGCCCGGTGCGAGATTGTTCCTCGACCAGCTTCACACAAATACAACCATCAACGTCAAAACTTTAAGCCTGACTGGACGAATGTGTCTTTCAATAGCCGCGCGTGGCATGGCCCGGTACGACATTGTCCCTTCCGACCAGCTTCTACACAAATCCAACCTCAACATCAAACATCTATGTTTGACCGGACGAATATGTCTATTTGATTACACACAGTGATCACATTGCCGTAATGATAACAACTGTTACCCTATCTTCATCACTTCTTGTGATGAAGATAGGGTAACAGTTTGTCGATATACTGTAGAGACAACGACTGCGAGGCCGTTCCAAGTCAACCAATAGTAGTATCTACGAGACAAAGGCCTTCCACTACACCATCAGATGTTCATCGCTCCCAAATGACCTCACAAGTAAATCGTAGTTACAACTACGCACCCATTCGTGCAATGCGACTAAATAGTAATAACAAGTGACTAAGATTTAAATAAACCAGTTTTACGGATTTTATCGCGTATATTAACTTATTTTATATTCCCGACGTTTCGATTACTTTGCAGTCCCATGCACGGGGGGGACTGAGATATTTGACGTCCCAATGTCATAGTTAACCACGGTTACCCTAGATTAAAAATTATTAATTTTGTTCCGATCTATGCAGTATGAACTTACAGTATCTTGAAGTCTTGCAGTTGTATGCTTGGGTTGGGATTTAATTTATTAATTATAGGATCCCAAGCACCCAGCCAAGCAACGAATGTGTTAGTAGATGTGTTAGTAATTCGGAATCCTGATAACACCTTGAGCCACACTGTGTATAGAAAAAGACCCATACAGATAGATATTTAAACGGTGACTCTCATCCCTTCTTCTACAGCTACCGTGGGTAAATCTTTGTTTCAGAGAGCACGAGGGATCTGTGACAGTAAACACCTGGCCGCCGAGTCCAACACGTCAAGCAAGTTTTGCAGGACATTGCTTCGGGTCCCGCGCCTACGTCACAGTGAACGAGGAAGCCGGCCACAGTCGAAGAGTGTACTGCCATATGTCAGACACCTCTGACATATGGCAGTACAGCAGACCTGAAGCTTAATGTCCTGCAAAACTTGCTTGACGTGTTGGAGTCGGCGGCCAGGTGTTTACTGTCACAGATCCCCGTGCTCTCTGAAACAAAGATTTACCCACGGTAGCTAACTGTGAAGGATGGTGATGAGAGTCACCGTTTAAATATCTATCTGTATGGGTCTTTTTTTCATTCAACTGACAAGATTGGCTACATCCTGAAGCGTGCTTCTATTAAAACATATTTCAAGCCGCCGAAGAAGATTAGTCAGTTTTACCATCAGTTAAGTAATGTCCCTCTGCAAGATGCAGAGTGTACAAGCTTGATTGTGAATGTGGTCTCTCTTATATAGGACAAACTAAAAGATCAATAAAACCGCGTTAAAGAACACATAGCTTATGTGAAGAATCGACGCTCCGGGAAGTCTGCAGTCTGTGAACATGTACAGGATCGCCCCTGTCACTACATTAGATTTGATAGACCACAAAACTCGCTAAAGAACACCGATTCCTTCCAAGGATGATTCGTGAGGCTATTGAAATCAAAAACATCCTAATTTCAATAGAGAATATGGCTGGTGCTACCATCTGCTTGGGATCCTATAATTAATAAAATAAATCCCAACCCAAGCATACAATGCAAGACTTCAAGATACTGTAAGTTCATACTGCATAGATCGGAACAAAATTAATAATTTTTAATCTGGAGGTAACCGTGGTTAACTATGACATTGGGACGTCAAATATCTCAGTCCCTGTGACCATGGTAAGTGCTGTAAAGTACTGAAACGTCGGAATATAAAATAAGTTAATATACGCGATAAAATCCGTAAAACTAGTTAGTTTAATTTAAATGTCTAGTGTTCGCGTAAATATAAGAAATCATTATGACTAAGAGTATGAACGTTTGAAAATACCTCGGTAACTTCTTCAATACTTAATTCTACTTCAACTAGATCAATTCAAAGGAAACTTTACATCACAAAAAAAATTTCCAAGAGCCATAACCTTTTAATCGTTCTTTATGCAACAATGTATACTACACTTCATTTTATTTTTACGAGCACTTATCTTCATGTTCAGTAATGCCCGTTACATCTCACGACGACTAAACTAGACCTCTACCAACACGATGCGCACTGCACCCACTCTTGAGCTACGGCTACGGTATGGCTGTTGAGATAGTCATAACACAAAAATAAAATGAAGTAAGCAACTCTACAATTTAACAGGGTTATTAAACACAGATAGACTCAGGTGAGTCAATTGAAATAAGCTTTCTTTCAGGCATTTCTCTCAACCAATTAAAAGTTAACCACTTGTTACTACAAAATATTTTTTCAAAGCAATATTTAAGACAAAATGACGGCCGGCAGCAGCGTTAAATAATCCGCCCAGGCGTCCCACGCCGACAGCATACTTTCATTCAAAGCGATCCGCACGGCACCATGCCTTTATTCATCACATTATTGAAGACAAATTGAAGATATGTGGGCGATAATTATCCCACTCTGATGGTAAGGAAAGAGGATCATCCCAGATGCACTCATGATAGATAGCGCAAATATTCGTGTGTTACAACATAATGTACAAGAAAATATAATAAACAGATCGTTAGTAATTGTCGCAAATATATGGTACGCTTTCCCGATGATGTTAATTGAACTTATATCATTAATATCATTCAATTTCAGTATAATATGTATTATCAATCCTAATTAAACAATATAACTCTTCCAAATTTGAAACGATATTTCCACAATTATTACTTCTGCAGTAGCAATGCTCCGGGTACCAGCTAGTATAAAATAATATTATATCTGTAATGTTGAATTTAATGTTTATGTTCTATTTATTCTAAAATGTTTATTTATATATAATATTTTTTTATTTCATGTCATTAACATTCATATTTGAAAACGTGATTGTTCTGTTGACTTAAATTTCTGCTGTTTTACAATCCATACTAATAATATAAATGCGAAAGTATGTTTGTTTGTTTGTTTGTCCTTCTTTCACGTCGCAACAGAGCGTCGGCATGGCATGATTATTTGTATGGAGATAGTTCGGTGGCTGTAGAGTGACATAGGCTACTTTTTTCAGCGGAAAAACATATCATTCCCGTGGGAAAATCGAATATGTTGCAAAATTAAATTCAGCTAGGTGGCGCCACCGTGATTCTACAAGACGGACGACGGTACGATGGACGAACACAGAAGGTCAGAATATCTGGATTATTATGTCTTTTTACCAAAATTAAGATAAAAAATGTATGGATCTGTATTTTTCCACGCAGGACCGGGAAGAGAGCGATAAAAAACATAAAATTCACCAGCTGATTTTCTTCAAACGTTTTGGTGCATCGTAATTCACAGAATAGGCGATAACCTCGCAGACGATATTAAGTAATCCGTTGATGCTCTGCCTACCCCGCAAGGGTTACAGGCGTGATTATAAGTATGGATCAGAAATACTATCACCACCTGTCACGCTTTCACCCTTAACTATTACTTAATAATGGTAGAAACAGTTCTTAATAAGCCTTATTAATAAGCTTTAGTAATATTTATTGAACGGAAATGAATACAGTTCTTATATGTGGTTATGAATGAATCGGTATTACAATAAGAAAAATTGTGCAAAATTATAAGAAAAATATTTTTTGAGAGTTCTTATTAACTAACGTATACATAGTTTAAATTGATTCCGCTAGATGTCGTTACTAGGTTTTTAAACGCGGTAACGAAATGTTTCCTGACATGTACTTAACTTCCGCCGTTGAGCCGCGCGTCAACTTATAGTGCATACGGTACCTATACGCTTAAATTGTTTCTATTTCGTAGCTTATTCGACTACCTGCTTTCGATTTCGGTTGTTTGTTATTTGCTTTGTGATTTGTTAAGGTTGAATGGATTTATATTGGCTTTCATTTTTGATTTGTATTTGGATCGGTTTTGTTGATTTGGTTGGTATTCCTTTATACATATTTAGACTCTGGCTTTGATTTTGGATTTTGTTTATTTAGAATCGTGAATTGGTTTTCGTTGTTTTAGGTGGTTTAACAATATTTCAAAGGAATATTATTAGTATAGATAGTGTATACGGTATACACTTACTTTTTTTGTTGGTTATATTTATATTGACTACTGCTTTCGATTTCGGTTTTCTGCGATTTGTTTTGTGATTTGGTTTAAGTTGATTCGATTTTTTTGGCTATCGTTTTCGGATTCGTGTTGTGTCTTGAATCGGTTTTGTTGTTTTGATTTTAAAATATTTAAAAGGAATATTTATTCCTTTTAGATATTTTGATTTGCTTTAAAAATATTTAAAAGGAAATTTAATTCCTTTAGGTATTTTAACGTTTTTTATAAATAGGTTTTTTTACTTCATAATGCCTCGCAAACATAAGTCCAGCCTTTCAAGAGTATCTTCTCAAAGACAAGCGAAAATATTAGCTCGATCGCTAGAATCTTTAGAAGATGCTGAACTGAGAAGGCAAGAACAAGCAGAGCGTCAGGCTGCTTTTAGAGCATCTGAGACACATTCTCAATCAGTCAAAGGCGTTTTGAACAGAGCGTCAGTTGCTAAAAGCTTCCAAACACCTTCTCAAAGTCAAGAAAGCGTCTTGAACAGGCAGAGCGTCAAGCTACTTTAAGAGTTTCTGAAACACCTTCTCAAAGTCAGCGAAGGCGTCTTGAACAGGCAGAGCGTCAAGCTACTTTAAAGCTACTGAAACACCTGCTCAAAGTCAGCAAACGCTATTCGAACAAGCGGAACATCAGCCGCCTAAGAGCCGCGGAAACACCTGATGAAACTCAACACAGACTCATTGAGCAAGCTGAACGTCAATCTACTATAAGGGCATCTGAAACACCAGAACAGACACAGGCGCGAAGAGATGCAAATGCATAGCTCCAAGCTGAACGTCGACAAAATTTTCAAAGAAACAATTGGTCGGTTTTAATGATGCAGCATTCAATTATGATCCGTTGATTGATTATAAAATCACAGGTTAGTTGTTATCGGACTGATGGACAAGGCGTTTCGATTTTGTAGCGCTTTTAAATGGAAAGATGAGACCGCAGGCATGTGCTGTTCAATGGCAAAGTGTCTCTTCCGTTACTTGGGGAACCAGAAGAACCTTTGAAAACTCTCTTTTATATGATGCTAATGAGTCACGGCGCTTTTAAACAGGATCCGAAATATAACTCATGCTTTCAAATGACGTCCTTCGGAGTTGACCTGGAAATAATAATGCCGGGATTTTCGCCTACATTTACGGTGCAAGGGCAAATTTATCATAGAATAGGTTCACTTTTCCAGCTGAAAACGAACAGCATACATTTTACAAGTATATTTTATGGGTGACGAAGAAATTGAGGTAAACCGTCGCTGCCAATTTATCCAGGGAGTTGAGAGACACAGTGTTCAAAATTCAAAGATTCTTGCATGAACGTAACATTTTAGTCAAAACATTTAAAACTGCTTTAGAAAACCTACCTGAAGAGGATTATAAAGTCGTCATTCACGCAGATCGGACCCTCGAGGAGAGCATGAAAGGCGCTACAATGCACCTTTGATAAACGAAATAGCAGCCGTAATTAGTGGTGATCAATTTTCTTCACGAGACATTGTCTTGCGAGCACGTGATGATACGTTGCAACGGGTAGCCGATACACACAAGTTTTATGACGCTCTGCAATACCCATTGATTTATTGCAAAGGACAAGAGGGTTATCATTTTCAAATTCCACTCATTAACCCGGTCACAGGAGCCTACTCCGAACAAAAAGTATCATGTATGGATTTTTGCGTATCATATGATGTTGCGAAAATGATTTTAACCTCTTAGCTTAACCGGTGTAGACAATTATTTCATCAATTTTTGTAGACATGTATGTGAAGGTAGAAAGTGAACGTCTCCGTTATATATCTTTAAATCAAAAAGCTGCGCGTTGAGAATTATATACATTTACAAGATGCAGTTTCTAGCGACGCCAATGTAAACCCCAGAGATTTAGGTAAAATGGTAATTCTGCCTCATCATTCGTTAACAGTCCCCACTACCTTCTTGAGTACACAAGACGCATTCGCCTATGTACGAACTTACGGAAGACCTGATCTTTTGTTACTTTTACTTGCAATCCCACATGGAAAGAAATAACCGAGGAGCTAATGCCGGGCCAAAAAGTACTGACAGACACGATTTAGTTGCTAGAGTATTTAGATTAAAAGTACAAAATTAATGTATGTAATTAACAAAGGAAAATTTTCGGAGAGGTGCAGTGCTTCATGTATTCAATTGAATGGCAAAAGAGGATTACCGCATGCCCACATTCTAATATGGCTTAAAGAGAAGTTGCGGCCCAGCCAAATAGACGACATAATAAGCGCCGAGATTCCGGATCAAGAAGCTAAGAAAGATAAAGAATTGTATGATACCATCGTCCGAAATATGATTCACGGTCCATGTGGAGCACGAAATTTAATATCGCCATGTATGAAAGAAGGAAAATGTACAAAGAAATTCCTAAACAGCTATTAAAAGAAACAGTGCATAATGACAATGGCTACCCTTTATACAGACGCAGAGCTCCCGAAGATAGTGGCAGGAAAGTTACAATCAAATCTCGCTCTGGAGCGTTCGAAACCTGAGATAACAGCTGGATTGTCCTGTATTCGCCCATTCTATGTAAAATGTTTAATGCCCACATTAATGTAGAAGCATGTAGCTCTGTCCGCGCAATCAAGTATATCTGTAAGTACATAAATAAAGGAAGCGACCAAGTAATATTTAATCTCAGGAGTGAAGGTGAGGCAAATCCGTTAATGAAGTACAGACCTTTCAAGCAGGGCGTTATGTCAGCAGTAACGAGGCAGCGTGGCGTCTCCTTGGCTTCCTTTACACGAAAGGCACCCAACAGTTACTCACCTTGCTGTGCACTTAGAAAATGGAGAGCGTATATTTCACCGAAAGAAATTTCCAAGAAAGAATTGCATCACCGCCAAAACTACACTAACAGCCTTCTTTCAACTTTGTCAACCGATCCCTTTGCAAAAACGTTGTTATATTCTGAAGTCCCCCGCTATTATACTTGGAACACATCTAGGAAGGAGTGGAAACGCCGTATTCAAGGCGCACCTGTTGCAAATTGGCCCGGTGTAAAGTCATCAGATGCCCTTGGTCGTGTGTATACCGTCCATGTAACTAATTTTGAATGTTTCTGTTTACGATTGCTGCTGCACCATGTTCGGGGTCCTACAGGATATAAAGACCTTAAAACTGTCAACGGTCAGGAATATGCAACTTATAGAGAAGCATGTGAAGCTCTGCATCTTTTAGGAAACGATAATCACTGGGATGAAACCATGGAGGAAGCTGTGCAGTGCCAGTCACCAGCCAAAATTAGGGATCTTTATGCAACTCTCATATCATCTTGCGGGCTATCTAATGCACAAAAATTGTGGGAAAAATATAAAGAGTACATGGCGGAAGATATTTTGCGAAGGTAACAGCAGACACACGCGAACATGACATACAATGAACACATTTATATTGAAGCACTTGGAAAATTGAAGATAAAGTAATGGCAATGGTAGGCAAAAATTAAGCGACTTTGGAATGATAAGCCTCAGCGAACAATCGAAAATGAACTAAGTGATGAAATTATACGTGAAACAAACTACGATATACCAGCTTTTCAGCAGCAAGTAGACGAATTTGTACCCGCTTGCTTCCCGAACAAAAACGAGTTTTTGACAAAGTATTAGGACAAATTGTACCTGGAAATGGTGCACTTTTCTTTTAGATGCCCCTGGAGGAACTGGGAAGACATTTTTGTTAAATTTGTATAAAAAAAAAAAAATAGTGCACGGTATAATGCTACGACAATGCAAACTTTTAGTGTGGAACAGAAAGTACAATGTCGCATAAAAAGCTGTAAACACTAAATCGAACGCTCCAGGATTTGCGCAGCAATACCGATGTAATGGGAGGAATGGTGGTTTTACTGGCTGGTGACTTTCGCCAAACTTTACCTGTCATTCAAAGGGCACACCTGCAGATGAAATTAAAGCATGCCTCAAGTCGTCTATTTTATGGAACAAAGTGACAAAATTCAGTTTAACTACGAATATGAGAGTGCATTTGTATAATGATATCAATGCTGGAAACTATGCTGACACTATTCAAAATTGGCGATGGGCGGTTGGAAACGGATTTTGAGGGCTGCGTTAAATTGACGAGAGATTTTGTAATTTAGTACAGAGTCATTCCGAATTAATTGCAAGCGTTTATTCAGATTTAACGAACAACATGCATGAAGACAAATGGTTATGTGAAAGGGCGATTCTTGCACCAAAAAATGAGAGCGTTAACAAAATAAATTCAGATATATTAAGCGAAGTAGCAGGAGAAATAACAGAGTATTTGTCAGTAGACACAGTTATGGACACAGAACAGAACACTTCATATCCCGTTGAGTTTCTAAATTTCTAGAGTTGTCAAGTGTGCCCTCACATAAGCTTCAATTAAAATTAGCATCCCAGTCATGCTAATGCGAAATTTAGATGCTCCTCGGTTATGTAACGGGACAAGACTGTGTGACACATCTTGGACGGAACATAATCGGTGCTACATTTTAACAGGCGTAGGAAAAGGTGAAAATGTTATTATACCACGGATCCCTATAATTCCCACAGATCTTCCTTTTCAATTCAAAAGGTTGCAGTTCCCTATTAAGCTCAGTTTTGCAATGACAATTAATAAAGCGCAAGGGCAAACGTTACAGGTAGCGGGGGTTAACTTAGAAAAACCGTGCTTCTCTCATGGTCAGCTGTATGTAGCATGTTCGCGTGTGTCAAATGCCCAGAATCTCCACATTCTTTCCCGAATGGAAAAACATATAACATTGTGTACAGTAGCGTCTTAAAATAGTGTTCAGTTAGTTTTTTCCAAAATTCACAATCAATTAATCAGAATTCTACAGATCTTCCCTTTCAATTCAAAATTTCCTATTTAGCTCAGTTTCTTTTCAATTCCAAATGCTGCACCTCTGACGGACCTATTAAGCTCAGTTTCCTTTCAACTCAAAAGGCTGCATCTCTGACGGATCTTTTATTTGGCTCAGTTTCCTTTCAATTCAGAAAACTGCATCTCTGACGAACCAATTTAGCTCAGTTTCTTTTCAAAAGTCTGCATCCCTGACGGATAATTATGCTCAGTTTCCTTTAATTAAAAAATATCCCATTTCAATTTGGAATAAACAGGCTATTTTCATGCTTTCCTTGCTGCGTTTCAAAACATTTAAATAGGCTGACGAATCAATTTTGCTCAGTTTCCTTTTAATGGCTGCATCTTTGACAAATCTATAAAACTCAGTTTTCTTTCAATTCAAAAGCAATGGTAGTTCATTTCCCAGTGACCATGCGGCGAAGCCGCGGGTAACAGCTAGTAACAAATATTGTCAGGAAGAAATCGCTTTCAGCGATGATACCACCGTTGAATTATATTTTGTATTTTTATTTTATTTTCTTCTCTTGTTTTATGTTTGGTGTGTGCAATAAAGAATTGTGTATAATATACCTCAATCTATTTATCTACTTAATACAAAGGTATATTTCAAAAACTAGTACTCAATTTAGTACTGAAAAACTAAGTGTAAAAGATCCAATTTACTAACCGTGACTGAAGGATCAGCACATCGCGAGCCACTTATCTTGTCTGAAAGGACACATTCGTCCGGTCCAGGCTTATGAATGATTGATGTTGAGGTTGGATTTGGGTAAAACTGGTCGAAGAGACAATTTCGTATCGGGCCATGCGCGCGCGGCTGGTTGTGGGCGACACATTCGTCCGGTTCTGGCTTATGAAGTGTGGAGTTACACTGGTTGAAGGAACGCACCCATCCGGTCCAGTCAGGTTGGTTATACAGAGTACAGATAACAGTATCGTCCAAGTCAGACCCGAGCGGTTGGTCGTAGGGACATACTAGTTTATATCTGTGTGTGGTGGCTTGAGAGAAAGGTGCCGTCCGGTCCATGCGTGGTTGAAGGGACGCACGCTTTCGATTATTGTAGGATTGAGGTGTTAGGATATTTACAAGAGGGTATGTGTTGTTAAAGTGTATATCTTGCATCGATGATAATAGTGCCGTACAGGCTGTATAAAGAGCTGTGTGTCTGTGTGTGCTTAGGGGAAAGAGCCAGTTGTCCGGTCCATGTTGTCATATGAGATGATGGGTGGTCAAAAGGACGCCTTAGCTAGTGTTAGTTTGCATGTGGTCCAACGTAATCGCCTTGCGTATATGTGGAAATTCCAAATATAGGGACAGTAAGCCTATTTATGTCAGGATAGACGAGCGGAAGAAGTGGTGATTAATAGTGTTTGTTACAGGAATTGATGAAGATGCACGCCCGAGGTTGGTCGTATGTCATGATTGGCCGTGTTGCCTACACGGCCAATTCTGACTATAAAATACTGGCCAGTTCAAGAGTAAGGTTTTACTCTAGCAAAGCGTCGTATGTGTGGTATCGTGGCAACCGATAACTAAATAACGTTATTTAAAATATTCTCAATTTCAATATCAAAACTTTCTCAATTGGGTAATGACAATCTAATAAAAATAATACAGTTCTTTAATACTGTGTCCATTTTAGTTGACTTTTTCAAATAAACCAGAAGTGAATAACTACTTCAAATTAAGGGCTGATTTTTTAATCGTCAGATAAAAGTAATCCCTTTATAAAATTATAACCTCACTGAACATAAAAGTGAATCATTTGGACCATTTTATTCATAAAACTACAATTTTTAATTTGTTTATGTTGTATTATACTCTATGAATAAATTTTATCCGAGGATTGAAAATTCGGCCCTAATTTAAATAAGATTTTTGATTGGATGTAATATAAAAGGGAACTTTATAAGCACTTAATATTTTTTGGTTAGAGTAGAGTAATCTGCTTTTTTATTAATTCCTTTTATATTGTTTCTATTGTTATTGGTGGTGTTACGAGTATAAACAGGTGCTGCTTATAGGAAATGATCCCTCTCTGCATATTAAAATATACTTCTGGGTTTTCACATGTCCCATTAAATCTTATTCTTCATCATGCCGTAAAATTCTTCTGCTCGACATGGGGATATCCTGTTGTAGGGAGGATATGCTTTAATCTTCACGCTTGGCAGGTGGACTGACGATCGCAGTGCCAGATATCTCGCTCAGTTGATGCTGCTCCCACTCCGGGACTGGATATGCTGCATTTTAATTATTGTTTTGTTAAATTAAAATAACAAACAAACTTAGGTAAATTACCTGATGGTAAATGGTTACTATAGCCCGTGGACACCTGCAGCCAACTTCAAATAAAGAAGGTAGATGCGTTCTCTGCACTGAGGACTAAGATAGAATGCCTCAGAACTTGTAATTATACCGGTTCTCTATATCTTTACCACTCTATACTACATCTCTACTATATGGTATACCGCCCATCTATGTACTCGTATATTAAAGCCTAGCAGTAGTCTGTTGGTGCCACCACACGGCAAATTATTTTTAATTCCTCTAACATCTGGACTGGACGTTCGACAACTAGGTAGGCCCCTAAGACCTTGTTGTTGTAAATCACGCGTAACTTTAGGAATTAATAATAAATTTATTTTAAAGTCGATAAAATATTTTAAATTAATTTTATTTAATGTTACTATTTAGGTAAATATTGTTAATCAAAATCATTTTTGATTTATTTCAACAATGTTTAACGTCGAATATCGAACGCGTGCTTAAAACTTTTTTTAATTTGATTTTGTTATAAATCAGACATAATTTATTGAACTAACTTTATATACAACAAACTGAGCTGAAATACTCGTAAATCTAACTTCGCTGGGCTAGGTTCCAAAGAAGTGCTTAAGTGGTCGTTAATGTAAGTTATTGCCAGCCACCTATTGAATTCATTAACGAACAACAGACGTGTTAAATAGACGAGAGAACTTATTTATGGTCAGCAATAAGTCAACCAATTTAACATGTGAGGTAACTTTGTTACGACGGTTACTAAGTTACATAAAATCGTGACTAGTGCTGGCTTAGGGTTAATTGCTTGCTCAATGTACTCGAGCAATTTAAATTCGATCCCCAACAACACCGCCGTAGAATTGTTAAATGCAATTTAAATAACTAATTTGCCACATACTCGATGGTGAATGAAAACGTCGTGCAGAACAACAGTCGGTCATCAGAACAGTCGTGTTTGAGGAATAAAATTTTTCAGGAACAGTGCTCTCCTTTCAGTCCTTTTAGTTCTCTCTGACAAGAATGAGAAAAGGTCTGTGCCCCGTCGTGGAACTACAGTAACTTAACTCTTTATTGGAACAAAGTTCTTTTACGCGGCTTACAGTAGAGGGAATTGGCAGAAATCTTCACGTAAGGAAGGAAGGGTTATGCCCCCTCCTTTCCCTCTCTTTCTCTATGTCTCTTTCTATTATATACGGTTGTATGGCTGTGTTCGTGCGAGTATTGAGATTCGAGCAGCAAGCATTGTGCGCAGTCAGCTGTATAACCTCAATTCTAAACACGTGTAAATATTATTTAAACTTATTTTTTGTAATTGTTTTAATTCACACGGGATTTTAATTTTTGTTGGTGATTAAATAATATAATTAATCCGATAAAAAAATAATGCTAAGTAACATCTAAATATAAACAATTAATTAATATATCAATTTTTTTTATTTTAGTAAAAATAATTAATATTATTTTAAATAAAATAAGTATATAAGTGTAAATATATATATATATATTGCTTGGTATTGTCCGAACAACCTTAATAACAATAGAAATTCATATTTAATTTTTATTAACTTTAAAAAAAATAAACTAATATAATCAATGCAAATCTACAAATTAAATCACGTTTAGAGTTAAAAAAATAATGTAAGGAACTTCGTTCCTGACGGTCCCCCGACCGCACAATTTTTTCTTGTTATTGGTTTTCGTCATTTTTTTAATTCACACGGAATTTATATTGTGTCATTATTGCAATTTTATAATGGAAAGTCGAGAAAACTAAACTGCAACAAATGTAAATAATGCAAACTTAGAAAAGTAGGTTAATAAATCATATAACTTAATACAAGTATTTACTGTTTACATGTATTTGATATACGAGTATATGTGATTCGAGTGTTTACTATTTACCATTTGCATTCATTACAAAGAAATAATAGTGAAATCATAATATATGCTCAGCGAATTTTTTATATATAATTTATAATTCAATATTTTATATTTTTTTTGTAGAATAAAGGTGACAAACGAGCACACAGCCCACCTGATGGTAAGTGGATGATGTGGCCCATAGACATCTACATCTATCCTCGATACTTTTTTAATTGTCTATTACCTATAAATGACTATTTTTCCTAAAATATTAAATGAAATTTATTAAATTCTTACTTTGCATTTTTGATTTAAAAAAATGATAAAAATTAAAAATAAAATACACAAATGAAAGAGCGAGAGAGAGAGAGAGAGAGAGAGAGAGAGGTGAATAAAAGAGGGCTGCGCTTTTCCATCCATTACTGCCTATAAAAGCCCACTGCTGAACATAAGCCTTCCTCATAGATTGCCTCATGGGGAGATTTTGCCATAGTTACCACGCTTGGCAAGCGGGTTGGCAACCGCAGTTTTTTATTATTTTGAGTTGTTATTAGGGAGATACTGCTGTCCATCTCCTGTTTCATTTTCCCTCCGTAGCCTCTTACGACACCCTCGGGACGATATGAGGTTTTATGCCTTATAAAAATACACTAATATAATCAATAGAAATCTACATATTAAATCACGTTTAGAATTGAAAAATAACGTGAGGAACTTCGTTTCTGACGAGGGTCCCTCGACCGCACAATTTTTTTTTAATTTAAATTTAATACTTACACTGTTTTGTGGATATGTGTCATAGTCCTACACTGTCGGCCGTTTAAGGAACCTCAAGTTCAAGGTTTGGAGAGGGCTATTTTCGTAGATTGACTTAGAAATGAGGATATCCGCATTAGAATTATAATAACAGATTTAGCCCAACGGATTAGATTAGAAGTGGCAGTGGGCCGGCCATATAGCTAAAAGAATCAACAACCGATAGGGAAGAAAGTTTCTCGAATGACAACCGCGTATCGATAAGCAAAGTGTAGGGCGGCCCCTCACTAGAGGGTTGTCGATGTATGCTGGTGGTTTAGGACTGTGATTGGGCCATTCCTTGGGGGAAGCCTATGTTCAGCAGTGGACTTGTAAAGGACTGTTATTATAATGACACATATATTAACAACATAATACAAATACAAGTTGGTTCTCGCGCACGGCAGTTCCAGCAGTCGCACTCAACACGCACAACTTCATCTCCTGCAGGATAGCTGGGTTGTTAATCACACTACATAACACCTTAAACACGTATGTGGCCAGCGATACCTAATTTATTA
Source organism: Parnassius orleans (assembly GCA_029286625.1). Classification (NCBI taxonomy): domain Eukaryota; kingdom Metazoa; phylum Arthropoda; class Insecta; order Lepidoptera; family Papilionidae; genus Parnassius; species Parnassius orleans. The sequence continues at coordinate 152,738 of JAGSMP010000142.1, forward strand.
CTTCCAGTTTCCTACCATACCGTAGGAAATTAATTAAGAGACATAACACAAGAGACCTCAAAACAAAATGTTTGATGCAAAGATGCGAATAATAATGAGTATTTCAGTATATGTATTTGTAAATATATTTGCAAGCTGTTGAAAACAGCTAAATTATAATATTTATAAATATTTGTAAATAAACATTTGTACCTATTTAATCAAAAATATAGAATTTGAATTAGAATTTATTAGTGACGAGAAAATTCTGACATCATATTTAAAATTACATAAGTTTCTATTTCCCGCCAATTCTAAACGGCCAGTAAATCCTGCAGCGAAAAGCTCATTAACTCGGATTCATTTTACGCCATATTGGAAATTTCTCTCGTCGACTTTTCCACATGAATGCGATGCATCCTTCAATCGTTGCAGTTGAATTTAGTCTTATGTAAATATTGTATAAAATAGATTAATATCTACTCTTTGAGAAAGAAAGAACGATATTTTTGGAACAATAGTGAATAAGCGATTTATTGTTGCAACAATTTTCTTCTTTTCCACCAACTTCAAAAAAGGAAGAGGTTCTCAATTCGACTGTATTTTTTATGAGTGTTACCTCAGAACTTTTTTCTAGGAGAACCGATCTTGATGATTCTTTTTTTTATTTGAAAGCCGGTGCTTCTCATGTGATCCCATATAAATTTGATCAAGATCTGATCTGTAGTTTTTGAGTTGTCCTTAATAATGCGTATTTAATTGACTTCGACTACATTGATGATATTCTCAATTTATTTATATTGAAGTCGGTTCTACAACATTTTTAATTTCCCCTTGTCACTTACAACTACAACGAACTCTCTATTTTTGTGATGTTAGTTCTGTTAGCCAGTTGGCTTTTACAGTTTCATCAGCCAGCTGCACAACCGCAAGCGCCAGCCTTGTACCACCATTATCCTCTTTACAAACCTTATCAGGCCGCTGCTCCCTCTAATATAAGGTCGCTTTTACTCATAGGGAGCCAAAAATATAAATATAAATCTGCTCAGATTTCAAGGAATGTATCCACACCAATTTAGTAATTTAGATTTAGATTTATCACATTATTTTAGATGGTTATACCGCCATCTATCGAAAACATGAAATGTACTTGACATTTTCCATAGTCGCCTCTTACGACACCGATAAGAAGAAATGAAGCAATGGATTTTTTATATAGAAGTGAGGGTGACAAACAAGCACAGAGTTCACCTGACGGTAAGTGGATGCTCTGGCCCTTAGATACCTGCAGGTGTCATGTATGTGGCCCATAATTACATAGATATATCTATCATCGTGGTAAATAAAAAAATTACCATCAATAAGTATTTTATATCTATTATTAATCTATAAGGAATAAAAATTATTCAATTATATTCCATGCATCGCTTAAGAATCAAAATGCAAATGCTTTGTCACCCCTGACGACTAAGATAGAATACCTCGTTTCCGGTAAAAATGGTCGTCGGCACTCTACACTTACTATACGAAACACAGGCTGCTATTTCACACTGGTATTCTTTAATGTCACTACCACATAGCTATACTTTCACTTATTAAAAATAAATGTTTTGGCAGAAAAAAGTTATAAACACTCCTAAGATATATTTTAACAAGCCCGTAAAAATATATAATCAATGACATCACATTATTACAGTCCATCAAAATTCTATTGCTGAACATAAAGTTAAAAATATATGCGACACGTACATAATTAGCGTTAGCATCAAACTTTTGCAAAATTAAAAAACAAAGCTTAAACGTTTTAAAAATGCTTGTTAAAAATAAAAGCCGAGTGCTCCGAGAGTGAATAGCGAGAGGTAAACAAGGCGTCGCAGCCACTAGTTAATTGTTAAAAACTCTTAATTGGCCAGAAGTTGCCATTTTAAGGCACCGCTGCGATCACGGGTACTGTTTCCCGGAAGTTTTGCTTCAATTATTTCAGTCGATGCTTATACTATGCGAGCAGAATAAATATAATTGGGTTTACTAACAATCCACTCTAAGCAAGTTTTGAGACCGTAATGGAGGGGTACTTTATATCCTTATGCAGCTATCTATTCAAATTCGTCCTAACTTCCAAAGCATAAGACAGAATAAGGGAATCTGTGATTTTTTGATATTTACATGACGCGTAAAGAGAACTGCAGATAACATTAATAAAGAGAATTTAAAGATTTACTTCACAATTACTGAGAGCTTAGAATTTTTGGTTTTAGAAAGACGTACGGGAATTTATAGAACAATTTATTTGATATAAACCATTAGATATGCTTGTTAAATGTACTAGATTTAAGCACGAAGACATTACGTTTCAAAACAAAACTTATAAATTGCCTAGTCATTGATTAATTGATTCATTATAGTCTATCAAAAGTCCACTGCTAAACATAGGTCAGCTTCATAGATTGCCTGATAGGGGGAATAATTGGTATATTTGCCACGCTTTGCAGGCGGGATGGTAATCGCAACTTTTTTAACTTGTTTAAGTTTTATTTTTAATTAAGTTAGTTAGTTGCTGCTGCCTATAACCTGTTTTATTTCCCTCTGTTGCCTCTTACGACACCAACGGAACGATATGAGGTAGCAGATCGTCTTACGCTGCCACTACACGACGAATAAATTTTTTGTACACGTTCAAAATATTTTTTCTTCAGTACTTATCGCAGAAATTATTAAGCGATGCTTTTTTGGATGGTAATTATTAATTTATTAAAAAATAATATGCAATAGCAAACACTAGAAAACGCGATATTTCTATTTAACTATACACAACTAAACAACATTCGGACCTTGTGTCGAATGGGATTGTGTATTAGGAGTGTACTTGAATAACTTCACGGCATGGCATCCACGAATTTTTCTGCTACCAGGGCGGCGCCACGTTGGAATGAGGTGAAATATTTGACAGATTTCATAGCGGGAAAGTTAATTTAAAAGGAAAATGTAAGGATTGGTTTCTTTTTGTAATATTCGTTATATTTTATATTACTTAGAATAGAAATTAATAAATCAAACTACGCATATTCCTAAAAGTAGAAAAATTAAAAAGAGAGTTAAAATGTGCAAAAAACTTAAAAAGAAAATCACGGAGGCATTATTTTGTGTATTAATATAATACTCTAGAAACTGATAAACTTTAATTTAAAACTTCTCAATTAAATGACATTGTGTAAAAAAAGTTCACCTCAGTCCCAATTAGCGACATCTGGTAAGCAGAAGATTATTAACCCTCATTCTTTCTCGTGGGTTAATATTTAACCTTTAATGACCGGCGAAGATTGAAAAGAAAAAATTGTTCCCAGTTCGTGCAGCGTCACGTTATAAGTTTGATTTGAATAGAAAGTCTTGGTGATAAAATACTCATGATTTTAGCCGAATTTATTGGCCGAATTCAAAAAGGAGGAAGCTTACAATTCTACTGTATATTTTTTATATATTATGTTACGCGAAATCTTCGCCAATTGTGAACCGATTTTGATGATTTTATACTTTAGGAAATTCTATATAAATTTGTAGAAAAAATTCCACTTAAAAGGATGACTAAATTTTAGACGACCTTATTAGCCAACTTCAAAAAAGGAGGAGGCTTGCAATTCGACTGTATGCTTTTTAGGCAACTTAAATAAATTAGGAAACTTTCAATTCGACTGTATGTTTTTTATCCGAATTCATTAGCCGACTTAAAAAAAGAAGGAGGCTTACATTTCGACTGTTTATTTTTTATATATGCTACGCGATATTTTCGCCAGCGTGAACCACTTTTGATGATTTTTTTAAATTTAATAGTATATATATAAGTTTTACTTCAAGGCTGATCCTACATAAATTTTTAGAAAATTATGGTGGAAAAATAGGAGATGAAATTTTTATTGTACCGTGAAACCTGGCAACTTTGCCATTTTCGGAAGAACTTAAAAGTTTAGGAACAATTTTCCAACAAAAAATGTACTGTGACATTATATTCTTCATATATTTAGTATTTATTAGTGATTTAAACAAATACTAACATTAAATAGACAAAATACTCAAAAAAATAAAATGGCAAAGTTAACCTCACTTTGTGGCAAATTTGCCATCAGAGTTTATAATGAAAATAATGGGATTTGATTTCAAGGTTGAAGGTAAATTTACCTCATAATACAATACACAACACTCATAACAATGATTTGCTCCTTTAATTGTGTTGCAAATAGCAAAGTTTACTCTTTGGCAAAGTTGCCCTCCCATATTTCAATATTTGATACAAACTTGAAAATATGTGTCAGGGTTGTCAAAAATCATTGATTACATACTTAACTTAATTTTTTTAGATAAATCTTATCAAAATAATTTCTTAAGCAAAAATCTTAAACATATCATACAAAAATACTCTCGTCTAAAATTAAAAATCAAATAAGTGATAAAAACAGCTTGTCATAATAATTTTTAACATGTATTCGTTTTTTTTATTATTCATCATCATCATTTTATTACAGGTCGTAATAAAATGATGTCAGGTCATAATTATCGTAATCAATCTAAATATTGTTTTCCCACAATAGCAAAACATTAATAATCATTAAGAATGACACTGTTTTTTGGTGCAAATTAATATACACTAAGTTGAAATTATGAAAAATAAAGACAAAGCAGTAAAAATAATATAGATTTCTCTTTTCTATTCCTTCACTTTTGATAAAAATGAATTGATTGACGACTCATTTGGTAAAATCGGTCTAGTGGGTGCTACGGTGAAACATTAATATGAAGGCGCTACCTCCCATAATATTTAATAATGTTATTGTTCCTTACTCAACAACTGTTAAAGATCTTAGCTTAATTATAGACAACACTCTTAGTTGGCGACCACATATATATGAAGTGAGCAACGTGTGTGTGTGACCTTCACTATCACTCTGCGTTATCTGTATCGTCACAAGAATTTTTTACCGTTAGGGACTAAGGCAATGCTAATACAGACTTTAGTGTTGCCTATTCTAGATTATGCAGATGTTTGCTATGGTGATGCCTCGCTAGAACTTCCAACAAAACTGGATCGACTTCTCAATAATTGCATACGCTTCATTTTCGGCTTACGTAAATACGACCACATTTCCTCTTATCGTTCTCAGCTTAAATGGCTACCTCTCCGCTATCGCAGATATTTCAGAATACCGTGCACATTATTTACAGTTTTACACGATCCGTTTGTCCCTGAATATATGTATTTCTTCTTCTTTCAGTATCAGGGTGATTCCCATAATCGTTGTCTCCGTTCTACGGAAAAATCTACCATCCATGTTCCCCTCTGTCACACTAGCTTTTTACAAAAATTTTTTACTCCCCATGCAGTAAGATTATGGAATGAGTTACCGGGCAGTGTACGCACAGCCACGAGCAAGGCATCGTTCAAACGCTTGCTCTGGAATCACTATCTAACGTTGCAGGAGTAGTTTGTGGATTTCCATTTCAATGGTATTATTATGTAGACATAGATATTATTTACTAAGCTGTTTTGCACTTTGCACCCACAATATTTTCTCTGCTTAGTTTGGAAGTAGACTGGTAGAGAATGCCATGTTGCATTAAGTCCGCCTTTTTGTATTTGGTGTGCAAATAAAGCATAAATAAATAAATATATATAAACACTACGTAAACGTTCTATGTATGTATGTTTGTATCGATACAAACATACATACACAGAATTTCAAGTATAGAACACTTTGTTTAAATAGTTGTAATCGGTTAAAAAAATAGGTTGAAAGTGAGAACCCTTGGTTGTAGCAAAACATGGCAAAGTAACCGTCACATAGTAGCATCACTGGTATGGTAACTTTGCCAAGTTAGTTTTATAGATAAATGTTAAGACCAACATGTTAAAAACGATATATTACATTTGATAACCATTAATATATTAACCATAATAACCGTTACTACAAAGATATAGATACCTACATTCAGTATTTGAAACAAAATCAACAAAAGTTCTGGAGCACTGAAAAAAAGGTAATTTCGCCGATTCCACATTAAAATAAAATGCCAAAATTAACTCTCATGTTGCCATATCGAAAGCAATGCTGTCAATTTGTTATTTTATTTTTATCCAAAAAATGGCATATCTCGAAAAACGTTACGTTTTCCGTGATAATCGTAATTTTGTAGAAGTACACCCCTGTTGGCAAAGTTATCTTCCATTGATAAGGTTGCCAGACCTGACTATTTAGATAATAATGAGATTATGATATTTCTTAGTCCACTCAAAAGCTAAAAAATATTAACTTAAGCTAAGTTATAGTGTATAACAGACTTCAGAATGTGAAATTATTTTATTATTTTTGGTTCTTTGAAGTCGGCTTTCACTTTGTTAAAAAGTTTTAGTTAGACTAAAGGTAAAAATAGAGTTACAGCCTCACAGTTGAGCACAGGTCTCTTTTCTGAGAGGATTATGGAGAGCAATTAGTCCGCCTGCTAGTCTAATAAGTGTTCGTGGAATACATATTTACAGATAAAAAAATAATTTTGCTTAAGTGGTATATATAATGTATATGTATAGAAGTAACTTATTGGTATTTATATTACCTGTCGAATTTTTGTGTTTTACTTGTCAGAACACCAAACTTCTTCTTTTTTTTTAAATTTTAACCAAGGAAATAAAGCAACCAACATAGAATTATTTTAGATAGAGTAAACTATTAAGAATATTTATTGCGAGTAAAATTTATTTGAACCTCGTAAGATAAAAAAAAACTTATTTCTTTCAGAAGCCCGTCGTGCTTATCGTATGGCTCGAAGCTCGAATGTTGGACTTTTAATAGCCAAACCTTAAGCCTCAAGCGTTCTCCAGATTCCTTTTTACGATATGAAGTGTTCAGAGACGTTGCTATTTAACTGCGATCTCGCGAGCGGCTGATTTGATTGCATTTTTACGACAAACGTTTCATCACGGAATGTACATTACTTTTTTTTTACATTTACATTTAAGGGGATAAAAAATAACTTTGACTAGTTCCTTCTTTTACTTTTTTTAAAACCTTTTCCCACCTTCCATAACAGAATTTTGTCCTGTATCGTTAAGTCTACTATAAGTAACACTTATAAAGCTCCTGGTATTGATGGGATACGAGCCATAGATATTAAAAAATGTGCTCAGTGGTTAAAGTAGCTATTACAAATCTTATAAATGCGTGTATTAAGAACGGCAATTATCCTCAAGTACTAAAAACGGGCATTGTCAGACCAATACATAAAAAGGGCAGCAAGTCTGACTACAGTTACTATAGGCCGATTACTTTATTACCTACCATTAATAAAATAGCTAAGAAGTATGTTAGTAGACAAATTTATAATTTCTATGATAAAAATATTATACTGAATAATAAAGAGATTGGCTTTGAACCTCACAAAATACCACTCAGCTATTACCGGCGTTCACTAAAAGCATTTAAAAGCATCTAGATGAGAAGAAACATATTGGTAGTGTTTATAGACTACAGTAAGGATTTCGATACACTAAGTCATGATCAACTTATAGATAGTCTGAACGATAATGGTATAAGAGTATCACTGCTGACGTGGTGTAAAGATTATCTCACCGATAGAAAATATGTGGTAAAAGTGGGTGATTCAATGAGCAACTTAGTAAATATATTTGTGGGCACAGCACAAGGCTCGGTAATAGGACCTTTACACTACATTACCTATGTTAATAGACTGATTAATATTATCAGGTAATGTGAATTTTACCAGTATGCTGATGGTACTTATTGGGTCACGGCTGGGAATAATATCAACGATACTCTCAACTTCCTACAAGACGATTTTAATATTCTTATGAAGTGGCTACATGATACAGGATTAGTAGTAAATGCTGCCAAGACCAAGTTAATGTACATTAGCTCTAGTCAAAATAGGAGTAAGGTTATACCTAGGCTCATTGCGCATGACCCCCAATGTCTTCACAGAGGACAGGTCCAAATAACGTGTAACTGCAAAGCCATAGACCTAGTAGAATCACAGGTCTACATAGCACGGGTGTGATAAACTTCGTGGTATGCTTGCAAAATTTTCCATAATTAAATTTAAAATTCCGTATAAAATTCTTATACACCTATATAAATCACTGGTGGAGTTAAAAGTAGTATATGGCTTTTGTAGTTACGGCATAACGTACAGGTCACATTTAGAACATATTTATTTACTGCAGTCACGTATTTTAAAAAACTATAGTTCCGGACAGTATTGAAAAACCATATAAAGAGTCAGATTACCATAAACTTTTTAGCCATTGCCAAATTATACCTAGTAACGAAAAAGTAAAGTTTACTCTTCTTGTAGAAGATTTTTTTCATAAACACTTTAAAATTGCCTTTACCCGTGATTACTTCAAAACTCGCACCTCGGGAAAACCTAAATTAGCCTTACCTTAATAATTTAATAATTTATATGGTAAACATACTTTAGAATATATGATCCCTAACCTAATTAACCAGCCAGATACTGGTAATCTGAAAAATCAGAAAAGACTCAAAAAATATTAAAATAAAATTAAAAGCTACTTTATGGATTGCATCATAAATAATTTAAATTACATATAATATGTATTACTAATAAATATTACGATAACACTTTAAAACTAACGTCTATTTGTTAGTGTCGGCGATACCGGTACACGGTATAGTTTCTATAAACTTATGAATGTACCGTAATGTAACGTGTAATTAATAAATGTAATGTATGAAATAAAAAAAGGGATTGAGGTTGGTATCTTACGTCCCTTTTATCTTTGCCTTAACCCCTTTTGTCATCATTTATTTTGTTCCCTGACATGATTATGTCGATAGTCAAGTCACGCTCCCGACTCAGAAAAGTGTCGCGATGTGTCTTTGTTACTGATTTATGTTGTAACGGCGATATCATAGAATTACCACTGAAAGCACAAAGGAAAAGAAAATATACTTCACAAAACCTAACTCATTTTGTTATTCTATATATCTTTATTAATTACGACTTGGGCTAGGAACATCTAAACTAAATGGTAAGTTTTCAGACAACGATTTACACTTCACTGTTTTGTAGAATCTACATGAGATTATACATTAAAACATGTATGTATTACTTACATATATTGAAACTTGGATTCATTACTAACTCGCAATTACCCTGATTTTGAAATAAAGGATATTAATGCTTAATTCCATATTTTGACATATCCTCAAAGTTTTTGGGAGGATGTTTTGTGCGTGTCTTTTTATAGAAGAGGGGGCAAGCGAGTTTACAACTATTTTGATGGTAAGTGAAGCGCCGCCCATGAACAAAGGGGTGATAAAAAATCTACGAGTTGAAAAATAAGGAATGAAGTTATTGATATTCATGATCATTGACGATCATTCGTGTTGCATTTAGCTAATGATATTCCACTGATAAGGGCATAAAATTAAACTTTTAATGAAACGTAAAGGCAGATTTTGTCCTCAACTTTTCTATACGTGGTAGAGCCATGCTGCAGCTATATTAGTAGTATAGTTGTAGTATGAATGGGTCGGCTCGACCGGGAGGGACCACGCTCTCACAGAATACCAGCGTAAAATAGCAGCTTAACACTGCTGTGTTTCGTATGGTCAGTGTAGAGAACCGGAGACCCTTAACTGGAAAAGAGGCATTCCATCTTAGTCCTCACGGGTGACAATGCATCTGCATTTTGATTCTTTATTGAAGATAGATGTAGATGTCTATGGGTCACAGCAACCACTTACCATCAGGTGGACTGTGTGCTCGTTTGTCACCCTATCCTATAAAAAAAAAAAAAGACGCAATTATAGTACAACCAACTGCATTAAATTACTGACTATCGTTTAAGTACGAGTAACTTTATTAAATACTCGAGATATAGATAGACAAAAGAAGTGCAATCCATGGACACCTGCAGCCAATTTTAGACATAGAAGGATATAGATACATTGTAACCTTTGCGGACTAATATGGAATGCCTCACAGTCTGAAATTATACTAGCTCTCTATACCCTTCTGAAATAGGTTAGAGAGTGTTACCTACCTAGGCGGACTCCTGAGCAGTAAAGGATTCCTCCCATCTAAAAATGTATGAGCTTTATTTCTTTAGGATTAATATCTAATAAAATTGTATTATGTTAAGAACCGTGGAATCGTGGTAGCTCAGGGGCTAAGCGCTCGCTGTAAATTCCAAAGTACGCGAGCAACCCGTGTTCGATCCCGGCACCAATGAAATTGTTAATTACAATTTTAAGTATTGATTTACTTCGTGTTCGAAGAAACCGGCATGTCTAAAAAATAAAAATAAAATTTTCGGAGACATATGAAGTTCGCCAAAACGCATTGGGACAGCGCGGTGAAAATTTCCTTGCCCTAAAATCCTCTCAGAAATGAGAGGAGGCCTGTGCCCAGCAGTGGGGCATATAATATAGGCTATAACTTTAACTTGTTATGTTATGAACAATAATAATAGTTCAGTTATCAAAGATCCATATATTTAAAACTGACATGTGAATTAAATTAAGCTCTTGATATAGAGAAATTTCTTCGAAACAAATTTTACAAATAGGTCAAGATTTATTTCTACTGCGTAATGTTTTTCATACCCTAAATCCCGAGCGTTCCCTAGATTCTTTTTTACGATATAAAGTGTTCAGAAACGCCCGCATTCATCTGTGATCTCAAAGGCAACTCATTTGACATTTTTCTTCATGACTGACGTTTCGTCAAGCAAATCATATTTATTTTTGTATATATCTAAAATAATACGATAAAGGGGAATACCCACCGTTCATAGGCACTTCGGCCATCGGTGCTCACATATAAAGGCATATGTAAATGATAATATGCAATTAAAAGAATGAAATGCTTAAGCACACCAAGTGCATGATTAAGACTTTCGATCATCAAACATGACATTGAAAGACGTTTTTTATAACTATAAAAGTGTATATATGTATATATAGGTACGTGGTAGAGCTATGCTGCAGCTATATTAATAGTATAGTTGTAGCACGAATGGGTCGGTTCGACCGGGGAAGGACCACGCTCTCACAGAATACCAGCGTAAAATAGCAGTTTAATGCTGCTGTGTTTCGTGTGGTGAGTGCAGGAACCGGTTACCCTTTTACTGGAAGAGAGTATCTTATTCCTCACGGCTGACAACGCATCTGCATTTTGATTCTTTGTTGAAGATAGATGTAGATGTTTATGGGTCACAGTAACCACTTACCATCAGGTGGACTGTGTGCTCGTTTGTCACCCTTATTCTATAAAAAAAAAACTTTTTGAATTATGCTCGTACTATAAAGTATAATGCACACCAAGTACACCCATTTTTTTATTAATACTTTTTTCTAGCATATTTTTTTTCGAATCTAAAACGGTTATGTCCTTGGTTTTGTTTTTATTTTATATTTTTTTGTAAAAATGTAATCATCATTTTTGTATCTTTATTTGAAAGTGTACTTGGTGCGTTTTTGTACAGTGAAACTGTTTTTGTTCGGATTTCATATCTTTTTGTAAAGTACACATTTTCCTTTTTTTTCAAATATAGCACCCCACGTTAAGATCGAGAAATCTTTTGCTCTTAAATTACTTTTACCACAACCAACTTGCACTTATACGATGATATGAGTAATTTATTTCATAAAAACACTTTAATCAATCTATCTCATATTTTGTATAAATCAACTTTATTTTACTACTTTAAAAAGAAGCTGGAAAAAAATTTACGTGGACATCCGGATTTTTTTTACGAGATAGTCATGATAACTCTCGAAAAAATTGACGTATCGAGAGTAGGTTTTGTTTATTATTTTCAGAATTACATTAAATAGGTACATATTTCATAACAATAGTCTAATAGTATAGTCCCGTAGTTTATTAATAAAATGATTTTTTATTTAAAAAAATCACTATGTACACATTTATAACAACAAAATATATTTTATTTCTCATTTCTTTCACGTGAAAACGATGGCGCCTTAGATTCTTTTTAGAACCAACGTAACTCAGCACTAGAAGAGGTCACTACTATCAAAAAGCGGTATTTTTAATTAATTTGAATTGATTTGACAAGTTAGCTCAAATGAAACTCATAACTTATATCATTATAATACAATAATAATTATCTCTTTTTTAAAATTACATCAACTATAGTATTTGCGTTCTAGCATGGTGCGGGTGACAGCTTACTGTTTATCGTGGCTAGAGATGGAACAATGTTAAATCGATAAAAAAAGCGATTAACGATACACAAAGCAAAGCAAAAAATATCGATTAGCTATCGATAAAAAAATTATAACTGAAATGTATATTTTTTATAAATAAATTACAATGCATGTAAATTTTAATTACAGTTTAATACAAATTATGATAATATAGTTACATACTATACTATGTATTAATTTGGAAATAAAAGTTATCTTTTATTTTATGTTAATTGCAACATTTTTCTTCCATTAAAAGAAATAAAAGGACTACCAGCACCTGAGATTTCTGGTAAGACGTTGACTACACCTGCAGCTTTACAATATACGAGTACTAGCGCCTTTCGCTATAGTGTTATATAAGTGTTGCCAGGTCCAGTAAGTAAAATATCGGGAGATAACGTGGCTTAAAAGACAAGCATCCAAGCCAAAAAAACTTGAAAATGAAAAAAATTAAAACATGACTTAAAAGACAAGCATCCAAGCCACAACTACAACGAATAACAATCACAATCTTTAAAAAGAAATAAAAATTCGACCGAAATTAGTAAAATCTTTTGTGGAATCGAAAAACGGCGCGAGCGAAAATTTGAGATATTGAAAAGTATTAAATAATTAATAGATCGAAATAATTTTTAGTGTTTTTAGGAAACAATTGATAAACAAAATGATAAATGACTATATAAAGTGTTGACGTTTGGTTAATAATTAAAAATATGAAGTTAAAAATTTGGTGAGATTATATTGACATCTGGTTCGAGAATATATACACTGTAGTCTCACGCCTACACGTTTACACACATATACATAATATGTTGAACGTGTACTTGGCGCGAGATACTACAGTGTCTCCGGATTTAAATAATTAAGTTTTGATAACATTTGTAAGGCATTTTATGGTCTTATATATCATTTTTATCATACACAATCAGTACATAATCCAGGAATTGAGCCGGAGGCAAAAATCTGATGCCTTGTCCAACTCAAACACCATATTACTGTCATAACATGAGCATACGAGTAGCATCCTACCGTTCCACGGCCGACAATACAATTGCAACAATATTTTTAAATTGCACTTCTACAGGAATCATTGCCACTAATTATAATATATATAAAATATACTTTATAACTGATGTGTCTAATTGCGATTCACATGACAGGTCAAATACGATGTTGCCACTTAACAGACAGCAAAATTGATAAATCGATATCGATTTTTTATTCGATTTACAATTTCATAAAAAAAGAAGAATCTTTGAGGCGCTTTAAGTTCTGCACGATTTTAAAATATGTTTTCTTTTATTTATTTAAATTCTACTTTAAATTTATTTTTAAGAACAGATAAGAATTACAGTTTAATTGTGCAGTGGCGGTTTTTCTTATGCTCTAAAGAATTCATGGTAAATCAACTAGCAATTCGCTTGTTTAATTATCATAACATCATAATAATTATCGAAAAATAATATTAACATTATAATAATGACACCATAAAAAATCGGTAAAAAAAAGAGAATCGATTTTTTAAACCAGGTTTGTAATTGGCAACACTTTTTATTTTATCCACAAACTAATGAATTACGGATTTACCTAATTTCATTTTTATCTTTTCAGAACCATGCACAAAAATGTTGCGATCTTGTTTGGATAAATGAATACCGCGATTAATAACAATATAAAAGATGTATTTTTTTAACAAATGCAAATTGTTGGGCGTTTCATGGCCAAAATTGGGCATTTCCATTTAATTGATTGTTTGCGTAGTATTTTTAGAACAATATATTAGATTCCGTTGCAGCCTATTATATATATCCATTGCTGAAAGTAGGCCACGCTTGGCAAGCAGGTTGGCAATTGCAGTTTTATATTTTTTGTCGTTATTAGGAAGACCCCGCTGCCCATCTCCTGATTTGTTTCCCTTTATCGCGCTCACGATACTCCACTCCTCACGATATTCCATTCTAATTGATCGAGAATTTCTTAGAAGCAGCAGTTGGCAGTGTTTCACACCCGTACCTCGCACGTAAAGTTGGTCTTGCGCCAGATCTTTCTCCGGTCGTGTACCGATTGCCGTCCATTCGGACTGTGAGAGTGAGGGAATAGTGAGCACACTTATGCTTACACGCTTAGTCTCCGATGAGACAGGCCGCCGCGCCGTGGCCGTAATTCTATCTGGAGGATATTGGCTGTCGTATTTTAATGTTCTTTTTACTAGAAAATAAAAAAAAAACTAGAATTTTAGGGCGCAAATGATGGGTCTATATTCAGCAGTGGATTTTTGAAGGGCTGTAATGATAATGATGATAACGAATATTGTTAACAATAATATGTACGGAAATATTAGTTACAGAGAAACAATCTTTAATTTTACCGACTGCTGGAAGGACTGGTGGAAGGAGCTGATACTGCGGAATCTCGATTCAGAGATGAGAGAAGCTGAACGTGCGCTTGTAACGCTGCAAGCTGCAAGCGGTGGACGCGCGATCTATTGAACACACCAACTTTTTGCGATGCCAGTCTAGCCTTCCATTATAAGTGGCTGCGGAACTATAAGTTTCTCAAAATGTCGATGGCAAGGATTCCTGATATTGAGCAGATTTGACAAAGTGCCCTAAAATTAAGAAGATATAACAAAGGGTTGTTTTAAGCGGTAAACGAGCAAACCTATGTCTTTTGGTGGTTAAACTGGACCGGATTTATTCGCACCCAGTCAGAGATTTAGTATAACAAAGACTTGACTTCAGACGAGTGTGCTCCGGCACTCGACTACGTGTTCCCTAGAGACAGCCCAACCAGTGTATAAGCATCGCCATTGCTGTCGTCTGCATAACAAGGAATGTTACTAGTATGCAACATAATTATCATTCATATCTAGAAGGATAAGAGTAGGCGATAGCACGCATCCTTGTGGAAAAGCTGGATTTTGCAGGCTTGGAGTCGGAGCATGTACCATCGAATACGTCCTTAATGATCCGACTAATAAAAAATCTGCAAGGAAACTGGTGACCCACGAAATCGAATGGGAATGGAAGCTTGAAAACCGATCGAAGGCCTTCACTTAGTCTAAACTAACCGTCAAAGCCTCCCCGTTAGACTCGATTGCTTGCGCCCATCGATGTGTCAGGTAGACAAGATCACCAGCTGAGCGATCTTGACGGAAGCTTTATTGACGGTCGCTAATCAGCTA
This sequence comes from Parnassius orleans, assembly GCA_029286625.1. Lineage (NCBI taxonomy): Eukaryota > Metazoa > Arthropoda > Insecta > Lepidoptera > Papilionidae > Parnassius > Parnassius orleans. The sequence continues at coordinate 168,143 of JAGSMP010000142.1, forward strand.
ATGCTCTTAAGGTACCTCATACCTCATAAGTTGACATTTACTAAAAGATTTTATTATTTTGGAGAACAAGGAGGTGATGACGATAGGCCGGAGTTGGAGGGTTTGAGCGGTCACCTTTTTTATGTGTCGGGTACACTAAAAATAAACTTTATTATTTCAACATCTTCTTCGTTGAAAAAATGGCTCTATCGTTTTATTTCAACTTTTATTTTCTTCCACTAGCAGCAGCTTTCAAAAATTAATGTCTTTGAAGTCGTTTGTTTGTTTGAAAGTAGTTTAAAGTGACATTTGTTCACTTGTAATAACCTGTAGAACTACAAAATTGGCTTCGTGGTAAATTCGGTCTGTTTTGTAATCCGGATGTAGTCCGGTCTTGGTTCTTTGCTCTTAAAATCCAGTCTACATTTTTATTTTTAATCGTGATTGGGAATTACGTTAATGATCCCATCTCATAGTTTCCATTCATTATCACGTGGACTTTGTGCTAACATGTCACTGTGCTTTTACTTGATAAAAATATGTTAAAAAAAAACCGATTCAAGTAACATTAAGAGACACTGCAAAACTGCAGAATTTCTATCGGGCGAGAGTTTAGTCGAATTGGCCTGCTAGTGCGCACACTGGGCCAATTATACAGTTAAGTTATAGAGGTGAGTGCGCACACTAGTTAACAGTTGGCTGATCTTTTGCGAAAAAATTGTAGTTAGTAAGCAGCTCTTGAAGTGAGTAGTCGCGTAATGAAATATAAAATATGGTCCAGAAATGTTAATATTATTGCTATTATACAACGAAGGAGACGGATCAAGAAGATAAACCGAGAATACTGGGTGCATTCTATATACAGTAACAGATTACTTCTTCCCCCAGCTTTTTCTTTCAATTTACGTCAGAGTACACGTCGTGCGGGATTTTTTTTGAAATCCGCATCTTTACTCTGTCTTTCAATATTTCACTAAAACGATATGTCAGGTATTTGTTTTTATTTAATTTTGAAAATATAAACTGCCAACACAACTTTTACAATATTTGTTTGGGAATAATAGAATTTAAATCCGTTTGACCGATCACCAGGAAAGTTGGCACTTTACATATTTTATTATGGAGAAGATAATACTATCCACTTTGTTGTAACTGACCACTATAAAGTACTGTAGCACATCAATTTCTATACTGTTCAACCAATCGCCATGAAAATGGATATACACAGGCCAAAGTCTATCGCGTTTTGCTATTTATAGTTAGATAAAAAAAAGTAAAAACAATTAAAAAACAGGCCGCAGGTCGTTTTTCAACTTCCTCTATCAACTGTAAAATAGATAATTCCACAAGCAGCGCCATTTTGATGCATGCGCATGTCTTTTCCGCGCCAAAATTCTGAGCGAAGTGACGTTATCGACCGATTAGGCCGACTAAACAATCGGCGTGTATGCGCGTCAAAGAGAGCCGTACTGATTTAGCAGTTGGCCGGTAATTGACCAATTGTTTAGTTTGAAGGGAATTGTGTAGCCCATCAAACTGATTTATCGGCCGATAACTAATTTTTATAATATGCGCACTTGCATACATCTTAATACTGATTAAGAAACCGACTAAACTCTCACCCGATAGAAAAAGTCTACAGTGTGCGATGTCTCTAAGTACTGTAAGTGACAGTTACAATACTAACATTGTAACTGTCAAATGCAACATTTTCACAGTTACAATAATTACTACAGGCACCCTCGTGACGATATAGGGTAATTCGTGACCACTGCTCGGTGAATATTTCAAATATATGGAAAGGTCCAACATTTTCAAATGTATGAAATAGTCGTAATACTATAGGTAAAAACCACAAACGGTGTTACTACCAATTTAATCTTTTCCCACCGACGAGTTGGGTCAGTCGAGCTCAAATATTTCAAACGACAAGTTCGGTTTGACAAATGTCCTCGGAGCGTCCTGTGAATGCCGCAAATTACAATTCCAGATTTTTGCGTCCTATTTCTTTTTCAATTCGTAGAAAGATCACTCACATGTTTGTAGATGTAAGTTCATACACAATTTAATACAGATTTAAATTCTCTAATCACATCAGTTGTTTTATTGTTCATTTAACTATTGAAAGAAATATGATGTTATAATACCCGCACGTGGTAGAGCCACGCTGCAGCTAAGTATATTATGATAGCAGCACGAATAAGTCGGCTCAACCGGGGAGGGACCACGCTCTCACAAAATACCAGAGTAAAATAAAAGCTTAATGTTGCTGTGTTTGGTAACCGGAGCCCCTTTTTACTTGTAATGTGGCATTTTATCTTAGTCCTAAGGAGTGACAACGCATCTACATTTAGATTCTCAATCTAGGATAGATCTATTATCCACTTACAATCAGGAGGAATGTCTTCAACGTCATCTGTATTGAGCCCACTGATAATAACTTCGATTGAATTTAATGGTTAATAATTTCGGTAGATAAATAAAGTTATTTTTATTGCTTATGATTAAATTAGACCCAAACAGAACAGTAAGCAGCAACTATTCCCTTCGCCATTCTTGACAGTTTTAAAGCAAAGTCGACACACAACGTTGTGGCAGATAAAAACATGACATACCCAAGTTAAGTGATTCACATTTTACGTTTAATACAATTTATTATGGGAAGATAGTATAATTTCATATGGGACTATTAACAAACTCGTTTAAAGTTAATATTAGTGTGATTCAAAGTATATATAAAAAACCGGCCAAGTGCGAGTCGGACTCGCGCATGAAGGGTTCCGTACCATCGCAATACACGTTTCTAGTAGGGTAGCCCCTTTAAATTTTTAATTTATTTTAATTTATATTGTTTTTGTAATAGCGGCAACAGAAATACACATTCTATAAAAATTTCAACTGTCTACCTATAACGGATCATGAGATACAGCCTGCTGACAGACAGACGGACGGACGGACGGACAGCGGAGGCTTAGTAATAGGGTCCCGTTGGTTACCCTTCGGGTGCGGAACCCTAATAAAAGAAAAAAGTAAAGTCGTGGTCTATATAGCAGTGGTTGCACTGCTGCTACTGAGCGATAGAAATAGGTCACTTAATGCATACGGATCATTTGGAATTTATTTTAGATGAGATTTATTTTAAAATACAAAATAAGTAATAAAATCAGAATAAAAAAAACTGAGGTAACACGCATGTGCCGTAATAATTCAAACGGGAATACGAGGTTATGGCAAGGAAATCATTCTATTGTCATAATTTCTTAATTTCATTCATCTATTAATCCATTCATTCTTTACAGCAATGAAAAGTCCACTGCTGCACATAGGCCTCCCCATAGATTACTTCATATGGGAGATTTGCCAAAGTTGCTACGCTTGGCAGGCAGTATCTACCACCGCAGTTTTTATTATAAGGTCCCAGTGTAGGAGAGGGAAGTGCAAGGAATTCTTATGATTTCTTCCCCATTTTGTCTTATTGTTGTATTAACTTTTAAAGGTATCTAATTACAAAAAGCAGTTTATATATTTGCTATAGGTTTTGCAATAATAAAATAATTCATTCCAAGAATATTTCTACACAAGTTTCATAATAAATGCCTTGAATAGCCTTATCGTCCCTATCCGGGAGCCCCGCGAGACTAACGATGCTTATTCATGGTTATCAAGTTTTGCGGGCGAGGGATTATTTCTCAGTATTCCCATTCTCAGCCTAAGGACTTTCTTGTTTTATTTTCTCACAAACTATCGCCCTCGGCTACGCCAGCATTGTTGTCACGTTCGTTATTCGTGGAATGTAAAATAAAATACTTTTGAGCGGGTCAAAAATCTAGGACATAACAATGAATCATAATTAATTGTATTCTTAATATGCTGTATAAAATACAGCATATTAAGTATATTGTTGTTTGAGTAAAAAACGAGCTACCAGATGGTATGTGGCTACTGCATCCCTTGGATCTGCAACCAACAACAAACCAAAGAAGACCCACAAGTTCTACGGTAGCTTGCAGTGGGATACCCGAAGCCCCGATGATGTACGACCAGACATAATATATTGTAAAATTTTTGCCAGTAGCACTCCCATCTTTTCTGCGATAGAGGATTTAGCCACATACGAAAATAACCATCCACCGATAGACATAATCTCATAAAGACCTCTCTCTTAAAATGGAGGAACTTTGATTAACATCCTACTTGTCGGATGAATTAGCGATCGCTATAGCTGACATTTGCGCCTTCGTCTTTTATTTCTGCTGACTGTCTGGGTATTTATATCAGGCATAGACGAGACGATATTACCGCCATTTTACGAATGCTCTAAATTTTTTCTGGAATTTTCCGTATGCCCCTTTCTCTCGAAAATGAAACGAAATGGCGTGATACGCAGCTAACAAAGCAATAATAATATAATATCATACAATGGTATAAAAATATGTACAAAGCATAATACACCTTTAATATTAAAGCGGTATATATCAACATTTTCTCAAAACCCACCATAATTTTCACGCATTTCACTCGACGACTCGATTTACGACGACGAAACAATGGTGACCTGAATGCTAAAATGTATCTAAAAATTTGGCAGTTAATTTAAAAGGCAGGTAATGGGGACCAGCATTACTAACGCTAGATCATGCAAAAGTTCGATCTGTGCGATAACAGACATTTCATCGCGATTCATCCATTACAGCCTATAAAAGTCCACTGCTGAACCTGGGCCTCCCTCATAGACTCATAGATTAGAAGAATCCTCATGGGGAGATTTCGCCATGGTTGCCACGCTTGGCAAGCGGCAACCACAGGTTTTTATTACATTGAGTTGTTATGAGGAAAATGATGCTGCCCATTTTCTGTTTTATTTTCCCTCTGTCGCCTCTTACGACACCCACGGGTTGATATGAGGTAGTGGATATTCTTACGCCACAACTACACGGTTTCATCTCATTTAACTAAGGATAATTTTATAAAATATCTCTTCGGCTTAGCCGAAATAATTATTTTAGGGTTGCTGTCAAACTTATGCAGTGTGTGCTCAAGTTTGACAGCAACCCTAAAATGTTGTCAAAGTTATGATTCGCAATTTGACAATTCAACTGTGTCAGTGGCTATTTTCAACAAATATATCTATTTTATCGAATCTAAACAAGCGCAATTGCATCCACTTTGTTATGAAACACGCATCGAGCATTTACAATGTCTTTTCTGCCACATAATACACGGGTAACGTATATAGAATCCTTAATACGTTACGGTGTGGTAATACGGGACAATGGTACAGATAAACGTAGATAATTCTCTGCGAAAAAGAAATGCATTAGAAATTGGTGGAATTGCATTGTGGATAATCCTGCAAACCAGTGTTTAGGAGGCACTACCATCTCCCTATCTATGAAGTTTGTAATATCGTAGATAAAGATAACAATATTTTTTATAAATTTCACTTGTATGTGTTATCAATGATGCCAGTAGGAGCTAATATAGCTTCGGATGCCAGTAAAAATCTTATTTTCCCCCCGGAAGGTTGAAATTCGTGTGATTTGGCCCGTCAATTCATGACTACATAATCTATCTATCTATCTATTCTATTACTATAATAAAACTCTAACACGACGTCTGTCTGAACACGCATCACGCAAAAACATGTGAACCGGTTTGGATGAGACTTTCACTGGCAGATAGCTGATATTATAAGAAGTAACAAAGGCTAATTTTATTTTCGGAAAAGAATTAGGATTCCGCGAAAAAACATTAAAACCCATGAAACCCACAACGCCACGCCACACGCGGGCGAAGTCGCGGGGAACAGCTAGTGATATATAAATACAGAGGAGGCGTCAACTTCATATAATTTTTATCGTAGAACACTAACAGGTTAGTTACTTTGATCAATTAATTATTGAATGCAACTGAATTTTAACTGATTGTAATATAATATTTTATATTCTTATTTTATACTCCCTACACAGAAAAACATTAGGACAAAGCACTCGAGTTTTGTTCTAATGTTTGCAGCATGCAGTTTTAATGTACACGCAGATTGTTAGTGTGCTACAAAATTAAGACCTATGCCATAATAATTTTTATTTATTTATATTTAAATGCACAAAGTAGTACTTATGGCGGACTTAATGCCATAAGGCATTCACTCCCTGTCAATCATTAGGCTAAACGGAGATAGACATTTAAGAAGCGGCGCAAAAAGATAAAAAAGAAAATGATGATTAAAGCTAAAATTATTTATTTGAGACTGGGCACGAAATAAAACTATATAATAATACTTGAAAAATCTTCTTTTATTTATTTGCTTTCTCTGCCTTACTCAGTACAGCATAATCATATGCTCCTTTCTCCCCATCTATCACATCCTCTCTCCTGCTACTCACTCACAAACATCTACTCTTCCTCCTACTTCTTACGTTCCGTTTAAGTACCGACGTGCAGTCTGAGAGGCCCCGGCAGGAACTTTACTTGCTAGTTTACCCCTTTCCCCGCACAATACCGATCCCCACTTTTAAGTAGCTGTAAGGACAGACCCCACGTTGACGTCAGAGCAGGAAGTGGAGGCGTCGCATGCGCATTTGATGAGTAATTGCGACTTGAAATTCCGACGCGGCCTCTCAGGCCGCACGTCGGTACTTACGGAAGTGTTTTGTTTTATTTTTTGTTAATATAAACTGTTATTTTTACATAAATTGTGAATTATGAATATACTAGTGATTTCAAGTAGTAAAAGAAATAGTTCTGCAATAGATTTACAGAAATCAAAGAGATCTGAACCCCGTGAACTTAGGATGAGTTTGGCAAGAGTACTTGGTTCTGATAAGCCAAAGACATCTGAAGATGAAGCTGAGAAAGTCACGACACGAAAGACTTGTCTCTCATGTCAACCTTAACTGTTAAGAAAATCGACATATAGATGCTATTCGTGCAAAAAACACGTTTATTTAATGCGTGTAACGAGTGTGCCCTGACTTTCCTTAGTATTTAAGGTGTAGTTGGACTGTGGTCATTTTTTTCCAGAAGGTTTATGTTCCTTTATTTTTTTTCTAAAAGTTATATTAGTCTTAAGTAAGAAATACTATTTTTTATTATTCTGAGAGGAGTATTCTTTGTGCTTTGATTTTTATATCTAATAGTCGGATTTTTCCCCAAAATTCAAGCCAAATATTATTGTAGTCTTATGTTTAAAAATTTAATAAAGTTGATCTCCTTTTTATACTTGTTTTTTCTTAAAACCCTTGATTTTTCATCATAATGCAAATACAGATATTTAAATCATCAAATGCACGTCGGTACTTAAATGTTAAAAATAAAATTGAATTATTGATATTTGAAGGTTCCATTTGTGCATATAATTGCAGATCGTCGTACACAGATGAGCAGAGCACTTGAGACTGAATGTGACGATGTTGATAAAAATAACCATTTCAGAGATGAAGACCAGAAATTTCAATGAGAAAGGAGAGCTAGCAAGACTTAATGGTCAACAGAGGTAAATGCGTTAGAAAAATCTATTAAGACAAGAACGGTCAGTTTGGATTTTTCCATACCCTCGCGAATATGTTCCGTCACCTTGAAAAGGGCAGTTGTACAATTACCAGGGTGGAAACCGACTGATAAGGGGAAATAATATTATTTGATGAAATAACAGAAGAAATATATTTATGAGCAACAGCTTACAGAACCTTAGAAAGAAAAGGAACGATAGAAATTGGTATGAAATTAGATAAAGCGCTGTATTTGGTGGATTTAAATATGGGAGTAATAAAGACTTTACACAATTGAGTTGGGGAAACACCATTCATCAGCGAAATGTCAATGATATGAGTTGTCACGGGTAGAACATTCTCCAACATCTTTCTGTTTACATTATCACAACCAATGGCTTCGATTTAATAGAAAATAGTGTTTTCAGTACCTCTTCTTCATTTACAGGAAAGGGCGAAAGTTTACTTGAGAATAAGGGGGCATGGAAGATATAAATGAGATAGCATTAGCTCTATAAATATCAGAAATTGTATGAGAAGACAGAAAGTGACGATTAAATTCGTCAGGAGGAAAGATAATGCTATTGTAATCTAACCGTATTGAGAAACTTCCATATATCAGCAGAATTAAGTATTCTTCCTAGATATATCGGCGTTTAGCAGCTCTCACTATCTGATTAAATCAATTTCTCCCAGCTTTATACGCTTGCCACTAAACATCAGTAAAAGCGCGAATTGTTCTATCGCGTTTTGCCTTAGCCATTCCAATACCAGTCGTGATTCATGGAACAGGAGGGCGCTTAAGTAGAACGAGACACTATGGAGCATGCTCATGAAACAGTTTTAACATGTTGCCGTTAAGTATATCGAATTTTTCATCTACTGTGGAAACCGTAAATACAGATGACCAGTTAATAGTATCAGCATTACGCTTTAGCTTCGCAACATCTAGTCTAGTAAAACTTTGAATGGGGATAGACACGGATGAAGGTCTGGGAGACTTTAATTTGTATGATAGGAAAAACAGATCCAGAAACAAAATCCAGAAGCAGAAAATTGTCCATAATTGACAAAATGCTCAACGGAGGAGACAGCCATAAGTTTGATGCAGGTGTCTGCAGAGTCGAAGTATAATGTATTCTTCTTATTTTTTATGAGCTCTTAATAGTCCATTGCTGAACATGGGCTTTTCCGTTGAATATTCTATTGTATTACTTGCCATAACCGTCATGTTTGGCAAGCAGATTTTAATCGTAGTACCGATGTAGTGCAACTATGGTATTGTTATTATCATTGACGAAATGATGATGATATCTATCGGAGGCATTTTTATATAAAACTGAACAACTTCAAGCAAAGAAGACTACAGATTCATTGACATCTCTGTAGATCAAGACGGAATGCATCACAGCCTGTAATTATAACGGCTCTTTATAAACCCCAGACCAGAGCACAGCATTGCAGGTACTGCTATTTTGCAGCAAAATAAGTAAAAATAGTAGTAAATATTGGCCTTCCCAAATTCTTCTGTTATAATAGCTATGAGACAAAAAAAAGTGATGGATATTTTTAAGCCACTATCACTCAACCATAATCTTATTATACTTTAATAATAAAAACATATTTGAGTATAGCCTGTTATTGATAAATTATAGTTCAATTCGATAAACCTTCTACGCTTGAGAAAAAATGCCTCTTATTCATGACAAAACCTAAGTCACAAAGCCATCAAGATAATCCGACAAGATTATCTTAAAAACTATTTATTCTTGAACAACAATGCAAGATAGTGTTTTTATATCAGTTCTATAAAAGATGGCAAACTGCGATTGTTTCTCGACCCTATAATATAACACATAAGAAAGCCTTTAGTGAGAATCTTTAGACATATGTTTTGCTATGTGAATTTCGTATATCAATGTTTGGTGTTTTTAAAAATATAAATTATGAGTTCTGTCAATAATATCACACTTGCATGGAGATTATTTTGAATAATATATACATATTTATACTTTAAATACCAGGGACAAACACAATCTTGTAATGCCCCTACATAAGATAGTAATCAATAATTAATTTATGGGGAAATGTATATGCTGTTTAAACTAAATTCCACGAAATATTCAGTTTATCAATCAACAAGTTTCTATATATTTATCTGTTCTATATGTAATATATTAAATTTCATTAAACAAAAGCTGTATGAAATGTCTTTTAATATTAAAAAATAAATAAATGAATGCGAATAATAAATGACCACCGGGATTGAGGTGATTCTTGTCTATAGCTATCGGTTTTAATATTATTATGAACACTTTCACAAAACAAAAGCAATGACCCACGTATGGGTCATTGCTTTTGTTTTACTATTGTGTGTGGAAACTGGACAGTGAAAGTGTTAATAATAAGAAAATCACAATTATAATAACAAAAATATAACTATTGAGTAGAAAAACAAAGTTTAACATAGTATTATTTATAACGAGTCATACGTATTAAATATTTAAATAAATTATAAGTTATGTACCTACATTTTTTTATAAAATAAGGTTGAAAAACGAACACAGTCCAACTGATGGTAAGTGGATACCGTGGCGCATAAACATGTCATCTCATCTACATCTATCCGCGGTTAAGCGAATTCGCTGTCACCCCTGATGACTAAGATGGACTAAGATGATTTCCGATTCTCTACACTTACCATACGAAAAACAGCAGCATTAATCTGGTATTTTACGCTGGTGATCTGTAAGAGCGTGGTCCTTCCCCGGTCGAGCGAATCCATTCGTGCTACAATCACAATATAGCTGTCGCATTGCTTCAACACGTAAAAAATTCAGATTAGATAGCAAGTTATTATAAATATATTTGCAATTCTTCATGAACTTGTGTCTCGTTATCAAAGCCATAAAATGAAAGCTTAGAAATCAGTAAATTTGTGTTAATTCAGTCAAAGGCTCTTCTAAAATCTAATATCCAGCACTTTCCCCAGAATCTGAAAAAATAACAGATCATCCACCAGATTAATAAGCTCTGTTGCTGTTCCGTGATTATTTCTAAGTTATGACTGTAGATTGGTTAGTACTTGATATTTTTCAAAGAAATGCAATACGTGAGTAAAAAACCATCTCAAGTATTTTTGATAAATTATAAGTTATAATCTGCTGCCTTAGAGCTATCTTAGCCTTTATAAAATTATGGTCGACCAAAACGTAGTAGAGGCATGCTGCAGCTATATTATGTTTATAGCACGAATGGATCGGCTCAACCGGGGGAGGACCACCCATAGAAAAACAGCGTGAAATAGCAGCTTATTGCTGGAGACTAGACATTCCATCTTAGTCCTCAGGGATGAGATCTGCATTTTGATTCTTAATTGAGGATAGATGTAAGTATCTCCGGGCTACACTATTTACTTAATTCGTGGTCTATGTGCTCTTTTGTCGCCCTAATTCTATAAAGAAATAACCACCAAGTTTTGGAGTATATTTAACAATATTATTTGTCAAACCGACGACCGTTATCACTAATTCAATTAATGCATCACTTTTTTATGTGAAATGGGTATAATATGGTAATGTATGTGACAGTGGCAGTTTCAGAATATCCACTACCCTATATCGTCCCGTAGGTGTCAAAAGAGGCGACAGAGGGAAACAAACCAGGAGATGGACAGCAGCGTCTATCTTATAACAACTAGAAGAACAAAAAACTGCGGTTGCCAACCCGCCTGCGAAGCGTAGCAACTATGGCAAATATCCCCCTTATGGTAATGCTATATAGGTAATCTATGGCGGAGGCCTATGTTTAGCATGCAAATGGTTCAAATAGTATACTGCAATAATTAAAAATTAAAAATTTTGTGCAACCGACTTCAATATAAATTATTAATAATAACTCAAAAATTATTAGCCAGACCTTGATCAAATTTATATGGGACCACATGAAAAGCACCAGCTTTCAAATAAAAAAAAGAATCATTGAAATTGGTTCACCAAGAAAAAAGTTATGGGGTAACACATAAAAAAAGGAAAAAAAAACATACAGTCGAATTGAGTACCGTTTCCTTTTTGAAATCGGTAGAAAATTGATTAAGTTTTAACGTTTTGCTGTCACTCTTATGTAAAATATTTAAATTGAAATCTCCTAATCAAATTACATTCATCATCATCATCATCATCATTACAGCCCTTCACAAGTCCACTGCTGAACATAGGCCTCCCCCAAGGAATGCCACAAAGCACGGTCCTGAGCCACCCGCATCCATCGACTTCCTGCATGTCTTACCAGGTCGTCACTCCATCTAGTGGGGACGCCCACACTTCGTCCGCCGGTACGAGGCCGCCACTCGAGAACCTTTTTCCCCATCGGTTGTCGGTTCTTCGAGCTATATGGCGGCCCATTGCCACTTCAGCTTACTAATCTGTTAGGCTATGTCGGTCACTCTGGTTCTACTGCGGATATCCTCATTTCTAAGTTTATCACGCAGTGAGACTCCGAGCATAGCCCTCTCCATAGCTCGCTGAGCGACCTTGAGCTTCCTCATCCGGCCAGCAGTGAAGGACCACGTCTCAGTTCCGTAGGTCATCACTGGCAACACGCACTGGTTGTACAGCCTCGTTTTCAAGTTTTGAGGTATACCTGACGAGAAGATGTGCCGTAATTTCCCGAACGCTGCCCAGCCGAGTTGAATCCGTCGATTGACCTCTCGGACGAAGTTGGACTTACTTAGTCGGACTATTTGTCCCAGGTAAACATATTCGTCAACAACTTCGTGCTTAGTGCTCCCAACAACTACCGGCATAGGTGTGACATGGACATTAAACATGATCTTTGTTTTGTCCATGTTCATCTTAAGACCTATCCGTTGGGAGGCACTATTGAGTCGTGAGGATAGTGCTTAGGTCCTCCAGCGATTCTGCCATAGGACTATATCATCGGCAAATCGAAGGTGAGTGATGTACTTGCCATTGATGTTAATGCCGTATCCTTTCCAGTCCAGAAGCTTGAAAACGTCTTCCAATGCAGCGGTGAAGAGTTTCGGGGATATAACGTCAGCCTGTCTTACACCTCTCTGCAGTTGGATAGGTTTTGTACTCTGGTTCTGTACTCGGATAGCCATCGTAGCCCTACTGTACAAGCACTTCAGCACTTCGATATACCGACAGTCAACTTGGCACCGCTGAAGGGACTGCAGCACCGCCCAAATTTCGACGGAATCAAAGGTTTTCTCATAGTCCACATACGCCAGACATAGTGGCAAATTGTACTCCTCGGACTTCTGTACAATTTGCCGAAGGGTATGTATGTGGTCTATGGTGCTAAAGCCTTTCGGAAACCGGCTTGTTCGGGAGGCTGGAAGTCGTCGAGTCTGCGTGCGAGACGATTCGTAATGACTCTCGAAAACAGCACGTAGACGCGGCTCAGAAGGGAAATCGGTCTGTAGTTCTTCAAGAGAGCGTTGTCGCCTTTCTTGAAGAACAAGACCACCGCACTTCTGCTCCACGCCTCTGGTGTAGTGCCACCATGGAGGACGGAATTAAAGAGCTTCTGAAGGACTTCAAGTACCGGTTTTCCACCCGCTTTCAGAAGCTCCGCTGTAATTCCATCCTCGCCCGGGGACTTGCCGTTTTTAAGGTGCTGGAGAGCCATTCTAATCTCGCTCAGACTGACGTCCGGGATATCATCGGAATAGTGTCGGATAAGACTTGCTCTTGGATCGTTACTCACACTTGCGTGTGGCTTCAACGATGATGTGTACAGCTGCCCATAGAACCTCTCAATCTCACTCAAAATCTCAGGTGTCCCGGAAACGATGCTGCCACACTCGGTCTTCAGCTTCGACAGTTGGCTCTTTCTGGCAGACAGATCTCTGGCAAAGACTTTGGAGCCCTGGTTCCGCTCGATCGCTTCTTCAATACGAGCTGTATTGAAGTTGCGCAAGTCCCGCCGCATGCATTTGGAGATCTGTCTGTTCAGTTGCCTGTATGCTATCAAATCTACTGAAGATTGCAGCTTCATTTCCCGTCTAACAGCCATGAGATTAAGAGTGTGATCGGAGAGTTTTTGTGTTCTTCTGCGGCGGGTCTTACAAAACTTAGCTCCGACCGCATGGACAGTTTCCACTAGCTTGTCATTCATATCGTCCACTGCATTGCAATCTTCTAGGCACTGAAAACGGTTTTGTAACTCGAGCTGAAAGGTTTCGGGACTTTGGATTAGAGCACGAGAGGGACGGAGCATTGGCTTTATTAGCCTCTAACCATTCGGTGATTGCTACCAGTTTTCACCCTCGCGATCACTGAGACATCACTGAACACTTGGCGTCTAGTCGTCATAATGAAGTCAATCTCATTTTTTGTCGAACCGTCGGGGCTCGACCAGGGCCACTTCCTGTGGGGCCGCTTCTGGAAGAAAGAGTTCATCATAAAGAGTCCCTCTTTCTCCATGAAGTCGGCCAGCTGCTGGCCCCTTGTGTTCCGTTGCCCTAATGCGAATTTCCCTACTTTCAGCTCACCGTTCTCTCTTGTGCCTAGCTTTGCGTTAAAGTCTCCCATTAATACCGTATAGTGGGTTTTAGAGGAATGCATGGCTCTAGAGATATCCTCATACATTTCCTCCACCTCCTCATCGGGTGTGCCGAAGTTGGTGCGTAAACCTATATGACCTTCAGCGAATACCGTTTGGTGATTCTGAGTATAAGGTACGCAACCCTCGTCGACACTCCCAATTTTACAACGTTGTTAACGAGACTTGTGGACGATAAATCCGACACCTCCTTGGGACAGATGGTCGCCCTCCCGGTGATAGAACAAGTTGCCGGATTCGAGGATTACCGTGTTCTCCCCTCTTTCGGACCTCGGATAATCCTATAATATTCCAGCGCAACTTGTCTATCTCTTGTTCCAGCGCCAGGATCTTCTAGTCAGTGCGTTATAAGTTGCCAGGTCGAGTCGTCGTAGGTGGCAACCGAACTTCCACCGGAGATTCTAGCACCCCTGCCCGCCGTTACCATGGTCGCCACCGTAGCCAGGAATAGCGGGGCCGCCGGGACTGGGGCCGTCTCTTCGTAACTTTCATTGGGGATATTGCCGTAGTTGCCACGCTTGGCGAGCGGGTTGGCAACCGCAGTTTTTATTGTTATTTGCTGTTATCAGAAAGATGCTGCTGCCCATCTTCTGCCTCAGTTTCCCTCTGTCGCCTCTTACGACACCCACGGGAAGATATGGGGTAGTGGGTATTCTAACCCGCCACTACACGGGCAAATTACATTATCAAAATTTAAATACTAAGAAGTGCTGTAAGATGATCAAAAACATTTCTACATTTACCCATTGTAGTCGATATGCCATTCCGATTAAAAACGTAACCTTGTTAATGGATAGTGAGAGCCTCTGCTGTTTCACCTCCTGAAAGATAATATTATGTATAAATTAGCAAGCAAACTTAGTTCCGCAGCATATGCTGTAAGAAAGATTAGAAGTCTCACAGATGTTGAGACAGCTAGATTAGTGTATTTTAGTTACTTTCATAGAGTAATGTCTTATGGAATTTTGCTATGGGGTAATGCGACTGATATTGAAGCCATATTTATTTTGCAAAAGAGAGCCGTACGAGCGATTTATAACCTAAATTGTAAAGAGTCCCTTAGAGAAAAATTTAAAGAAATAAACATATTAACTTTGGCATCGCAATATATTTATGAAAATGTAATTTATGTACATAAAAACATAAATAGCTTTAATAAGAATAAGGATGTTCATGCTATAAACACTAGGAACAAACATAAGCTTGTAATGCCAGTTACTAGACTCCACAGAATCAGTAATTCATTTATGGGGCAATGTATACGCTTTTACAACAAAATCCCAGAACATGTTCAAAGTTTGTCAGTAAACAAGTTTAAAAGTTTTATTAAAGAAAAACTGTACAAAAAGGGTTATTATAATATCAAGGAATACATGAATGAAAATAACCCCTGGGAATAGGGTGATCGCCATCATGCTCGTTCTATGAAAATTCATTTAAAAATTGTATAAACAAAATTATTGTTAAGTGAAATATGTTAAAAAAAAAGTCCCGCTGGGTTTCTTGCTGGTTCTTCCCAGGACAGTGGTATATTCCGAACCAGTGATAAATAAAAAATGACTTTCAATAAGTATTATGTAATAATCAATATTGAATAAAAAATCATTCATTCATTCATATGGAATAAGAGCGAGCGTTAATCCATCGTAAGATGTAAAAACCAACACCTCCACCATGTTTCCTATTTAGGTTAAAAGAACAAGGAATATGGCTGAATCGATAGCTAACGGAGTACTCGCATCTTCACCAGCCAGTATGGAGGTTTCGTCATACGCCTCGCCACATCAGCAGAATCACATAGCAGAGCTGCATGAAACTCATCGCTTTTGCTTCTGATAAACCCAGTATTATAAAGGCCAACTCTTAAAATTTTAATTTTAGTGGTAGCCATTATGTAATATTTTTTTTGTTAATATAATCATTTCATGTATATAAAAACTAATTATTAAAGAATATTTATAGTAACATATTATTATAATATAAATTGAACTGCCTACACAGGTATATAAATCTCGCGACAAGCTTTTATATCATATATATTGTGTAATGTAATAAATTGATGGGTTTGATTTAAGCGTAAAGCACGTAGGTATGTTCTACTAGCGCCTAAAAATCAAGATTCCAAAGTTTTGTCGCATGAAATCGTATTTCACAATCATATTGAACATATAAATGATATAAAAAGCACATTGTCAGAAAGATAAATGATTGTTGAACTTATTTTTTTTTAAGTTGATTAATTGCTATTTTTACACAAAAAAAAAAGTGCTTTTAGTGGCTTATGGTGTAGATTTATCAAGTCCGCATGAAGGGGTAAACACGATAATTTTTGAAAATATCAATTGTTTAACTCAAACTATTTTTTAATCTCTTCATCTATCATGTGGGAAGCCATGGAATGTAAATGGCAGTTTAATTTTGTTTTGTTTAGTTATAATAATTTTCTTTCAGCTGAGAAATGTCGAAATTTTCGGTGTTTTGAGCAGTCTTATATAATTTATTTTACTAAATACACTTTGCTTCTCAGCTCACCCGCACTTCGGGCTGGGCCGCCGTCGTGAGTGGATTACTGTATCGTTTGCTTACAGCAGCGGTAATAGGCAGCAAAAAATCGATCGCTATAGAAATACAAAATATTCCAAAAACCAAATTTGATACATACATGACCAAGGTTTATGATTTTTATAATCACTGATTTTTATTACAATATTATGTTTTGCTAAAAGTACGTAGGATTTATATATAAATATACTTATACGCCTTGAACTTTATGGAGTAACCTGAAGGTGTACTTCGGTATATGCTACTGGAACTCCTCGACGAGTAGAATTAGGTGTGTTTAGATGGTGCTCGTTATGTTAGTTATGATGAGACCTTACCTCCTGTTAGTGGCGGATTATCCTAAGGCAAACTAGCCACGTGCCTAGGGGCGCACTTCGGTGAATGCTACTGGAACTCCTCGAAGAGTAGAACTAGGTGTGCCAAGTTTGGCTTCGTTTTGTTAGTTATGATGAGAACTTACCTCCGGACAGTGGCGGATTATCTTTAAGGTAAACTAGGCACGTGCCTAGGGGCGCACTTCGGTGAATGCTACTGGAACTTCTCGAAGAGTAGAACTAGGTGTGCCGAGCTTGGCTTCATTTAGTTAGTTATTATGAGACCTTACCTTCGGAGTTGATAGAGTGACCTGAAGGTGTACTTCAGTGAATGCTACTGGAACTCCTCGAAGAGTTGAACTAGATGTGCCTAGTTCGCCCTCGTTTTGTTAATTATGATGAGACCTTACCTCCGGACTTGATAGAGTGACCTGAATGTGTACTTCGGTGAATGCTACTGGAAATTCCCGAAGAGTAGAACTAGGTGTGCCGAGTTTGGCCTCGTTTTGTTAGTTATGATGAGACCTTACCTCCGGACTTGATAGAGTGACCTGAAAGTGTACTTCAGTGAATGCAACTGGAACTCCTCGAAGAGTAGGACTAGGTGTGCCGAGTTTGGCCTCGTTTTGTTAGTTATGATGAGATCTTACCTCCGGACTTGATAGAGTGATCTGAAAGTATACTTCGGTGAATGCTACTGGAACTTCTCGAAGAATAGAACTAGGTGTGCCGAATTTGGCCTCGTTATGTTAGTTATGAATAGACCTTACCTTCGGACTTGATGGAGTGACTTGAAGGTGTACTTTGGCGACTGCTAATGGAATTCTTTGATGAATAGAATTACAATTTACATTTTCTTTCCACGATTTTATGAGTCGTGCAATTTTGGATTTTCCAAGCTTTTTTTAAATTGAAATTTAACATAAAATTATCGGAAAATTGGAAGTATAGTAATAATTATAAGGTTTTTAGTGAAAACTTGTGTGTAATTAAACTACTTTAAAAATGTACGTATAGTACGTATATATGTTATACGTAATTTTTTTAATGCGCTTAAGGCATGCACAATTGGATTTACCAATAGTTTTATTATAATTATATTATAGGGTTATGTTTTTTCTCGGAAACACGTTGTTGGTTACTCAATATTCATCGGAATAACATATCATTATAATTCTAAAATGGACTGATGATTTAATTTGTGAACAAAAAAATCATTAATAAACGGTCAATGGGATGAACTGCAGACAGGATATCACCGTAATCTTTGGCAATTTAAATTGTCCTTCAAAAATGTCCTTATCAAATTACCCTCATTATTCGATAAAATTAATCAACATTATCAATTCGGACAGTGACGTGCTGAGATGAGACTTTTTTTCACTAATATATTGTCTTCTTTTTAAAGCATTTAAATAAAAGCTTGTTTATAAAAAAAATACTATTAATTTATTTTTTATTTTTAGTTATCGCTGGACATGTTTCTAAGTTGGTTAATTTCATTAAATGCGTCATTGTTGCTTTATTTTTCATTTGATCGTCATGTTAAATCCGCCATCATGAAAATATTTTATCGCTAGCAGTTGACCCTTGTCGGTGTCCCTACAACATTTGTTTGGGAAACACCAAACTATCTCTAACATTTGCCGAGTTATAACTCTATAATTGATATGGCGGCCATCTTGTTTTCCGCTAATATGAATATTTTTCACCAACGCTAGAATTTGCCTCGGGTGTATGTCGATATTAGTTAATACAGGACCCCGCTAAGTCCTACCGTTTAGTCGGGTAGTAATACACCATCTCTTCGAAGAGCGGAATGCGGACGTAATTTTATTCGTTTTATTCTCAGCAAAATCTTTCATTTGATACTCATATCATGGAGGTGAATAAAAATAACTAGTCCGCCATCTTGGGTGCTCCACCATATTTGATTTAGATTGGATTTACAATACAGAAAACCGGAACTAAATCTGTCGAACCGTTTTAAAAATAAATGGAAAAATTTAAATCATAGCACCTATCTAAAAACCATCGCCGATGTGTCACAAACCCATTACAGAAAACCGTATCAAAGTCGTTACAACCGTTTTGGAGATATATGGGAACACTAGTGCAAAAAAAAATATTGCAGCGCTCTCTGGCGAGTTAACGTTATAGCACCTATTTAAAAACCATCGCCGATGAGTCACAAACCCTTTACAGTAAACCATATCTAAATCGGTAGAACATTCGTTTGCACACACAAACAACCTCTCACCCTAAACGCATAATAACTTCTCCGTTCCGTTGTGGGTAAAAATGTTGACGCATAAAAATAAGATTTAAAAAAATATATATTTAAATTAAAACAAAAAACTCCGATACTTGTACTACCTTTAAAATAAAGTAAGTTACAGAAATAATTAAAAATGTCAAAGTAAAAATTTCGTTTAACAATTCAACAGAAAATAGTAAATATATCGTTCATTGTGCCAAACGTTTGTCACATATGTTTACGTAATAATATAGATTGGCTTTCTTAGCACCTATGGTTAAATATGTAGATCACTATAAATATACTGTGAACGACTAGACAATAAAGACATAATAAAAAGTAGTGTAAAAATACAGAAATTTAAAAGTATAAAATAGCATGTAAGGTATAAAATTGCATTATATTATGTTAAATGAAAAGAAAAAATAGATGAGAGCCCCAAAATACCTACACTTAACCAATAAAATTTTATTTTTTATTTTATTTTTTTATTGGTTAAGTGTGAAAAACGAGCACACAGTCCACCTGATAGTAAGTGGTTGCTGTGGCCCATAGACATCTACATCTATCCTCGATTACGAATCAAAATACAGATACGTTGTCACCCTTGAGGACTAAGATGGAATGCCTCTTTTCCAGTAAAAAAGGTCTCCGGTTCTCTACACTCACCATACGAAACACAGCAGTGTTAAGCTGCTATTTTACGCTGGTTTTCTGTAAGAGCGTGGTCCTTCCCCGGTCGAGCCGACCCATTCGTGCTACAGCTATACTAATAATATAGCTGCAGCATGGCTCTACCACGTTAAAAAGTCTACTATGCAGGCAGAAATTTTATGAGAGTATTCGCGTTTAAAATAAATTCCACACTTTGTCCATACACATTTGCAATTTAAATGTGAAGCCATTTATATAATATAAATGGCTTCACATTTAGCAAATAAATGCGATTTGTCTTAGTGAATCGTTCATTAACATAAATAAGGAGTTAATTTATGAGGCGCTTATCCTAGGTCTACAGTAATAAGCATACGGCGCACTCGAGCGTAATTTAATAAGTGGTCACGCGCACTACAACGACGCAATCAACGACGCAATCGTACAGACAAATGGCGCACAGCAATAGGATATGATATTATGCTGTTTTGGTGACATATTCACGTCTCTTCAGCCAGCCAATTTAAACGACGACCAAAGCACTCAGCGTAAACTATTTTTGTTTCATTTGAGATACTCCGAGTTTGGAGGCCGATGCCTGTAAACTCGTATGTATTGGGTCTTTGTAGTTTAATTGCTGCTGTAACTTCGAAACAACACTCTCCAAGTGTGTACTTGATTGAAAAATTTGACAATATTCTATTACCTTGCGAATAAATATGCTTATATTCCTTGCTTGGCCTTTCCCACTAATTTTATTGGCCTCATACTTTAGACTGCATACTTTTTGGTTTAAGGATATATTATAGTATGTGAGGGTAATATGCTCATCCGTTTAATATGGTCACATTCTCATAACTCAAAAACTAAAGCCTTGTTTGCAGAGATGGCTCTGTGATACGATAGCTCTTCACTAGTCAAACAAATAATAAAGGATCTAAAGGACGTTGCTTTATCGACGCTATTTTGACAATTGACATTATAGTGAATATTTTAGTCGATTTTAGTATTGTGTAGTGTACTTAGTTATCTTTAAGTTGATTTTTGAAGTATTTCTTATTACTGCCAAAGCTTGTTTGCTATTTTTTTGTAATATATTAGTTATAGTACCATATTAACCTCACGTACCTTATTTGATTAAAATCACTTTTTAAATTCTTTAAAATTTCCAAAAATTCTTGTTTAATTTTATAGCTAAGCAACCATGTTTCTTCGTCTTTTGTTCACCAATTTCTTCAAGCGGAAAAGAAAAAGTATTCACTTTTGGTGTTCCAGGATGCTCCAAATCCGGGGACAATTGCTAGTTACCATCCGTACGCGTGAAATATTATCATTTATCACAGGACATGTCAACTATATAGAGGGGAAACGATTCTTCACGATTTATTTTTATTGTCATGCCATCATTTCTGTGTAGTCTTTTAGTTACATTTAAATTTATCTGTCTTTTAATTACATTTAAAGGAGTCAATCGTTTTTGGGCCCACTAGAAATTTTAACGACCCTTAATGGTATTACACACAAAAAAAAGGTACCAATTTATTATAGAAAATGGCCTACAGATTTTATGAAAATCTAAACGGAATCAAGAAATCTGAAAAAAATTAGTTGTATTGATATTCGTGTTGTGATTAATGTAATATGGGGGGGGGGGGGGGAATGCGTGTAATGGATCATTTTTGCAGTTTCTATAAAAAGAAAAATATATTTTTACAAAGAGCACTTATTATATAATATATTTATTACTTAAAAGAGATACCATTGAGAACTTTGTATTTAATCCTACTTCTAAAAGTGTTAGCTAATCATAAAAATGTCATATAACATCGTTCAAAGTAACCGTGGAACGAAACGCTATTTGGTCATTGACTTCCGTGTCTGGGTAATAACCAGCGGCCGGGTATTACTTTATGGCTTTGACTTTCTTTACGCTACTGTTTTTTGGTATTTATTTGCGATTTTAAGAAAATGGCATCTGAAAGATCATCATACACTGTAAATAGTTGTATTAATTGTGGAGTTTTGATTTGATTTCAACGCAGTGTGCGAAGACAATTACTAGCCGAGACAGGAGCAGATGTGCACCAACTTTTATCTGTGTGGATTTCTAACGAGGTGAGTATTTTATCTTATGGAATGCGCAGAATTCAACTGTACCAAACCTATAATCGATTTAAAGTTTCAAACTTTTATGAGAAATATATCTTATTTTTATCAGTCTGGAAGCTCGACGTTCTAGTCTAAAAATATTGCAGAAACGAAAGCTACTAATTTTCGTTTTGAATATATTTATATATTTATACATTTTATAATACATTTTTATTTATTATTTCATTTTTACTGAATATGAGATATGATACGATTTTTTTTGAAATAATAATAAACGACACACTTAACGATCTATACATGTTTTAGTACTAATTATTTTAAGTTTGTAAAAATACTAATAAATATCCCTTCATATTACTATAACAAATTCATACTTTCTACTGATATAATTTTGATCTATGATTATAATACATAATACATATTTAATAATATAATACATCTTTTAAAATTGTAGACACTGCATTGACTTTCTTGTTTATACTAAAAAAATACCAACTGCATACAGTAATCTGTGCTTACCAACTTAATAATAATTTTGCATTGAAGGTTAGAATAAAGTCGTAGTTTTAAAAAATTTGGTTGCAAAAATAAAAAGTATAAACTAGTTTGTTTATCGAATATAAAAGTTACTTTATTAAAGATATAAACTGTGTTCGTGTTAAAGTTTGAAAAAAATCATATTTCCACTTGTAACAAGTACCTAATTCACGTAGTTTTTCTGCCAACAAGTAGGTTTATATGTCTGTTTTATCAGTGCAACAAGCAACAAGTGTTGGATTATATTAAACAGGTTAGCTAAATATTAATGATTACATTCGAAAATGAAAACGGACTAGTTTAATTAAAGGTGTTATGTGAGTATATAATACAAGAGTTTACTTTTCCTCCTAGGATTTTGGAAAATCTATAATTTATGTTGAATTACTTAAAACATATAACAAACACAGGTCATATTAGTATGTTAAAAGTGTCAAAGTATTGAAGTTTTATGTTATTAGTAAAAGCTAATTTAATTAATAGATAAAATAAGATCACACAAAATATACACAAAAGAAGTTTTTGTCTATGTTAAAAGAGTATATATAATAGTAATCAATGGGTTGAAGGATAGGTAATTATGGTTATTATATCACATGTAATGTGTATTTAATAAATCGGGTGTCAGTCAATCAGAAATCAAAATCAAAAATAATATAAATGTTTTAATATTTATAGTAAGAATAAAATATTATGTAATTAGAAAATAAGTTAAAAGTGCAATAAGTAGATTTTCAGTCCACTCTAATGTTATAAAGTTTATTTATCAATATAATATGTGCTTGAAATACTGATAATCTTGTAAAATCATAATATATAATCGATATTTCTCTTATGGATTTCCAATAAATCTTTGTAATTAGTTTATTATACAGGAAGGATAGGATTCTATGTCAACCCTTCGCTGTGGTTTCACACCAACCTCGCCTCTCTCTCCTACCTCTTTGCCCTCAAAATTGATTGTAGGTAACCTACATTCCTGTTGAATTTAATATTTTTTTATTTTTTATTTGCATTCCCAATTTTTTCAGTTACACCCACTTGACGCAGTTTGTTGTAATAGGCCTGACCAGAGGAGTTGCCATAATCACTTTGGCACACAGATTGATGTTTGTAGTACCATACACCTTGCACTCCACACAATTTGGCTGTTCACCACCAGGTCATCTTTATTTTTACAGCCTATCAAAAGTTTACTGCTGAACATAGACCCAGTTTTTTATCTTTAGTTGTTGTTATTAGATAGATGCTAGTTCTTTCTTACTTTACACCCATATTTGTATGCCTTTGTACTTAATATACAAGTAATATTTTTTACCTTAAATAAAGTTAGTGTAAATAAAACGTCAAAGAACTTGTGCTTAGTCAAATAACGTTATAATTCTAAAATAACTACTTCTTCACTTGTTCATTTGTCTTTTATTAGATGTATTGTTATTTATTTTTACCTTAGTGGAATCTTTTTTACGTCTGGTTTAAGTATTATGAAGGGAAACAAATACATGCTGTTATAAATAATTTTAAAAGGCATTAAGACAATTTAGTTTAATAAAGATTGAAATAAATAAAATATTAATAAATATTATTATTTAGGGTCCACACTGTAAAATTATTGTCCGTTCGGTTATTTGATGAAAAAACACTTTTTTCAGGTGGATCGTTTAGGACGAGTCTGCAATACTTGTTGGCTGAGAGCTTCCAGAACTGTACAGAGACAGAGACAACAAAATGATAACAGGGATATGGAATTACAATGCATGAATATTGAAGACAACGGTAACATCCCACAACCACTCCCTATGCCTACAACTGTAACTCCTACCATTTCCAGAACGGTATCAACAATTACTATGGCCAATTATAAGCGTGCTGTTTCTACTTCCCGTCACTGTATTTTTAAGTTATGTAATCATTCATCTAGATTCTTAATACCTAAACTACTAAAAGAGAGATTGCTGATTGATCACTCATTTTATGTGCCACTGTGCGCTCGTATTTGTGAATACCACTTAAATGAACCTCACAATGATTGGAATAATTTATACACAAGTAGTAACTGTTCAGATTTCACTGCATCTCAAATAGACAACCTATGTTCACTACTTAAAAGTAGTGTTACTCAGAATTATAATATTTTAAATATCATTGAACATAATTCAACGTTATGCAAGTATTGGTTAGGATTTACTAAATACCAATTTGAACAATTACTAGTTGAAATTCCATCTATCAGTGAAAAGGTTAAATCACCTATAAGAAGTCTAGCTATGTTCTTAATAAAACTTCGTACAGGTGATAGCAATGAACGAATAGCTTCTCTTTTTAATGTAGCTTCATCGACTGTTTTCAAACACTTAAATATTGTAAGTCAGTGCTTTGAAGAGCAATTCATCCAACTGCATTTAGGGACAAATACCTTATGCATTCAGCAAGTTGCTCAATTTAACTTGACAATACCAAATGGTTTATTTGATAATCCAGACATGGATCCTGAATTTATGCCAGCCATAATAATATGTGATGGTACATATGTTTATGTGCAAAAAAGTAGTAATTACTTTTACCAGAAGCAAACATAGAGTTTACATAAGTATCGTAACTTAGTTAGGCCATTTTCACTTGTGTGCTGTAATGGTTATATCCTTGATGTTTATGGACGATATCATGCGACAGAATCAGATGCTTCTATAATGCTTAGACTGTTCAGCGATAATAGTCCACTGCGAACCTATTTTAGAGAAAATGATGTATTTATTCTTGATAGAGGTTTTAGGGATGCAATTCCATTCTTGCAGCAATGTGGTTACAAGGCTCACATGCCTGAATCTAAACAAGCTGGTGAAATCCAATTATCAACCATTGCATCCAACAAGTCCAGATGTGTGACTTTGTGTAGGTGGGTGGTTGAAATCGTAAATGGGAGATTTAAACGGGACTTCAAATTATTCCGTCAGGAATATTTTAATACTGCATCTACTCATCTTATGCTGTACTTTAAAATTGCAGCTGCCTTAATAAATCGATTTCATTCATTGATTCGTGATAATTTTCATGCTGTAGAGATATAAGCAATTGCTCAAGCCAAACTAAACACTCCAAATAATTTAGCCTCCTATGTAGAAGCACACAATTTAAACAGAGTGAGAGTGCGATTCGCCAGCATTGATGGTAATCTTCCAGAGCTGGATAATTTTCCACGACTGGCATTTCAGGATCTAATTCTGTTAAATTAAACAAGCTCGTAGTTATTACGGGGAGCATGTCAGGGCCTCTGGAGAATATAAAATCGAGGTATACCTGCAATCTGTCCATGATTTTGCCCAAATAGTTATCTACTGCGAAGTGGGATACAATCAAGGCACACAAGTAAGAAAACTTATTATACTTATATACTAGTTGACACCAACCCATTAATTGCTAACACTAGGGCTGCTCTTACTGGGTACTGTTGCAACTGTTTGGTAGGCAGACGCGATATTGGCTGCTGTGTCATGTCTGTTGTTTATTTTTTATCTTGGGCACGGCATCGAGATGAAGTTGAATCACTTGCATCTTTTTAGATGATATATTACTTTCAAATGATGATATAGAAAATGATGATTTTATTAACAATGATGCTTATTAATATAGTTATATAAATATAAATGGTAGTTATTGGCACAGTTGCTACACTTGTTGCAGCCAAAGTTTTTTTGTGGTATTCTATAGGAAGATGCTGCTGCTCGTCTCCTGGTATTTTTCTCTGTTTCGACTTTTACAACACCATACGGGACGAAACGGAATAGCAGTTTACGGAAGGCCTATATAATATTTTACATTATATATTTCATTTAGCGGAGGCCCACTGTTCAGCAGTGGACTGTTTTAATGATGAATAATGATCAATAAAAATTGTGATTATTGTTGCTTATTTGACCTATTTCTATTTACTGTGTGCCTTATTTTCTGTTATGTATTATGTTATATGTGTAATTTATAAATAAACGCCGAGCAAGTTGTATTGATGCTTTGGCACCTTTTCTTATCTCTTTTAATTGACTACCTCCTTTGTTTTTTTAAATAGAATAACGATGACAAACGAGTACATAGTGCACCTGATGGTAAGTGGATGCTATGGCTCAAAGACATCTACATTTATCCCCGATTAATTATCAAAATGCAGATGCGTTTTCGCCCCTGAGGACTTAGATGAAATGCCTCTTTTCCAGTGAAATGGGTCTTCTCTGCACTTACCATACCAAACACAGGAGCATTAAGCTGCTATTTTACGCTGGTATTCCGTGGGAGCATGTCCTACCCCGGTCGAGCCGTATCCCTACAACTAGTTTAAAACTTCTTCATCATTTCATATTTATCATTACAGCCCTTCACAAGTCCACTGCTGAACATAGGCCTAGGAAGGAATGTCACAAAGCACGGTCCTGAGCCACATGCATCCATCGGATTTTCTGCATGTCTTACCAGGTCGTCACTCCATCTAGAGGGTGGCCGCCCTACACTGAGCTTACCGGTACGAGGCTGCCACTCGAGAACCATTCTTCTCCAACGGCTGTCGATTTTTCGAGTTATATGACCGGCCCATTGCCACAAACTTCTTATCATTGTGTGATTTCATGAATGGATAAGTTATAACCTTATCATTTTAGCTTCAATGGTGCTTGGAATGTAAACATGCTAATCAATCAACACAAAATAAAATATAAAATTAAAAATGTTGTATAACCGACTTCAATATAAGTTATTAGTTATAACTCAAAAACTATTGGTCAGACCTTGGAAGCACATGAAAAGCACCAGCTTTCAAATAAAAACTGAATCACCAAAATCGGTTCACCTAGAAAAAGTTATGAGGTGACACACATTAAAAAAACATACCGTCGAATTAAGTACCTCCTCCTTTTTGAAGTCGGTAGAAAAGAATGTTCTGGCACTGCACTTGGCAGCCTGTGCTACTTTTAATAGACTGCTTTAAGAATGTGATGATTTTACAATTATAAAAATGCAGTGACAATACAGTGTTTTTTTTATCCTAACACAACCAGTTCAAAACACCTAGTTTTCGTGTTTAATATCGTAAATGGATATGTTACTACCCAGACATTTTGGTTTTAATTGTGCTTTGGATGTAAACTTGTTAATCAATCAATACATATTAAAAATATATAAATGCAATACCAGTCTTATTTATTGAACAGTCGAGAACTCGTAGGGTTTTACACATTGGAATTTGTACCGTTCCTATTACAATCGCCGTAGAGGTAAAACTCGCAATAGAAGTGTAAAGTGTAAAGCTTCATGTACTCTTATACCTACACTTTCCTATCCTCTATATTATTACCCTATTAAACACCCCTTAAAAGTGTAGGTACTGTTGGACGCACAGATATGCACCTAAAATCATTTTACTGGTTGCAAATGATATTAGATAAATAAGCATTTGTGTGCCGGTTTTCAAAATTAGTTAAGCATAGTTTTGGCTTACTTTTTGCTTCACTTGAAATGTATGCAGTGCTCAGTCTTTTTTTCTTTCTTGATATGTGCTTAGTAATCAATACATAACAATAAATAATAAATACAATTAAGAATCAATACATCACCGCGTCTGTTTATTCGTACTGTTGACTCCGGTACTACTAAAAAAAATCCATCCACTAAGATTTTGAAGAACCTACAACTTTTTTATACTTTTTATGTTTAACAGTGCACTATTATAACATATAATATCGATAAAAACTATTAGACAGTCGCTTGTTTGAGATTTAAGGTTATAGTGAGGTTGCCGTTTGATTGTTAATTTCTCGGCATTCCCTTTAGATATGGTAAAACTAATATTACTATAGTAATCTAGAGATTATAAGGAGTAAATCTACATACATTTCATTAAGTGTCGTCACAGTTTTTGGTGGGCCCATTCTCCATACAAAAAGAAACTGTCTCCTTTGTTGATTTAATTTAAAGTTTATTTTCTTCTTTTTAGAGCATTTCAAGAAAAGCTTGATATTAAAAATGTTTTTTACTATTAATTTATTTTTGTTATTGGTGGACATTTTTTAAGTCAGTTAATTTAATTTAATGCGTTATTGTTGAATCCTATCAGTCCCTACAACATTTGTTCGAGCACCATCAAATTATCCCGAACCCTTGACGAGTTATAACTCTTTAAATTTGGTATGCGGCCATCTTGCCTTCCGCCATTTTGCATTTTTTAACCACCGCTGGAATTTGCCAGAATGTAGGCCGATATTAATTAGATGCGACTCTCCTAAGTCTTACCGTTTAGTCGGGTAGTAGTAGTAGACCATCTCCTCGAAGAGCTGTAATTTTATGTTATTCTTCACAGCAAATCCTTTGATTTAATATCCATATCATGGGGTGCATAAAAAAAACATAGGCCGCTATTTTTGGGTGTCCACCATATTGGTTCAGAGTGACATCTTTTTAGTTTCGTATTCTTCCCAGAAAACCCTTTCATTTGATATCCATATCATGGGGGTGCATAAAAAAACAAAGTCCGCTATTTTTGGGTGTCCACCATATTGGATTTAGAGCGACATCATTTTATTTTTGTATTCTTCTTAACAAACCCTTTCATTTGATATCCATACCATGGGAGTCCATAGAAAATAACAAGACAGCCATCTTGTACTATCCGCCATATTGGATTAAGTATGCCGTCACTTAGCTAACCATGCATTGTCATACAAATTAAACATGTGCGCAAAATTTCAGCTGAATCGGTTGAGAATAACTGCTTTAAAATTCAGTTACAAGATTTGACATCAACAAACAGAGTGGTGTAATTTCAAAACCCCCTATAATGATTTCGGATACATTTTTACATTTTTGTACCAAAAGAAAGATTTTGAAATTTACTTTGCTATACACCATATGTTATTCTCAAACCCCGCTAAAATACACAGTAAATTCAGTTTTAAAATCAACATTAGTTGCAAATGCCGCTAAAATATCGAATGTTACTATCAAATTCCTTTAAAATGAAATGGACCAATCGGAGCGACGCATTGCAAACACGTGACTTGTAAAAGAGTATGGCAATTTTGGTTGTGCTGATAATAGTTGCTCGCGGTTTTTAATTAAAATTTACCAAAAAACATGGATGATCTAGCTTAATTTGTCAAAAAATGTGATCCTAAATATGCTCGGAAGCGTCCACGCAATCCAAAATCTTGGAAACGTGAAAAGGAGCGCCGAAAACGGTGAGTACAATCTTACCTAAAACTTACTTAAAAAGTTCGTTAGAAAGTTTTATGCAACATGAAGTAATTAGGGGACTCAATAGAATCAAGGAAAATATACCTTTTTGACATGAAAGTTTGTATGTATGTTGCTTTCTAAGTAAAGTAGGTACTTAAAATAAAATAAGTGACCTCCGTATTTTTTAAAGGCTATTAATGTATTATTTTCATAATGTGATCGATTAATTCAATTGTACGACCTCTGTAGCCGAAAGGCGAAAATTCTGGACTTAGCGTCGCCATCTCTGAGGTTCCGAGTTCGATTCCCGGTTGGGCCAATGTAGAAAACGAACTTTTCTGTGTCTTCTCTTCTCTGTATTTATTAGTAACTACTTACTAATAAATATTAATCAATTAATTAGTATTTTAACAAAAACACAGAGTTGGGGTGAACCTTATTTTGTTTTGAGTAGTATACCGGCTGACTTCTTAAGCTGTCTAAAAAAATTGGGTATGATAGGTAAATGAAATAGATGTCAATGGCACATAGTTATTTAAACTTTTTACTTTAATATTTTTTATTTATTTTTGTTTGGGGTCTACTATTATTTATTTGTAAGTGATTTACTAAGAGAATGGAGAAAATATAATAATTAAAAACTATTAATGAGTGCCATTGGCATCTATTTCATTTACCTATCATGTTTTTTTTTTCAGTAGCTAAAGAAGGTCAGCTCCCAAAATAATTCGTCAAGTATTACTATTCCCCAATTTTTATTGCTATTTTTGTTTCAGATACGAGCCAAAATCACTCCCGAAATTTCCTTCTTGCGACCATAATCAAAAAGCTTTTCGGTGCAACCTAGTTTCTTGTCAAGACATCCGAAAATTTCATAGAAATTTTTATAAATGTAAAACCAAAATCGATCAAGATAATTTTTTGTTAAGATATTGTCTTGTCAATCAAAACACAAAAAATAATCCAAACAGTAATAGGAAATTAACTATTAAGTACATAATTTTATATATAATTTTTTTTCAATAAACAAATTGTTCCCGCTCTTTGTTTTTAATTTGTTCATTTTCATACATAGCTACATACAGTTTAGTGAGATTGTTCTCTAGGCTTCATAGCATAACGCCATCCATCGAGCGTTAAAGGTTAGTTGCAAAACCCCCTATAGGATGACAGTTAATTTTCAAAATCCGCTATAATGACAGGTTGCCTGCAAATTCCTCTATAATAGAATTGAGTTTTAAATTTTCTTGAAAATGCTCTTAAATATGAAAAGGCTTTTCACATTTATATGGATTACAATGCCGCAGCAATCATTTTATCATGAATTATTACCTTTGGCATTAAATTAACTACAGTAGATTCAATAAAAACGTTTTAAACAAAATTTCCCAAAGATAATTTAGTGGGTTTTGAAATTACACCCCTTTATATTGCAAGTTAAATAAGAGCTTTTAAAAAAGACTTATTTTATCGTCATTAAACTATGACCTAAGGACTTATTAATCGTTAATAATTATAGATACGAATATAATAATCAAAACACGTCATTATTCTAGTTAACCTAAAATATTTGGATAAATACCACGTCTAGTGATAATGCTCCCTTTATGCTAAATAACGAGCATTTAAATTACTTATTATAATTATTCATAATACATAGGTATTTAAAATGTTACATTTAAATAATGTTAATTATACTCGCAACCAATATCGTCCATCGTTCGTTTAGTTCCTTTTCTTCTTTATATGCCATTTCTTTCAAGTTCAGTTTTTTCTCGGTGGTAATATGTTGCCATGCATGCCATTACATACATGTTTGGTAACAAGTATTTTAGAAGCAATTATTAAACCGCTTTGTAATTTTAAGGTCATTCGGAATTTCGAAACATATTTCTCTAATGTTTACCATATCCATTAAGAGGAAAATTTTAATATAACAGCTGTTTGTGACTTTTGGTTTTACGAACTTAGGCGGCTCGTTCGTTGCGATATTATTCACCATTTTTGCGCTTGTATCAAATATAAGGTAATATATTCTCAAAGTTTTGCAAATGATTTTCGCATATATTATATTACGAGAGTAATACTACACCTACAACCAATTTAAAGCTAAGAAAGTGACAGATACGTAGTATGCATCGGCTCTCTTAGCCTTCAAGCCGGAATAAAGCAGTTGTTACTCTGCTTATTGTTGACGGTCGGATGGTCCTTTAGAAGCTCGTAGCCGACTCTTCTGAAAGTCTTCTTCCAGAGTACTGCGTGATGCCGACGTCGGGAACTCTTCGGCTGTCTCAGAGGCACACTGGGGGTTATGTGTTCTGCGTTAATCTGCTGTCAGAAGCAGCATCGTCGGTGACGTTTCTGCTGTCTATATTTATATCTTGAGATTTTGAGAGCTCTGCGAATGATTCGACTTGCGTTTGTGAGTCATGACAAAAGAAAGATGAAGTACATTACTGCATTAAATATTAGGCGGTCATGTTTAAAGACGTTTCAGTTAAGTTGATCATCCCACAGGAACAGCCAATTTTTTCGGGATAAAGTAGCCTATGTTTATCAAGGATTATACGCTTCCGAAGTTCACTCAAATCCCTTGATCCGTTACAGCGTAAAGAAGTAACGGACATACACGTCCACTCACTTGCTCACAAGCTTTTGTAGTATAAAACTAAACTATATTATTAGTGTGAACATGATGCCATTTGATATTTTAAAATCCATTTTTGACACCACATCTATAAACCTTAATAAGTGAGAGTTCTTCGTATAAATAATTTATGAAATAAATTGAGCCACCACAATATTATAACAGTTATTATGATAATATTATAAAATAAATTTTTAATAATTAATGTATCGAATTTCAAACTTCTATGACTACGACAGGCACCGAGGATATTTCATAAGGTTTCTCTTTTCTGTTTTACTAATTTTAGCACACTAAAATAAATAAATAAATAGCCAAATAACAGCTGGGCAATCAAGAATTTATATTAAAATATTTTTAAGGAGTTTAAACTTGATAAAATATTCAATGTCGTGTATATTAGAAAAACTATTTTTTTCTTCTACTAGTAACATCTAGTAGAAGATTGCAGTGCAGTGAAAACGCTGGTCTGCGGATGAACACATCAAAAACGAAGATCATGGTATTATCTATACACAGCTTCGATGACATTGCTATCATTGTAGCGGGCCAAAAAATTGAAAGGGTGCGCAAGTACAAATATCTAGGGACATGGCTTAATGACACCTGGAGCTGTGAACAGGAGGTTAAGACTCGCATAGAAATAGCTCGAAGTGCCTTCTGCATTGCGTTAAAAAAAGTACTCTGCAATCGCAGACTTAAGATCCCTGTGCGCATACGACTCCTACACTGCTACATCTGGCCTATACTTCTTTACGGATGCAAGGCGTGGACAATTAAAGAAGATCTCATGAAACGTATAGAAGGTTTCGAGATGTGGGCATATAGACGTATGTTGGCCGTTAGTTGGACTTAAAAGATCTCGAACGTATAAGTTCTGCGACGCGTCAATCAGAAACGGCAACTTTTGGAGACTATCATGAAAAGAAAAGTTGCATATCTCGGACACGTGTTTAGGCATGAAAGATATGAAATTTTGTAACTCATTATGATGGAAAAGGTTGCCGGAAGGAGAGCTGTTCGTCGCAGAAAAAAGTCTTGACTGCGCAACATCCGAGAATGGACGGGAATCGGGAGTGTTGCCGAGCTCTTTCGCCTCGCGAAGAACAAGAAGGAGTATTCAAAGCTGACTGCCAACCTTCGCTAGTCGGAGAGGCACTCGAAGAGGAAGAAGTAACATCTAAGGAGATAAATTTATAATGAGATAAAATAGCAATTCTTATAATTATATAGGTTGTCATTGCCTGATACAAGACATAGTTATATTTCCTTATTTTATCGACTTTACATCAGTAAATTTATAATTTGTATCAATATAGATTCTAACACCTTAATAACAAGCAA
The DNA here is from genome assembly GCA_029286625.1 of Parnassius orleans. Lineage (NCBI taxonomy): Eukaryota > Metazoa > Arthropoda > Insecta > Lepidoptera > Papilionidae > Parnassius > Parnassius orleans. The sequence goes on from JAGSMP010000142.1 coordinate 201,839, forward strand.
TAATGTCTCAATTAACTTTAAATTTGTGAAGCAATTGACTACATATTATCAATTGAATATAACAACTTTGATAACAGGCAATGGTATTAAGTTACATAATCTAGCGATTTCATAACAATATTTTGTATTTATTTGTACAAAAATGTAATGAATTATTATGATTATTGACTACAAAAATATTTTATAGTATAATGGTGATACACGATCATACAGTCCACGTGATGGTAAGTGGATGCTATGGCCCATAGATATCTACACCTATCCTCAGTTAAGAATCAAAATGCACATGTGTTGTCACCCCTTAGGACTAAGATGGAATGTCTCGTTTCAAGTAAAATGCGTGCCCGATTCTCTACACTCACTATACGAATCACAACAGCATAAAGCTGCTGTTTTACTCTGGTATTCTGTACGAACGTTGTCCTTCGCCGGTCGAACCAACTTCTTCGTGCCACAACTATAATATAGCTGCAGTCTGGCTCTACTACTTGTAATAGTATAATTTAAATAGAAGAAATGCTGAAACTTGCTCAGTTTATACCTATGTCAATCCGTCAAACACTTTATTTCCGCCGATGCTATACAATAAAACTTGCAAAAGGTTGAGAAATTAATATAAACAAAAATATATTATTAAATAAATATATACTCATCATTATTGATGTCAATAGAAATAAACTATAAGAGTAGAATTAAGTTTGTGCTTTAAATAATTTTTTTACAGTGTAGTGGCGGTATAATAATATGCACTACCTCATATAACGCCGTGGGTGTCTTAAGAGGCGACAGAAGGAAACAAATCAGGAGATGGGCAGCAGGGTCTTCCTAACAACGACTGAAAATAAAAAAAACTGCGGTTGCCAACCTGCTTGCCAAGTGTGGCATCTATGACAAATATCCCCCTTATGAGGCAATCTATGGGGGAGCCCAATGTTCAGCAGTGGACGTTAATAGGTATTTAATAATACAAATAAGCATACAAGTTTTAATATTAATCCGCCGTTGCTTCTAATTTAAAACTATTTTCTTGATTTGCGTGTCGGCTTTGGCTAGAGAATCGTAGCTACAGTTACACTGCTGATCGCTGTCGAAGCAAGTGAGCAAGCAAAATGATCGTAGAAATTTTAATATTTATTCTGACCACTTTAATTGTGTATTTTATTTACATATATAAACGCAATCATAAATATTTCGATGAAAGAGATTTAAGATATAATCCGGGTGTACCTATTTTCGGCAACGTATTAAAAAGTACATTTCTCATGAGGCATATCGTTGAAGACATTGATGCTATATACAAAGAATTTCCAAATGAAAAGTAAGTGACTCTCTTCGTAAACAATTATTTTATGTTTAATTTTCTATTGGAAATGTAGTTAATTTTACTACATGATTTGCACCCATATTAATTATCTTATTATTATATTAATGACATACCTGTTATAATTCATCATGTTACCTATAAATTTTAACAAATAAATAATATTTAGGATATTCTTAATGTATTTGTCGGTATTAGTTAATATAAAACCTATTTAGTTCTTATAATATGAATGACAGCTTAAAGTTATCTAATGCTTCAATCTGACAAATATAATTATGTCGAAATTCGGAAACAAACAACAGAAGAAAAATCTATGTTTATTTTATAAACATATATTTATGTATAATTCTCATATTAACATTCATCTCTAAAAACTTAAACGATCATTCTTAAATTTGTTGCACCAGCAGTACACGGTTGCCATAGAAGAGCCTCTATCTATACATGCCGTTAGAAGTCTATTAAAAGATTCATTCTATGTTGGGCGAAATTTGAAATCATAAAATATCATCGCTCGAAAACGTTTCTGAAGTACATCTGATCGAGATCGAGAAAAAGAAATAAAATAGTATGCACCCCGAATAATTTATCGAAACAAGTGTAATGTACCAAAGAGCCGAATTATACTATAAATTGCCAATTGCCAAAAATATAAGAGAATCAAAAAACATAATATCTACGGAGCGCAACTTTATAACAAATTACCCGCACACATAAAAAATTAGCTCGTTCAACGCATTCAAGAAACAATTATTGTATGAATATCTTGTTGCAAATGACTCACTTAAATAATCGTGAATGCGTTGCGCGGGTGAAGTTTGTGTATTATTTTAATTTGGTGAACGACTTTGGAATTTACCTTCAGCTATGTACTCATGTAAGTGACATGCATTTGTCTTAATGAGTAATAAAGATCTTTAAACCTTAAACTAATAAACACATTTCACACACCGCAATAATATGAGTCACTTCCAGTCACGCTTGATCTGTATAATAAACATGTTAACTTTTATTCCAGTCCGAGTATCGAACAAATAAACAAGTCATTACCGTCAAAAATTTGATAAAAGTTTATTTATTTATTTTGCTTTTGCAATTATTCCAAAAAATTTGTAATTTGTTTTTTGTAAACTATTGTCATGTAAGAGGATGTATTTAGTATATGCTTATAAGAATAAAGATATCTCAGACCAGAAAAACGTGGAGGAAAATTATTTTTACTTGTAAATAATCGTATTTTCAAAATAAATTATTACTGGTCAGAGATCACATATTAAAAAATAACTTTTTCGTATATCATTCTACGTGGCCTAGCATAAGATCCACAATGGGCTCCTCCTGCTACCGCACACACATGTATGCAACTATCTAAAAATAAATTATTAGGGACCCGATTCACTAGTCGGAGGTCTACGATCTAGGGTACGAAGTGTAGTTACTATAGCCAATAGGTAAAGGCACGATTTAGCCTAAGCCGCGCAATCCTTAGACTCTAAGGTATGCTACGCCATGTCTTCGTCTCTACCATAGTGGCGGTACACGGTTGTCAGCTTTCTTTCGACTATATGTATGACACAGGGACTTATGAAAGCATGATGAGCACAGAAAGCAACTACACCAGGTGGAAAGTCATTGAATCCTATCTAACAGAACAGACTCCACTTTTCAAGCATATGCATTTTTATTTAATTTACTTAGTGAATTTGCATTTTTTTGATTTGATGCCACTATGGAGGGCTTTTTGATACTAAACTATCTCAGAAATATAATAGTAAATCATTTAGTAGTGACCAGCGACCCGTAACGGCTTCGCACCGAAAGCAATAAGTATATTCGACCGAATAACCTTTGGTGACCTGTTATGACTTGGGGTCGTAGGTTTTCTACCAGTTTGATGTGTAGTTCTCTTATTATTCTATTCACGTTATAATCTTTTTGACACTTATTCTTATAGAGCATTAAGATAAGATAACCAAATGTTAACTCCAAATTATAGTATAGTGATTTCCAATGAGTGCCTACGTTATGAAGTGGTTCTAGCGTTAACCTGCAATCCTATTCTAAAGAAAAAATAAAATTACGGCTAAGTAAAGCTTAACCTATATAAAACCTTTGGACATCTTCTCAATCCTATCCATAAAAAAACCAATAAAATCTTTTAACCAAAACGAAGTAACGCAAATTTATGGTGGTGTTTCAAAGGCATTAAAAAAAAACGCGTCGCACGACCACTCGCAAACGACCTGTGCACTTGCGTGTGTTAGCAACTTCCCGGTCCGGGCCCCATTTCGTTAATATTAACATCTCGAACACTCGGCAATCACCGGCAATGAACGTCGAGTTCAAGTATGATCGTCTTATTGGAGTGTCATTTTATGCGTGCGAAAATCTAAGCTACTTATCTAATAGGTTTGGGTTAAAGACATTTAATCTACAAAATGCATAAAGCAATGGTTACTGAACTAAAGTTTAACTGCGTGTGTTTTAAAAACTTTATTTTTTGTTATTGCGAGTTAATCTTTTTAGATAGTTGCAGACTTTTTTTGAGTACTCTTCGGGAAGAACAATGCCATACATTACTTTCATATCACTTTGTCTATTAACGTATCATTTAAGTTTTCGATCACTGTAACAGTGAAGAAAAATTGTGATTGATATTTTGGTTAATTGAATAATCGTGTTATTTTTTAATTAAATTAATTAAAAAATAGAATAGGGCGATACCATGCAACGTATATTTTTTATGTAACCGATTTCCTAATGAAACCGAGTTCCTCATTAAAATAATATTTTGCCTATTTGTTTGGAATATATATTTCTAAACTTTCTTAAATATGCATCCATTCCATTACAGCTAATCACATGTCCACTGCTGAACATAAGGCGCCCCCATAGATTGCCTCACAGGTGGACAAATTGCCATAGTTGCTACGCTTGGCATGCTCGTTGGCAACCGCAGTTTTTTTATTTATATTCAGCTGTTATCAGGAAGATCCTGCTGCATTCCTGAAGTAAATTTAAAATAAAATACTTTGTGTAATATTTACCATGTTCCCTCTTAACAATTTATTCTCTCCATTAGTGCTATATATTTTTCTTTGTCTAAATTTGCACTGGTATTATGGATTGATCACAATACAAAATTTAATAACTTTATCCTAGCATTCTGATCAGGATCACCAGGATAATTCTCTCTAGAATCATCACAGTTCATGATCAATGAGTGTTTTTTAAGTGTTCTTAAATTTTAATATTATTTTAATATTTGTATTTATACACTCTCATTCATATTTTCGAGATAACAGTTAGGTTTATATTTTCGAGATAATGTCATATTTTATGTTTGTTAATATTTTTTATATTATTCAGAAATAATTTTTAGGTATGTGGGGTATATCGAAGGCACCTCACCAATCATACTTATCAGAGATCCGGAAGTAATCAAGCATATTACGGTCAAAGATTTCGATCATTTTGTAAACCATAAAATGTTCTTTCCTGAAGATATTGAGCCATTGTTCGGCGACAGTCTTTTAATGATGAAAGGTATATGTTATTATATTGATAGAAAATGCTTTATCACCATCATCATCATCATCACCACAGCCTATCAAAAGTCCCTTCTGAGTATAGGTCTCTCTCATAGATTGCCCCATGGGGAATATTAGTCCAACTATGATTATGAACAATGCTTGGCAGGCGGATTGTCAACCGCAGATTTCCATTATTTCGAGTTGAAAATACTACTGCCCATCTCCTGTTTTATTTTCATCTGTCGCCTTTTATAACACCCATGTGATGTTATGTAATAGTAAATATTCTAATCACTACACAGGTAAACAATCTTTATATAATTATATTACTAATAACATTTTTTTTAGTAAACTGAGGAAATACGTACGTACTGTGGAATCTCTTTAACACGTGGTATCTAATATGTATAAGTAAATAATCTAAGATTATATCGCTTCCAACACGAGAGGTAGATGTGATAATATTATCTTAATATAAAATACTTTGTATCTAATTATAAGTGAACCATTGTATGTTCTTATGAGAAATAAAATTCTTTAAACTGAAGTTTAATAATGGTGATATAAACTCGAAATTAAACAATATAATGCAATATATTATAATATAATATAATTATTTGCCTTTCTTAGGGCATTACATTGTGGTAAAAACAGTTAAGATGCCTCCTATAACAATATTTTTATAAGCATTCAAATATTTACTTCATAATATTAATAGGTCAGTAAATTAAACTTTATTTCAACTTTATTTTCGTTGTAAGATTGTTTGTCTAATTGTCGTTAAAATCTTGCCATTTGTTTATTTATATATTGATAATAGTTAAGATCAAGCTTTTTAATTTCTTTGTTTTTTTTAACCTTGATAAATAAGTTATAAAGACACTTAAAACGTAAATAATATTAAAATGTAAAACATTATTAAAATATTATTATAAATAATCCATTGACATAAAAATATGAAAAAATCATAAAAACATCTTTTATTCAACTAATATTTTTAGTACAGACGACAAACAAAGTGAAATAATTCGTTACTATTTTATTTATATCTTACTTTAATACTGTACAATTAACATCTCAATTTCATGTAGATTCTAATTTTATTTGTGCTGATTCAAAAATCAAAAAATCCAGACGACAAATGGCGGGGCATGCGAGCAACGCTAAGTCCGGCTTTCACAGCATCTAAAATGCGTCAAATATTACCGTTCATGGCAGAAATTAGCGATAACATTATACAACATTTGAAAGGTAAGTCAATTATAGCATATTTTTTGTTAATTTAATTTATCACTGAGAAAGAAAAATCATCAATAGCAAATTAAAAGAAAACGTAATAAAAATATAGTAAACGGAACAAAAATAACGACCGTGAGAGAAAGAAATGAACTCAAAACGGTCTTTCAGGTAACGGTGAGTGGAGGGATTAAACAGTAACGCTATAAACAGAATGGATGTGAGTGTTCTTGCAAATTCGTATCGGTAGGCTCTTGAGATGTTTACGAATTTCTAAAATTTCATCTTATTTATGGATCCCAAAAATGAATCGTAAATAAAAAAAATTAGCTTGCTCAAATTTACTTAACTATGCTTCGGTAATGTTAAGATAGCAAACATGCCCAGAAGTAGTGACTGAGTAAACGCAACTTTAATTTCAGTAGGAAGAAAATTAACAAATCTCCGCAGATAAATTAGAATTGAAAATATATCCTACTTACTTCATTAATCTGCGGATTCTATGTCAGACATGAGTCAATATTACTTGATTCTTAGCTTTATCATATTATTGAGAAGAATAGGTTGTAGTTAAAAAAGTCATCCACAACAACTGATAGTTCTAGAACTACCAACAGTTATTGCTTGAGTTTTTATATGGTTAATGCAGAATCAGACACGACCAGAGTGAAATCAGGCACAGGATCAACGGCTTTACATAAAACACCACCAAATCCGGGCTGCTACTGAAATTTCTTGACATTAAAGTCAAATAACTGATTCGAACTCGGTACTACGTGATCTAAAGTCGCGCTTAGGATCACTAGACCAACGACGCAGTCACTTGACTTAAGAGTACTTAAATACACTCTCAGAGATTAAGCAAGTGATTACAAAACCAGTCATAACAAAAAACTACAACGGTAGATTTGTGGAGAGAGTGTAATATATTCAACAAAATAATAAAATTTGAAACAAAATTAATATAATCATTAAAAGCACTTTACATTACACACTACTTGTGTGTAAAAAGGTGACAAAATCATTGTTTATAAACTACATTCAATTTCATATTATTGAATCTCTGATTTTTGACGATAAAAATTTATCTTTGGAACAGTTCCTAAAGTTAGTCATCATTTATTTCATTAATATATTTACCAAGGTAGATGCACAATGAAACGAATGCGCGTGGTTTTGTATGAAGAGCGTTTGTAACAACATTTTGGACACATTCGCATGAAATTGGCATTTTGTAAACACAATTGAATACTTCCGACAGCCTTCAACTTGAATGAACTAGTGTTATTGTAAATATTTTCCGGCAATATTTACGTTTAATCAATTGCTACTTAGATGTTGTTTTATGAATTTAATATAATTATTTTTTATAACATTTAAACGTATAACTGTAGTTTGTTTGATGATTCTGTTTTCAATCTTGCGTTTGTAATTCTGCTATTTAAATTTATTTTACTTTTCGATTTATTTGACACTAGTATTATATCAAACTACTAAATTTCTAATAACATCTTACCGATAAAACATAATACTAACGTATAAATTACTATATACTGTTACAGACTATTAAAAGTTCACAGCTAAACATAGGCCTCCAGATATATTGCCTCATAGGAGGGTTGAATGCCATTGTTGCCATGCTTGGCAAGCGGGTTGGCAACCGCAGTTTTTAATTTTAACATGTAGTGGCGGTCTAACAATCCACTACCCATATCGTCCCCTGGAATAGAAACAGAAAGAGAAACAGAAACTTTTTTATTCAATATAGATTATAAATAATACTTATTGAAAGTCACTCTTTTGTTTAATTACCACTGGTTCGAAAAAAAACCTCTGTCCTGGGAAGAACCAGCAAGAAACCCAGCGGGACTTTTTTTTTAAAAATAACAGCTTACAATCATGTATGTTACAAAATTAACCACACAAAACAAATTAGAAATAGCTTGGTAGCTAACACCTCATTCCCAGGGGTTATCATCATCCATAAATGCCTTAATATTATAATAACCCTTTTTATACAAACTATGTTTAATAAAGTTTTTGAATTTTAAACAGGTCGAATTTTGTATATTCTCTGGGATTTTGTTGTAAAAGCGTATACATCGCCCCAATAATGAATTACTGACTCGGTGGAGTCGAGTAACTGGTACTACTAGCTTGTGTTTGTTCCTAGTATTTACAGAACGAATATCACTTATTTTTGTATAACTACTTTTATTTTTGTATACGTACATTACATTTTCATAAATGTATTGAGAGGCCAAAGTTAATATATTAATTTCCTTAAATTTTTGTCTGAGCGACTCTTTAGGTTTTAAATCATAGATTGCTCTTATGGCCCTCTTCTGTAAAACAAATATAATTTCAGTGTCAGTTGCGTGTCCCCATAGCAAAATACCATACCACATTATGCTATGGAAATAGCTAAAGTAAACAAGTCTAGCTGTTTCCACACTGGTAAGATTTCTAATCTTTTTTACAGCATATGCTGCAGAACTAAGTCTGCTTGCTAACTTTGATATATGGGGGCTCCATTGAAGCTTCGCGTCTAGTGTTATTCCAAGAAAAATGGTGGTATCGACAAGACTCAGTTCCTCCCCATTTAAAATTACATTAGTATTTAATTGTCTGACATTTGGAGTCATGAAGTTCATACGTTTCGTTTTAGTGCTATTTAAACGCAAGTTATTAACATTAAACCAATTTACTAATTTAGATATAGCATTATTTACTTCGTCATATTTTAATAATTGTCGTTTTAATTTGAAAATTAATGAAGTGTCATCAGCAAATAATACTATATTATGATTATCCCCCACTATATAAGGTAAGTCATTAATATATACAAGAAACAGAAAGGGGCCGAGAATTGAGCCTTGAGGCACGCCCATTTGTACTATCGACCCAGAAGAGCTCATACTATTAATGACAACTTTTTGAGTTCTGTTACTTAAATATGAAACAATTAATTTAAGAGCATTACTTCTTACACCGTAGTGTTGTAGTTTCCAGATTAATGTTTCATAGTGGACACAATCGAAGGCTTTGGATAGGTCACAGAATATACCCAAAGCATCCTGTGAATTCTCCCATGCATTGAAAATATATTTAATCAGCTCAACACCAGCATCAGTTGTCGAGCGACCCCTTGTGAAACCGAATTGATTTTTATGAAGTAAATTATTAACATTAAAAAAAAATTAACATTTGATCAAGAATAATTTTTTCAAAAATTTTACTTAGTGTTGGCAGTACAGAAATGGGTCTAAAATTGGCGGGGTCTAATGTACTACCAGATTTAAATAAAGGTATTACTTTACTATGCTTCATCAAATCAGGAAACACACCATATTCGATACTAGTATTAAAAATAATAGCTAGTTGAGGCGCGATTATATAGATTATAGATGCAATAACTTTAACGGAAATGCCCCACAGATCCGCAGTTTTCTTAACATCAATAGTTTTAAAATATTTTACAATATCTTTTGATGATATTTTATGAAATGTAAAATTCTTTGTACACGCATTTACATTTTGTTTAAGCAATAATTCGGCGACGGCAGGAGAAGAATTCAGTGACATAGTGGTTAAGATCGGAATATCCGTAAAATACTTCTCAAACCATTGCAACATCCTGATTTGATTCCGTTAATTTGATGTTTAAACTCAACCGGTAGTTTGAATTGCGAGAGTTGACCTTACCAGTTTCACTATTAATTATACTCCACGTCATTTTAATTTTATTAGAAGCCGTCCTAATTTTGTTGCTCAAATGCAAAGACTTGGCTTTGGAGCACACTCCTTTAAATATTTTTGAATATTTTTTAACATATTCCCTAAATTCGACGCTAGGGCTATATGACCTTTCATGGTAAAGTTCATATAACCTTTGTCTGCTCTTATGGACTCCTACTGTCGCCCATTCATTGAAAGCCTTCCGACTGTTCAAGGAGAACGATTTAGAAGTAAAAATATTATCAAATTCATTGCAAATAAGTTTAAACACTGTTCCATGCAAAAAATTAGGATCATTTTGGTATGAAAGTGATAGAAGTTTCTTCACTATGTTACTTCTAAACTTCTCCAAGTGACGTGCACTTACAGGAACAAACACAATTTTCTCATCTACTTGCTTTTTGTGAACATAAGGTAACGAAACTAACTGTCCACAGTGATTAGAGGGAATTAAATCAGGAGATGGGCAGCAGCGTCTTCCTAAGAACATAAATAGTACAGTAAAAATATATTGATTTGAAAGTTCGAGGCCTAGAATCCGTATTTTAACGCAAATTTGAGCGTAAATAAATAACATTATACGTATGAAACGATGATGACGAGATGATCACTACAGATTTTTTTATTAGTTACTAGGAAGATGCTGCTGCTTTCTTTGTTTCCCTCTGTCGTCTTTACGAAACCCATGGGATGATATGGGGTTGTAGATATTCTTATATTGCCACTACACGATAGGTAGTAAATTACTATATAGTATTACAAAATTTACCTTCAGTGTGCCAATACAACTCTACAATGTAGAGTTGTATTGGCACACTATCGAAAAGTCTGACTATCTTCCTCTATCATAAAGTTGGAATGTGATCATCCTTATGTGACCACCTTTCAGTCAGGAGACTGTATATCCTTAACTCTGTCTTTAGATTGCACAAGACACTGAAATACAACCTCAGAAATTGCGACAGAAGAAGAAGACATACTGTGGCCACAGTAGTTCCTATGAAAACAAGATTTGCCAGAAGGCAATTTAAAAGTCAGTCTGCTCATCTCTATAACTACATTAATAAAAATCTAAACATATATGCAATGACCCAGTACAATGTGAAAAAACACGTTACAGTGTGGTTAAAGACAATAGAGTATGATGTAACTGAAAATTTATTAAAATAAGTAGATCAATGTACACCATAGCATAAAAACTTACAGCAAATACTACAACACACACACATACACACTACACATACTTACTACATTTACTCACCACACACACACGCACACACGCACACACACACACACACACACACACACACATATATATATATATATATATATATATATATATATATATATATATATATATATATATATATATATATATATATATATATATATATATATATATATATATATATACACACGCACCCACTACACATACTCACTACACATACTCATTACACATACTCACCACACACATACACGCGCACACACACGCACACACGTTTAATCTTTATGTATGCGATCTTATAAGTATCAAAAAAAAATTGTTACGGAAGAGCGGGGTCCCCTAACACAGGTATTGATATACTTAAAAGGAGACCCCAGCCTTGTTATTGTATTTAAATTTAAGATACTGAATAATGAATTTTGAATTTTGAATTTGAATTTATAAGATAAAGTCAATTGCAGTGAATGTTTTAATTTCAACCCGAAATGGAATATTGTATGTGGTAAAAATAATGCAAGTTCAGTCTACGATAAATACTTACGATTTTTTATATTATAATCACTTAAATTAATGTAACTTAATATTTAAGCCAATATCAACAAGTACAATACTCGTATTTTAAGCCGGTTAAATATTTTAAAAGGACATCGTTCAATATTAAAAATTAATTGTTTGACCTATGATTTTAGATCACATCTCAGAAGACGTCGACGTCAGCGATGTGATATGTCGCTACACAAACGATGTCATTGCTTCTTGCGCATTCGGTTATCAAGTAAATTCCTTAAAGGATAAGGATAACGAATTTTACACAATGGGCCAAGCCTTTTTAATATGAGTACTTGGCAGAGACTTAAATTATTTTTTATAACAAATTTTCCGAAAGTTGCAAGGGTAACTATTAATTTACCATTGGCAAAATAAGAACAAACAAACGATGTACGATATTGGGAAATTAAAAATAACTAAAACACGTCAAATTTTCAGTCACTGGGATTCAATGTCTTTTCTGGGAAGTATTCAGGCTTTTTTGATAATTTAGTGAAAACTACAATAGAGCATAGAGAAAAACATAATATTGAAAGACCAGATATGATCCAGCTTCTTGTGGAGGCTTCTAAGGGTAAAATTAATTTAATAATTATGAATAATGACAACCTTAATAAGTATTAAAGGCTGTATTTTTAATTAATCTTAACAGGAAATTTAAAAACAGAAAACGTGGATATAAAAGACAACATTGTTTTCGAAGCAGAAAAGCTTAAGCAGCATAGAGATGTTAAACGTAAGTTGTCTTATTTTAATATATTTCTAAAAAAACTAGTACTAACTACTGCCGCCAAATAGTAGGTGTGGCCACTGCTGTGTTCCGGTCTGGATCTCAGTCTCTGCTTAATGATCGTAAGTTCGAATCCATCATTCGACTAACTAAACTTTATTTCATGTCATGTGCATGCACCGTTGCGCGCGCCAATTTGTTTGTTACTATTCCCCCTGACCTCACCGCGGATTTTCTCCAGTAAACAATACCTGAGTGAGCCCTTTTTGTAGACGAGTGGACGGTAATACTGTCATAATCCCCGTTTTACCATTATAAAAGGTAAAATAAGTAAATATATAAATAAATATCATTTTTAAATGAGATAATGCATTTTTATAGATTAAAAGAATGTGACTACAATTTCATCTTGTGGTAAGCGGTGATGAAGCCCTAGTTGGTAAATCTTACTATCTTAGCGTAACAGAAGTCTATTCACTCTTAGCCTTGAAGACACCCAGATTGTGATTGAACGAAAAGTCAGACGCGGACAAATAAAAAAAAATATGACTAAAATTCTACCTGGTGGTAAGCGGCGATGAATTTCTAGATGGTAAATCCTACTATCTTAGCGTAAGAAAAGTCTATTCACTCTCGCCTAGAAGACACCCAGATTGTAACTGAACAGAAAGACAGGCACCGGCAAATTAATCCACTCCTCAGCTTCCTTAATGTTAAGAGTGATGATGATTATTTATAATTTATTTTAATATCTTTTCCAGAATGGTCTTCAAAGGAATTGTCAAGTCAGGTGTTCCTTTTCTTCTTTGCTGGATTTGATACTTCTGCTTCAGCTTTGATTATGTGTATCCATGAACTTTCAATTAATCCCGCAGTACAGGAAAAATTGTACGAAGAAATTAAAGAATTTAAAGATAAAAATAGCAGCCTGGTATTTGAGAACATGAATGAGTTGAAGTATTTAGACGGCGTCATAAATGGTCTTTATTTGCTTTAAATTTACCAAACTTCGATTTCATAATTTTGCGTTGCCATTATTAAGCCTTTTTCATTCAGAATATGTGGTCCAATGGTTAGAGTTAATAATAATAATGTTATCCAGACCGAGTTTCAGTCACAACGGCCAGTTTCTAGCCATCTGCGCAGGAGAGGATTATAGTACCCGAGTATATGTGCAAGCACAAGTGCATTCTCTATTACCACATGGGTAAAAAAATTGTACAGAGGCAAAACTTCTAAGGAGCTGTCAAAATTTTTAACTATTTTGGTAGGGTTGCCACATAAGGATAAAATTAAATAAACAAAACGTTTATCAGCTTTTATTATATACTTACTACTTATATTTTTTTTATAAACTGCTTATTGTAAATATTTTTTTTTTCTTCAATTATTTGTTGTGCCTTTTAATTAAATGGTAAATTATGAAGCTTTTCCAAATAAATATTTTACAGGTCTTTTTTTTAGAAAAATTAATACAGGACTATTTAAAGCGATCCTCACAGTCTCTATTGTTGCCTTTTTGAAATCAAAAAGTTTTGAAAGTAGATCTTGTCGTCCGACTGCTTTTAACCATTCTTGCCGTCTGAAATAATAATAATAAAAGAAGATGAACCTACGTATTTTATTTATAATTATAAACGTAATTATTCAATTATAAACATTTTAAAAATAATTATTCAATCACTTATAGGTAGGTAGGTCACTTAAAGGTGAGTTATTTATCTTCCACATTAAAAATAATAAATTATAGTCAAGTCTTACCTAGTGGAGTCTTTGGGATAATTAAAAAAAAAATATTTTATTTGTTCTATTATTGTTCATACAAACAGCACAGTAAACCATATTTACACTTTTTATATTTCATTTGACACGAATAATTCTTTAAAAAATAAAATTTTACACTTATTAGTCTTTACATCACCCTGAGTTTGAGCACTGGCCGAGCCGGTTTAAAGCAGTTTCTCTCTGGACATAACGGGTCGGCAGTGCTCAAGCACACACGCGCCTCAAGCTTGTAGTAGTGTAATTATAATAGCGCGGTTATATGAAACTGTACGGTACGGTTTCTTTACTCATGTGCTATCACTCTTATAGACCAATGAGACGGTTATCTGTTACCCAACGGTTTTACGTGCTTTCCGAGGCACGGGAGTGAAACACCGCCAATGTCCTGAATCAGGGCTGCTACTGAGAATTTATCGACAGAGGAACGCCATAACAAATATTTTCCCGACACGGGATTTGAACCAGGAACCTCATGATCAACAATCGCGTTTACGACCACTAGACCAATGAGGCGATCAATATTATTCATGTATGTAAATTAGTTGCTTTGATTAGCATACCGCTGGACAAAGATAACACGCCAGCTGGTTGCTCATACACACTACGCTTGGCAACTGGGTTATAATATCCCTGCTGTACCCTGCAATACCCTTGCACTCTTCAGTGCTGCTCCCTATTACAAGGTTGAGAATTTAGTTGAGTTGAATTCCTAACAAAGTTCTTATTGTATTTTTTTAGAAACATTTCGCAAGTGGGCACCAGGTTTAATAATTGATAGAGTGTGCACTAAGCCTTATGAATTACCACCACCTCGTGAAGGTGGAAAACCATACAAAGTAAGTTTCTTTTAATGTTATCTACTCTTGAATAAAATGAATTAAATATTCTTCGGATATTTTGTAACATTCCTGAATTGTGCTTACTTTTGTTTATAAATGCAGTTACAGCCCGGAGATGTCGTTTATAATGTGATGAACTCTATTCACATGGATCCAAAATACTATCCAGACCCAGATGTATTCGATCCTGATAGATTTTCAGACGAAAGGAAACATGAGATGACACCCTTTACATTTATGCCGTTCGGTACCGGTCCGCGTTTTTGTATTGGTAAGTTAAAATTAAACTAGTCGCAGTGAGCGTAGACTGAATAAAGAATAAACTAAATTCTTCAGCTAATTTACGCTGGTATTCTGTGAGAGCGTGATCCTTCCCCGGTCACTTTCGAAACACATGCTATAACTATTATATAGCCGGCATGGCTCTACCACGTCCAAAATCTGTTGGATATCGTTCTATAAAGTAGTACGTAAGATCTACCTTACCGTGTAGGGGCGGTGTAAGAACATCAAATACACAATATCGTCTCGTGGTTGTCGTAAGAGGCGACAGAGGGAAACTGAAACAGGAGATGGCCCAACATGGGAGGGTTGCCAACCTGACTGCCAAGCGTGGCAACTATGGCAAAATTCCGACTAGGAAAAAATTTTTGGGTGAGGCCTATGTTCAGCAGTGGATTTTTATAGGCAATGATAATAATAAGATCGCAACTACCAAAATCGCTTAAATGGAGGTTCGCACCTTCGGCGTTGCTCCTCGTGACCGGATTTAGTATGATATGTCTTGCGTAAATGTGATGGTTATACCACCATGTATATACATATACGTGGTAGAGCAATGCTACAGCTGTATTATGGTTCTAGCGCAAATGAGTCGGCTCGGCCGGGATAGGACCATGCTTTATGCTGTTGTGTTACATAAGGTGAGTATGGAGACCCGGAGAACCTTTCTACTGGAAAAGGGGAATTACATCTTAGTCCTCAGTCCTGAGGGGTGACAACGCATCTGGATTTTTTTCATCCGCTAATCGACAATACATCCACCGGTCATCGGTGAATTGTGTGCTTGTTTTTCACCCTTATTCAATAAAAAAATATAAAAGAAGTATAAACGTACATGTTTGGTAAATGTGGGTCATTGCATTTTAACACTTAATCATTTTAAAAATATAACCCAGAACAATAGGTGAATAAACCTTAAAGTGTGGTGGAGGTGGTGTGGAGCAAAGGTTTTATGTCATAGTACTTAAATAAAAGAACTATGTCTATTACTACTATGTAGTATACCTTGCATTTTAATACGCATGGGTGGCCGCTGTTTATGCACTACAGCATCTATTTCCAATCGAGTATATTACGAGCTCGTTTATTACCATTTTTGAATGAAAAATGCTTAGTTTCCTTTAAAATTGCAAAAACCTTATACACTTCACATGGATGTCTGTGGGTGTAGGAAACTCTGAAGCTTTGAGGAAAAACTCTGAGGAGGCTCATGACTTGTCGTGAAATATGGATAGGATCTGTCCTGTCTCTCCCCCGAACGGGTTACCGCCTTGTCGTGGTGGAGGGGCTTAGTAGCCGCGGCTTAGTCACCCGCGGTGAATAAAGAGGAACCCACTTGGCTGACCCGTGGTGTAGGGCTGGTTCGAGGTGGCTACTCTGAGTGGGCTTAGCGAGCCCACTTCTGATGTGTGTTGGAGGGCTGCGGCGAGAGGGGTGTCCTCTAGTAGTAGGTGGCTACTGCTTGCAGCTGAAGTGGAGTCGCGGAGGAAAAGGAGTGTTGGTATGACGATGCGCCACTCGCCCTATCCTTCGCGACTCTGACGGCACCGCTCCGTTGATGCGGTGGTGGTAGAGTTGCAGGGGGAGATGAGTGTCGGTATTGCGAGGTGCCGCTCTCCCTACCCTCCGCAGCCAAATCTTGGTTGGAGGCGGAGCCATAGACCTGATCCGCCGCTGGGGTCGGGAAAGCTAGTGCTTCCAAGTGCTCATTTTTCTGGCCCCATGGCCTCCGTGTATTGACTCGGGGGAGTCCGTTTCACAGTTGCAGTAAGAGGCCGTGGAGAAAGGCGCGCCTTGTGTTCCTGGTGTGCCTTACCTGAGAAGGAAGGAGGGGAAGAGAAGTCCTCCCCGAGGAATGGCTGCCATGGAGCGGCGCTGGTGGTTCCGCGCATGTGTGCGAAATGCGACGCGAAATGCTGCCAATATGCGATGAAGGTGGAACATCATGGGGTTTTAGTCGGTGCGAATCCACATAACAGCGAGACGGGTATGCATAGGCATTTCCCCATGAAAAAAAAGAAACTGTCCTGTGTAATCAATCAATTAATCTTTTTTTTTATATTATTCTAAGCCAGCGCTTAACTACAAACCTACCTGATGGTAAGTGGTGATGGAGCCTAAGATCGTGAAGCACATTGACTTAACAAAAGCCTATTCACTCTTGCCTTGAAGACACCTACATTGTAATCGGATGGAAACACAGATGCTGGCAACTTATTCCACTCCTTTGCTTTACGCATGACGAACAATGTAGCAAACCATTTGGTTCGAATGCGTGGTAAGTCAACAACGAAGGGGTGGAGACTGGCCGAATGTCTGATTGTCCGATGATGGAAGGGAGAGGGAGGAATTAAGTTATGCAATTCCTGCGCACACTATCCGAAATGCATCATGTATAAAACCGAAAGGCTGGCTACTTTGTGCCTGTGTTCGAGGCTGGTAAGATTGGTTTTAAACAAATTCGGGTCACCAGTAAGCCTCTTAGCATGCATTTACACTGAGCCGAAAGCTGCTAGGTCGCATTTTGCAGCACCAGCCCATATATGGCAGCAATACTCCATGCACGACCGGACTTGCGCTTTATATAAAATAAAATTTATGTAAGCAGCTGCCCCGGCGTGAAGAATCGCCGCACCTTTGCAAGGACTCCTAGCTTTCTTGCAGCTGCTTTGGCCTTGGACTCAATGAATCGCCTGAAGTTCAGATTAAATGATATCTTAACCCCCAACAACTGAAGGTGGTCGGTGCATTCTAGTCATACATTTCGGAAAGAAGGAGCCAAGGTGAGCTGGCTCCTTTTTGCAGTGAAGAGACACGCTTGTGTTTTAGAGGCGTTGAATTTCACAAGATTGGCATCGCTCTATTCGGAGTCTGCCTGTAGTGTTCACACACACACACTGTGTATTCACACGCTCTACCATAGTTTCTCTTTAGGACTGGATTTGATCCCGACTGGCCCGAAGACTTGGTTGGAATCTCTCCACAACTGTGCTATCGTCTTCATACCGGGCATAAGCAGATCATTAATATGCAGCAAGAAGAGAGTTGCGGAGAGGCGGACCCCTGAGGAACACCGGCGTTATTCGCAACAGGATCAGATGAGCAGCCATCGACGACGACCCAGAGAGGCCGTTCACTTAGAAAGTTCTTTACCCAGTCAATTAGACCAGGGGATAAGCCGTACTCTGGAAACTTATCCAAAAGGCTAGCGTGCCAAACTCTGTCAAAGGCCTTCGAGACATCAAGGGAAACAGCAAGTACTTCCTCACTGTTTTCGAGTGCCTCGCCCCTTACGTGTGTGGCATACGCTAGAAGGTCCCCAGTTAACCGATTTCGGCGAAACCCAAATTGGCGGTCACTAAGAAGGTCATTCTATTCTAGGTATGCCATTAAGCGGGCGTTCAATATACGCTCCACAATCTTGCAAAGTATGGAGGTAATTGAGATTGGCCAATGATTGGCGCGGTCGGTACGGCTGCCTTTTTTTGGAACAGGCTTCATGTTGGCTAGCTTCCAGGATTTTGGCACTAATCCAGTCCTAAATTAGAGGCGGAGCAAACATGTCAGCACAGGAGACAACTCGGGTGCACAAGCCTTTAGAACTATAGCTGGTATACCATCTGGTCCACTAGCTTTATTCACGTCTAGACACACCAAGGTTTTAAGAACCTTCTTATTTGTGATACGGACCTCCGACATAGAGGCACATGAGTAAAGAAACTGTACAGAGGCAAAGCTTCTAAGAGCTGTCAAATTTTTTACATATTTTGGTAGGGTTGGTACAGGAGGATAAAACTAAATAAACAAAAAGTTTATCAGCATTTTAATAAATACTTAAGATATTTTTTTTTATAAACTACGTATTCTAAATGTTTTACTTTTATAATTATTGTTCTTTAAAAATTAGTTTTGACTTTTAATTAAGTGGTAAATTCTATATTTAATGTAATTTTTTTTTTAAATAATCTATTGGAAAGCACTCGCATTTCGTAACAAATATAAAAAATCTTGGACACGTTTTAATATTTCACTACCAATATTTAAAATGTTTCTTTCGACGTCAAAATATTCGCGAAATTTTCGCTCAAGTAATTCAACAAACTCGGTAAAATTGTCAGGAAGTATTATTTAATTAAGTTCGTCGATTGTGCAATAAAGATTTTAAATAAATAAATATTATCCTTTCTTCATAAGAATGCGTTTCACATATGCTTTGAAATTATACGAAAGCAAATTATTAATACTAAATCACTAATATTACATCTACCCAAAAATGAGCCGCTAGCTTTATGAAGTCTGTACTTTGGTACAGCAAGTTTTTGATTAATTGCGCGTGTTAAAATTATGAACATCATTCATTTTGTCAAATATATTAAAATAGTTTCTTAAAGTATTTTTATTATCTAAAATAAAAAGGGATGCAATATATAACATATTAATTTCTTTAAAGTAGTCTCTGAGTGAGTCCCTTGATCTGATATTGTAGTACGTACATATAGCCCTTTTCTCTCGTATTAATATATTTTAAATATCAGCTGCT
This sequence comes from Parnassius orleans, assembly GCA_029286625.1. Taxonomy (NCBI): domain Eukaryota; kingdom Metazoa; phylum Arthropoda; class Insecta; order Lepidoptera; family Papilionidae; genus Parnassius; species Parnassius orleans. The sequence continues at coordinate 221,620 of JAGSMP010000142.1, forward strand.
GATCCTCACATAATAATCCAATTTTCGAGTAAATCTTGATTGAGACGTCTCATGAAGTTTTATTAAAGATTTTATAAAACTTCATGACTATGCGTGAATGAAATTCATGCTATTTGTAACGTCTTTCTGTCTATAACTTCTTATTCATTTTAGTTAGAAAAATGTTAGCATTTCTTCTAAAAACTCAATTTGATAACTATCGCATCGAAAAGCTCTTTTATATTTATTAGGAGATCGCAGTGTGCTTGAGTTTAAGAAATCAATTAAATTATTAATTTTATATATATGTATCTCTTGCGGCAACCTTGATAAGATTTAAATCTACGTAAACCATATTTACATTTTTTTATATTTCATTTGATACGAATTATTCTTTAAAAAACAAAATTTCACACTTATTATTTTTACACAACCCTGAGTTTGAGCACTGACCGAGCCGATTTAAAGCGGTTTATCTCTCTGTACGTGACGAGCCGCCAGTGCTCACGCACACACGCGCCTCAAGCTTGTAGTAGTGTATCTATCATAGCGCGGTTGTTTGAAGCTTTTCCTCTGTACGGTACGATTTCTTTACTCATGTATTAGAGGTCCCGCAGTGAGGTAATTTATGTGGAATGTTGTTGCCACTGTCCAGATGTGAATTGTAAGCAAAGAGAGACGCAAACAAGTCCGCATTCTCTTTAGCTGTATGCGCAAGTGAGCCATCCGGTTTTACCAGCGGAGGCAGTGTAGGCCGACAGAAGTTTGTCTCGACTGCTTTGGCGAGAGACCAAAAAGTTCTAGTGCCGGATTGTCTGGCAGAGAGTTTTGTGCCAATATGCTTAATGCGATTGAGACTAGCTTTCTGTAATGCTTTTTTGTAGGACTTGGCGGCCTGGTTGAAAGTTTTCTTCTTGGAGCTAATATCCGGAACTTTGCAGTTTCGAGCGTCAACCAACCTAAATCTAAATACTTTATTCTAGGTGCCAGATTTGCGTTGATGGAGCTAAAGGTTCTACTTTATCACCTCATTTTAAACTTTAAGATTTTAAAGTGCAAGAAGACAGTAGATCCGATTATTCTAAAGCCAGAAGACTTCAATATAAGAGCTTTAGGAGGGACATGGGTACGTCTAGAGAAGAGAAACTAGACAAGCTATGCTTTTTTACTTGTCAAAATATCCTATAGTTTTTTTGATAACAACGATTTTAATCTTACATTAATGTATTCGTTAAATGTATTAAATACTATTAATTAAATAAATGTTACGTATCACAAAATGCATGTTATATGTTTTATTCATTAACTTATTGTAATAAAATCTGAATGTTAATTGATGATATTTTCTGTCTAGAAAACCGTCTATATCTATGTTAATTACAATATGTAATAGGCAATAACCAGCCTTGACCATGTACCAGATCAATGGCGATGTAAAAATAGGCACTAACCTCATATCATCCCATGGTTATCGTAACAGGCGACAGAGGGAAACAAATCAGGAGCAACATCTTCCTAATCCCCTCTACTAGGCAATCTATTGAGGAGGTCCTTGTTCAGAAGTGAACTTTTGATATGCTGTAACCATAGTAGCAAGCAGGAGTACACATTCAACTGTTTTTCGGTTGCAAGGGCAAGACAACCAATGCATTCTTAGTATTCAGAGTTTTTGTATTCGTATTTATGGGCATTGCAATAATATGTACTGTAAGGAGGCACAGAGTACCTTTTAATCGCAAAGAATAAGTAAGTTTGAACCCGCGGGCTCTAATGCGTGTTGCAAACAATCAAGTATCTACATATTTTTCGGTAGAGACCGAAAAATATGTAGATACTTATTTTTTTATTTTTATTATTATTTATTTTTTACATTTTTATTTGAAGTTGGTTACGGGTACCCGTGGAGTAAAGTCGCGACTACTAATGGTCTCAGGCGAGACTATAAAATATCTTCTATACCATAATAAAACTCAAATACGACGATTTCGGTGCATTGAATTTTTTTTTTTGAAATTTCAATTGGGGGAAACATTGTCTGTCTATGCACACGCATCACGCAAAAACCTGTGAACGGAATTGGATGGGACTTTCACTACAGTATTACGTAGGGGTTACCGTTAGAATAATTATATATCATCACGCTGTCTATCATATGAGCTGGGCAGTAGGCATAATCTTCTCTTTTGTAGCTACAAAAAGTTTTAAATTTTACAATGTTTTAAAATTTAAAAATTACATTATCCGATTTTGAGTTTTTATTATATTATTCCTATCCGTTATTTACTAAATATCATAGTTTTTATTTTAGTGTATTAATCAATGGCACTTTAGGTATTTTAAAGCACAGTATGGTTTTATTATACACGAGTTATGATATAGGACACATCTTTAATAATGATTGGTTTCAACGCAACGTTTTTAATAGATCGGCAAATGTTATTTCCTTACTTTTATCCGACAAAGGCAATGCATAAAAGTGGGTTGTTTTTTGCTGCTCATGTTTATATTACTCATAGGCAAAATAGCTCATATAGCATTGATAACTTTTTTAAATATTATATTAACTGTAAAGTAAATGCGCTGTGATAAAGAGTTTGTTTAATAGCGCCTATCTGTTAAAAGTGCAAAAAGAGTAAATTAAAAGAGTTCAATTAAAAAGTAAAATAACAGCCTATACATGGCCCACGGCTGGGTATAGTCATTTTCATATTTCTGAAAGGGTTTTCTTGGAGCGTCGAAGAGTCCATGGCGCAGCCTTTCACGCGCTGTCCTGATGCATATACTTAACTTTTAATATTTCGATTTAGTATTAAAGTGCATATTATTATTTGCTAAGGAAATTCTTAAGATTAGACAAAATATTTACTTTTTTAATTTTAATAGAAGTCTTTTGTATTTCGTTTACAAATAGCGTTTACGAAAATTCATTTTTAATGGATGAATTAGTTTTGCCATTTAGCAACAGGTGTCACTGTCCACTGTTTATCTACTATATCCTCTTTAGACAAAAAGATGTCCTGAGTGACTGACTCTATGAACGCACAGTCCAAACCACTTGATGTAGAAATCTGAAATTTAGACAGTAGCTACCTCTTATGACGTAGATATCTGCTAAGAAAGATTTAAGAAAATTCGAGGAGAGGAGAATGATGAGGGTGATGGTTACGATACGTATTTAGCGATTTTAATACAACCCCTTACCTGGGCAGAGGATGTTCAATTTTGATGAATGAAATACGTTTTTTTTTTATTTTCCGAAAATCTTACCTTAAAGAGTTAAGACTAGGGTACAAGCTTGAGTGAAAAAAAAATGGTTTTTAATTGCATGGTGGTGAGGAAATTCGACGAATCATACGAAATTATGATAATTATGATAGTATTTTAAAACATTACTAAAATATGCCCCTATTTATCCTTTAAAAGGTGGAAAATTGTTATAAAAAACCGTAAAGTAGTCTAGTTATCATTATGTATAGGTTAGTATTATTGCAATTTGCAACTAGATGGCGTTAGCGCGGAATTAAAATAAGGTTTTGTTACCACCATAAGTTATGTTAAAAGGTTTTTAAATATAGTTTTCCTACATTTTAAATGCGTTAGATTTATATTTTAATTATTTAAGTGTTAAGTGTTTTGAGCGCTGAATTATTTTTAAGTATAGCAAACAACCTAAAACAAAATTGCCATATGTTCTGTTATGGAGCGCGGCGTCTTTGAATCGATTTGGCGCGGAAAGAGAACTCGAATAGATATCGCTTAGACATCATAGTAGGTAGAAAAAATATGTACGCTTGCTTTTGTGCAGATTACGGTAAGTAAATCATCTGTTTAGATCTATGTCTGTGGTTTCTCTGATTTCACCACTTCTACGGGAGGTTAATGACAAACATCAACTAAGGTTCTCAGTTGCCGGCTACTTGAATGATACAATGTTCAAAGGTTACATTTTATTATTGTTTATTATATTATATACAAACATTTTTACAGGTATGTGGGGTATATTAAAGGCACTTTGCAAATTATACTTATCAGAGATCCGGAAGTAATCAAGTATATTACGGTCAAAGATTTTAATCATTTTGTAAACCATAAAATGTTCTTCCTTGAAGATATTGAGCCAATGTTTGATGACAGAATCTTAATGATGAAAAATATATTATATTAATAGAAAACTATTTATATAGTTAAAGTGTCATGTTTAAAATTTATCGAATATTTCACATACGGTGGAATCATTACTTCAAAAATAACTAGAATTAAATTATCTAAACTTGGGATAGGAAACAACGCCCAGTAAATGAAGCATCGGGTACTAGGCTTGCAAATTCACTTGTCAAGCTTGGTAAAAACTACAAATCCTCTAAATTTTTAGAATAAAAGGTGCGTTCTCACCCCTCTCACTAAGTTGAATTGCCTTGTCACTACTAGTCTCTTGATCCTTGTGATCTTGATCTACAAAATTCATTTCATTTTATTTATTTTGTGCCGACTCAAAAATCAATCCAAATTCAAATTTTATTTATTTGTGAATACAGGTAATGAGACAGAAAATATTTTAAAAAATTATGTTCGCTGCATTCAACCCTTAGGTATACAAATATTATAGTTACAATTATATTATTCCACAATTAAATTATTTCTTTATATTATTAATATAATAATTATATAAGAGTGTTCAACAATGATGTAATTATTAATTAGAATAGGAAATAGGATAAATACAATATATAGTCTAATTGAAAGTCAAAAAATGATATATTATGCAATGTCCTTATAATATGCCTACTGATGCGTCGCTTAAATATTCATCGATTAAATAAACCCAGATGACAAATGGTGGGACATGCGAACAACGCTAAGTCCGTCTTTCAAAGGATCCAAAATGTGCCAGATGATGCCGTTTATGATAAATATAAGCAACAACGTTATACAATATTTAAAACGTTTGTTTATTTGAGCATATTTTCATTTTAATAAGTACAAAAGGCTACTACTCACAATATTCCATTCTATGGTGTCAATGTCAGTATCTGCAACATAGTGGATTCTATTACGCCGCCACTACACAGCAATGACTAGTGTCAAAGCTCATCTATTCCCTACACAATAGCAGAGTTAATGTACAGCACCGAACTAATCATAGGTTGATAAAAAATAAAAGGAAGTAAGGTTCACATTTTGTTACTAGTTGTGTATATACGTAGTGTAAAGAAAAATCAAAGTCTCGCATTTAGAATATTAAATAATTATCTTCTTTTTAGTTGTTTGCTTGGATTTTACTTTTTTTTAAAGTTATTTATAAACAATTTTGAATGGACTAACAAATTCACAACATTAAAAAATTCATCCGATATTTAGCCATGATTAGGAGTAAATTTTTTCCCTATATGTACATGGCGCCCCTGAAGTATAACCTATTTAATAAAAGAAGAATATCAAAATCAGCTTACAGTTGAGATAGCGCGTAACACTTATACAAAAAATATATTCCGATTGTAAACATACTTTTGGGAATGGGGTAAAAATAAATTTCATATCAGTAAAACCCCGTTTAATTTAGTAGTAAACTATCTTTTTGGCATATATACTTATGTATCCTATTATTTAATTCTTCAATATATTATCTAAAGTGGAAATACAATGAAATAAAATGTAGTATGGTAAGGGTTTGGTAATATTTTGGACACTATCGCGTGAAATTGGCATTTGGTAAAAATACAATTGCAAACTTCCGGCCAGCCTTCAAATTGAATGGAATAGTTTTATTGTGAAGACGTTCCAGCGATTTCCACTTTAAAAATAATTTCTTTCTATATAGGAATATGTAAATTCATAATGTTGTACTAATGGTACGACATACTTGATAGATATGGACATACTACTCACAAATAAATAACTAAATAGTGTTACAGATTTCGATTACCGAGCTGTATTGAACCATTCTTTATGTCCATTATCACCACATCTTTTATGTCCATTATCATTTTCATTATCGCATGTAACCTTTATATTATAACATTGAAAGCTTCGAATATATTTATTTGAATCCGAATTAGATAATTTCGTTGTTTTATTACAATGAATATTAGGTAGAAATTGAAATTAAGACTAAGGTATTTACGATGATTGTGATATACCTTTCACATAAAGAAATATATAAAAAAAACGAATTCATACGGCTTATGCTCTTGACTCATGAGAGTAATAAGTACTCTTTTACAATGTATCTAAAGAAGTTGAAAACAAAGCTCAATTCTAAACTTTTTGACTTATAATTTTAGATCACATCTCAGAACACGTTGACGTCGGCAATTTGATGCGTCGTTACGCAAACGATGTCATTGCTTCTTGTGCATTCGGTTATCAAGTAAATTCCTTAAATGATAAGGAAAAGGAATTTCACAAAATAGGCCAAGCCCTTTTTATTATGAATTCATGGAAGAGATTTAAATTAGTCCTTATAATGCATGTTCCGAAGGTTACAAGGGTAACTAATAATTCACTTTAGGCAAAATATGAACAATATTGAAAGACTGCAAATAATGTTTTAATTATTACCCTTATCCAATTTTTAGTTTCTGAGAATGCAAGTCTTTTTCGGGAAGTAGTCAAGCTTTTTTAATAATTTGATGACAACGACAATGAAGCATAGAGAAAAACATAACATTGAGAGACCATGCTACTTATCACGCCGAACAGGTTCAGGATATACGCACCAGAGCGAGCCTACGAAGCGAGTAGAATATTACGTCAAGATCAATATTACGTCATCTCTAACTTCCGCGAGCTGAAATAAATCCTAATGTGAGCGTTAATATTTATGGGTTAAATAAAAACAATAATGTGAATGAACCGCTGTATAAAACTTTAAAAAGAAAGATAATGCACGTTAACTTACTAAACTTAAATAAAAATAATAAACATCATTTTTGTTTGATAAAAAGATTTGATAAACTCGTACACAAGCAATTAACTAAGCATAAATCCAAAATACATTTATGTGAAGAATGTTTTATATATTTTAACACCGCAGAAAAACTTTTTAATCATGATAGTGCAAGAATCCAAACCATTTTACCGGAAGAAAATACTAAACTTTATTTTTAAAACTATGAAAATACTCAAAGAATTCCTATTGTAATATACGGCGACTTTGAGAGTTTATTACATTAGTATTCAGACAAAAATAAAACTGCATATGTGGAAAATATTCAAATCCATGAGGCAAGTTGTATTGCATATTATATATTTTGTGATTCTAAGCCCAAACTCAATAAATTAGTTTTAATATAGAGGGCCAGACTGTGCTGAAAAATTTATTGAATCAATTAGTAAAGATGTTAAAAGGTTACATAAATTACTTTCAAATAATGCATCTATGGTAATCAGTGAAACGGAGCGAGACTGTTTGAATAATGAAAAAGAATGTAATTTGTGTAAAAAAATATTTAGTAATACAGATATCATAGTTGCAGATTATGATCACTTTACTGGAAAATACAGAGGACATGCTCATAACGAATGTAATTTAAAAGGTAAGACATGCATATGAATATTATACCTATAATATTTCACAACCTTTCTGGTTATGATTGCCACTTATTTATAAAGGAACTTTCAGCCACTTGTGGTCGTATAAATCTTATACCCAGAAATAAAGGAAACTTTATTTCATTTACTAAGTTTATTCCAATAGAAAATAATAATAATAATAAGAAATCAGCTCAGCTGAAATTTATTGACTCTTTCATTTTTTTGAGTTCGATTTGACAATTTGACAATTTAGTGAAAACAATGGAAGCGATTTTAAAAATTTACGCAAGTTTTTTGAAGATAAACATTTATTTAATTTTGTACGAAAGAAGGGTATCTACCGTTATGACTATATAGATTCATGGGATCGGTATGAAGAAAATCAATTACCAGAGCAATCGAAATTTTTCAATCACCTTTCATCCCAATCTGTTTCAGATGAAGATTATAGTCATGCATTCAAGTTATGGAATGATTTTAAAATCCGTAATTTAGGTGAATACACAGATTTATATCTAAAATGTGATGTATTACTGTTGTGTGATGTTTTTGAAAAATTCCGAGCTATGAGTTTAAAACATCATACTCTTGACCGTGTTACTATGTGTCATCTCCTTCATTAAGTTGGGATGATATATTATTTTATACGCACATACAATTAGATTTACTTTCAGATATTGAAATGTACCAATTTTTAGAAAAAGGAATTCGCGGTGGTCTTTGGTGAATTTTCTCTAAGATACGCAAAAGCAAACAATAAATACATGTCCTATTATGACAACAAGGATAAAAACAATTTTTTAGTTTATCTTGATTGTGTAAATTTATATGGTTTTGCTATGCTGCAAAAGCTATCAACGGGGGACTTTAAATTTCTAAGTGAAAAAGAAATAAATCAATTTGATGTAATGAGTGTTCCTGATGATAGTGATATATTCTTATTTGGATATATTCTTGAAGTAGACTTGCACTATCCAATTGAAATACAATATAATCATTCAGATTTACCATTTGCAGCAGAGAAGTTTGCTCCACCAGGAATCAAACATGAAAAATTAATATCTAGTTTGTACGATAAATGTAAATTTGTTATTCATTATCTGCATTTAAAAGAATATTTACGTCATGGTCTCATTTTGCTCAAAGTTTATAGGATATTGTCATTTAATCAAAATGAATTTTAGCACCATATATTTTAGTAAATACAACACTTAGACAAAATGCGACTTCAGACTTTGAAAGAGTTTTTTTTTTAAAACAAAACAATTCTATTTTTGAAAAGACAATAGAGAATAAACGAAAACAAGTCGATGTAAAATTGGTTAGTGTATGGAAAGATACATCCAATAAGACTAATAAACTATGTGGAGCTGAAAAATATGACAGCACTCCTAATTTTAAAAAATTGTCGATAATTTCAGATTCGTTAGTAGCAATTCAGTTAGAACTAGCTCATTATTCTTGATCGCCCAATCTACATTGGGTTTTCAATTTTTGGATTTAGCTAAGAGTCATTTGTACCATTTTCATTACTTTAATGAAACGCATGTATAAAAATTCGCTGCAACTCTGTTACACTGATACTAATAGTCTGTTGTATCTAATAAATACAGATGATTTTTATGAAGACATGAAAAAAAATATAAAATATTTTGATACAAGTAATTTCAAAAACGATCAGTATGATATGCCTAAAGTAAATTGTAAAATTCTAGGGTTTTTTAAAGACGATTTCGTCTTTGAAAAACCCTGGAATTCAGTTATTATATCACCACCCATTTAAGTGGTGATATAATAACTGAATTTGTTGAATTAAGAGCGAAATTATATTGTATAGATTCAAAAACAACCTCAATAAAAATAGCTAAGGGTATTAAAAAATCTGTTACTAAAAACCTTAATATTGGATAATTTCTTATAAAAATATGGTCTAATGAAAACTTTAGAAAAAGTATGTGTATAATTAGATCAAAAAATCATCAAATATTTACTCAAAAAGTTGATAAACTTGTACTTAATAGAGATGATGACAAAAGACAAATTATGGCAGATGGCTACAATAAGATACCATGGGGACACTATAAAACTGTATGTTAATAAATTTGAATGTAAAACTATGTAATGCTCCTACTATGTACTATATAAGTAAATAACAGATAAAGTTACATGTATTATCATGTTTACAACTTTATATTTAGTTTTAATAAATATATTCGTTGGAACAATAAATGTCTATTTCTTTTTTCGCTCTACACAATTAAATAATAATGATGATACATAATTAAACAACAATAAAATTCAATGTATCATAACTTTTATTATATTTTACAACCTACATTACTTAAATTACTAGTTCTCAAATAATTTTTCACCTATTTTTTTATAAGACAATTTGTAGCATCTAACACTTCATCATACATTGAATCCACAACATATTGAACACTTATATTAGCACTAAGATCGTTAATAACATGTTCATTAAGTTCATAAATGTTGATTTTAATTAGACGACAGCGTCGTTTATCTTTATCTTGGCGGATAATGTATGATGATGATGATGATTCTTGAGAACGGTTTCTCTTCCTTGAATATTTCTTTGATTTCGATTGCTTCATTTATAGCTATTCTATTTGGTGGTAAATCATGAAGCCGCTCCTCTTGGTTGTGATAGTTTTGTATACATTTATCCACATCCTGAGCATAGTAATACGGATTAGTGATTGGATTAGAATCAATGTTTTCCTCAGTGTTAGCCGTGATCTGCAATTAACAAAACAAGTATTAAGTCAAAAAAAATCAAATAAAAGTTAATCACGACTGAATTTCTGAATAGTAAAAATGATTAAACTCACGAATATAGATATTTGACGAACGTTGTAATCAACGTACACTCATTCAAGCATAAGCATAAGCTCAGCTTCGCACACTTTTTACTTTGATTCCTACACATGTTGGAATACCTGGCCATAAATAGATGAAATTGTAGAGGTGTTATATTGACACGATAGATTTTGCTAATAAGGTAATGATAATTGTACTCCTGCAAGTAATAGGAGCTAGTGCTCTATTAGGTATAATTATCCAAAAAAAACATTGTTTTATTAGCACTGACCATAATGAAGTTAGTCAAAACAAGTCGTATCATTAGAAATTAATCATATAGATGCAGCAATACCAGCAGTATCTTACAAACGCTCTGAATATAATGCTCAATAACTCAACTGGAAGTGGAAGTACACTTGTTCCCGCGGGATAGAAAAATTGTAGGGCTTTGTCCGCACGGTTACACATAGAAAAGGCCTCCAACAATACAAACAAACGTGTTCATGCACACAAATTTTTGTACTGTGTGGGAATCGAACCGCAACCATCACGCTTTGTAGTCCCCTCGTAGTACAAACCACTAGAACATTGCGATCGATACCATTGGTTAAATAAATTGATATAATATAGAAACTTGCGAACATGTAGGCACTAATTTGGTAAGACTAAAAATGTGAACCTCTACTGGAGAGAATTGGGGCCTTCAGCGGCACGTAGCTCGAGCGAAGTGAGAGCAAGTGACGCAGAAGCCCCAATTCTATCCTACTGCAATAATATTACTCTTGTATTAGTTTGAGTCAAAATTGCGTTAATTGCATTTTAAACAAAATCAGCTCATCTGGAACAAGTATGGCATATTTTTCATTATATTTAAAGAAAATGCGCTAGTGTTGTATCTTTCCGAAACCACCACCAAACAAGCTGTTTTTTAAGTTTGTTGTACAAAACTGTCACATACATTTCTTTTTCACCACTGTAGGTTAAAATTAAGGGATAAGAAAATCGTTCAGTGAAAAATATTTAAAAAATGTAATTCTTGAACACATTCTTGTTTTTGATAGAAAAAATACTTATCGTTGAGTAGAGTAACTATTCACAAATAACTTGATGTAAAAAAAAATAGTAGAAAATAATTTTTTTGGAAAATTTAGTATAACTGTAAATCCGTAACATTTTGCGGAACATATAATGTGTTGTTTTGGTAGTTATTGGCCCAAGCTATCACCCCCTGCATTATGTCGTACTATTTACTGGACATCTTGTATATAAACGATATAAACAACATAGGCTTAAAGGGACATATCACCTTAATCGTAGTGGAGGCCCAGAAAGACCTCAACCTCTTGCAAGAATGGTTTTCGTGCAATTTGTTGACCATTAATGTGTCATAAACAAACTATGTCATATTTTCTGAAAAAAAAAAAAAAAACAGACTTCTCGCCTCTTACAATAAATGGTGCACATATAATTAGAGCAAATAAGGAAAAATACCTAGGACTTATATAAGATAACAGGTTGTCGTGGAAGCCACACATTCAGAAAATAAATTCTAAATTGTCTTCTTTTTTAGAAAGTGTGCGAAACATAGTAGGATGTCTGTCACAGAATGTTCGATATATTTTATAAAATACACTTGTCAAACACAAATTGACAATTTAATCGAGGTATGGGGATCAGCATACAAAACTAATTTACGTGGACTACAAACTACCCAAAACAAATTAATCAAGGCATTATTTCATTATAAATATTTGACACCATCTACTATTATATATAAAGAAACCAAATTATTAAATATATCAATATAATACTTGCATATATATATATACGTAAAATACTTAACAACGACATTCATTCGTGTTACGTTCTCTATGTTGCAGGAACAAATAAATGACTGTATTTTTATGAAAACTTATATAATTAGGAAATAACAGATACAATATGTGCAAATTATAATGTGATATTATTAGAGCGCCCGCACGTGGTGTCGGTGCAAGGTTCGTTAGTTCACTTGCCGCTCCACTCCCAGCGATCCGCCGGCCGCCAGCAAACCGCTTTTGCCGCTTCCCTCACCTTAATATCGTTCAGTGATCTGAACATACTCCCCCCGTTGAAGTGTCTTCAACCGTAGCTGTTGGTAGTGGTACGATGGTGTTGAATGCTCTGCGGATGACTCCTTTGCGTGTGAGAATGTCGGCAACCCGTGCAATGCCGTCCGTGCCCGGCAGCAAGCGTATGACTCGTCCCAAATGCCACATAAGAGGAGGAGTCGCTTTGTTCTTAATAAGAACCATGGACCCTTCGCTAAGCGTACCCGTGGAGTGACACCATTTTGTCTTTTCCTGAAGCCATAAAACATATTCATGAGAAGCAGTTCCAAAAATACTGCTTCAAGTAGTCGATGCGACGGAAACGCTAGAGACTGGTTACATTGACATTGGCAATCTGTGGATGAGGCATCATAACTAGAGACCGTCCAATAAGGAAATGTGCAGGAGTGAGTGGAGTAAGGTCTTTAGGGTCATTTGAAATGGGAACTATCGGTTTGAATTCAATATTGCTTCTATCTGGATTAGACATGTTGCCATTTCTTCAAACGTCAAATGAGTTAAGCCTAAAGTTCGACGTAAATGGTGTTTCACGGATTTAACAGCAGACTCCCATAGTCCTCCGAAATGAGGTGTATAGGCTGGTATGAAAGAAAAATTAATACCTGTATCGATGCTGTTTAATTGTAGGTCTTGTGAAAGCAGCTGAGCCAACTCATTGAAGGCTCCAACAAACGTGGTGCCGTTGTCTGAAAGGATGTTGCGTGGTTTCCCCCTACGAGCAAAGAAACGGCTAAACGCAGCTAAGAAGGCATCCTTTGTCATGTCTGACACTAGCTCTAAGTGGGCGGCTCTTGTAGCTAAACACACAAATACACAGATAAAACATTTGACGAGTTTAGCATCTCTCCCCTTTCTATCGGCGGTCATAATTGGTCCGGCGTAATCTACTCCGGAATCAAGAAAGGGGAATTCTAGGTGAACCCGTTGCTCTGGTAAGTTTCCCATGACTGGCTGTATTGTACTCGCTTTTATCCTGCAACATTTTAAGCATTGTCGTGTAAATTTTCGAGCTAAATTTCTGCCACCAATAGGCCAATAATGATGCCGAATGGTAGCAAGCAATTGTGGGCCAGCATGAAATAGTTTAATGTGGAACATTTCAAAGAGTAAAACTATTATATGATGAGAACTTGACATAAGAATGGGATGTTTGACGTCATAATCATAAAATGAATTATTTAGTCTCCCCCCAACACGTACACTGGGCCTAAGCTTCAAAACGACATTGTTGATGTACTGACAAAATTCCGTCTTCACGCAATAGTGTTCACCTCCGATATTTCGAAGATGTATCGCAATATAGATTTACGTCCAGAAGATCGAGGTTGGCAACACGTGTTGTGGAGAAATTCTCCAGCTGATCCCGTGCGTGAGTTCGAATTAAATACCGTGACATACGGTGTGACCAGTTCACCATACTTAGCCATTCGTACTCTGCATCAATATTATTTGAATCTATGAATGGTGACAATGAGTTAAGTTTGTTTTTATGTGGTAACTGCTTACCCATTTTTAATAAATTATATTCATCATAGAAAGATTGTTGTCGGGCAATTCTTATTAAATAATTAGTAGAGTTTGTGAGTTCTTGAGAACTTAAAGGTCCTGACGATTTAAGAGATCCGTGTTTTGAGTTACTTATGGATCGCAATATATAAGCTAAAATACGTTGTAATTTAAGGAATTTGGGATATTTGGAAATTAATTTATCTAAAACATTGTTATTTTGCTTAATTGGTATTAGATGATAACTTGATTGAGTGTTTGTATTAGCATGATGTAATGAGGTATTTATGATTTCTGGTAATTGAGTACAAGATTTGGTTATAGAAGGCCACTGTGAAATATCTGTCAACGCAATAAATTGAGGGCCAGACCACCACAAGGAAGAGCTTAATAGTTTATCTGCAGAAAGTCCACGCGAAGCGAGGTGTTTATTACATATTTGATTTTTTTTGCTAGCTGCCGGTTAACCCTATATATTATCCATATAGAACAATGTATCTCGCTGTAGTTGTTTGCGCGGCAACAGATGTCATAATGTGTCAACTCAGTACGAATAAAGTAATCATTGAGTGAAGACCGGTTTCTTTCATTATTTCACCTGCAAGCAAAGGTGCACCTTATTATCGAGTGTACATGGTTCTTCGAGCACGGATCATTCAACTTGCCCTATTTTAATTACGTAAATTTGCGAGTGGATGTAATTGGAGTTATTTTGAAAAATACGGAATACGGACTAATTAATAAAAATAAATGAACATTGTCGAAGAAAAGTTCTGAAGAAAAAGTGAATAACAGTGGAAGAACGTTAAAAATCAGTTATTAGTGAACAAAATTACATTACACGTACAATTGAATTATAAAAACGTTACTTTTGTGCAACGGTAATCTTAAAGGAAGTAAATTAAACTAATATAGTGAGTTGGCGAACAATTATTAGAGTGTTTATTAACAACTGTGACTGTTTTAAGGTGAACTTTGGACCTATTGGTAAGAATAATTACCTACCTACCTACATACACGTTGAAAGTTAAGAAAGCTATTAGAAAACTGTGAATTATTACTAAAGTATTTTATTTGTATTGTTGTAAATAAAAGATATTAAATATGGAGAGCGTTGAAAATCGAATGTTGCTACAAGTTGATACATTTGAAAAAGTACAAAAGACGTTCGCTAATTACAAAAAATCGCCTAAGGACAGGATAACCGTGGGTTATATACAGAGTAGAATGGAAACTTTAGAAACATATTGGAAGGAATTTAAGTCCGGTCATGAGAAATTAGTTATGGCTGTTTCTAAGAAAGATAGACACATGTTACCTTATTTCGCAGAAGATATGTTCGATAAATTTGAAGAATTATATTTTACGTACAAGGGCGAAAAAATTCTGGGAAATAGAATCGGAAGAATACACAAGCAAGAAAGCACGAACAAAGGAAGAAGAAAGATGTGAAAGACACTACATAGATACAACGACAAGGGATACATCTGGAAGGTATGTAGTCCATTTACCTTTAAGACATAGTATTGAGGAAACCGTGAAGGCATGCGGCGAGACTAAATATCAGGCCATCAAACGATTTAAACAGTTGGAAAGGATGTTTACCAAACATGAAGATTTGAGAACAGAGTATAAGAATGTGATACATGAGTACTTAAAGATGGGTCATATGAAGAAAGCTGAAAAAGAAGAGGAAGATGAAGCAATTTACTTACCCCATCATGCTGTCGTAAGAAGGGATAAGGACACTACAAAGGTAAGAGTGGTCTTCGACGCTTCAGCCAAGGGTTCCAATGGTCTCTCCTTAAACGACGCCATGATGATTGGCCCCACTTTACAACCTGATCTTCGTGCTCTTATTACTCGCTGGAGGTCTCACAAAATCTGTGTTGTCGGCGATATAATAAAATGTATCGTCAAGTAAGGATGACTAAAAACACAAATTTACAACGTATTGTTTGGCGCGATGATATTTCTGGAAATATAGAAAGTTATAAATTACTTACCGTAACATTTGGAACCGCGGCAGCACCATATCTTGCTGTACGGTCTATACACCAGCTGGCTGATGATGAAGTTCACAGGTACCCCCGAGGATCTGCTGTCGCTAAGAATTCGTTCTACATGGATGATTTAATGACCGGGCATGAAGATCTATCAGAAATCAAACAAATTTGCGATGAAGTTAAGAATCTGCTAAAAAAAGGCGGCTTTCAAATGCAGAAGTGGTCTGGCAACTCTGATGAGTTGCTGAGGTTTCTGCAAGATGACAAAGACATTCCGGAAACTGTGGAAATCATAGAAATAAAATTTGATAAGGTGATAAAAATACTTGGTCTTACATGGGACAGAAAAAGGGATACGTTCAAGGTTACAGTCAACATACCGGAAACCAGGAAACCTGTAACAAAAAGGTTAATATTATCAGATGTGGCCAGGCTCTTTGATCCATTTGGCTGGCTCTCTCCAGTGGTTATCACAGCTAAAATTATGATACAGAGACTGTGGTTAAGTAATCTTGGCTGGGATGATGAACTACCTTCTGAGCTAGTAGAGGAATGGCTTAGTTACAGAGAGGCACTTCAAGAGCTGCAAGGTATTGAAGTCCCACGCTGGATTAAAACGACGTCACGCTGTAAAGAAGTGCAATTGCATGGATTCGCAGATGCCTCTTCTGTTGCGTATGCAGCAGTGGTCTATATCAAGGTTTTAGATGAAGATGACAGGGTCCACGTCACAATGGTGGCATCTAAAACTAAGGTGGCACCATTGAAACAATTGACGATTCCGAAATTAGAACTTTGCGCTGCGGTGTTACTGGCTAAGCTATTGCACGAGTTATCTGGTCTATGTGATATACATATGGATCAAATATATGCCTGGACTGATTCAATGGTGGTTCTGTCTTGGTTACAGTCTCAACCAAGTCGATGGCAAGTTTTTGTTGGCAATAGAGTGTCGGACATAATTCAGTTGATAGACAATGACAGGTGGTATCATGTTCAATCAACCGACAATCCCGCTGACCTCGCGTCAAGAGGGGTAGCGCCAGTTGAAATGGCAAACAATGACATGTGGTGGGCTGGACCGGAGTGGTTAAAAAATAAAGGAATGGATTTAACAAAGGATTATATTCCTCAAACATATTTAGAGATGAAAAGATCGTTTAATGTAGTTTTAAAGGAAAACCAGTTTGGAAAGATTTTCATCTATATTACGAATGAAAAGAGTTCTTGCATGGTGTTTACGATTTCTACATAATAAAGAGAAACATGAAACGTATTTAACTACGGAAGAAATAAATGAGGTTGAAGTAAAATTTATAAAATACTACCAGTATTTAGTGTACGAAGATGAAATTAAAGATCTAAATAAGAAAGGAAAGATAAAAAATAGAAGTTCTTAGATAAGTCTTACACCTTTCTTAGACAAAAAGGGGATTCTTAGAGTAGGAGGGCGACTAGCTAATGCTAATATAAATGAGAATGCTAAACATCCAATTATAATTTCAAAAAAGCAGCATATTACTAAGCTTATAATTAACGAAGCCCACCTAAGAACTTTTCATGGAGGTTTTCTTCAGATGCTAACATACATCCGCAGCAAGTACTGGGTAGTTAGTCTGAAGTCTGCTCTCAGAGCAATTATTCGTAATTGTAAGGTGTGTATAATTGACAAGGCAAAAATAAAGCAGCAGCTGATGGGCCAGTTACCACCTGCAAGAGTGAATCCAAACCGTGCTTTCTTCAACAGTGGAGTTGATTTTTCCGGACCTGTGCAATTGCGAACGTCAAAGAGCCGTGGTTACGAGTCAACAAAGGGCTATATATGTGTCTTCGTTTGCATGTCTACATGAGCTATACATCTCGAAGCTGTTACAGATTTAACGTCACAAGCCTTTATTTCAGCATTCAGGAGATTCGTTGCAAGAAGAGGCACTGTAGGAACTTGTGGGTGACAACGGCACCAACTTTGTGGGAGCCGCAAGGAATTAAAGTGTATGTTTGAACAGGGCAAGGCTAATCTGAGGGAGGTAGCTGAGCTCCTATCAAATGATGGCACAACATGGCACTTCATTCCGCCGAAGGCACCCAATTTTGGTGGGCTATGGGAGGCAGGCGTTCGGTCGGTTAAGAAACATTTATCGAGAATAAACGGAACTACAAAGCTAACCTATGAAATGGCAACACTATTGGCGCAGATAGAAGCCTGTCTAAATTCGAGACCTATCTGTCACTCCGACAACACCAGTGAAACACTGGATCCACTCACCCCAGGTCATTTTCTCATTGGTGAGCCAATAATTAATATACCAGACATAAATTATGAGCACAAAAACGTAGGTATGTTATCTAGATGGCAATTTTTACAAAACAGTATGCAAGATTTTTGGCGGAGATGGAAATCTGAATATCTCCACTCATTAAAAAAAGTCATTAAAAAAAAATGGAAATGATAAAATACGAACTTGCATCTTCCTTTAATTTCAATGTATCATGCTAATAATATTATGTCACAGAGGATTTCGTACCTAAACAATGTTGTAAATTGTAATGGTAATGGGAACAATTTTTGTTATAACTTATTTTAAGTTTAAATCTGTAATGTTTTAACCTGAAGTTTATGTAGTTTTATCATAACATATTAGTAATTAGCTTATTGCATAGATAAATGTAAACTTATTTTTCGATTTAAGATTTACTAATATTAATTTGTTCACGCCTAGTTGTTGGTATAAATGCTGAAATGTTAAATTAATTTATAAGGGTATTGTAACATACAGATACAGTCCACGTTTGGAAGTATGAAAAAAAAAAAAGTAATATAAATTAGCATTAAAAATTATATTTAAGTACGATTTATTGCTTGTTCTTTTTCTACTTTATAACATATCTACTTGATCATAAGATTGTTAAAATAAATACTTTATTGTGCTTAGTGCTTTGATATTTTGTAGATGTAGGAATTTTGTACAAGTGCCCTCTTTCCATACATGTTATAATACGATATGTTTAAAATTGAGCGAAAGTTGGTTTTACTGTCGAGATTTCAATTCTCATGAAATATATATATATATATATATATATATATATATATATATATATATAGTTTAAGGTATAACTTGTAACTTTATTACTATTTACATTACACTTTGTTTTGAATTTGTGTAGTTTTTGAACACTTAGTTAAAAACTGTGGTTTTTGGAGGGCGGTATGTTTATTACATATTTGATTTTTTTTGCTAGCTGCCGGTTAACCCTATATATTATCCATATAGAACAATGTATTTCGCTGTAGTTGTTTGCGCGGCAACAGATGTCATAATGTGTCAACTCAGTACGAATAAAGTAATCATTGAGTGAAGACCGGTTTCTTTCATTATTTCACCTGCAAGCAAAGGTGCACCTTATTATCGAGTGTACACGAGGTCTGCAGGATTTTCATTTGATGGAATATAGCGCCAATTATTGCCTCCGACTGTCTCTTGAATTTCACTTACGCGATGACGTACAAAAGGTTTTAACTGCATTGACGATGAAGTTGGCCAACCGAGAACGATAGTAGAATCGCACCAGAAAGTACAGGTAGTAAAGTTTAGTGTAAGTAATTGCCTTACTTTAGAGTATAGCCGTGCGCCCAGGAGCGCGGTGCACAATTCGAGACGTGGCATAGTGATAGGCTTTATGGGTGCCACCTTACTCTTGGAAGTAAGTAGTTGTATCTTTACCGAGCCTTCACTTATCAAGCTGCGTACATAGACGATAGAAGCCTTTTCAGATGCGTCTGAAAATACATGTAGCTCTATACTTAGAGTTGTACCGCTCGTTACCCAACGAGGTATTTCAATATTGTTTAATAAAGGTAATGTGTCCCGGAAGTCTCCCCAGGCGCTTTGAATATTGTCTGGTACTTGTTCGTCCCAAGAACATTTTACAATCCATAGGTTCTGCATGATGATTTTTTCCTGGACTATACATGGAGTTACAAGGCCAAGTGGGTCAAATATTTGTGATATGACAGATAATATCTCACGCTTGCTAACAACTGCCTTACAAGGGATGTTTATTAAAAAGTGAAAGTGTATCGGTTGAACATTTCCAGTTAAGGCCCAATGTTTTAGAAAAATCATTAGCACTAAGATCTACTGAATCGCCGTGATTTTTGTTGCCAGATAGATTTTCTAAGATTTCCGTCGAATTTGATTGCCATTTGCGCAAATTATATCCCGCCGAATGCAAAATAGCACTTACTTCACGACATTGATGTAACAAATCTGCAACCTTTGAAATTCCTGACAGATAATCGTCCATATAAAAGTCATGAGCAATCGTGAATTTAACATTTGGATCAATACACTCATTGGCTAATTGACAAAGGCACCTTGTAGCCAAAAATGGTGCAGAAGCCGTGCCATAGGTCACAGTATTCAGTGTATAACTTTTTAATGGTTCGTTAGGGGCCTTTCTCCATAGTATTTGTTGGAGTGGGCGATATTTATCGTTAACGAGAATTTGACGGTATATATATATACAGAATTTGACGGTATATAGACTCAATGTCCGTAGACACAACGAATTTATGTTATCGAAAGCGAAGTAAGATTGAGAGTAAATCATCTTGAATAGTTGGGCCTACCATTTGAATATTGTTATATGACTTTCCTGATGTAGTGACAGCGGAAGCGTCGAAGACTACACGGAGTTTGGTAGTGGTACTAGATTCCAGATTTGGAATACAATGATGCGGCAGAAAATAAGAGGTAGTACCTTTGTTTATTTTGCTTACATTTTCAGACATATGTCCTAGATTGACATATTCGTCCATGAATTGTACATATAGATTTTTAAGATAAGGATTTTTTCTTAGTCGTGACTCAAGAGACATAAACCTTTGTTTAGCTATCTTATACGATGCACCTAATGCGGTAGGCACTTCTTTGAGTGGAATACTTACCACGAACCTACCATCTGATTTACGATACGTAGAGTCTACAAATAATTGTTCACAAGCTCTTTCTTCCGCTGTAAACTTGTGCTTTGTCGAAACGGAATCAAGTTCCCAAAATCTACTTAAATCCCTATGAAGATCTCCTGAACCATCCGCAAACATACACACAGTTGGACTGAACTGGGTTTGTGTAGTTATACGAGATATGAACCAACCTAGTTTTGACTCAATTAGGGAAGGCTTATTTTTGCCTAAGTAAATGCGATTCGCGCCTATGATATCCCAAAATACTTCTGCGCCAACGAGAATGTCAATCGTTGACGAAATATTGAAAGTCGGATCGGCAAGACGAACGCCTGAGGGTAATGAAAGATTTGTAATATCTACATAGCTACTTTGAAGCAATTTTGGGTAAAACAAAGCAATCGATGTCGAATTTGTATTTTCGTCGAACGATTGTAACGTAACAGAACATGATGTAGAACAATGACTTGACTGATTGTCAATGCTTAAAACCTTAGATTGTAATTTGATTGTATGTAAAGAAAGCTTACGACAGAAGTCTTCTGATATAAAGTTGCCAGTACTTCCGTTGTCCAGTAAGACTCGCGCTGTACAGATACTACCATTGGCATCCAACATCTTTACGAGCGCTGTGGAAAGCAATACAATTCGTGATTTAGTGTACTGATTTACAGTTAATGCAATGTTTTGAGATGGCGATTGAAGCTCTTCATCTACATGTATAAGTGTGTTGTATTTCTTGTGGCAATATTTGCAATTACTTAACTTGCATTTTGAAGTGAAATGACCTGGGCGAAGGTAGTTATGACATACATTGAACTCTTGTACTTTTATAATTCGCGACTCTACGAGAAGCTTACGAAAGGTTGAGCAAGTGTACAAAAGGTGTGAGTTATGGCACATAGGACACTTATTGTTATAAGCATATTGTTTACTATTTGTAACATAAATATTTTTAGTTTGATGCGCGCTTGTACTATCAATCTTATTCTGAGCGCGTTGAGATTCTTCAAGGGTTTCTAATAGGTCAGCTCTGTTGGATAAAATGAGGTAAATGTCAATAAAGTAGGCGCATTAATTAAACCGTTTCGATGTTGTTCCGATTCGCGGTTAGTAACGGTGTCCAATTTAATTGACATCATGTAAATTATTAACGTATCCCAATATTCAACTGGCTGATCAAGGGTGGACAATGCACGGAGATTTTTATTTGTTACGTCAATTATATATCTGAGAGCTTTACTAGACTCGCGTTGTAATGGTTCTACATTAAAAAGAGCTTGAACGTGGTTGTTCACTAAAAGCCTCTTATTATCATACCTGTCACAGAGTAATTTCCAGGCAGAGTCATAATTATCTGCTTTAAAATCCAAACTATCTATAACAAGTAAAGCACTGTCTTTGAGTGACGCACGCAAATAATGTAACTTGTTTATTTTGTCTATGTCGTTATTGCTATGAATTATGGAAACAAACGTATCCCAAAACTTCAGCCAGTTCCATGACAAGAAATTTTCGGGAAATTACCATTAATTTCCCGAAAATTTTGGTAATCAAACAGAAACATATTTGTGTGTATTACTACAAGAACCTACCTCTGACGCGACTTCGGTACTCGTGAGCTGTTTGCGTGCATTGCTTACAAGTTGACGGGCAGCAGCTATGAGATTATAATACAGCTTTTCAAAGTCTTCACGTTCCGTATATTGCTCGTCGGGGTCATCCGCCAACGATTCCAGTTCATTCTGTAATGCATCGTATTTATCGTATAGGTTTTCAAATGTATTTAAGCGATATTCAATTTCGATGACCTGCTGTTCACTTAACTTTTCACAAGACTTTGACAGATTTATGTATGAAGAAAATTGCGTAAGCTTGGCTTTGATAGAAGCTCGCTTTTTTATTAATGTTTTAAATTCAGCCATTTTGCAATGATAAATGAATGCAATATAATTATAGTAAGTAAGGAACAAGCGACTTTGTTATATTGCAATAAAATGTATTATTCTTAGGCGCAACGCATTGCAATTTAATATAGCTGCGTAATTACTATATCTATCTAGTTTGGGTAGCTAACTTTTATTCAAAGATCAGTTCTACAAACAAAAAGAATTACTAAGTGTACTTAATAACTGATTAGAAATGCAATGATATGCTATGAAGAATTGAATTATTTTTAATTTTTATGGGGGTACCCAAACTAAGACTAATAGATTATTGATGACAATGGATGGATGGATGAGATGATATAATGATATAAAAAGGAAACTGGAACAATCTCACGTATTTACGATGCGGTCTTCTGCTGACGATCATGACGTGAAAATAAATGAAGCCTTTTTATTCTTCTTTTTGTGTATTTTATTCTTGAATTTGAGAATGAAAGGCACGTCTCACGTACAAATTCTGGTGAATGCTAATTTCATATGTATAAAACGTAAACTACCTCTTTGTCTCGACAATCTTTCTTCTTTTATTGACTGACTGTCTTCTTAATTTGTTGCCACAAACAAATTCGGCAAAGGTGGCTAAACGCGATGATATGACTGTGTGATGATCCCATAGGCGTACAAAGCAGAGGCACGACGACAAATGAAGACAGCATAACTTAGGTGAAATCAACTGGAATGTTATTCTAACGGTAAATTTCAATTTCTTTGTTCGTTCGCTTGGCTCAATTTTCACGGGAGAAGGACCAATGTTACGTTCTCTATGTTGCAGGAACAAATAAGTGACTGTATTTTTATGAAAACTTGTATAATTACGAAATAACAGATACAATATGTGCAAATTATAATGTGATATTATTAGAGCGCCCGCACGTGGTGTCGGTGCAAGGTTCGTTAGTTCACTTGCCGCTCCACTCCCAGCGATCCGCCGGCCGCCAGCAAACCGGTTTTGCCGCTTTCCTCACCTTAATATCGTTCAGTGATCTGAACAATTCGCAAATATTGTTTAAAAAAATATAGATTTTCATAAGCGTAACCTAATGCGAACCCATGATTTATACATACAAAAAGTTAGAACAGAGTATGGTAAGAAAAATATAATGTTTGACTGTGCAAAATTATATAACGCTTTACCTAAAAATATAAAAGAATCAAAAACATTGCCTCTCTTTAAAAAAATATTGAAACGCCATATTTTCGAAAATTAACTACAAAAAAATTGAAATTGAAATTAAATGTAAATTAGTTTATACGCACCCTTTTTTGTGTCTCGGTTGCATTTTAGTTGTTCGGTTATTACAATTTGTGCGCGATGCTCAAACCTATGTTTACTGTTCTTTTAATTCTTTACGTTTTACCATAGACTTAATATATACTGGCGTATATACCAACATAGTGTGCAAGGGAGAAGAAAATTCCTTATGCCAAAAATGCAAGCTAGAAAAGGATCTCATGACTCTGTAACCGATTTTGAATGACAGGTCGGCGCAAGTCAACACGCAAGAAATAGCTCCTAGATATTTTGTAATTTTTTAGAGTGTAATAGTGGTTATTTTTAGTAAGTAACGTTATGACGCGTTTATTTAAGTTTTCAAGACGTCGTCAATGTATGTTATATACTGTTTAAAATATAGAATGTTTTCAATTATTTGTTAATTTTGATATTTTGCAAAGAAAAAAGTCACGTTGTTGATAATTTGCATGAATTTGGTAAATACATTTTTATACAAAATATTTTACATATACGCTAGGGATTGACTCAATTATATCAAAATTAATGTCGATATTTATCTTGAATGTTTATAATGAATCGATAGACTTACCCACACAACAAGAAAATAAATCCTCAGTTTGCGTTCTAAAATGTAATTTTATTTTGCCGTTTGTCAAACAGATTCTGTCTGTCTTAAAAAATAGTTAAGGTTAATTGGACGGGTTAGTTGGAATCCAAAGAAGAACTCAACAATTGAAGCAAACATTTTCTTGAGAAGTATAAAAGATAAAGAAGAATAAAACAATTTTATTAAAGGGAGTCATTTCTACATTATTTGTACCAGTAAGTATAATATTGTTATAATAAGACTTCAAAAATTTAACTTTCAAAACTTTAGATAAAAATAGAGACAGATTTTTATACATTATAATACTGTAGTACATTAAAGATAAAAAAAATCTTGAGATTATCTTCTTTAAGCCATTATGAACCTAACTAAGTATCTATTTATCAACTTACTTAACCAACCGCACAGCCTCACGGTCACACTAGTACAATATTCATAGCATCACGCTATTTTCCCCAAGGGGTTGAGCGGAGCTTCGGATTATATTCCCAAGTCACAATGATAAAACTTTTAGCGTAGTTAGGTATAGATATTTAGTAATGCTCCTGAAGCGCCAATAGACGCCCACGCATGAGACGCAATAGTATAAATTCCATAGTATTTGATACTCACAACGCTCGATGCCCGATTCATGCTTGATGACCGACAACATTGCGCCGAGGGCTAAAATAGCGTGGTTCATCGCCTACAGCGTAATCAATAGATCTGCGAGATTAAGTTGCACTTGCCGCGGTCAGTCCATGAATGAGTGACCATTTTCTTAACATACCGAGATTGAGAGAATAGAGAGTGCGTCTGTATCCTCAGACACTTGGTGCACTTTACTCTGTTAAGATCATTATGTTTTTAAAATTCATGCAGCTAAAATGATAATAAGTTTGTTATTACTTTATACTTTTCGGGGACAGATGAAAGAATATAAACATGAAGCATGATGAAGTCTCATAAGCATATTGGCCTTTAAACATAGCAATCATATTTAACTGATCGAATATTAAAATAAACTTCTATAATGTATTTAATTATTAATTAATAAATATTTGTAATTATCAAAAGTAATACTTATATGAAAAATAATGCAGCCATTATTTACTCCGTGTCCCCGTTTTTTATTTCCCCATCAAAACATTTTATAAAATATATAAAATATAAATAGGTATATAAGTATTTAAGTATCTACCTAATTTATATTAACAATGTTAAAAGAGAAATTCTGGGGAAACTGTCCATGATAGTAAATATTTTTCTCCGAAGATCACGTAGCTTGATAATACAACTTTCTGATCTGATTCTTGGGGAGTTTTTTAAGTTTATCGGTAGAGTCACCTGGGATTATATACATTTGAATTAAAATCCAACATATATGAATATTTTTTTAATTATTTTGAAACTATCATGGTAAAAATTCAGTAAATTTTTGAAGTTATTCAATTTCGTGCACTAAACTATTTTTTTAAATCTTTTAACCGCTTCCTTAACAATCATTTTTCGATAGTCCTTGTTAGTAAAATGTATATCACTAGCTAATGCACACAATGACAAATCAAAATTGTTCACATGATATCAGGCTGTCAGGTCGTCTATACGCCAGCATATTCTAAGTCTATGCGTTTTACCCACATCCATAGTTAATATTCTGTACGCTCGTAATGGATTCCTTTATTATTGTTTGTAAATTGTTTAATTTCTCGTGAGCGATTTGTAATCTTTTGAGAAATAAATAATATCTTAAACCTAAAATAATTACACAAAAAGTCATTATTTTTAAGTTTGGGGCAGTAGTTTTTAAGATATTAACAAAATAACATTGAAGCAATACATGAACACGATTTAGCATTGCACGAACATGCTCTATAACTTAGAAATATTTGGACCCATATCCCAATAATAATATAAAACTTATAAATGTTTCAAATCTTTATTATTGTAATATAATCGACTTTTTATTTCTATTATTCCATACATTTTTAATATTTTAAGCAGAGTTTTATGGCGATGTAAGAATATCTACTACCCCATATCGCGCGTGGGTATCGTAATGAAACAGGTGATGGTTAGCAGCGTCTTTTTTTTTATAGTATAGGGTGACAAACGAGCACACAGTCCACCTGATGGTAAGTGGTTGCTTTGATCCATAGACATCTACATCTATCCTCAATAAAAAGTCAAAATGCAGATGCGTTGTCACCGGTGAGGTCTAAGATGAAATACCTTTTTTCCAGTAAAAAGGGTCTCCGGTTCTCTACACACTCACCATACGAAACACAGCAGCGTTAAGCTGCTATTTTACGATGGTATTCTGTGAGAGCGTGGTCCTTCCCCGGTCAAGCCGAACGATTCGTGCTACAACTATACAGCTAATATAGCTGCAGCATGGCTCTACCACGTATAAAACTCTTGATATCAACCCAAAAAAATGGCATGGCAAAATACCCCCTATGAGGATTGCCTCATAGGGGGTAACTAAACTTTTATAGGCTGTAATGTTAATGGTTTAGTAACTTTAATGAATTTTTAAGAACAATATTAAGCATTTACTTTGCTGTAATATTTAATGTTCGAAATGAATGTATTTTAACTTTATGCTTATTAATGCGTTTTATTGTTTAAAATATTGCTTTTAATATACTCGTATATTTTAGACGACGTTATATAAAAGTTAATTATTAATAATAATAATAATAACAATATGAAATTTTTTGCAAACCGTTTGCTCACTATACGGTTACAACTTCTTAAGGTACATACTTGCTTGTGCAAATTTAGTTTGTGAAAATTAATCTTTTGTGCAAGCCATTTGCACGGTATATAATTTTGTTGGCTTAACGTACATGCTTGCTTGTGGAAATAAGAATTTGTGCAAGTAAGATTGAGCGTGTAGCCGGGCCTTTAGGTGGACAAACAGTTGAAGCGACAGGAGGATTTTTACGAACTGATTGATAAAGAAAAAAGAAATTATTGTGCTATATCAGATATTTTATTTACAATTTGTTACAAAGTATAAAAAGTTAGGACGTACATTAAAATAATTAAAGCTTATTAATGAATAATAAACTAAAGCTTAAAAAATGTATACATATATGGCAACAATTTTTTTATAAGCAGTATTTTCCTAATCAACTAAAAAGTAATTAAAAGCTGCGGACACTAACACGCCTGTCAAGCTTATAAACTATGGCAAACATCTGTTCGAATCCGTATGAAGCCATCTATATAAGGCTTATGTTTAGCAGTAAACTTCTATAGGCTATAATGACCAAGGAAAAACTAAACAAGAATGAGAATTTAATATAATCAGAATTTATTACGAGATATTAGTCACATCAGTACCAAATTAAATCGAAAGTTTACTTGTAAGTAAAATGACTCACCTGAATAATAATTACTAAGTAAGAAATACATACGCTGACAAATTTAAGTATTAGCTTCAAGTTAACTTTAAACATGTCATAAACAAATATATCAAGAGTCCACACTTTTGTAAGCGCTAGGAAAGCTTTAGCTTGGATCCTCATACATTTCGGTAAGCTATAGTCATTTAAAGCCCTATGCAAATGGATTTTTAAATCATTTCTTTCCGTGATGTTACTTTCACAATAGTAAGCCATAATACTAACTGAGAACAATTCAGCGCCGCTCCAAACAACTATCCTTATTAAAGGTGCGAAGTTATCATTTGATTTTAGGAAGTATAATGATGACCAAAACGTAGAAATTATAAAAAGAAATGCAGATAACATTGTCATAAAGAGCGAAAAATCGTAAACCCTGTTCGTAATATAACATGCCTCACACAAAATTTCGTATGCCTTAGCTAGATCCAGTATTTTAGAATTTTTCGCAGAAACTCGTCCAATGTAATCAATTTTTTCATTAGTCCACGTGCTTCTTATTCGATTTCTTACGCATAGTTTCTCTTCAATACCCCGGTTTTCAAAAAATTTTACAAAATAACCATTCATTACTACAATTCTTTGTCTCAACATGAAAATAGTTTGACAAAACACAAATACCTCTATTTTTCTTTCAAAATACATGATTGAATAAAATGTGTAATACCATCGAAATTCAATCTCTATGAATAAATCGGCGATAAATAAGAAAGCGCAAAAACTAACAAACATAACTGTTAAAATATTGGCTTCTTTTCTTGAAGCCTTGTAGAAATTGTCCAATATATTAGTAAGGAGTAAACTATCAACTTCAGCCAACTTTTCTATAATCCTCTTATTACTTTTGCTTTGGTAAGACACTAGTAGTAGTACAGTCGCAGCATGTTGAAGACCGAGTAATACCCATGGTATGTTTTCCATAAAATCCTCTACGGAAAGGAATATGAGGTCCATTAGTTCATTACAAAACATATAATAACTCGTCACCCATATTAAAGTAATGAATACAGCAAGCGCTTTCATCT
Organism: Parnassius orleans; assembly: GCA_029286625.1. Taxonomy (NCBI): domain Eukaryota; kingdom Metazoa; phylum Arthropoda; class Insecta; order Lepidoptera; family Papilionidae; genus Parnassius; species Parnassius orleans. The sequence continues at coordinate 250,751 of JAGSMP010000142.1, forward strand.
CTGTGTCTTCTGGAGGAGAAAATCCTTTTATGCGATACCTAAATAATCCAAAAATATATTCGAATGACAGTAAAGGTTTCATGCACATAATTATTTTTTCACATAAATGTTTATTTGCAGTGTTTCGCTTTTGTTGCATTTTTAATTAAAAAAAAAAAAATATTGGCGGAGACTTTAATTTTTACACGTCCAATCGAAGCAATGGTATTCTATAGAAAGCTAACAATACAATTAATGTTCAATAAAGTTAGATCATGGAAACGATAATAATTTTTATACTCGTTAACCTTTCATCTAGTCCAACAGATCTAGTATTAATTTTGTTAATAGTATTGCTTTTGTCCGTTTTACTTTCATTAAAGTACATCATATCATTTCTAATTACGTATTTAAACTTCTGGGTTTAAAATATTGAAATGTTGTTAAAATTTAAATTACAATGAGCATTTTATATTTCTATTAGCATTTAGACGATATTACCATGTCTAAACATCACTGAAAGTATAGTCTTACTAATATTATAAATGTAAAATTTTGTTTGGATGTTTAAATGTTTGTATGTTTGTAGCTCAAATACTTAAAACTGCTGAACAAATTTTGATGAAACTGAGCAATATTATAGATAAAAAAACCAAAATAGGACATTCTACTAATATTATAAATGTGAATCTTTGTTTGGATGTTTTTATGTTTGTAAATCAAGCACGTAAAACTACTGGACGGATTTTGATGCAAACTGAGCAATATTTTCGATAACAAACTAGAATACGACATAGGCTATATTTATTGAAGAGATAAAATTTAGTCTATCCCAGATTACAGTCCTTTAAATCCATAGGTGCAATAAAAAGGTCGTTTTTAATAAAACGCGAGTAGAGCCGCTGGTTAAAGCTAGTGTTTAAATAAGTATAATGTTGATTGATGTCAAATTATGTTAATATTCTACAGAATACAATTGTTGTTACCAATTGATATGCGTATAAAAATAATAAGGCCTCTTTATACCGTCTGTTTTATTAACTGTATGTTTTGTGTTTTCTGTAAAATCAAGCGTTGAAGTTGGAATCCCAGCAGATACAGCAGATACGAAAGGATCAATTTACATTGCGGCGGAATGGAATGGAATCGAATTTTTGTAACGAAATTGTACATAGTAAAATGAATTTTATGTTAATTGTGTAAAGTTCAAACTAGATATAATAAAAGAAGTCGCGCGTCATCCGTGGAATTCTCGAGAAAAGACGCGCGACTTTTTTTGGTTCAGTATCACAGTCAGTTTTTTGGTTCAGTATCAGTATTCAAATTATTAAGTATTTTAATAATTTTAAAATAATTGAATTTGCGGTTAAAAAAATAAAAGGAAATACTATATTCATTTTTATAATCATTACTTTTTGGATTTCACTATTGTACTATAAATCTTTCAAAAGTCTTAAGTCTTTATTCAGAACAATTATTATTTTAATTACTTTGTATTTTTTTAATTTATATTTATAAAAAAAGTTGACAAGAAACCGATTAAAAGTCACCGTAAACCAAATAATGTTAAATTACGATGTTCCTAAAGTATTAGAATGCAAGCCAAGGCCTTTATTGAAGTTATAGAAGTTTGGGCGTTGCCAATTTACGCTTTTGACATGTTTTCAGTTGATTTATATCTAGTGTTAAGATTTATCAATGTACGAAAAATACGTACGAAATTTTTAATTTTTATTGTTCAAATCAGTAATTCATACAAAAATAAAAAATTTACATTGTAAACTCCAAACTAAAATTCATTCATGATTCCTTTGCTAAACATTGGCCTCCTCCGTATAAAGAAGGATTTGCCATAATCGTCACGCTACTAGTGACTATATTCGTTCTCCTCGCACAACTTCTTTGGGAATCGTTTACCACCGGCGATTCTTACGTACGACATATGGACCTTCAAGAAAAGAGCTTACTCCTAATTAAAAGGCCGGCGACGCACTTGCAATTCCCCTAGTGTTGCAGTTGTTCATGGGCGGCGATCGGCACTTACCATCAGGTGAGCTGCATGCTCGTTTGCTCCCTCTGCTCTTAAAAAAACGTCATGTCTTGTGAAACAATGGCACACATAATACTACTACAATGGAAATGTCATTTTTCTAGCAAATCAGAAGATACCAGTGTACTTACTCTAATATTAAGCATATCATAAAGGAAGCAAAGATGACCACTTGTGATTAAAGCTCTACGCACAAATTACACGCAACATCTTTCACACGTTTCTATTTTCGCCTACTTCGAAAATTTTATTAAAAAAGCGGGACTCAATTTATGTAGAATTGTAGGTTCCCTCTATGCATACATATGTATGTAATAACTCTAAGGATACATATATATATAATACATAAGGAAAGATAGTGTCACAATGGCATATATATATATACATAAATATATGACATTGGGACACTATGTTTTTCTTGTGTCGTTCATTTATTGCTTTGCTGTACAATAAAGTTATCTATCTTTCTATCTATCTATCTATGACTACATTAATTATATAAATGTACTAGCTGTTACCCGACGCGTTTTTTTATATAGGAGAGGGGGCAAACGAGCATGCGGTTCACCTGATGTTAAGTGACTACCGCCGCCCATGAAAAACTGCAACACCAGGGGAATTGCAGATGCGTTGCCGGCCTTTTAAAAAGGAGTAGGCTATTTTCTTGAAGGTCGCTAAGTCGCATCGGTCCGGAAAAATCGCTGGTGGAAATCGGTTCCAAAAGGAAGTTGTGCGAGGAAGAAAACATCTTCTAAATCGCACAGTGGTGGACCGCCAAGCATCCAGATGGTATGGATGGTATTGCGATGTGCGATGATTTTGTCGCGATGTGCGATGGTGAAATTGAGCGGCTGGAATTAGTCCGAACAATTCCTCAGAGCACTCCCCGTGGTACATGCGATAAAATACGCAAAGAGATGCAACATCTCTACGCAGTGCCGATCAAAGAGTCAAGCCGATCGGAAAGAACTCGGTCATCGACGATTCGATTAGCTCTGCGCTGAATGCGGTCAAGTGGAAGGAGCTGGCACTGGAGAGCCCCTGCCCAGAGATGGGAACTGTATTCCATGTGAGGCCTTGTTAAGTTGCAGGCGGTGTGCCGGCATGAAATACTGCCCCACTCTACTGAGCACGCCAAGCTTTTTAGAGGCCAATTTGGCCGTCTCTTCCAAGTGACCACGGAACTGCACGTCACTCGATATGTCAACGCCGAGAATTCCGATACTGGCTGAGGCAACAAGAGCAGTGCCTTGAAACTGAGGAGATACGACAAAGGGATTCCTCTTAGCGGTAAACGCGCAAATTTGTGTCTTCTGGGGATTGAACTGGACTAGATTTAGTCGCCCCCAGTCTGAGACTTTATTCAACAAAGTCTCGACTTCAGACACAAGTTTGTTCCGGTACTCGGCGACGTTTTCCTGAGAAATATTGGCACGGCCGGTGTATAAAGCATCACCAGTGCTGTCGTCTGCATAGCAATGAATGTTACCGGTTTGCAACATATCACTGATATGCAGAAGAAACAGCTTTGGTGATAGCACGCAGCCTTATGAAACACCAGCGTTAATGGGCTTGTAATCGGAGCATGCACCGTCTACAATGACCTTGATGCTCCGATCTGCAAAAAAACTGGTGATCCAATTGCACAATTTCTCGGGAAGCCCAGATGAAGGGAGCTTCGAAAGAAGCGTTTTGTGCCAGACCCGATCGAAGGCCTTCGCTATGTCCAAACTAACGGCCAACGCCCTGGACTCCACTGCCTCCGCCCATCTATGACTTAACTGAGGTAACCTAGAAGATCACCAGATGAGCGACCTCGACGGAAACCATACTGGCGCTCACTAATCAGCTGGTGATCCTCAAGGTCCGTATGAGCTGACAGTTAATAATAATTTCCATTACTTTGGAGCACAAGGAGGTGATAGCGATAGGCCTGTAGTTGGACGGATCTGAGCGGTCGCCTTTTTTAGGGATGGGGTGCACCAAAGCTGTCTTCCATGAGTTCGGGACTACGCCTAGGGAGTAGGAGTACCGGAAAAGACGAGTTAAAACCGGTGCCAACTCCGGAGCACACGTCTTCAGCACAATAGGTGGGACTCCATCAGGCCCACTCGACTTGTTGAGGTCCAGGGAGAGGAGTGCTTTACGCACCGAGCGCTGTGTAAACAGCACTTCCTGCATGGAGCACTCACACCGCGGGATGGTCGGCGATGTGTTCTCCCCGTCGTCAAAAGTCGAGTTGGAAGCTTCTTTGCATCATGGGCCAGTGAGTCATCCACACTTTGCAGAGATGGCAGAGATGGCTGACAGATGTTCCCTTGGACAGCCTTGGCGAGAGACCAGAATGCACGTGTTCCCGAAGGGAGGAGAACTAGTTTCTCGCCAATTCTGCCGATGTGCTCTTTCTTTGCCTTGGCAATAATAGTTTTGAAGGACCTGGAGGCGGAATTATACTTCTTTTTAAGAGCGCTGGTGTTTTAATTCCGGGACGTTGATGCGTCAGCCTAGGCCCGGTAGCACTCCTGCTTATAGGGTGATGCAATTTTACAGGAGTGACCAAACCATGGCTGAGTTCTGCCTCCGATAGGCACCACAGATGATGGAATAAATAATTCCATTCCCTGAAGTACCACATCAGCGACAGAATCAGCAACAACGTTGGGATTATCCGGCGAGAAGCAAACCCGCCCCCAAGGGTAGGATGCGAAAAAAAGACCGCATCCCGTCCCAATCGACCGACCTATAGTGCCAAACACGGCGGTGAGCTGCATATCGTAACTGCGATGGGAGCGTGAGTGGCACCGTACTCCGGATCAGACAATGGTCCGAAGAGCCAAGAGGGGCATCGACGGAGACCTGATATCTGTCCGGATGTGAGGTCAGCAGAAGGTCGCGTAGGCAAAGTAACCAGTTGTGTCAGACCATATGCCAAGGAAAAGTCATAAACAGATCTCCCCGCATGATCGGTTAAACGGGAACCAAGTCATTCAGCGTGGTGGGCGTTAAAATCACCGAGCATCACGATCTTTGCGGATGGGATCTGTTGTAGCACGGAGACTGCGTCCTTTTTGACGTGGTCGATGAGTTTTCTGTGTCGGCATTACCGCTATGGGACCTATAGAGGCACCCGTAGACGCGGGGATGGTCGTCGCATTCTACGCGCAGCCATAGGGTGGACAGGTCCGTACCTTCAAGACTGCCGAGGCGTCGAAAACAGATGTCCTCTCTGACGTACAGGCAAAATCCAGCCCGGGGTACAAAGTAGTGTTCTAATTTGTACCCCGGGTAGGAGAGATACGAAGTATCAGCCGGAGAGGACACCTGTGTCTCGGTTAGAAAGAGCAAGGCCAGCTTTGCCGTCTCCAGATGGTAGTGGACGGCGTTAAGGTTTGAATGAAGTCCCCTGATGTTGCAGAAATTCACGGATAGCGTGGCAGGGGTCATCTTTGTCTTATTGCACCGCTTTCCCCAAGTAGTTTTAGTCTGGAGCGGAATTTCGCCCACTCCCCAGAATACACGGGGCAGCCTGAGCACCCTCGCACAGGGTCGCACAGGGGCCTTGGTCTTATTGCTCCGCTTGCCCCAAGCAGGTTTCGTTTTAGCAGAATTTCCCCGAAGAAATGCAGAAGTAAACTTCTACTTCACGCTGGTATTCTGTGAGGTCGTGGTACCACCCCGGTTCGAGCTGGCCCATCCGTGCTACAGCAAAAGCTGCGGCGTGGCTCTACCACTGTTAAAATTATACGCTTAGACCAGCAAACATAACTGCTTGTGTAATATCCCTTCTAACCCTTTTGTCCATTTCTTTAGAACACTAGTCTTCAGAACGCGCGTTTAACAAAACTGCGTGATTTTCATATAAGTACTCCAGGTCGCGTAAGTTTCCCGTACTGAATCACGCGCGATTAGCCTTTACACGACGCTCTTTCCCCTCTAAATAAAAATACTGAAGTAATTAACGCACATAAAAATGAATAAAAACAATCACTCACAATTGCGCGTGCAAGCTTTCCCGCGTTTAATCCCGCACACTCCGATCGCGAGTGAAAGCACGTGTCATGTAAAGGCCGCTTATGAGTAATAACCAATATATTATAACTATGAGCAGCAATTACGAATTTACATCATAAGAAAACTATCCGCTTCTTTGCATCGCCGCAGATGGATAATGGTAAGAAAATTATGTTTTGCTGTGGTGTAATAACATTGCGTGGAAAGCTTCATCTATTTCCTGATATATTGGATGTGTCATAAATCATAACTCGTGTTTAATAAAACCATACCTTACTCTAAAATACATATAGCGCCATCTAGGTAGTAGTAGTAAGGTAATTAGTTGATTACTAAAATATAAGCAACGATATTTAGGAAATAATGGGTAGAAATAATATAAACAGCTCCAAATCAAATAACGTGATTTTTCAATCTCAAGACAATATAAATTTTAAGCCTTTTTGTAGCTGCAAAAAGGAAGATTATGCCTACTGCCCATCTTCTATGATAGTTAGCGTGATGATTTATATATATTAGTAAGTAGTATATTATCAATATGAGCTAATTTTTCTATAATCTTCTTATTACTTTTGTTTTGGAATAACATTAATATCACAGTTGTCGCAGCGTATTGAGCAGCGATTAAAACCTTTATTATGCTTGTCAAAAATATTTTATAGTAGTGAACATTATCCATCAATATCACCATCATAATCGGTTCACCTAGAAAAAGTTCTGAGATAACACACAAAAAAAACAGTTGAATTGTGTACCTCCTCCTTTTTTTATGTCGGCTAAAATAACTCGTCACCATATTGCAGTAATGAATATATCAAGTGTGTTATTAAGATGTCTTCAGGAGGAGAGAATCCTTGTAGAAAATACTTAATAATCTAAAAATATTATAATTTTTTCCTATATACATATATTTATTTACAGTATGTAGGTTTCGATTAACTTTTATTTTAAATAATAGAGATTTCATATCAAACACCTTTTAATACTCTTTACGTCCTATTTAACTAATGGTGTTCTATACATAGAAAATAATAACAATGTTAACGAAGGTCGAATCATGAAAACTTCATTTTAATGCTCGTTAGCTAGTCTGGTGGAAAAGATCTAGTAGATAAATTACTTACAGTATTGCTATTGGCTGTTTTAATTATTGAAAATCATCATATGTTCTAAAATATTACTATACTTTTTGTTTACAATTTCGAATCATGGCAATAAGAATTATTTTAACGCTCGTTAGCCTTTTATCTGGTTGAAAAGATCTAGTAAAGACATTACCACTTAACATATTGCTTTTGGCTGGTTTGCTGTATTATACTGTCATATTTTTTTTTAATTTGGGTTACTACCCAGATACCATTTGCAAATAAATTGAAACTACTACTGAAATAAAAACAAACTATTAAAAGTTAGATTTAGCACCTTAAATTAGAAAAAGAGAAAGAGGGAACGATAATTCGTTTCCCGTGTAGTGATAACGTAATTGAATACATCACCGAATTAGGTCCCGGGGGCTAGTAAGAGGCGACTATAGGAATCGCCAACAAAATCTAATGGCGTTCGAAATAACAATAATAATATATAGTTATATTATTAGAAATAATAATAATAATAACAATAGGAATATAACAATATCGGTTTCGGGGCCAGACATAAAACACTGAGACCTTATAATTTAAATAAAAAATTTTGTACAACCGAATTCAATATAAATTATTATGAATAACTCAAAAGCTATTAGTTAAACCTTGATCAAACTTTTATCTGGACCACTTGAGTAGCACTAGCTTTCAAATAAAAAAAGAATCATCGAAATCGGTTCACCCAGAAAAAAGTTATGAGGTAACACACATAATAAAAAGAACATACAGTCGAATTGAAGACCTCCTCCTTTTTGAAGTCGGTAGAAAATACGCCAAATGTGCGAGACATCTTGTATTGCGATTGTCGATCTTGTACTGGATGTACTACTTATAAGATTCGCAGATGCATATTATATATAATAACACATAAAATAATATAATGGTGTATGTTTGTCGGAATATAAATCAGTCTTATACCGGTATTCGTGTGTTTCACTTGCTCTCCTAATCCTCACATTACATGGCGACCCTGCCAACCGTCGCGCCCCGCGAATCAAGAATTTGAAACCGCGCTCCTTTTAAGGAGTGGAATTTTGTCGCGCGCTCGATCGTAAGAACTAGCTAGTACAATGGACATGACTAATATATTCGGGTAAACAATTATTTGTGTTAATAAACCAATTATGTTAGCGAAAAATGGCAAAGAACCAATCGAAAGAGGAAACATCATTGTGCAGACTGCTTCTGGAGGAATCGTTATATTGATCATCTTGATAATTATTTATCGAATATATAAGAAAAATGTCACAGGCAATGTATGGCAGAAGAAATAAATTGAAAGAAAGCCAAGGAAAAATTATACTCAGAAGTTGTTTAATATCTGAACGATTTGTGGTCTGACACAACCTATATAATAGACATGGAAATGTGGTATGGAAACGATTTATTATTATCGTATACCTTATTTACACTGATTAAGATATTTACACGGAATATTAGCCTATAAAAAAACTGGAATTTTTTATGAATTTTAAAAATAGATTTTATTCACGTTCATATAACATATTATTATGCATATTTAAACTAAAAAAAAATTGTAAAGACTGGAGTCACACTGCTTCAAGTGGAATATAAAATACAAAAATTATATAGAAATATGTAAAATTGAGAAAAGTAACTTTCTTGTTCAGTATGAATTCAGAATTTCAGTGATAGAGTTACAGCTAACGTCATAAGGAGCGGAATTTAAAGGACAATTTAAAAAGGATAAATTAATAATAAGGGATTCTTTATTATTATTATTATTATAAAGAAAACGTTACCTCCACAATAGGATTTTTCCTGTATCGTAGGGGAATTTTATATACATAATTTCCACAAGGACAATCATCCAGACTCGGAACAATTATTTCTAGGCCATACAAGTACTTGTTCCGTGCGGGAATCGAACCCGCGGCCCTTAGCGCTGCAACTCATTGCTAAGCCACTGCGCCACGGAGCTGTCAAACATTGACTTCAGCTTTGACAGTTGACTCTTTCTGTCAAACAGATCTCTGGCAAAATCTTTGGAGCCTTGGTGCCGCTCGATCGCTTCTTCAATTCGAGCTGTATTGAAGTTGCGTAAGTCCTGCCGCATGCATTTGGAGATCTGTCTGTTTAGTTGCCTGTATGCTGTCAAATCTGCTGAAGACTGCAGTTTAATTTCTCATCTAACAGCCATGAGATTAAAAGTGTGATCGGAAAGTTTTTGTGTTCTTCTGCGACGGGTCTTGCAGAACTTAGATCAGAATGCATGGACAGTTTCTACTAGCATGTCTCATTCATATCAACCACTGTATTGCAAACTTCTAGGCACTGAAAACGATTTCATATCTTTCTATAGTTTAAATGAATATTTTGATGACAAAGGAGCATTGAACGGTGTCGTTTCAGTTCAACGCCAATCCAATCAAGTTTGTGATTTACTATTGGTAGTATGAATACATTACAAACATGTAGCTACGAGTACGTGGATGGTTTTCAGAGGAGAATTGTAAGTGGCCCATGGAGTGTGTTACAAGTGTGTTCATTAAGCTGTTATAATTTTGTGTGTTTTCGAAGATACATTTTAATGTGTGACGGACTTGGGTATGAATGTCATGCTCGCTAAAATGTCTTTGCTTTCGGCGGTGCAGTGTTACGAGTCGCACTTCCCTTTAATATGGTCAAGGACAACGATGGCTGCCATATACGTCATACTTGTGAACAGGTGCTGCTTGTGGGGGCTGTTCTGCTCAGCTCTCGGCTGGATATATACTCATATAAGATAAGCTCCAAATTATTATTTATGTACTTCATTTACCGATGGGTTTGTTAACGTTTTCAATTTCGTATAACATACTATGTGTAATATTGTATTTAAAGTAAAATGAAATAAAAAAGGATACCTGCGGAGTTTCTTACACCAGTTTTCCTCCGGTCAGAGGAACCCTATATCGAAACGGTAGTAGATTTAGTAAATTTAAAAAGGTACATTTGACAAAGGAAATTTTTATTTTCTTACGTAGAAGTTATTTATATATATTTTGTAGAATATATTAATACATATTACGTAGAAGATATTTATTTATATTGGTATCTCATTTGTACATCCTATAATTTATAAATATGGTGCTAAACAAACTTGCAGTTCACTCATGCTGGCAGTTTACTTTAATGATAAGTGGCTATCGATTGCTTCCGATTTATAAGTGTTTAATTGACTTGCGTCTTTGTCTTGGCTTGCGTCTTTGCCTTGGCTTGCGTGTCGTATCTAAAATTATATTAGTGATCGCTGTCAAAGCAAAGACACCAATTCAGTGCAAAATGATTGTGGAAATTTTAATATTTTTGTGATGACTTTACTTGTGTATTACATTTACATACATAAACGAATGCATAAATATTATCTAGAAAGAGATTTAAAGTATAATACAGGTATACCTTTTTTCGGTAACGTATTCCAAAGTACATTTCTTAAGAGGCATATGGTTGAAGACATTGATGATGTATACAGGGAATTTCCAAATGAAAAGTAAGTAATAAGTTTTTAAACAATTATTGCTCATTTAATTTTTTAAAGTATGTAGCAACATTTACATCCATTATTTGTAACAGTTATGTTATTATTTAATAATGACGCGTTAGTTAATATGCTATTTTAAAGACTATTTACTATTTAGTTCATTTAGTGTGAATGAAAGCATAAATTAATTAAATGGTTCGATCAGACCAACAAACACGTTTTGAAAATTAACAACGGAGCAATGATAATGAACATAAATAAATCGGGCATTCAAATTTTTATTAGTAACAGTATACGGAAACGTTGTGCTCCTGTCAAATTTAAAATAATTTTAATAATTTAATACTTTAATAAATAACCTCAGTTATTTATATTATTTAGAAGTTACTTACTTTATAAGTTTTAGGCCAATAAAGATTTGGTAGCTGGATTTAGTTTTCAATCACTGTAACAATTAAGATAAACCGCGAAAGATATTTTAATTAAGTAATTGTTTTATGATAAGGTGATGCCAAGCAATTTATATTTGTTATTGATCTAATTTAGGTGTTCTTCTTTCTTTTAAACATCACTAAACTTTGATGACCAGTATTTGTTTTCATTTTAGAGCTTATACGGTTATACCGTCTACCTGTCACGTAATTTAATATTTTAAATTTACTTTGACGAATCTTTTAGTTTCTTTTTATATTATGAAAAATTTGTTTCAATAAACGCTGTACAAGAGAACAATTTCTTATATTATAAATGATTCTATTTTAAATATTTAATATGTATAAATGTTTTGTGATTATAGAAAATAGTGTTTGTTTATAAGCATAATTTTGCGAAGAATTAAAAAATGTCTTTAATTCTTAAGAGGATAATAAACTGAAGTGCACATATTTGTTGGTATGAGAATTGCGATATAACATAATATACTTTATCTAGATTAGTCAAAAGGACACGCAGTCTATGGCGGCAATTTCGTCGAGCAAAAGTGAAATACACCAAAGCCTAAATCGCGCTATCAAAGTTCCGAAGTATTGCCTTATATGCGGATCTCCCCTTTTCTTTCTACGAACAAAAATCTAACAGTCCATCTGATGCTAGGAAAGCAATCATTTTAAAAGAAAGAAGGTTAAAGATGCGTTATTCTCCTTTGGAACTGATATAAAATGCCATGCATCCTATTATTATTCTTTTTCGCTTATCATTTAAGAGTGGGTTTTCAGTTAAAGCTATGGGTCTGTTGGTAGTCTGGGTATTTCAGGTTATGAGATCTTTCAAGGAGGGAAAAAAGATTGATTTTTAACTATGAATAAATCAGAATATCGATGAACGAACCGATTTACACAAATCGGTATTTAACTACTAGCACTAAAATTGCACGCGACGCGCAGAGATATTGGAACGATTTAGTGCGGAAAGATATTTTTTTACACTACATAATAAATAACGCTTAGTCGTCATAGTAGACAGAAAAAATGTGGCACGCTTGCTTTTAAATACAGATCGCGAAACGTGTGTCATCTGTTTAGATCTATGTCTGTGGTTTCTCTGATTCCACCACCTCATTGGGACGTTGATGATAAACATCAACTAAATTTTTCAGTTGCTGGCTTCTTGAATGATACAATGTTCGAAAGGTACATTATATTAATATTTTATGTAATCTAAACTAAATTTTAGGTACGTAGGGTATATCAATGGCACTTCACCAATCATACTTATCAGAGATCCGGATGTAATCAAGCGTATTACGGTCAAAGATTTCGATCATTTTGTAAACCATAAAATGTTCTTCCCTGAAGATATTGAGCCAATGTTTGGTGACAGCATCTTAATGATGAAAGGTATATACTATTTAATACTAAGAAAGTATTTATATATAACTTAACAAAAATCACCAAAACCAAATTATCCCTACTTGGATAGAAAACAACGCCCAGTAAGTGGAGCATCAGATACTAGGATTGCCAATTCGCTTGCCAAGCATGACAGAAACAACAAATCTTTTAAATATTTAGAACATTATAACCAAATCGCACAGCTAGGGACAGATGACAGTGATGATGGAACTAAAAACAAAATAATGAAAAAAAAAAACCTTATTTCAATACATTTTTAGTTAAAAATCCACCATGATATCTTTCGCCTAGGTGGTGGTAACGTTACCTTTAAAGCCTATTATAGTCCACTGCTGAACATTGGCCCATAAAATACCTCATATGGATATTTGCCATAGTTGCTTCGCTTGGAAAGCCGGTTAGCAACCGTAGTTTTTTTATTCGTTATGAGAAAGACGCTGCTGCCCATCTCCTAATTTGTTTTCTTACGACACCCCCGGGATGATGTTGGGATAGTACATATTCTTAACCCTTACTACTTGGTTTAGGTGGTGGTAATTAATTTCCGAAATTGCAATGAATATTTTCATTGGCACTGGCAGGTACCAAACACTATCGCATAGTGTGTAATTTAAAAATGTTTATCCCGTGAGGTGCTATGGATTTTATAACATTGTAATTAATATTTCGTGAACTGTTTAATGAGAAAAAAAAATATTATAATGTCACCTCCTTTCTTTAACTACAGTGTTTTAGTAAAGATAACAATATGGTAAGGAAATAAAAGGTGCGTACTCGCCCCTGAATACTGAGTTTAAAGACTGCCTGTCTTTTGATCCCATGTAGAAAAAATTCATTTCATTTTATTTTACTTATGCTAACACAAAAATTAAAAAATCCAGATGACAAATGGCGGGACATGCGAACTACGCTAAGTCCGCCTTTCACAGGATCAAAAATGCGCCAGATGATGCCGTTCGTAACAGATATGAGCAACAACGTTATACAATATTTGAAAGGTAAGTTAATTTGTATTTTTATGAACATCACTCACCTTCGATTTGCCGACGATATAGTCCTTATGGTAGAATCGCTGGAGGACCTAAGTACCATGATCAATGACCTCAATAGTGCCTCCTAATCGATAGGTCTCCATGTCACACCTACGTCTGTAGTGACTGGGATCACTAAGAACGAAGTTGTTAATGAGTATGTTTACCTGGGACAAATGATCCGACTAGGTAAGTCCAACTTCGACCGAGAGTTCAATCGAGGGATTCAACTCGGCTGGGCTGCATTCGGGAGATTACGGCACATCTTTCCGTCACATATACCTAAAACCTGACAACTAGATTGTACAACCAGTGCGTGTTGCCAGGGATGACCTATGGATATGAGACGTGATCCTTCACTGCTGGCCGTATGAGGTAGCTCAAGTTTGCTCAGCGAGCTGTGGAGAGGGCTATGTTCGGGGTTTCTCTGCGTGATGGACTTAAAAACGAGGATATCCGCAGTAGAACAAAAGTAACCGACATAGCCCCACGGGGTAGTAAGCTGACATGGCAATGGGCTGGCCATATAACTCGAAGAACCGACAACCGATGGGGAAGAAAGGTTCTCGAGTGGCAGCCTCGTTTCAGCAAGCGAAGTGTAGGGCGTCCCCCTACTAGATGGAGTGACGACCTGGTATGACATGCAGGAAGTCGATGGATGCAGGTGGCTCAGGACCATGCTTTGTGGAGGTTTGGGAGTGTTTGGGGAGACCTATGTTCAGCAGTGGACTTGTAAAGTGCTGTAATGATGAAGTACAAAATGGGTCGTATGGTGATGACGAAAGTACCTACTGCCACATCTTTACCTATTGTCTGCAATAGGTGGTAAATCGCTCTGGAATATGCCAGGTACAAACACTATAATTAGATTGACAGCGAGGAGTAGTGTCAATAATTCATTCAATCACAACATCCTATCAAAAATCCACAGCTGAATATATGCACACTATGGTTGTCTTATAGGGGGGGATATTTGCCACAGTTATTTGAGTTATTATCACAAAGATGCTGTTGCCCATCTACTCTTTCAGTTTTCCTCTGTCACTTCTTACAATACCCGCGGGATGGTACGGGGTAGTGGATTTTATTACGCCCCACTTCACAGTAACGAGTAGTGTAAAAGGTCGTCTCATTCTGTAGTTGCACATCCACATATTAAGCGTCCACCATAGTAAAGTTTCATGTACAGTACTGAACTATATATATTGTGATGAAAAAAGAAGACTTAAACGAGTCATACGTTCAGTGAAAACGTAGTCTTTCCGCATTCAAAATCTACTGGATTTCAAAAGCCATTGCTTTGTTACCCAGCAATGTTTAACATAATTTTTTTCAAATCCCTATTGTATTTCAATCTCGGAAAATTCACGGATCATCTTTTAGTGTAAGTAAATTTTAAAGAAGTAGTCAACCAAACAATAAATATATTATTTATTGTTCACAAAAAAACTGTACATAGGAAAGCTCTGGTGAAACAAGCGAAGTAAACGAAATAACTAAATAAGAGATACTAGAGACGATATCCAGATTGAAGAGAGACAAGAGCCCAGGGTCAGATTATGTACACAACAAAGCCCTAAAGATAGGTCAAACAATATTAGCTCTACCTTTAGCAAATCTGTTCAATTACATACTAAAATCTGCCGAGATACCATTATAATGGACTGAATCAAACATCATTCTGATCTATAAAAAAGGTGACCCCAAAGATATTTTAAACTACAGACCAATTAGCTTACTATCATCTATCTGAAAACTCTTCTCGTCAATCATCAACAACAAGATAAGCACATCACTAGAACTTAACCAACCAGTAGAGTAAGCAGGCTTTAGAAAAGGGTTTTCAACAAAAAACCACATTCATACACTGGAACTACTTATAGAAAAATACCAGGAAAAACGAAGACCTCTCTATATTGCCTACATTGATTACCAGAAAGCATTCAATACGGTGTCACATGAAAGCATATGGGAAGCCCTCAAAAACCAAGGTGTAGAGCAACAGTACCTAGAATTCATCAAGAATCTCTACAAAAATAGCACAGGTAGAGTCAAGTTAGAAACCAAAGGCCCGAGTTTTCCCATCAAAAGAGGCGTGAGACAGGGGGATCCCTTATCTCCAAAATTATTCATAGCAGTACTAGAATCCATCTTTAGGCAACTAGACTGGAAGAAATACGGTATAAACATAAAAGGTAAATATCTAAACCACCTCCGCTTTGCAGACGATCTAGTAATTTTAGCAGAAACGTGCTCACAACTTCAACATATGATTGGATCTCTACATAGAGCAAGTGAAAAAGTGGGCCTTGAAATGAACTTAGCAAAAACCATGGTGATGACTAACAGCACAGAGAAACTAATAACCGCGGGAGGGGAACCCCTGAAATATACTGATCAATACATATACCTAGGTAAACAAATAAGTTTTAACAAAAAAAACAACGAGCAGGAAATAGAAAGACGAACACATAGCACCTGGAACAAATATTGGAAACTGCGAGAGATATTCAAGAGTACCCTGCCTATATACTTGAAAACCAAAGTTATGAACTCATGCCTACTACCATGTCTGACATATGGCTGTCAAACATGGAAATTTACGAACAACGTTGAGGAAAAAATAAGAACTTGCCAACGAGGAATGGAGCGGAGCATGCTTAGTTTTAGAAAAATACAAAAAATAAGGCATACAAAAATAAGAAAATTAACGAAGTCTACAGATGCTCTACAATATGCGAAAAAATCGAAGGGCCGGACATGTAGCACGATTTCCAGATCAACGTTGAACCAAAAGAGTGACGTCATGGAAAGGACCGCTCGGCAAAAGAGGTAAAGGAAGGCCCATGAGAAGATGGGACGATGAAATTAAAAATATCGCCGGTCCACACTGAATAGAAGTAACCCAAGACCGACTCAAGTGGCTAATTTTGGAGGAGGCCTTCACCTGTGAAGACGGGGTTCTTGCTAATAATAGTAATAGTAATAATTATTAACACTAGGATAAGCAGATTACAATAAACTAACTACCTTGAAATGAAATGTAAAACATGCAAGAAATAAAAGGCTTTTTTTATTTATTATTGTTCACCACTACACATTAAAACGATACAATGAAATATATATTAGGTTTTTACGTATGAAATTGCCGTTTTTTATGCAAAACTATTAATCAAAGTAATCACCCATGCAATCGATGCTTCTTTGCCAAAGCAGTGGCCGTTTATTGATGCCCTTCTTGAAGAAATCAGCTGGACGGGAGACAAAAATTCTTCAAAGACATTCTCGCCAAAAAATTATCCAAATTCTAGAAAAAGAAGAAGTCTGTAGGCGCAAGGTCTGGTGAGTACAGCGGATGATGGAAAGCTTCCAACCTCAGCTCTTTTAACTTGGGAACCGTCTGTTGTGCAGTATGAGGTCGCGCGTTGTAGTGCAGGAGCAGCGGAGACGAGCGATTGACCAAAGATTGTTGGAGAAGTGCGAGCTTCTCCATCATTGTGTTCAATTCTTCACAGTACACATCTGCAGTAATGCTCATCCCGTTCGATAAGAAGCTAGGATGAATCAAACCGGCGCTAGACCACCAAACAGTAACCATCACTTTTTAAGGGGTAAGTTTTCGTTTAGGGCAATGTTTAGGTGCTGATTCAGGATCCAACCAACTTGATGAGTGCTTGCGATTTTTAAACAGAATCCATTTTTCTTCGCAGGTAATAATACGGTTCAAAATTCCTTCGTTTTTGTGCCTGTTGAGCAGTGCAAGGCACGTCTTGACGCGTACATCGGGCTGGCGATCATTGAGTCCATGGGGCATTCATTTGTCATTTTTTTACCTTGCCAATTTGAAGCAAATGGACCAATATTGTTTTGATACTAACGTCAGCTGTTGCTAATTCAGCCGAAGATTGAGTATCATCAACTTTCACAATCGCCTTTAATTTGTCATTGTCGACCAAAGTTTTTGTACGACCACGGGGCTCATTTTTCAGGTCGAAATTTCTAGAACGGAAGCGGGCAAACCAATAACAGGTGGTGCGTTCATTTGTAGCATTCACTCCATAAACGTCGTTGATGTTGCGTGCCGCTTGTGCCGTGTTGTTGCCACGATGGTACTCATATTCCATAATTACTCAAATTTTTAACGTATCCATGATTACGAAAAAGATTCAAATGCGATGAAAACATAACGCTAATCAATTATCAAATGACAAATTTTGAAAAAAGAATTTCATGTTTTTAAAATAAAAGTAATTTGAAATTAGAATGAAAAATTATGAATGAAAAATTTGAAACTGTACATCTCTTGAAATGTCGACGCCAAGAATTTCGATGCTGGCTGAGGCAACGAGGGCAGTGCCCTGAAAGTGAGGAGATACGACAAAGGGGTACTTTTTTTGCGGTTAACGTCTAAGCCTGTGTCTTTTGGGGGTTAAGCTTGACTAGATTTAGTTGCCCCCAATCCGAGAACTTGTTCAACAAAGACTCGACTTCAGACACATGTTTGTTCCAGCACTCGAAGACTTCTCCACGAAAAATATTAGTACGGCGGGTGTATAAAATTATTTAAATTAGTAAAATACTGTTTTACTTTTTAATTTAAGTAATTTCATAAGCAACTTAAATAGTTTATTTACTATTAAAATTTCTCTTTAGAATAGATACTTATGTAGGTATTATTTAATTCTTCAATATATCTAAAGAAATAAATAATGAACTGAAATAATGAAATGACTGCGCGTAGCTTAGTATGAAACGGCTTTTGTATTATTCTGGACAAATTCGCATGAAATTGGCATTGGATAAGAATACAGTTGCAAACTTGCGACAGCCTTCAAATTAAATAAAACGTTCCGGCACTTTCCACTTTTAATATAATTTGTTTTTCTTTTTAGGGATATAGTTTTTTTGCTTTTTAACGTTCTCTTAAAAGTTTAAATACGATTTGATGATTAATTTATTTTAGTCTTGCGGCCCTTAACTTATTCATTCATTGATTATAATTTTGCTATTTAAACGGATTTCAAAATTATATTACTCTATTACCATTGCTTTGTATTAAAGTTACCACATTTATAATAGCATAAAAATGGTATGACAAACTTGACAGATATATAAGTACATAATACAGACACATGAGTAAAGAAATTTTTACTCATGTGTTACTGGCAAGTAAATGACTAAATAGTGTTACAGATTTAGATTACCGAGCAGTATTGGAACATTTAAAAAAATACTAGTGATGCTTATTATTTACATTACTAATATTCCCTTTAACCACTCTTGGTAAGCTTAAAATTCTTGTATTAGGAGTGGTTTACGACAGTATTCGAACCCATGATTTTTTGAGTTAGCGGTCCGCGCCCTGCCATTAGGCTATTGTCGCTAGTCGTTATTGGAAACATCTATGATATCCCCATGTATCGCATGTAACCTTTATAGGATAAGATCGGAGGTTCGAATATTTTTTATTTGAACCCAAATTAGATAATTTCTATGTTACGTTACAATGAACAACAGAAATATATTGAACTTAAGACTAAGGTAACTTTCGCATAAATAAATATACTTTAATAAAACCGAATTCATGTAGCTTATGTCTTGACTCATGAGAGTAATAAGTACTGTATTGTAATGCAGCTAAAAATTATCATAATTTTAGATCACATCTCAGAAGACATCGACGTCGGCAATTTGATGCGTCGTTACACAAACGACGTCATTGCTTCTTGTGCATTCGGTTTTCAAGTAAATTCCTTAAAGGATAAGGAAAACGAATTTTACAAAATAGGCCAAGCGCTTTTTACTATGAATACTGCTTGGCAGAGATTTAAATTATTTTTTATAATGCATGTTCCGAATTTTGCAAGGGTAAGTATTAATTTACTATTGGCAAGATCTGAACAATATTGGAAGATTACAAACAAGTAATACACCTTATCGAATTTTTAGTTCCTGGGAATGCAAGTCTTTTCCAGAAAGTATCCAAGTTTTTGATAATTTAATAACAACTACAATAGAGCATAGGGAAAAATATAACATTGAGAGACCAGACATGATTCAGCTTCTTATGCAAGCATCTAAGGGTAAAATTGTTTTTCTTCCTAAACGCTAATTATTCCCAATTACGGATGCATTTTTATTTAATCTAATCATAATGTATAACAATAATGTTAACAGGTAATTTAAAAACGGAAAATGTCGATATAAAGGATAACATTATTGTAGAAGCAGAAAAGCTTAAGCAGCATGGTGCATTAAAACGTAAGTTTAACTCATTTTAAATCATTAGTTATATAAAAAATGGTATATTACTAAATAAAGTTTTCTTGGATATATACATGTCTTAAGACAATATTGATATACTCTTTGGAATTCAAATTCTACATTCTGCTCCACTTAAATATTATTAATGTAGTATAACTTAACTTCAAAGTATTTTGTAGTTTAAGGTAAGAAATATTTTTCAAAACTCAATGTTACATCTTTTCAGAATGGACTCAAAGAGAATTGGCAAGCCAGGTATTCATATTCTACCTAGGTGGATTTGAAACTTCTGCTACAGCTTTGATAATGTGCACCCATGAACTGGCAATCAATCCTGCAACACAGAAAAAACTGTAAGAAGAAATCAAATCATTAAAAGAAAAACATAGCAGCCTGGTACATGAGAACATAAATGAGTTCAAGTATTTAGATTGCGGCATAAATGGTCTCCGTTTGCCTTCATTTTACAAAATTATCTCTAATAGAAGTTGTTAAAACGTTGAGAGCTTGATTGCTTAATTTTACTTCGTCATTATCAGCCTTTTTATGTGGACTATAGGCCTTTAATAAATGCGTCAAAACCATCCCCACCTAATACGCTGACCAAATAGATCAATGAGCGCATAGCTGAGAATACCTTACTGGTAATGCTGCTTCCCATCACCAGTCTGTGGGATTCGGTATCGGCAGCTTGGATGTCTGCCATCAGTCAATTATCATAGCCTCGACTATCAGCATTTGAAGAATAGTTCAAATATTTGCCCATGTATCCTATTTAATCAGAATATTGTTACTTATTTTTTTTTATAATATTAAAATTAACATTGTCAATTTGTTATAATTAATATCAAGACAGGAGACGAGCATTCACGTTATTAGTAGTGTGGTGGTGATTAAAACCTATTTGTCCTGCATTTGGAGAGGCATTTTTTTAGTTAGCACTTTACGTGATAGACGCACGCTAGCTATACATAGCTGCAGCACAAATAGATCGGCTTGACCGGGATAGGACTACGCTTTCACAGAATATCATCGTGTAACAGCAGAATAATGCTGCTATGTTTCGTATGGCTAGTGGGAGACCTCTATGCATTCCATCTTAGTCCTCAGGAGTGACAACGCAAGTGTATTTTGATTCTCAATCGATAACATACGAAAATACCTATGTACCATAGAATTCACTTTCCAACAGGTGAACTACGTGTCGTTTGTCACACTTATTCTATAAAAAAAGGAAACTGTAATGTGCTTATAAAGGGAAGACCGAAAAAATAATATTATAATGATAAATGAGTGGTCCAATGCTTAAAGTACCAATTCTCTTAATCACAGGTCCTGATTTTAACTCCTGGAGGTATTAATTGTATAATTGAATAACTAACCGTTACTCGCCGATCTTATGAATGAAGCAGATAGGATGTAAACACTTAAAATATATAATGTATTTTGTCATTAAATTGCACCTTGTGTTATTATTTAAAATACTCAGCTAAAACTGTTATTACCTGCTGCTTTCCATTAACAGCTCGCAAATCTTGAGTTCAGTACAGTATGTAAAAATATTCTTATATTATGCTTTTAGAATCATTCCGGAGATGGGCGCCTGCTTTAATAATGGACAGAGTGTGTACAAAGGCTTACGAATTACCACCGCCTCGTGAAGTAGGAATACCATTCAAAGTAAGTTTCACTTCATAATCTATTTGTAAATAAAATTAATTAAATATTTTTCAAAAAATTTGATACATTATTGAATTTTGCTTATTTCTTTTAAATGCAGTTACGCCCTGGCGATGTCGTATAGAATGTGGTAAATTCCATTAATATGGACCCGAAATATTATCCAGACCCAGAGTTGTTTGATCCTGATAGATTTTCAGACGAAAGGAAACATGAGATCAAACCCTTTACATTTATACCGTTTGGCATCGGTCCGCGTGTTTGTGTCGGTAAATTAGAACAAAACTAGTCACAGAGAACCTAGTAAACCGTAAACGTAGACTGAATATAGATAATTTTACTTTTTAGACATTATTTTTTCTTTTTCATCAGTTACTATTGGATATGGGTCTATCTCGTAGTAGGGAAGATTGGTAGACGAAGTCTCGCATATATGATTTTGCTCCTCGTCACCAAAATAGTTTACGTCTAGCGTGAAAGTGATAATTATAACGCCATCTGATGGAATAGAACAGGAATTTTTCGTAGTAGCCTCTTACGTTATCATGAGTCATAATTGGGTGATGGATTCTCACTCAGAGCAACAAAATACTAGAGAGAAGAAACTGCCGCGTTTAGGCTGACGGCTGTATGCCCAACGGGCATACACTGCCGCCAGTTACACTCGAGAGTAGATACGCGGAACACGTCGGAAAGAATATTTCGTTTATTTCCAAAATGCCGCCGTGTGCAATTGTTACATGCAAACATCGTAGTGATTCAATTAATTTCCACGCTGGTGGGATCACTTTTCACAAGTAAGTACACAAAATACAATTTTTGTGTAATAAAAAGGCATTATTAAACTGAATATTGCGACTTGTACTCCTAAAAACACATTTTAATTGTCATAGTTGTTTTTTGTTTACATTGCGGCTTGCTTATTGCCTTTTTTGAGAGCGCAGTATTCCGACCGCAATGAAAAATGCTCTATATAATACGCTCAACATTGAATGAAAACGTAGTAGAGCTGCAGGTACGTAGCCACTCATGTGGCATACATGAGTAAAGAATGGCCACGCGGTGCTAGGTTAGTGATGGGCGCTTGTCGACTTGCCTTCCGATCTATCGATTGGTAGAAACTTGTTCGAGTAAAGATTAAACGACTTCTGTCAATGTAAATATTGCATTATTAATTGCATGTAAACCAAAAGTAATTTTAACGAGCTCTTCATTAAAAATTATAAAATACTTATTACATAAAAAACTAAGTAATAATTTTAATTTAAGTATTCAATATTTACAAAATATTGTGTTTCTTTTTTAGCTTCCGAAGCAAACCAGAAGTTAAAGAAAAATGGATTAAAAAGACGGCTAGAGGAGCTCTTTGGTGGCCGTTAAAAGAATTCAGCGCACAAACCTTAAATTACTTTGCGGGATTTATGGTTCATGCACTAATGAAGACATTAAAATGTGAAACATGCATAAGCGTTTTACTTGAGATGATACTGAAGACCCGCAAAACAAATTCATAAAACTGAAGCATAAAGGTGGCTTAATATATCCATCGACGGATATTGGTATAATTTGTAATAATATGGAAGCGATCTGTTCTTATTCTGAATAAAATCACGGCTTCGACAAAAAATGTAAAAGAAATACTAATGTCTAAATCATTGCGACGTTTCATCGATATGAATCTATTTAAAAAGTAAGACTTCCATCAATATGAGCATTCACCAATGGACAATCATCTTATTATGCTAATCAAAGCTGTTATGGAGAGATACATAAATATAAGGTTGCATTATCTTACTAAAAATGCCGTGCTCAAATTGTTCAAAGGGCAAGTTCTAAATAAATATTTACATTTCACTGGACAGTAAATTACTGTAATATAATTAGCTTACTTATGTCATTCGTTTTTATTTATTTAACTTTTCTGTACTCCTCCACCGCATATATTAAGATAAATAGTGTCAAATTCACTAATTTAAATAACTTACAAGAAATAACTTCATTCCAAATGTATAAGTTGAGAAAGAAAGTGATTGTTATAAGTAGGCAGTAAAACTATCGATATTCTTTTATCGACGTTACACTGTCCCACCATTATTCAGCAGTTACCGTTGCATGTATGCAGCATGTACGTGCGTGTCGATATGATTCTCGCCTCGTGCGCATGTTTATGTAAACGTTTTGCGTGTGTCAAGTAATGGAAGCGTAGGGATACAAATTTGCGTGGTTTAGATGTGTGCGTGATTATTGTTTTGATATACTAGTGCATTGTGTTCGTTAGTTGAGCTTGCGACACTCTTTCCGATATGTGTTGATTCTTATATGAAGCCGTGTCCACTACTGTTAAAAAAATGCAGATTTCGTGATGTATTAAGCAGATGTTGTGAAGACATGGTATTGATTACAATGTAACAACTTTCTAACACAATTTGCACGTAGCTTACATGCATTTGCGTGAATGAGGCTTGGAAAAAACATCGGAGGAGAGACATGTTGCTTGCCATACGTCGTTTAAAATTTAATACTTTTTCAGGTTCCAGATTCGCGTTGTTAGAGTGCAAGGTGTTAATTTATCACCTCATTTTAAACTTTAAGATTTTGAAGTGCAATGATACAACAGACCCTATTGTTCTACAACCTCAAGAATTCAATATAAACGCTATACGAGGGACATGGGTACGTCTAGAAAACAGATGCTAGACAAGCTATGTCATGCTTTTTTATTTGTGAAAATATATCCTATTTTTTTGTCACAGAAGCTTTTCCCTCGTTATTAGTTTATTAATTATATTAAAACTATTAATTAAACAAATATAACGTATAATAAAATGTATCATATATGTTTTAGTAATTACTTTATTTAAGAAATATCATTGATCATTGATATGAAATTATTGTTACTGTCATACATAAAAAAAATATACGCGTCGACTTGAGAACCTCCTCATTTTTTTTCGTCGGTTGATTACAGGATGTAAGGCATTCAAATAAGACAGAATACTACTCCAACTGTCACCGAGTCATTACTCAAACAGAATGTAAATTACATGTATAAAAGAAAATTTAAATTACAAAAAGTATTACTCCAAGATATTTTAAAATATTTCAAAAACATTGATATAAAGAAATCCGCTAATTTTTGGGAGATTTCCACATTACATACGAAATCATTAACAGTTATTGTGTCTATAATATATATTAATGCCTCGGAGAATTCACACGATACCTCAGGTATTTTTAGTGATCTTTGCAAGGCCTTCGACTGTGTTCATAATGATACATTTATCAGAAAACTTGCTTTTAAACGGCAACCTTACGGTGTCAAAATATTAATATTTTATATTTAAGAAACAGAACTCAAAAAGTCATTATCAATGGTAAGGTTAACTCCGGATCGGTAATATCAATGGGCGTTCCACAGGGCTTGATTCTTGGCCCATTCCTGTTCTTAATCTATATTAATGACTTGCCTTATCTTGTAGGGGATAATCACAATAAAGTATTATTTGCTGATGATGAATGATACCTCTTTAATGTTCACACTCAAACGGCAGTCAATTAATTATGACGATATAAATTACTTTCTACAAAATTAGTACCTTAGTTTAACACCAAAACACTTCTTAAAAACGGCAATTAAATATAAGCTGTTGAATTTACTTAAATGAGGAAGTGTTGAGTACTGTGGATACGACTGTTTTTCATGGAATTAGCATTGACGCGAAGCTCTTATGTGGCTCTCATATATCTAAATTAGCAAGTAGAGTTAGTTCTGCAGCATATGCTGTGAGAAAGATTAGAAGTCTCACCAATGTTGGAACAGCTAGATTAGTTTATTTTAGTTACTTTATAGCGTAATGTCTTATGGAATTTTGCTATGGGGTGACGCGACTGACACTCAAACCATATTTGTTTTGCAAAAGATTTATAACTTATATTATATATTTTATTTTGTAAAGAGTACATCAGAGAAGAATTTAAAAAATAAAGATATTAATTAACGTTATCATCGCGATATATTGATGAAAATGTAATGTATGTACATCAAAACATGAATAGCTTTAATAAGAATAAAGTTGTTCATACTTTAAACACTAGGAACAAACATAAGTTTGTAATGCCGTTTAATCGATTTCACAGAATTAGTAATTCATTTATGGGGCAATGTATATAATTTTACAACAAAATCACAGAAAATGTTCAAAGTTGGTCAGTAAACAAGTTTAAAAGTTATATTAAAGAAAAATTGTACAAAAAGGGTTATTATAATATCAAAGAATACATGAATGAAAATAACCCCAGTAAATGAGGTGATCGCCAACATGCTGGTTCTATTAAAATTCTAATAAAAATCGTACGTAATTATTGTACAGTTATAGTTTAAAAAGAATATAAATCTGCTAGGATTCGTGCTGGTTCTTCCCAGGAGAGAGGTATTTTACGAAAGTATTACGTAATAATCTATATTGAATAAAAATTATTCTATTCTAATTTACTATATCTTAGTCCTCAGTAGAGACAACGCATCTATAGACTCCTGTTTTTAAAAATGGTTGCAATAGCCACTTACCATCTGGTGGCTACATGGCTACATATGTTCATTTGTCACTTCAGATTAAACTTTAGGGGGAAAGTTTAAAAATATTTTGAGAACCTATGATATCCGAAATCACGCATTGGGACAGGACAACGGACTCTTATCTACTCCGAAACACTTGCGGAAATGATTAAATAGTTAGTAGGCTGTTATATTACTTCATTTTATGTGTATTATTAAAAAATGATTTCATTATTACTGATTAAAACCGATCATAATTTCAAGAATGAATAAAGGATTTTTCGGACGAACTTATCGTAAGTTATTAAAGTTGCAAATCTTTTATTAGCCGCATGTTTTCTGATTCATTTTTAGAATAATTTTGACAAATGAGCACATAGACTACCTGAATGTAAGTGGATGATGTGGCACATAAATATCTATCCTCGATAGCTAATATAGTTGTAGCATGGACCTACTACATATAAACCTGTGTCAACATTTTCTATTGTAACTATACAATACATAAATGGTTACAATGTGGGGTGACTACCTAAAAATGCACGGCACAATAGGAAGTAAATGCATTTATATAACTTAACTACCCGATCGAGCCTGCTGCTTATATGCTATTAGTGGTAATTATTTCCTTAAAAATACAAAGTAATCTTTTACAAAACGAATCATTTTTTTTATTTTTTTCATCGCCGGATAAAAAATGTTTGGAAGGAGAAATAAAAAAGCAACTTGAAAATGTTGCGATTTGGCACAGGCCTTGTAGCATTAAATCAGTTTGGTTGTTAGTACGTAATTTGCGAGTTATTTTAATGTTAATTCATTGCCGCCAAGCGCCAGTAGCGACCGCAGGATATAAATCCACGTTGTCGGCGCTTTGTTGTGGGACCCATTATAATCTCCGATTTTCGCTAGGAAATATTTTGGTAGCTATAAAAGTTAAATTTAAGTGAATGTTGTGTAGAATAAAACAGGTGAAACAAGAAAATATTTAAACTTAAATGCATTCAAATTCATCTATCCATTACAGCCTAAAAGTCCAGTGCTGAACATAGGCCTCCCTCATAGATTGCCTCATAAGGGATTTTACCAAGGTTACCACGCATGGCAGCAGCAGTTTTTTTATAATTATGAGTTGTTATCACGAAGATGCTGCTGCCCATCTTCTGTTTCAGTTTCCCTCTGTCGCCTCTTAAGACACCCACGGGACGGTAAAGGATAGTGTATATTCTTACAACACCACTACACGATTTATGTGTATGACGAGGATGATCGTGAAAGCTGCAAATCGTTTGGTGTTGGCCAATCCGTCTACCAAGCGTAGCAAATGTGTCAAATCCTCCTATAAATAAGAATAAAATAATTTACACATAAACAGCTTTTCGTGTCAGTGCTAAGAATTAAAATCCCAATATCAAGAGTAGTTTTGTAGAAATTCTATATTATCTTTAGTTTTTGAAGTCGTTTTTTACATTTAATTAAAATTTTAACTTTTTATCTTTTGAATGGCCTTCGGAATATCACAAGTTCAAGTTAAGGACTAGGATGTGATCTGAATTGTTATATTAAAAATTTAATTCCGTTTATAATCTTATGTTTACACAACATTTTTATACACAATAAATATTTATTACCATAATAAAAAAAACTACAACTGAAAACTTAATTGTTATACAGTCCTACTCCCCGCGGTATAGTGACAAGAACGCTGGCTACTTCACCTCTGAACGAGAAAAGAACCAGCCCTCTTAGCACCAGCAATGACGACCAGTTGCGGATATAGTTATTTTATTAACGTCACCAGGCTTCTCTTCCAAGAGACCAAAGTCATATCATCAGGTATCCTGCTATCGTCTCAAAATATACCATAAGGCTCTAAAACCAAGGGAACATTCATAGGTCAAAAGCTCTTCGAAAAACATCGTTCAAAGAACCGTAGAGGAACAACTTACCAGCACTTTTCTTACATGAAAGTCCGTGGAGCCCTAGCTCTTTGACGCTGCTACCACTAAGGCACTGATGAGGTTGACAGACATTTCATTCTCTATTTTTCCACCCCTATAATAATTACCCTTATAGTATTTTTTTTCTTCAAATTTATATGGGGCTACCCCTAAAATATTATAGCCTATTTAATAAAAAAGAATCACGTCAATCGGTTCAGCTGTTTCCGCTAGAGAATAAGGTACATAAAAAAAACATACGCTTGGAATATAGAATTGCCACCTTTTTTGAACTCCGTTAATAAAATAAAACCCTCACATTTATTATTCACGAAGAGAGATGTTGAGTTATCAAGAAGAAAGACGTAGGTACAACGTATATTATATTTCTATTTGACTACATTTATTTTATTACTTCCGTTATCGTTACCGTTACAGCCTAATTAAAGTCCACTGCTGAACATAGGCCTCCCCTATAGATTGTTTCATAAGGGGTATATTTGCCTTAGTTGCCTTAGTTTCCACGCTTGGCAAGCGGTTTGGCAATCGCTGTTTATTATGTTATACTTGTTATTGGTATGATGCTGCTGCCCATCTCCTAGGTTGTTTCTCTATATCGCCTCTTGCGACATATTCTTACACCACCACTACACGCTACTATGATTATATTACAAGCTTTTATTTAACTTGCAATGCAACTATGTTTGTTCGGGTAGGATCTTGCAACTTAATTTTAAAGCAGATATCTTCAACCAATTGAGCTGAAATTTTGTATACACGTTAGGTTTGGATGACGATGCATGGTTAGCTATGTGACGTCATTCCGAATCCAACATGGCGGAACACCCAAGATGGCGGACTAGTTATTTTTAATGCACTCCTACAATATGGGTATCAAATGAAAGGGCTTGCTGATTATAACTCGGAAAGTAAATTGACGTCACTCTAAATTCAATATGGCGGACTTTTAAAGATGGCGGACTAAGTTTTTTATGCTTTTCTACAATATGAATGCATACGAATGCGAGTTAAAAAAAATAAGATGTTGATCATAAACTCCGTTGCTCCAATCCGTCTGAAATTTTGGGGTACTGGGGTTTTTGGAGTCCTTGATTATGATATTGAGGTCGAATTGTTCGAGTCTGTAGCATCAGTTGGTTAACTTTGACTTGTGTAATTTGGCGAGATAGGCGTCAACAGCATTGGTTTGCAACCTGTCTTGGAGAAGGATACCGTCAAAATCAAACCAGGAACTTTTTTTCGTAAGGCACAAGTAAGCTTTAAGCTGAAATAAGTTGTGCATACCTCCAAACACCCAAGTCAAGGTGAGGCCGTGCCGAGGACTGAGTGGCATCAGGGTGTAACATGATGTCAATCCGTCTGAAATTTTGGTGTACTGGGGTTTTTGGAATCCTCGATTATAATATTGAGGTTGAATTTTTCGAGTCTGTAGTATTGGTTGGTAAACTTTGACTGCCCAAGGGTCTGGTGAATGGTGCCATTGGACATATTACAGAAATCATATGGCCCTGCTTCCGGAGAGCACAAATATATGATACTGACATACCATCCGTCCGTATAGACTTCGGTAGAGACGGTGTTCATCTCATTTAACCCAAGACTGCAATTTCCAGCAAAATATAGTCACGGCACTGCAGAACGAAGAATGCTACCAATTAAATTATTAATGGGCTTGCACAGTACACAAAATGCAGGGTAGTACTGTCGACCATACCGTTGTATACTTAGGTTCGAAGCTCTTCACTGCTGGTCAAGCATACGTGGCCTTAAGTAGGGTAAAATCATTAGAAGGTCTCCTTATTGAAGAGCTAAACTGTTTGAAATTAACCGACAAACGACTTTGCAATATGATTGTTGAATGAGATGAATAGACTGAGAAACCTGTCCAGTGATAACTAAAAAGTTAAAAATAAATTAAAAGTAAATTTTTTTTAAAAAACAAGCTTTTATTTAAATGCACTAAAAATAATAAAATAAACTTTTCCTTTAAAACTTTTACTATCACCTTATAACGTCATTACACAATTTATATGATATAAAAGCTTGTCGCGAGATTTAAGTACTCATATTTACTTAGTTTGAATCAATCAGACCCTGTTTATCTATACAGGTAAATCTGTAAACTTTTTAAAGGAAAACTTTATTTTAATTATTTTTAGCGCATTTAAATAAAAGCTTGTTTTTAAAAAAGTTTTTTACTTTTAATTTATTACTTCAATTATGAATATTAGTGTTTGTGGATTGATATTAAATCTTACATTTCTAAAAATTTGGTTTTGGTTGTGTTTTCGTTTACCAGTTACTAAAATAAAAATAAATCTCTTGTCCTACGTTCTTTATAAGCAATTTTCTCGTAATAACCGAACCAATACAATTTGCTCGCCGTTTCCGTCAACCGAGAACTTTCTGCTCGAAATGGTCGCTAGAGGCGATATAACGCTGTTGACCTCATAACATTTATTTCACAGTTATAAAAACTTACTCTAACTTGATTTTACATAAAGGGTCTTAAGAAACTTAACAGTGATTTGACCTTGTTCGTAAATAAAGTACGCATGAATTATCTTAATTCGTTAAATCTCATTAAACCTGTCACCAACCTGTTATAGACAGAGCTCTTGTAATTTTGTAAACATGAAAACATTTCGATCACCACATTCTCAAGGGTTGTTATGAATCATGTATTCTTTAATAGTAATAATCCCTTTTATACAACTTTTGTTTAGTATTTTTTTTACATTTTGATTCAATTAATACAGAACAAAATGTTTTAAGCTTCAATAAAAATGCAAGATACTTATTAAAAATGAACTCTTTAAAGATAATCTGCGACAATTTATTTAAATTTATTAACATCACAGATATATCACACTAAGAGTAGAAATAAACCTTACTTCCCGCTTCCTAGAAGTCAATATGGTAAAAGAAATAACATTTGAAGGAGCAAGACTCTTTAATACATTACCTAAGGAAATTGTCACCTATATTATGATTTCTTATATTTACGCGAACACTACACATTGAATAAAACTATTTTTTACGGATTTTATCGCGTTTAAATTTACTAATTTTGATTCCCGACGTTTCGGGTGCTTTACAGCACCCATGGTCACGGGGGGGACTGAGGTGTTTGACGTCCTAATGTCATAGTTAGCCCGGCTACCTTCAGTTTTTTGAATATTACCTATATTCTTTAAATTGAATGTCACCTATATTCTTTAAAAAAACAAAGAACTGAACGGTGTTCTTTGTTTTTTTTTTATATATGAGTGAAAAACGAGCACACGACATGGTATGTCAATGCTGGGGCTCAAAGACATGTACGTCTACCCTCAGTTAAGAACCAAAATGCAGTAACGTTGTTGGAATGCCTCGTTACCAGTTTAAATATTCTTCGGTTCTCTACACTCACCATACGAAATACAAAAGCATAGAACTGCTGGTTACGCTTGTATGCTGTAAGAGCGTGATTCTTTCCCGAGCCAATCTATTCATGCTACAACCATATAGATGCAGCATGGCTCCGTATTGTATAAATTAAATTATTTTTCTACAATTTTTCTCATTGGAGTACATACATAACATAGATTAGCCATTTCAAATTAGTTAATAAGTATTATTTATTATAAATGTTACAACTATTTATTTAGGTGTTTTATGTAAGGTTAAAAATAATTTATCTATGAAAACAAATACACAACATTTTTATTTTATTTTCCTTGACGGCGTTAACATATAGAAAAGAAATACTTTTACCTCATTCTGCACTTTCACATTGTGAAAGTTTGCATTATTAACGGAGTCTGCTATTGAAGAAAACTCGGATTTGTTCTTGAAATATGTGAGTAACAAGCTAAGTTCGCTACCACGTCTGCAAACTTAGTAATTCAGACGTCGGTATCTTGAACAATATGGAACAAACTTCTCATATTTGAATCTATTAATTTGGCATTTGGCATAATTAACTACGTTAATATATCATTATCAAAAATAAAGACTAAATAATTCATTTTTACTAAGTGACAAGGAATGGAAAATAAATATAAGATAATATCCATATATACCGGGTATTTTTGAAACGCTCCCGAAAACGAAGACAGATGATAGTACTAAGGATACCTATGATGATGGGTCACAAAGAAATTCGATCCCGAGGAAAAAAAAATCATCTTTTCACAACGTTTTATTAACTTTATTCACGCTCCATCATGTTGTTACAGTTAATTGAAACAATATTTCACTAAAAAAATCATGAAAATACTGAAACATAAAACCAGCAGTGGAATTACTGAATTACAATCAGCTGACTAGGGGTCAATGTACGCGCGAACGCCGAATTCGCGCGGCCCGCAACTAGCGATGGTACCACAATACCTAATAATTTACAACACTTGTATAAATACCTAACTTATCTACTTAACCTACTATTTTGCCACTGTGCTTGTCTCCACGTAGCCACTTTAATTCGAATTCACAGGTTAAATAAACCAAATAACTGGTTCGATTCCCCGCTAATGAAAAAAATACTTACATAAAATGTTAACAAGGTTAGAGTCATGCTTTTTTATCCATTGTGTAGGTATGTTTATTATTCTGATGTATTCAGTTATGTACCTATTCAGATCAGTTCAGTACTAAGTTATTTAAAAAAAATTAGGTCAAATAAACCAAATAACTGGTTCGATTCCCCGCTAATGAAAAAAATACTTAAATAAAATGTTAACAAGGTTAGAGTCATGCTTTTTTATCCATTGTGTAGGTATGTTTACTATTGTCATGTATTCAGTTATGTACCTATTCAGATCAGTTCAGTACTAAGTTATTTAAAAAAATTAGGTATGAAACAGCTTACCGATCCTCCGTGGCCTTATGAGATTATCCAAGGCAACATGTTAATGTGCCTTGGAGAATCTCATAAGGCACATTAACATGTTGCCGTATTCACGAACACTATAAACGTACCTACGCGTTAGGCATTATTAAAACAAAACAAAAAACACAAAACTTAATAAACAAAACAATTGAACTATCGCTCGTGATAGTCAACAAGGAACTGTCTCAAAAACTAAAATTATTAATCAATCCCGCCAAAACAAATGCGCACGTTGTAACGTCCTTGAAGCATGTGTAAATTCCACAGCGCGAGGCGACAGGAGGCAGCGTGTGCGTGAAAGGGAAGGGTAGAGTGAGTAGTATACCTAATGCATTGTTTCGTACCGATCTAGATAAGAGTTCGACGCCCGCGAGGATATTGACCCTATTGTCAGCTGATTTTCTTTTTTAAGTTTCACTGCTGGTTTTATGTTTTAGTTTTTTTAATGATTATTCGTGATCGAATTTCTTTGTGACCCATCATCATAGGTATCCTTAGTACTATCAGCTGTCTTCGTTTTCGGGAGCGTTTCAAAAATACCCTGTATAAAAGGCAAACCTGACTGACTCATCTATCAACGCACAGCCAAAACTACTGAACGGATTTCGCTGAAATTTGTCATACTGACAGTTGTAATGACGTAGGTATCTGCTAAGAAAGGATTTTTGAAAATTCGCCGCCTAAGGGGTGAAAAAGGGGTTAAAAGTTTGTATGGAAGTCCGTCATTTTTAGAGCTAGAAGCCTAAACTCTGTTTTTAGGTTAACGATTAGAAATAAACAATTACGTCTCCTAGGGTTTTTGAAAATTCAACCCTAAAAGGGTGAAAAAGGGTTGAAAGTTTGTATGGGGAAACAAGATTAGTTAAACTATTTTATTCGAAACTTCACAGGAGTACTCCTATCAATAAATGAGTAAAAAAGTGTTTCAGGCTCTTGTTGTTGATTCAACCCCTTAAAGGTGGAAAAGGGGTGACAAATTCTGAAAATCAACATGGGTATCGTTTTTATGGTTTACCGGGTCGCTAATTACGAAAACAACAACTATTTCAAAATCCAACGTAGCAGACGGGAAATACCTACCATCATCCCCTGTGGGGGTGCGATATGTTTGAAATGTCAATATGGGTGTGATGTTATATAACGAAAATGGCATCGATTATGGTTTGAAACCAACATGGATGGAAGGATGGATGGATGTATGTTTGTATGTAAAAATTATCATGGGTTGGGTGACTTGGGTGTCATTTTTAAGGTTGTTGGGTAGTAAATATCGTAAATGATATTGGTAAGTAATTTAAACTTAATTTATTAGAATAGAATAGAATATACTTTTATTGCACAAAACATAAAACAAAATAGACAAGAAGATTTGAAAAAAAAAATTGCACTAAATTACACAAATATTTTTTTTACTAATTAATAAAATGGAAAAACAAAAAGAAATACTTAGGTACCTATTTTGTATTTTGTACCTATTTTGTATTGATCTTCAAGTTCCGATCTCTACCAATAGATGGCGTTGGTATCGTTTTAGAACGCAGTAACGTTGTGTTTTTTCGAACTAATGTAAAGTGAATGGTGAATGAGCGCTTCAACCTGTACCACATACAGTACCTATTCACTGTTAACGGATATTTGACTAGACTTCGACTTTGTTTGCTTGCTTACGATTTAAGATTTGCTTCGTGTTTCGGATTAGTTGCTTGATTTTGTCTTTCTCACAACCACTGTTCAAACTTGGAATTCGATTTGCTTTGTGATTAGGTGTTGTTGATAGAAGTATTTTTTCTCACTGAAAAAATGACTACAGAAACTCTTAATATTAAAGACAAAATGGAATAACATACTGTCGTCCCCATTATAGGTGATGGCGCCTGTTTGTTTCGTGCTCTTTCATTTTTAATGTACGGAACCCAAGAAAATGCGATGGTGGTGCGTTCACAAATTGTTAGATTTGTGGTAAATGATTGGCCTAGGTTTTCAGTTATGACCCACGACAGAAATTGCGACATTTTTTCAACAGCAAACGAATATTCAGCCGATATGTTAAAAAATGAAACTTACGGTGGACTTTGTGAATTGGTAGCTGTAGGATTAATATTTCCGTTTCGGTTTGTAGTATATCGAAACGGTCTGCTATACACAGAGTCCGGTACAGATATCTGTCCAGTAAGGCGATTACGATTTAGCCATGATTTATCGAATAAACATTTTGACGCCTATCTGCCTATTGTTGCGAAGAAAATTACTCAGCGTCGCATGGAGGTACCTCTCAAAGAGCGTGCCTGTCGAAGAGCGTGATCCTTTTTCAGTGAAATATCATCTCTAACCAGCGGAACAGATCTATCGGCGACATTAAAATATAAAAAAAAGAAAAATAAAATAAGGTCGAGATTTATTAATTACACAAGAAAAAGTCAATTAAAAAGTACACAAGAAAGATATAGGCAGAACAAGCCAGATTCAAATCGTAAGGCTGTGTCCGCTTATGAGAAAAAAAAATCCCGATGTACACAGGCAAGCTGTTGCAAATTACCAAACTGAGGAAAACATTACACTGCGTTTATGGAAAAACAAGGTCCATTCCGCTATGGAGTATGACCCTGGTATTGCTTATAGAACTGACAGCAGTGTAGCCTTGGGTTCTATGATATACAAGTGTCGCTGAAATGGAAGGATGAGACACCTGGTATAACACATACCAGGTGTCTCATCCTTCCATTTGATTCCGCTGGAAAAGTGGAACTTGATCGGTTGAAACAACTGCCTGAACCACTCTTTACTTTGATTAATGATCTACACCCAGATCATGACCATTTTATGGGTAATATCCTTAAATATAATGCCTGTTTCCAGATGACTTCCTTTGGTGGTAAACAGGTAACAGCAGATGGTTTTTCACCGACTTTTAATGTACAAGGCCAGGTCTACCATTTAATTGGAAGTATATTACCAAAAGCCGAATATGACGCTCAGTAACTTCAAATATATTTTGTAGGTGAAGATGATCGAGAAGCAAATATTCGATGTTCTAAATTTCCTAACTTAAAGCCAAATTTCAAACAATTGCAGAAAATGCTGCATCAAGTGAACCCGTATATAAAAGATCTGAAAAGTGCCATTGATAAATCCTTCAGAGTCATACAAAGTAACAACATATGAAAAAGTTGAAAAAACCAAAGGAGACTCATACTATTGAGAAGATGTTTAATAAAAAAGCATATCTATTATTGCACATCTATTACTATGTTTACAGTCTTAATAATTACTATTTTAATAACTTTGTTTAAAATTATAAGAGAAACCTAAGGTTATTAATATGGGAATAACTCTGTAGCAATTTCTCGTTATTGTGCTTCCCACGGCTTTAGATTTACCATTTATCATTTACCACCAGAGGGATTCAAGCACTGGCTTAAAAAGATATATTTATATGGATGGAATATGAGGAATGCAGGAAATACGACAACTAAATATGATGCCATAAATATAAGTTTGTCTTGGGCAATTTATGTGTATAAACTGTCTCTGTTATACAGGATACAAGTAAAAAATAATAGTAGGTATTGATAAAAACGAAACATATTTATTGGTAAAGACACTTTTCATTGATTTCTTGACGATTTTAATTTTATTTGCTTTAAAAAAATAAAATTAATGTAATAAAAATAAAAATTTATATTAATAGCCAAAGATAATTAGTTACAACTCAACTTCACTCTTCAAGTATTGTTGTGCCGGATATGGTCGACCCCTTATTAGGGGAAATATACATTTTTAAGATCAGAATGTAATAATACTATGCTATGCAAAACTGTGTATCAAATATCAATATGTGCATGAATGTTATACTGTGTATCAAACTATTTAATTAGTAAAATTCAAAAAATTCAAAACCCCCGAAACAAAAAGAGCTAATGAGCTTCAAACGGCTGAACAGATTTTTTGATACATAGCTCGAAACGCTCTCGATTAAGACCTTTCAAACAAAAAAAAACTTAAATGAAAATCGGTTCATTCCTTCAGGAGCTATGATACCACAGACAGATACACATATACATAGATACATATACACACATATACACCGATACACAGATACACACTACAAACATATAACACCCCTCTGTTCGTCGTGGGTTAAAAACGAATCGTATAATGTATAATAGGCGACTATGAAAAATGCCAAAAGGATGTCATGGCATCCGATAGACTAAGGTATTACCATTTATATGTCAGACGTAAAATATACAGCTCGGTGACGAATAGCAGCGTCAAAGGCGCAAAACGTCTGGTACTACGATCGTCCATCCGTATACAAAGCGATTAAGGCAACTCCTCTTCACGGGCTGATGATGAAAACGAAGATGAATTATCATTTGAAATTGACCGTGCTCTGGAGCATTACTAGGAGGAATCCTATATTTAGCACTACTTTAAGTGGTAGAACCACCCTGCAACTATAATATAGACCACGCTCTTACAGTATACCAGCGTAATATAACAGCCTAATGCTGTTGTGCTTCGTTTGGTGAGTGTAGAGATCCAGAAACTCTTTTGACTGGAAACGAGACACTCCATCTTAGTCCTCAAGGATGACATGCATCGTTTGCAGGGGCAAACGAGCATACGGCTCACCTGATGGTAAGTGACTACAGCAGCCCATGAACAACTGCAACACCAGGTGAATTGCAGGTGCGTTGCCGGCCTTTTAGAAAGGAGTAAGCTCTTTTCTTGCAGGTCGCTAAGTCGTATCGGTCCGGAAAAATCTACCTAGTAAAATGTACAGTGGTGGACCGCCAAGCATCCAGATGGTATGGATGCTATCGGGAATTTTACCGCGATGTCCGTTCGTGAAATTTGGCGGATGGGATTAATCTGAACAATTCCTCAGAGAACTCCCCGTGGTAGATGCGAAAGAAAATGCAAAGGGGTGCATCATCTCTTCGCAGCGCCAGTGAATCGAGCCGATCGGAAAGGACTCGGTCGTTGACGATTCGAGACGCTTTGGGCTGCTGTCAAGTGGAAGGAGCTGGCACTGGGGAGCCCCAGCCCAGAGATGGGAACAGTATTCCATGTGATGCCGAACCTGCACATTGTAAAGTTGCAGGCGGTGTGCCGGCATGAAATACTGTCCCGCTCTGCTGAGCAAGCTAAGCTTTTTAGAGCCAATTTGGCCTTCTCCTCCAAGTGACCACGAAAATGCACGCCGCCAAGGATTCCGATACTGACTCAGGCAACAAGGGGAGTGCCTTGAAATTGTGGAGATACGACAAAGGGGTTCTTTTTAGCGGTAAACGCACAAACTTATGTCTTCTGAGGATTAAACTGGACAAGATTTAGTCGCCCTTAATCCGAGACTTTGAAACTTTGACTTTGATCCATTCCGACCGTTGTATTGCTTTTCTAGAATGTCGTAAAGGGTGACTAATGGGATGTTGGGTTTGTGAGTATGCAGGTGATGGGCTAGCTAGCTTTCATTTTTTTTACCATTTCATTAATACCCACATTTTTTTGGCTAAAGTGATTCGGTTAACTCGCTGCTCTTTGTACTCCGCGTATTCATTTCAGGCGCGACGCTATGTATGTTTGTATGTGTATGTAAAAATGTTGTTAAGGTAAATCAAGGGAAAATTTTATATGGCATGACATTAAAAAAAATTAATTTAAATGTTTTATTACTAGGCACCATCTAATTTTTTTATAAGATAATGGTGACAAACAAGCACACAGTCCACCTGATGGCAAGTGTTTGCGATGGTCCATAGACATCTACATCTATCCTCGATTACGAATCAAAATGCAGATGCGTTGTCACCCGTGAGGATTAAGATGGAATGTCTCGCTTCCAGTAAAAAGGGTCTCCGGTTCTCTAGACTCACCATACGAAACACAGAAGCGTTGAGCTGCTATTTTACGCTGGTATTCTGTGAGAGCGTGGTCCTTCCCCGGTTGAGTCGACCCATTTGTGCTACAACTATACCACTAAAATAGCTGCACCTTGGCTCTACCATATAAAAAATATTGTCCGTTTATGTCCAAATTTGACCGTGTAGTGGTGGTATAAGAATATCCACTACCCCATATCGTGGGTGTCGTAATAGGGGACAAGGAGAAACTTATCAAAAGATGGACAGCAGCCGCTTTCTTATAAAAATTAAGAAATAAGAATACGGCGGTTGAAAACTATGGCAAATATCCCTCCTATGAGGCAATCTATTAAGAGGCCTATTTTCAGCAGTGGACTTTTGATAGACCGTAACGATATGTCCATATTGATTTTAATAAAAACCTTCATTTGGTTGAAATACATTAAGTAAACAAATACTTGGTTTCATTGATTGTTTAGAGGGATATTTATTGAGGTCAGAAAAAAATATAGATATTTTATGAATATGAATCCTTTTTGCCTAAAATATGTTTATATGTGTTTAAATAAAGAGAATAAAAAGCTCCTGAGAGGATACAGTTACTTTTTATCAATGCATGAGGAACAGTAAATGTTGTGCTTAAAAATCACATTGTGAAAATATCAGTTATATCCCCTGGGAACGAGGAAATGGAGGAATCACTACCATGTAGTTTTTTAAATGATTTCGTGTTAAATTGAATTAAATATTATATTGTAATTTAATGTTTAACAAAGTCCCGCTAGTTTTCTTCCTGATTCTTCTCAGGAAAGAGATTTTTTCCTAACCAGTGGTAAAAACATAAATTACTTTATGTTAGTTCTTGTAATTTATTTATATTGTATATAAAAATATTCTACTTTATTCTAATTATAAAACCCACAACTGGTTTACGTTTTCGTTTTTATTGCCGAAAAATACATTTCGAGATAATCCTACCTCGACATACATAATAATTATTGTATTTCGAAATGTATTTTCAGTGTTCTGATGATATGATATTACACAACAAAAGAACATTGTTGTAATAAACCACAACTAAAGAACGTTGTTGTGTTAATAAACAACAACTGTGTGCTGAAAATATAGAAAAATGAAGTTTATTACTATCAAAGCTCAACCGATATGAAGTTTCTATTTTGTTATATTGTATTATTCGTCAGCGTAGAAACTGAAAAACCCTGCAGATCTTTGTGGTCTTTGGGCAAGTATCGAAAAGCTAATTCAAACTCAGTTTCTTGGTTGTTGATAGGTGAAATCAAGGTATGAAGATAGTATTTTAATGAAGTGACACTATGAATTAAAATTAATCCTTAATGGTACAAGATTCGCGATTAAAAACATTTTATCATAAAAACTATAACATTCTTTTAATTCAAAAAATTTATAGAATTCTGTTGCTTAAGGTACGGAAATAAAGAAATTTAACACTAATTTGCTACGTGTGATGAAAAATTTATTCTCTACGTTAATCGCAAACGATAAACGCAATGGCTGAACCCAAGCCAAATACTTGAATAATGTCTTTAAGCGAAGCTAACCCGTTGAAAGGAAATAGTAATAGTAATGGTTTCATGATGTAATTCTCTATGCTTTTTGAGATCCAGTATAATAACAACAGAGATGTCTATTGTGAAATGTTGTACAATGATAGCGAGATTCTAAAAGAAACAGATCTGCTCGAAAACCGTTTTAAGATTACAAGATCTGCAGTTAAAAGCCATACTTCACCCTCCGTACTCGTCAGATCCAATACTAACCGATTGCTATTTTCCCGCTATTTTTATAACATTTATTCTCAAAAAGCAGTACAAAATATCTTTATAGACATTGTAGAGTCCAGGTCGTCAGAGTTCTATCGCAAAGACATAAATGATTTTCCCTCGAGATGGCAGAATTGAGAACGAGGGTAAATATGTACGTCGACTCCCTTAGTCGATTCACACGTACCACAACCACACCACAGCCACAACCACAGCCACAACCACACCACAACGACGCCATGTGGTCGGGCGTATATTTTGTATTGAAAATGAATATTACAATTTACACGTACCACATTTTGCCGTTGTTATCAACCACCTGTGTAATACGACCACATCGCAACCATATCGCGACGGCAACGCCACCACCGGCGGCGGCACCGTGGCCACATCGCCACGACATGACGTCATCAACAACGCGCGCCTAGCTGGCGCCTGCGCTCCCCCCTTTCATTCTGCGTTCTACTGAGTTGCCGCGTGGTTGTGCGAAAAATTAAAATGTCCGACTCCGAGACATTTGACACGGATATGTTTATTGAGGAGATTCGCAATTTGCCATGCATTTGGGATCAAAGGACAGAGGAGAATTCCAATCGCATATTAAAAAACAAAGCATGGGAAAACCTTTGCATGAAGTTTTATGAAGATTTTGATAATAAGGAAACAAAAGAAAAAAACCAGTGTGGTAAGTTTATTAATTACTATTTATTAAACCGAGTATACCTAACAACACCATTCACGCTTTATTGTACTGCCACGATAATTCACCTTCAGGGCTCACAAAATAGTCGGCAAATTCATTTCTAATAGAATCTGCTCGAATCCCGTCATGACTTTGATCAAAGGAATGCATTCGTAACAAATTTGAAGTTATCGATAAAGTGTCATCGAATTTATAGCCATCTCGCTTGCGTACTATATTATGTAATACGACACATGCTTTCACTATGTCTGTTGCAAATTCAACTGACACGTTAATTGGCCTATGCAATATTCGCCATTTGTTAGTCAAAATTCCAAAGGAACATTCTACATATCTTCGTGCTCGTGATAATCTATAGTTAAAAACACGTTTTTTCATTGTTAATTGCTTGCCGCTGTATGGTCGCAGCAAATGTTTGTGTAATCCAAAGGCTTCATCGCCAATGAATACCATAGGCAAGGGCCTACCTACAGGGGTAATTGCTTGCGGTCCAGGTAGATCTAAATCATTTCTTTCCATTGCATCATATAAACTGCAGTCCCTCCAAATAGTTGAATCGGAAGTTTTACCGTAGGCTCCTACATCAACATACACGAATAAATAATCGGCGTCACATACGGCCATTAAAACAATAGAAAAGAAATGTTTATAATTAAAGAATAATGAACCACTGCGTGGTGGATGAATAATCCTAATATGTTTCCCATCTACAGCCCCTAAGCAGTTTTGAAAATTTGCTTTCTTTTTAAATTTGTTCGCAATATCAAGCCACATTGTTTTATTACGTGTTGGTAAATGAATAGGCTGTAATTTATCCCAAATCAGGCGGCACACGTCGTGGACAATTTTGCTAGCAGTTGAAGTACCACATTTAAAAAATCGGCGAGATCTTCAAACGAACACCCCGTTTCCAAATATCTGTAACAAAAAAATTATATTAAAAACAAATAATAATGAAATGGAATTATACAGGATGTTACAAAAGGTTTAAATAAATAACACTGGGGTCATTGTACTGTACTCAAGAATATGAACAACTTTTACTATGGGGACACATACGAAATCGTAAAAAATCAGTTGTTTCATACATTTAGGTCATGTAGGTATATGTGTCCCCATAGTAAAAGTAGCTCCTGTTGAAGAGTACAACGACCCCTTAAAGTATTAGGTATTTCAACCCTTTTTAACACCATTCAATAAGCTGATGACATTTTGGGAAATGATCGATCTTACATTATACTGGACTAATATAAAATAAATCCAGTTAATTTTAATATGGTAAAATTTAAAAAAAAAATATTAAATACTACTTATTAATATATTACATAACGTGTAGTCCACGCGGGTAGAAGCTAGTACATTAAATAATTATATTACGCTTTCAAAAAGCGCTTATGCCACCGGTATAAGATAAACTAATCATTTATCAAACCATATAAAGATGCTTGGCTGTCATAAATTTAAGAATAACTTGAAACTATTAATATGGATATTTTAATATACAGAAATTATCTTCAATACTGAGTTCATTATGTGATCTGATCACTGTAATTTCGATATTTTAAAATATTATTATTATTATTTTATATGTTATTTTCAAATTTAACTACCAACTTACTTTTCTACAAATTTCAATTTAACAATTAATTTTTCAGCTGCCAACTTACAAAGAAAATGGAAAAGCTTAAGAGACTCTTTCAACAGAGACCTTAAAAATAAAATTCACAGAGAAGCGGTTCAGCAGGCAGTTCAAAGAGATACTACTACTTTAGTCAATTATTATTTTTAAAGCCATTGTCTGAAAATCGAAATACAACATCGTCTCTACCAGTACAAAACAAAGACGATGACATCGAACAAATCGATAATGAAGACGATAATACTACTGAAACGAGTGACTCTGAAGTTTGGAAGAGACCAAAAAATATCCAAAGAAAAAAAGATGATGCAGAATATGGGTTAATAAAAAAAATAACAAGTCATTTGAGCGATCAAGTAACTGCACATACTCGTACACAGGAACCTGACAAGTCCTGTGACAGTGATATGCATTTTTTGCTATCTTTATACGATAGATTTAAGACCATTCGCGATGATTGGAAACTGAATGCTCAGATAGAAATATTGAATGTAATTCAAAAATATCACACACCTACAACTACACGTAATGATAATTACAGTGAATATGGACAGGAGTATACGACACCAGCGTACCAACCGTACGAGCGACCATCAACGTCTAGGTATCGGCCGGATATGGAAACAGGCTCTCCACAGCTTCGCAATTTGCGTACTGCATCCACACCAAGAGATATTTCAGTACCAGAATCTCCACTCAGCGTCTCTTCTCAGGCTTCAAACTATAATGATCCGATTATAACGGATATTTTCGGAGATTAACTGATTAATTACCTACTCTGTTGATTTTTGAATGACAAAATAAATAAAAATATATAAGTACGCTCTTTGTTTTCGCCTTCCTATCCTCCCTACCACAGTTGCAAATTAACTCATTGGCAATAATAAAGGCCTGAGCAGACCGGATGCGTGGCGTGTGCGTAACGTACAGTCAGCGACACATCGACCTACGAAAATCTGTGAAAAAACCACAACTGATGTTGATCTCTATGCGTTTGAAATTAGGTTGAAATTCAGTTGCAGAAATTTGACAGATAAGGGTAGGTCGATATGGCGCTGACTGTACATGCATACTGTTGTAATAATAGGAAACTATATGAAACGTGCCCACAATCATAATCTTACTTTTTATTGTTAATGAATTAAGAGGCCGTACCTGGTTTTGCTCGCAACACTAGCGCCACTTTCATTAAAATAATAATATATTTTTATTTAAGGCATAGATAAAAAGATATAATTTTTTAATGAAAGTGCGCTAGTGCCTGAGCAAACCAGGTAAATGGCCTCTTAATTTGCACCTGTATTTTATATTTTATAAATTAGTTTCATCTGCCCGGTGAGTCCCGGTAGATGGAACTAATTATATTTTCTAAGTACTTAAAAATAATTAACTATAAAAAAAATTTACTCACCTCAATGTCATTGCCAGACGTTCAACAGATGGTATGCTTTTTTTCATGGCCGTGTCTTTTTTTTGCAACTCACTATTCAGTTCGTTTAACAAGTAGTTAAATGTATTCTTGTTCATTCTAATTTTTTTATAAAATTTCTT
This sequence comes from Parnassius orleans, assembly GCA_029286625.1. Classification (NCBI taxonomy): domain Eukaryota; kingdom Metazoa; phylum Arthropoda; class Insecta; order Lepidoptera; family Papilionidae; genus Parnassius; species Parnassius orleans. The sequence goes on from JAGSMP010000142.1 coordinate 295,190, forward strand.
CTTGAACCTTCGAAGTTTAGGATAATCAGTACGAAATTGGCTTTGACTTTTATTTTCCAATAAAGGATGTACCCAATAAATTCTATTTCGACGAATACGCTGATGTCGTCGTCTTCTTCTTATTAATAAAAGCCATAACAAGGATAGCAACAACAATCTTTCCTCCATGACTACGTTCAGTCAAGCCGTGTTTCCTCTACGAAAGCCGGAGTATAACTGCACATGACCACGTGGTTACCACATCGCAACGACAGCGACAACGCAACCACATCGACATTTTGTCGGTACCACAACGCAACTGCAAAAAGCCGGTGCGACACTATTCACACGTAACCACAGCTTGACCACATTTTGTCGCTGCGACGTGGTGTGGTTGTGGTACGTGTGAATTGACCCTAAATAAATATATATTTGTTAGAGTAAAAGGTGTTTAACTTTTCAATATAAAACGGTAACCCCTGTCTCTAAAACTATGTACGATAGAGGAAAATATATTTAGAAAAAATTGAAGAGCATAATATAATTTTACGGGAAAAGTTCTTATCACCTTATACTTAAGGACTTATAGTCTTTGCGTTATAGCATGGTGCGGGTGACAGCCTACACTTTTGGCGTGTCTAGAAATGGAACATTGTTAAGTCGATTTAAAAAAGGCGATTAAATACACAAAGCAAAGCAAAAATTATCGATTAGCTATCGATATAAAAATTAAAACCGAAACATATATTTCTTTATAAACTACAATGCATGTAAAATTAAGTTAGTTTAATACAAATTATGACATAATAGTTACATAATAGCTGTTCCCAGACCTCGCCCGCTTGGTATTTATTACGATTGGATTTCATGGGTTTTAATTTTTTTGCGCGGAATCCTATTTTTTTTTCTAAAATAAAATTAGCCTGTGTTACTCCTTATAACATCAGATATCTGTCAGTACCAGCTATAAGCCGGAACAAACAGACAGTAAGATAAACATTTTAAAAATTGTTTTTGTCTTTTTGTTATAAATACCATATATACTTTGATATGCATTTAGTAAAAGGCTATTATTTTGATATTACAAACAGACACTTCTATGTATAGATTATATGTATTAATGTACTATGTATTAATTTGAAAATAAAACTCATATTCTATTTCATGTTGATTGCAACATTCATATTGACATTTAAACAAATAAAATGGCTGCCAGCATCTGTAATTTTCAGTACCGCGTAGACTACACCGGCAGCTTTTCAAGGTACGAGTACTAGCGCCTTTTGCTATATGTGTATTAGTTTTGCCAGGTATAATCGAGAATTTGGTTTATAAATCTAATGAAATAAAAATAAAAAATAGTTTTTTTGTAGCCATTTTGGCCGCCATGAGTTATGATAAAGTTTTTTTGACACAATGCGTAATTTGCATTATAATTTTTTTTTGCCTGAGCTGATCGACGAATAATTTATCGTCCATGCATCGGAAACACTGCATATTCGTCTATGTGAGTTTTGTTTCCGTAAATCAGAATTTGTTGAACGATTAGTTACAATTCCAATACATATTTACGTGATTTTTATATATTCGATTTATTTCAAAACCGATTTTTGATAGTCTGTGGTTGTTCGTTATGGCATGGCATAGTTAAGCGTGGCACGTCACTGTCGTAAGTGGGCGGTACCCATCCATGAAGTAAAACAATATCTGTATGAGAGTTTATCTAAAAAAATACGAAACTTCATAGGCGTGAGCTGTCACCCGCACCATGCTATAACGCAAAGACTATAGTTTTGTTGTGAAATGACGTTGAAGTAAAAAAAGTAGGTTGAAATCGATCAAAACTTTAGGAGACGGAAGATAAAATTTGTGGATTTCGTTTGTGTAAAATTACAAACCAAAAATGTTTGTTGATACTTTTTTGGTGATTATCTCGTTTAGTTAATAAGATAATCACCAAAAACCACTTATTTTATCAGTTTTTCGATTTCCTGTATGTTTTTAGATAAAATATAGCCCTGATCACTTATGGAACTGCTCCCTATCTGTTAATAAAGTTTCATTACAATCAGGCATTTCGATTAACAGCCCAGAAAGAGAGATAAACATTTAAATAACTTATTCTATCATATATGAATGCTATACATACTATATTTATGTCTTAAAAGCATGCAAATAACGTCCTGAGCAAAAAAGAAATAGTAATTTCGATATTACTGACACAAACTTTAACTTTACTTAAATGTGTGTAACAGGTTTAGTATTAATTATGCGACAAAGGGGTTCTTTTTTTAGCGCTTTGGCCTATAGACATCTACATCTATCCTCGATTACGAATCAAAATGCAGATGCGTTGTCACCCGTGAGGACTAATATGGAATGCCTCGTTTCCAGTAAAATTGGTCTCCGGTTCTCTAGACTCACTATACGAAACACAGCAGCGTTGAGCTGCTATTTCACGCTGGTATTCTGTGAGAGCGTGGTTCTTCCCCGGTTGAGTCGACCCATTTGTGCTACAACTATACCACTAAAATAGCTGCACCTTGGCTCTACCATATAAAAAAATATTGTCCGTTTATGTCCAAATTTCGCCGTGTAGTGGTGGTGTAAGAATATCCACTACCCCATATCGTGGGTGTCGTAATAGGGGACAAATAGAAACTTATCAGAAGATGGGCAGCAGCCGCTTTCTTATAAAAATTAAGAAATTAGTATACGGCGGTTGAAAACTATGGCAAATATCCCTCCTATGAGGCAATCTATTAAGAGGCCTATTTTCAGCAGTGGAATTTTGATAGACCGTAACGATATGTCCATATTAATATTAATAAAAACCTTCATTTGGTTGAAATACATTAAGTAAAGTTACAAAGTATTGTATTATATTACAAGAATGATTATTTCTTTCGAGGAATATAGCTAGCTGCGATATTAATGTCGAAAGTTCAGGACACGGTATAGTTTCTTAATTTCTTCTCATCTTCGGCTCATTTCATAATTGTAATCAAACTGGTTCTAGAAACTTTGCTTCGGACTTTCACAAAATATTGTTATTACATACAGTTAATCAAGATTTTATTGTTTTTTTTCGATGCACTTAATGTAATTTGTGAGCTGCGGAATATTAGGCGGTTTGCAAAAACTGAAAAAAAATACATGTTCTGCAATATATCAAATATTGAGTTTGGTTTAGCTTGGCGGCGCTGTCGTCACACCACAAGCGAAAATACATCGAAGCCTAAATCGCGCTATCAAAGTTCCGAAGCAAAAGCAGTATATATAGAATAGCTCCGAACTACCACTCGGAGCGTTGGCCGCTCCCGGGCGGAAAACCTTGCCCGGCGGGAGATGTCCCCTTTTCCTTCCACCGGCTACAGTGGTGACCCCGACGTGATATGAACACGCAACCTACAGGCTTCGGAAAACTACCTACAAATCTTCGTCATCGTCCTCAAGTACCCCATTCATCCGCTCCCGAGCAGATATTGTCTGCAGTCTTCACATCCTGCAAAGCCATCTAGCTTTACAAAGGTTCATCGCAGCACCATAATAATGCTTCCTGTTCCTTCAAGCTACTCTCTGCGCTACAGTATTCGGCACGGCTCTGAGACTTACTGCTCGCCTCTGCTTCACGGCACTCTCGCAGTTTACTTGCCTTCTTCTCGACTCACCGCAGACTACAAGGCAATACCCTGGCAATTGCAAATTCGTCGACATCTAGACTGCACTATTGACCTCCGGTCTGAGCAGGGGGGTGATGTGGCGGCGCTGTCGTAGCGCCACAAGCGAAAATACAACGAAGCCTAAATCGCGCTATCAAAGTTCCGAAGCAAATACAGTATATATAGAATAGCTCCGAACTACCACTCGAAGCATTGGCCGCTCCCCGGGCAGAACAACTTGCCCAGCGGGAGATCTCCCCTTTTCCTTCCACCGGCCACAAGCTTGATTACTAATTATTATATATTGATATTTAATCGAGGTCAAAAAGGATAATTTCTATATTTTCATCATAATCATCATCATTACAGCCCTTCACAAGTCCACTGCTGAAAACAGGCCTCCCGCAAGGAATGCCACAAAGCACGGTTCTGAGCCACCTGCATCCATCGACTTCCTGCATGTCTTACCAGGTCGTCACTCCATCTAGTGGGGGGACACCCTACACTTCGTCCACCGGTACGAGGCCGCCACTCGAGAACCATTTTTCCCCATCGGTTGTCGGTTCTTCAAGCTATTTGGCCGGCCCATTGCCACTTCAGCTTACTAATCCGTTGGGCTATGTCGATAACTCTGGTTCTACTGCGGATATCCTCATTTCTAAGTTTATCACGCAGAGAAACTCCTCTCCATAGCTCGCTGAGTGACCTTGAGCTCTCTCATCCGGCCAGCACTGAAGGACCACGTCTCAGTTCCATAAGTCATCACTGGCAACACGCTCTGGTTGTACAGTCTCGTTTTCAAGTTTTCAGGTATACCTGACGAGAAGATGTGCCGTAATCTTCCGAACGCTGTCCAGCCGAGTTAAATCCGTCAATTGAACTCTCAGTCGCAGTTGGGACTTACCGAGTCGGACTATTTGTCCCAGGTGAACATACTCGTCACAACTTCGAACTTAGTGCTCCCAAAAACTACCGGCATAGGTGTGACATGGACGTTATACATGATCTTTATTTTGTCCATGTTCATCTTAAGACCTATCCGTTGGCTGGCACTATTGAGTGTTACATAGTGCTTAGGTCCTCCAGCGATTCTGCCATAAGGATTATATCGTCGGCAAATCGAAGGTGAGTGATGTACTCGCCGTTGATGTTAATACCGTATCCTTTCCAGTCCAGAAGCTTGAAAACATCTTCCAATGCAGCGGTGAAGAGTTTCGGGGATATAACGTCACCTTGTCTTACACCTCTCTGCAGTTGGATAGGTTTCGTTCTCTGGTTCTGTACTCGGATAGCCATCGTAGCCGTACTGTACAAGCCCTTCGATATACCGACAGTCAACTTGGCACCGCTGAAGGGACTGTAGTACCTCCCAAATTTCGACGGAATCAAAGGCTTTCTCATAGTCCACATATGCCAGACATAGTGGAAAATTGTACTCCTTGGACTTCTGTACAATTTGCTGAAGGGTATGTATGTGGTCTATGGTGCTAAAGCCTTTTCGGAAACTGGCTTGTTCGGGAGGCTGGAAGTCGTCGAGTCTGCATGCGAGACCATTCGTTATGACTCTCCAAAACAGCACGTAGACACGGCTTAGGAGGGAAATTGGTCTGTAGTTCTTCAAGAGAGCGTTGTCACCTTTCTTGAAGAACAAAACCACCGCATTTCTGCTCCACGCCTCCGAAATAGTGCCACCATGGAGGACGGAATTAAAGAGCTTCTGAAGGACTTCAAGTACCGGTTTTCCACCCGCTTTTAGAAGCGCCACTGTAATTCCATCCTCGCCTGAGGCCTTGCCGTTTTTAAGGTGCCGGAGAGCCATTCTAATCTCGCTCATACTGAAGTCCGGAATATCATGGGAATAGTATCGGATAAGACTTGCTCTTGGATCCTTACTCACACTTGCGTGTGGCTCCAACGATGATGTGTACAGCTGCCCATAGAACCTTTCAATCTCACTCAAAATCTCAGGTGTCCCTGAAAAGACGATGCCACACTCGGTCTTCACCTTCGACAGTTAGCTCTTTCTGGCATACAGATCTCTAGCAAAGACTTTGGAGCCCGAGTTCCGCTCGATCGCTTCTTCAATACGAGCAGTATTAAAGTTGCGTAAGTCCCGCCGCATGCATTTGGAGATCTTTCTGTTCATTTGCCTGTATGCTGTCAAATCTACTGAAGACTGCAGCTTCATTTCCCGTCTAACAGCCATGAGATTTAGAGTGTGATCGGAGAGTTTTTGTGTTTTTCTGCGGCGGGTCTTGCAAAACTTAGCTCCGGCCGCATGGACAGTTTCCACGAGCTTGTCATTGATATCGTCCACTGCATTGCAATCTTCTATGCACTGAAAACGGTTTTGTAGCTCGAGCTGAAAGGTTTCGAAACTTTGGATTAGAGCACGAGGGGGACGGAGCGTTGACTTCATTAGACGTGACCTCTCCAACTTAATGTTTAGTTTCAGTGTGCCTCTCACCATTTGGTGATCGCTGCCGGTTTTTACCCTCGCGATCACTGAGACATCACTGAACACTTGTCGTCTGGTCGTCATAATGAAATCAATCTCATTTTTTGTCGAACCGTCGGGGTTCGACCAGGTCCACTTCCTGTGGCACCGCTTCTGGAAGAAAGAGTTCATCATAAGGAGTCCCTCTTTCTCCATAAAGTCGGTCAGCTGCTGGCCCCTTGGGTTCTGTTGCCCTATTCCAAATTTCCCTACCTTCAGCTCACCGTTCTCTTTTGTGCCTAGTTTTGCGTTGAAGTCTTCCATTAACACCGTATAGTGGGTTTTGGAGGAATGCATGGCTCCTCATACATTTCCTCCACCTCTTCATCAGGATGTGCCGAGGTTGGTGCGTAAGCCTGTATGACCTTCAGCGAATACCGTTTGGTGATTCTGAGTATAAGGTACGCAACCCTCGTCGACACATTCTCAATCTTTACAACGTTGTTAACGAGAGACTTGTGGACGATAAATCCGACACCTCCTTGGGACAGATGGTCGCCCTCCCTGTGATAGAACAAGTTGCCGGATTCAAGGATTACCATGTCCGCCTCCTCTCTTCGGACCTCAGATAATCCTATAATATTCCAGCGCAACTTGTCTATCTCATCTTCCAGCTCCAGGATCTTCTCCTCAGTCCTCAGTTAGCACCCCCTGCCCCCCCCCCGTTACCATGGTCGCCACATGGTCGGGACTGGGGGCCGTCTCTTCGTAACTTTTATCATGGGGGGTATATTGCCATAGTTGCTACGCTTGGCAAGCGGGTGGCAACCGCAGTGTTTTTTATTGTTATTTTGCTGTTATTAGAAAGATGCTGCTGCCCATCTTCTGCCTCAGTTTCCCTCTGTCGCCTCTTACGACACCCACGGGAAGATATGGGGTAGTGGGTAGTCTTACCCGCCACTACACGTCATAAGCTCGAAGAAGCAGCTTTGGACAACGACTCGAAGAGATCATTTACTCAAATGATAAGCAGTGCGCTGAAAGCGAGCCCAGAAGACTAGCATGCCAGACCCTGTCCAATGCTTTCAATACATCAAGGGAAACATTAATTGCATACCCATTCTTCTCTAAGGCTTTGTCTTTTAGTCGTACGCGTTTGTGTGTAATCCGGTTCTACCAGCGAAGGCAGTATAGGACGACAGAAGTTTAAGAAGACAAAAAAGGTCTATTGCAGGATGGTCTGAAATGAAATGAAATGAAAGTTTATTGTTTCCAACATAATCTTAAATAAGTACGAGTGTGTGTGTGTGTGTGTGTGTGTGTGTGTGTGTTTGTGTGTATATATATATATATATATATATATATATATATATATATATGTGTGTGTGTATATATATATATATATATATATATATATATATATATGTGTGTGTGTGTGTGTGTGTGTGTGTGTGTGTGTGTGTGTGTGTGTGTGTGTGTGTGAGAGAGAAAAAGACAGTGAGTGACAGTGTTCATAGGATAAATTCTAATGAAGCTTCAGTGTGTTTAATTAAGTGTCTTAAGCCACTGCATTATTTTTTTCTTAGAGTCGTATGTCTTTTATGGATATACTTGCAATATTTTATAAATCTAATTGTATAAATGTTCTGATTGTTTGTCATATTGATGTTTCACAAAGGTAATTTTCGTTCTCCAAATAGGAGCTACGCTATAATTTCTTCTTTTACTACTGTAAGTAGGATTAAAAGCCGAAGACTTATGTTTTTTCAATAAAGTGTGTAATATGTATAACTGCCTCTCCGAAATCAGCCCACAAGATGAATACAAAAAGCTAGTGGAGTACCTGTACGGTTCAAAATGCATAACATTTAGTAAACATCTCTGAGCTCTCTCAACTTCAATAAATTTACTTTTGTAAGTACCCCCCAAATTGGTATACTATATATTATAATGGATTGAGCAAGCGCTACATATATTTGATTTAAAAGATCTAAACAGGCAATATATCTTAAAGTTTTAAATATCCAAAGTGAGCTTTCGAATTCTACTAGACACTAATTCAATATGCTGGTACCAGGAAAGTCGTTGATCCACCATAACGACCAGATACTTTGTATATGAAACTTTTTCAATAGATGTAAACGTACAGTTACCACTGGAAGGATTGTTACATTTATGTATTTTGATTCTAAAATCATCCTTTGGTTGCGATCGGCTATTCATAGAAAAACATATGAATTGACTTTTACTAACATTCAAAGTAAATAAGTTATTGTCAAGCCAACGAGCAACCTTAGCTAATTGTGTTTCCGCTATTAATTGCACTTCTTCCCAAGTGTCTCCCCAAAACAATATCGCAGGGACATCTGCATATGAAAAAACTCTCCCTCTGTTCACACTCATACTATACAGATTATTAACCTGCGGTACTTCATAATTTACATTTGTATAACTACTACTGTATTGACCTATTCTTACCGTCTGAGTTTTGCAGCGATAGGCTTAAAACAGACGAAACTATCGTTCCTTAACGCTTTTTTGTATAACTTGGCGGTTATTTTGAAACCCCGCTATTTAAAGCTGATATCTGGAGCTTTGTGGTCGAGCGTTTTTCAGCTTAGGTGCCCGGGCTAATTTTCCCACTTTTGGTTACGTCAGCAAAAAAGATTAAATGCAACAACGCTTGACGCACTACATTAGTTATAGCATCCGCGCAACTCGACGAATCCGCTGAAGAGATGCAGACCTCCCGCCAAGGTAAAGGATGCAAAAAAGTCCCGCATCTCATCCCAATCTGCTGACTTATACCGTCATATTTGTTGAACACCATGAAAATCGTAATTAGGTAGGAAATATGACGATACAAATTTTACCAGGCAGTGATCAGAAGTAATCAAAGATTCTGTAGTAGTTCAAGACAGTTGGTTGTATGTCCATCTAATTTAGGCACCACACATAATTTATATCACATAATTTATTCGCTTGGCTTGGAATTTTTGCTCATCACACAATATTAAGAGATAATAAATATTCCATTCGAAAACAATCGCAATAGTATCCTTAATGAAATGTGGAGTGTAAGCGGAATGTTCTGTAAAAGCGTGGTCCTTCCCTGGTCAAGCTGATTCAGTCCACCTGATGGTAAGTGGAAGCTGTGGCCCATAGACACCTATATATCTTGTATTAAGTAGTAAAATGCAGAATGCGTTTTCATCCCTGAGGACTAAGATAATCGTTTCTTTTCAAATAAAAATGTTCTCCGGTTCTTATATGGTGAGAGCGTAGTACTTTCCCAATTGAATCGACTGCTACTGCTGTCATAATATAGCTTCAGCGTGGCTTTAATACGTAAAATAAAGCACAAATTAATAAAAATGCTGGAAAATTATATCAGCGAAATAACTACTACTCGTTTCTAAAATACGCGAGACATTCAATCATCTCGTTACGACGCATCATGCAATCCAATCTCAGGGGATAACCTTTCAGCGTTGGAGAGGTATATCATATTGCCAACTGTTATTGACTGAAGAAGTATTATATAGAACCAGATTTATTAATATCGCATTTACAAGCTTGAAATACAGTGGCATTGCAGTGGCATTGGACTGAATAAAATGAAGTCTGAACTATATTGTGCTGCTGGAAAACCTATATCCAGTAAAAAAAAATTATCTTAATTGTGATAATTCTTGATTTTTTGTAATACCGTGAAACCTGGCAACTTTGCCATTTTTGGAAGGACTTAAAAGTTTAAGACCAATTTTCCAACAAAAAATGTACTGTCAGACTTGGCGTCAATGTTAAATGTGACATTATATACAAGATTGAAGGTAAGGTTACCTCATAATATAATACACAACACTCAGAGTTATGATTTGCTTCTTTAATTGTGTTGCAAATAGCAAAGTTTACGCTTGTGGCAAAGTTGCCCTCCCATTTTTAAATTTTTCATACAAACTTGAAAATATGTGTCAACCATGACAAAATTCCTTGATTACATACTTAAATTAATTTTTTTATTTAAATCTTGTCGCAATAATTTCTTAAGAAAAAATCTAAAATATGTCAAACAAAAATATTCTCGTCTAAAAATAAAAATAAAATTGGTGCAATAATAAGCTTAAATCAATTATATAATTATATATTCAAGTATAGAATAAAAAAAAAGCTTGTTACAATCAGTTTTAACAAGTATTAGTTTTTTTATTAGTCTACATCACTATTTTATTACGGGTCGTAATAAAATGATGTCAGGTCATAATTATTGTAATCAATATAAATATTGTTTTCCCACAATAGCAAAACATTAATAATCATTAAAAATGACAATGAATGTTTTAATTATCATTTTAAATGATTATTAATGTTTTGCTATTAGGTATATATTAGGTTAAATTGTCAAAAATGACAATTAATGTTTTGCTTAATATCAATAAGTTGAAATTATGAAAAATACTGAGTAGTAATATTATTATTAATGCCCGACAACGCAGTAAAAATAATATAGATTTCTCTATTCTTTTCCTTCACTTTAAATAAAGATGAATTAATTGACTACTCATTTGGTAAAATCGGTCTAATGGATTGCTACGGTGAAATATCGATACAAACATACATAGGATGTCAAGTGCACTTTGTTTAAATAGTTGTAATCGGTTAAAAATATAGGTTGAAAGTTGTGAAAAAACCCTTGGTTGTAACAAAACATGGCAAAGTAACCGTCACATCGTGGCATCACTAGTATGGTAACTTTGACAAGTTAGTTTTATAGATAAATGTTAAGACCAACATGTTAATAACGATATATTACATTTGATAACCATTAATATTACGTTACCACAAAGATATAGATACTTACATTCAAAATACTAACTACAGGAAAGCTATTTCACCTTCAGAGAAGCTAGCTGTGTGCTTAAGGTAAGAAATAAAATAAAACATTGTTCATAATTATTTATTATTTATTTCCAACTTACTCAGAATCAAAAGAAAGCAGGGAATAATTAAGAAAATGAAATATTTATGTTTATTTATCATATTCATTTAAAACGGCGATGGCTGAAATGTTTCCCGCCTACTGTATCCGTGGTAGATCGTAGTGGTAGATCGTTTTGGTAGAGCGCGATGAGCCTGCTGCTGCCGGCGTGTCTGGCATGCTAGTCTTATTGGCACGCTTTCAGCGCACTGCTTATCATTTGAGTAAATGATCTCTTCGAGGCGTTGTCCCAAGCTGCTTCTTCGAGCTTACGACGTGTAGTGGCGGGTAAGAATACCAACTACCCCATATCTTCCCGTGGGTGTCGTAAGAGGCGACAAAGGGAAACTGATACAAAAGATGGGCAGCAGCATCTTTCTGTTAAAAGCAAAAAGCAATAAAAACTGCGGTTGCCAATCCGCTCGCCAAGCGTGGAAACTATGGAAATATACCCCCCATGAGCAACGACACAAATAAACGGCCCTCAGTCCCCGGCGGCCACGCTATTCCTGGCTACGGTGGCGACCATGGTAACGGCGGGGCAGGGGGTGCTAAGAATCTCCGGTGGAGGTTCGGTTGCCACCTACGACGACTCGACCTGGCAACATATAACGCACGCACCCGGAGGACTGACGAGAAGATCCTGGAGCTGGAAGAAGAGATAGATAAGTTACGCTGGAATATAATAGGACTATCCGAGGTTCGAAGAGAGGAGGCGGACATGGTAATCCTTGAATCCGGCAACTTGTTCTATCACAGGGAGGGCGACCATCTGTCCCAAGGAGGTGTCGGATTTATCGTCCACAAGTCTCTCGTTAACAACGTTGTAAAGATTGAGAATGTGTCGACGAGGGTTGCGTACCTTATACTCAGAATCACCAAACGGTATTCGCTGAAGGTCATACAGGTTTACGCACCAACCTCAGCACACCCCGATGGGGAGGTGGAGGAAATGTATGAGGATATCTCTAGAGCCATGCATTCCTCCAAAACCCACTATACGGTGTTAATGGGAGACTTCAACGCAAAACTAGGCACAAGAGAGGCGGTGAGCTGAAAGTAGGAAATTTGGAATAGGGCAACGGAACCCAAGGGCCAGCAGCTGGCCGACTTCAGGAGAAAGAGGACTCTTTATGATGAACTCTTTCTTCCAGCGCCCCACAAAAGTGGACCTGGTCGAGCCCCGACGGTTCGACAAAAAATGAGATTGACTTCATTATGACAACCAGACGACAACTGTTCAGTGATGTTTCAGTGATCGCGAGGGTGAAAACTGGCAGCGATCACCGAATGGTGAGAGGCACACTGAACCTAAACGTTAAGTTGGAGAGGTCACGTCTAATGAAGTCAACGCTCCGTCCCCCTCGTGCTCTAATCCAAAGTCCCGAAAACTTTCAGCTCGAGTTACAAAATCGTTTTCAGTGCCTAGAAGATTGCAATGAAGTGGACGATATGAATGACAAGTTTGTGGAAACTGTCCATGCGGTCAGAGCTAAGTTCTGTAAGACCCGTCGCAGAAGAACACAAAAACTCTCCGATCACTCTTTTTTTTTACGGACACGATCACACTCTTTTTTTTTGTTGTTAGACGGGAGATGAAGCTGCAGTCTTCAGCAGATTTGACAGCATACATGCAACTGAACAGACAGATCTCCAAATGCATGCGGCGGGACTTGCGCAAATTCAATACAGCTCGTATTGAAGAAGAGATCGAGCGGAACCAGGGCTCCAAAGTCTTTGCCAGAGATCTGTCTGCCAGAAAGAGCCAACTGTCGAAGCTGAAGACCGAATGTGGCAGCATCGTTTCCGGGACACCTGAAATTTTGAGTGAGATTGAGAGATTCTATGGACAGCTGTACACGTCACCGTTGGAGCCACACGCAAGTGTGAGTAACGATCCAAGAGCAAGTCTTATCCGACACTATTCCGATGATATCCCGGACGTCAGTCTGAGCGAGATTAGAATGGCTCTCCAGCACCATAAAAACGGCAAGGCCCCAGGCGAGGATGGAATTACAGCGGAGCTTCTGAAAGCGGGTGGAAAACCGGTACTTGAAGTCCTTCAGAAGCTCTTTAATTCCGTCCTCCATGGTAGCATTACACCGGAGGCGTGGAGCAGAAGTGCGGTGGTCTTATTCTTCAAGAAAGCGCCGCAAGCCGCGTCTACGTGCTGTTTTCGAGAGTCATAACGAATCGTCTCGCATGCAGACTCGACGACTTCCAGCCTCCCGAACAAGCCGGTTTCCGAAAAGGCTTTAGCACCATAGACCACATACATACCCTTCGGCAAATTGTACAAAAGACCGAAGAGTACAATCTGCCACTTTGCCTTGCGTATGTGGACTATGAGAAAGCCTTTGATTCCGTCGAAATTTGGGCGGTGCTGCAGTCCCTTCAGCGGTGTCAAGTGGACTGTCGGTATACCGAGGTGCTGAAGTGTATCCGAGTAGAGAATCAGAGTACGAAACCTATCCAACTGCAGAGAGGTGTAAGACATTGTGACGTAATATACCCGAAACTCTTCACCGCTGCATTGGAAGACGTTTTCAAGCTACTGGACTGGGAAGGATACGGTATTAACGTCAATGGCGAGGACATCACTCACCTTGGATTTGCCGACGATATAGTCCTTATGGTAGAATCGCTGGAGGACCTAAGCACTATGCTCAATGACCTCAATAGTGTCTCCCTACGGATAGGTCTCAAGATGAAAATGGACAAAACAAAAATCATGTTAAATGTCCATGTCACACCTATGCCGGTAGTTGTTGGGAGCACTAAGCTCGAAGTTGTTGACGAATATGTTTACCTGGGACAAATAGTCCGACTAGGTAAGTCCAACTTCGACCGAGAGGTCAATCGACGAATTCAACTAGGCTGGACAGCGTTCGGGAAATTACGTCACATCTTCTCGTCAGGTATACGAGTACCTCAAAACTTGAAAACGAGACTGTACAAACAGTGCGTGTTGCCAGTGATGACATATGGAACTGAGACGTGGTCTTCACTGCTGGCTGTATGAGGAAGCTCAAGGTCGCTCAGCGAGCTACGGAGAGGGCTATGCTCGGGGTTTCTCTGCGTGATAAACTTAGAAATGAGGATACCCGCAGTAGAACCAGAGTAACCGACATAGCCCAAAGCTGTGTTAGTAAGCTGAAGTGGCAATGGGCCGGCTATATAGCTCGAAGAACCGACAACCGATGGGGAAGAAAGGCTCTCGAGTGGCAGCCTCGTACCGGCAGGCGAAGTGTAGGGCGTATAGATCGAGTGACGACCTGGTAAGACATGCAGGAAGTCAATGGATGCAGCTGGCTCGGGACCGTGCTTTGTGGTATTCCGTGGGGGAGGCCTATGTTCAGCAGTGGACTTGTAAAGGGCTGTAATGATGATGATGATGATGATGATTCTGCTCCTCCTGAAGCCAAGGTATTATTCACAGTCTTACCGACGTGGTGTATGCGTAATTGCCAAATCGTGATTATCCTGGTACTGCTGGCAAGGTATTGTTTATTGAGTCTGGTGTAGCGCAAGTACTATAATTTTCTAGTTCTTCCTCGGCGTCACTAACGATGAGAAATATTTTTTTCTTAAAACGGTTTTGCAACCACGTCGGCATAGTTTTAATGGTGATCGCCATAATCTCCAAAAACAAATCAATGGCATCCTTTTCTTTTGATGCATTTCTCATTGTACGTCTTAAATACCTGTGTTCTTGTCTTTTTTGGTGATTATGCTCCATTTTCTTCAATAATTCTATGAAATCACCATCTGCGTTATGTTTTCTTATCTCAGTTCTACCTCCTTGAGGTGCGCTGGGCTCCGTATTATTTATTGTATCGTTTCTGGAAAAAATAAATATTTCAGAATTATTAGCATCTACAGCATCTTGCACTTCAGAGATTTCAGGGGTTGGCGATATTTGTGTATTTGTAGAACTTAAATTGGTAGATCATAGTTTTTCATATGAGGTAGTAAAAATTCCATCAACTTCGCATACCTCCAAGTATTGATGTTTGTAGCTGCTTGCCCAGATCTGGTGGTTTTCATTCTTTTTAGACTATCTCTATGATTATCCCTTAACTTTTTCCATTCGGATTTCGCTTCCTTGTCTGAAACAAAAAATAATAGATAAAAATATTAATTTTATTTATTTCCATAATCTAACACACATAAGAGATAATGTGTAATTTACGAGTATGCGCCTACAAATATTTTGTCCAAGGTTCTTACTCATCAAATTGTACCGACAACTTTTAAAAAACATAGTTGGAAATTAAATAAAAATCCTTTTTAGAGTCCCAGATTACATCCTGTATACAGATTGTCCTGTAAAACCTAAGCATGTATTTATTAGGTACCTATGCCTACAACTATTTATGTATAATAAATATATTGATAACTAATTATTCAATATCTTTTGTTTCAGGTTTTTGGCTACAGGCGACTCATTCAAAACAATAGCCTACAATTATCGCATGAGTATATAACCTAGAATAGCAAGATTGGGAAGAAATAGCAAAAGCTTTTGAAAATATATGGCATTTTAAAAATTGCCTCGGCGCTATTGATGGTAAAGTCGTGGCGATTAAATGCCCTCCACATTCGGCAAGTAAATTTTTCATCTATAAAAAACATTATTCCGTAGTGTTACTGGCAGTTGTCGATGCACACAAACGTTTTATAATCATTGATGTTGGCTCGTTGGGGCGTTTCAGTGACGGTGGTATTTTTAATGATAGCCTTTTTGGAAAAAAATTGATGAATAACCAATTTGATTTACCGGACGATCGTCCTTTAGATGAAAATAGGTCAGTCAGAGTACCCTAAGTGTTTATAGGCGTTTGCTTTACGCAAAAATTTACTAAGGCCATATCAAAATACAATTAATGATAAACCGAAAAGAATATTTAGTTATCGACTTAGCAGGGCTCGAAATGTTGTAGAAAATGCATTCGGAACTTTATCCGCTAGGTGGCGTGTTTATCGGCGTCCACTAGAGTGTTAACTTGAGATGGTCGATCATATAATAAAAGCAACATGCGTATTACACAATTATTTATCAATGCAATTATCGTCTCTCAACAGATTATGAATATATTAATGCTCCATAATTCAACAACAACATGGCCTTTGACAGACTGCGAGCTACACGAGAAGCTTTTAATGTACGTAATATATATTGTGATTACTTTAACAACTCCGGTAGAATAGCTTTTCAAGATTCTCTTATTAATTAAACTTAATAAATTTCATAGAAAAGACACCTACTTACCGTCTTTTATTTCAGCCAAATTTAAATCATTAACTATAGATTTCCATGCAGCTTCTTTTTTATCTATATTTCGGTATTCTTTGCTTGATATGTCCCATAAACATGGGTATTGTCGTACAGCTTCTATAAATCGCTCCATTTTAAATCATAAAGAAAACGTGTCATTACCACAACCATCACAACAACAATGCATTGGCGCCCGCGCCGGCAGCGGGAGAGGCAGGGAAAGGAGCGTGGGGGGTGGTGGAAACAGCAGGCGAGTCCGTTTCAAGTCCGCTCATTTTTACTCTTTTCGCCCTCGTTGTTATTTACACTCGACTCTTTGTTGGTGTAAACACATGTATGCAGTTTTGTATTGCGAGGTAAAAGGAGTAATTAATGGGTCCGTTCCGCTCGCGGTGGAAACCGGGCTTAAAGTTCTGGAGCACTGAACAAAGAGGTTATGTTGCCGGCACAATTCCGCGTTAAAATAAAATGCCAAAATTAACTCTCATGTTGCCATATCCAAAGCAATTCTGTCAATTAGTTATTGTATTTTCACCCAAAATATGGCTTATCTCGAAAAATGTTACGTTTTCCGTGTTAATCGTAATTTTGTACCAGTACACCCCTAATGGCAAAATTAACATCCCTTGGTGGAGTTGCCAGACCTGACTGTATTCAATTTATTTTTATGATTCAATGAATATTAGTATGCTGTGTAAGTGTTTTTGGTACTGCAAATGATATTTTTTTATAGAAAAGGGGGTAAACGAGCATGCGGGTCACCTGATCGTATGTGTCGACCGCCGCCCATTGACAACTACAGCACCTGCGGAATTACAGGTGCGTTGCCGGCCTTATAAAAAGGAGTAAAAACGTTTTTTGAAGATCCCTAAGGTATTTCCGTCTCCACAACTCCACAAAGAAGAAGTAACGTGAGTTTTGTCTCGATGTGAGTTGGTAGATTTCATTAACATGAATTTTCTGCCGAGGAAAAAAGCTGATATTTTTAACACCAATTAAATATAGTCTACGTATTACCTTGGACAGTGCACTGGTATAATGTGTTCCTACTACAATAATTATAAATCGACACAAGTCTTTATACAATCTTTTTTATTATTTTATTCTCAATATTTCATTGGCATGATTACTCTCAATATTTTAATTTTTATCATTTTCATCAAAACGAAGAAATAGAGGATGTGTCTCGAGATGCTCAAGCTAAGTATAAAAATATATAATAATGAATTAAATATTGTGAAAAAATTACAAAAGACAAAAGGGAGCAAAAACCAATAAGAAAAAGGAGGAAATGGAAGATGATATTTATTGACAAATTAAAGGTGAATTGTAACTGAATTTGTAATGTTACAATGGTTAGAAATAAAAACGGAAGAATCACAATGCTTGATTTAATAAATGCAAAAGATGATAAAGACACTGAAATTTATGAAGTAAAGAGTAAAGTTATACTCTAACCGTATTGTAGCGGTATACTATCTACTATCCCATATCGTCACGTAAGTATCGTAAGAGATGATAGAGATAAACAAACCAGCAGATGAGCAGCAGCGTCTTCCTAATAACAAATGGAAAATATAAAACTGCAGTTGCCAACCCGTCTTCAACAACTCATAGGGATATATTTGGCAACTATGCCAAATATACCCCTATGAGGCAATCTATTAGGAGGCCGATGTTCAGTAGTAGACCTTTGATAGTCTGTAATGGTAAGGTGTCAGCAAAGGAGATTAAATGAATAAATAATTAGGTAGGAAATATGACGATACAGATTTTACCAGGCAGTAGTCAGAGGCAGACATGTATATAATACATGTCTGCTTTTTGATTCTGCAGTATTGATTTTTTTAATAGTGTAATGTATAATCTATGTATTATTACTTAAAATGCAGTTAGAATTCGAGGCATACATCCATGTGCGGTGTTGGCAAAAAGCATGATATCACACCTTCATAGCACGTATCTTCCACATATTCCCGTTGCAGTATTCTTACTTTTCCAGCATAACTGTAATATTCAACGTACACATAAATAAATTTAAACACCTATATTTATATCAACACAACGCTAAATAAAGCTACAATATAAACGCCGAATAAATAAAAAGCCGTGGTAATATATTTTTTCTTTATGGTGGTGGCACAAAGAGTTAGCTAAGAGACTACAAAGAGAAATGCCCAAAAATCTTGTGGTTTGTGATGTAGCAGTTTACACGACATTTGTATTTAGTTGTGGGAGTTGTTTAATTAAAGTCCTAGAAAGTGCAACACGTCTCCTCATTTGACACCTTTCCTACATTACAACCTCGTCACATATGTTAAATACACAGCTAGTTAAAAAGGTGATACATCTGGTACGACAATCTCCAACATCCGTGACTTTTACATATCGATAATGAAGAAGAAAAAGAAAAAGATTATTTCCATATCGAATCTCTACTTTCTTGCATTCCTTTTCATTTCCAATTCATACCCTGGTAAAATAAAACATGTTATTTAGATTTTATTACAAACAGTTGAATTAGATTTAAAATAAGATTTATAAGATAATTTTAGATAATAAAAGCGCATTGCAACACGTGGCTCGGTGTTTTTCTGATTTTAGAGGCTTCTCAACAGCTTATGTAACTTTAAGGTAAATTGATCAATGCTTGCAAAATATTAAATCTGAGGTAGCAATGGATTCCAGGAGATATAGGGAAACGGTAACGAGAAAGCTGACAAAGCACAAGCTCATATTATTCCGAGTACTCGTACATGACAAATTACAAGGACATTATTTTCAATAATTGGAAACAATATTTCGATGAAAGATCACGAGCAAAGAGGATTTGGTATAGAGTCTTACAAAGTCAGACATTTCGTATAAATTGTTGAAGTAAAATCAAAAGTGAAAAAAATCAAACAAAATTAGCTTATAGAAAAAAATGAATTGTTTGAATTAATTCCAGCTTCAGAATTCCATCAACGCACACCGCGACAAAACTCACGATACCATAAAAACCATTTGGATCCTTGGCGATCCACCGCTGTGGAGTTTTCTTCCTCTTGTGGAATTGTTTACCACCGGCGATTTTTCTGGACAGACTAGGACCCTTCAAGAAACGAGCCTTCTCCTGTTTTAAAAAGCCAGCAACGTACCTGTAATGCGCTTGGTGTTGGAGTTGTTCATCAGGATCAGATCAGGTGAGACGCATGCTCTTTTGCCACCTCTTCTATAAATAAAAGATAGCGCTCCGGACACATTAAAAAGGTGGGATATTGGAACATTCACTGTTCCTTGGTGGATTCAAGCACGCACTCTGGAATCAAATTGCATTAACTGGCTGTGCAACAACTATTGCTTTAGTTTAGTAGTAATTAGGATTATAAGATCCGGTCAGGGTATGAGCCTTTAAATAAAAAAGCGGATGAAAAAATGAAACGATTCACTAACCGTCGCGCAGTACTTGCAGAAGTATTTTTCGCTTATGTTTACTCCCATTTGGGCAGACTGTTGAGTTACGCTACTGGAATATATTATTGTTTGATGTCAGGGTGTTTTGTAGTCCAACATTACAGTGTGACTTTGAAATACTGTGGTTAAATATTTTATTCACTTTTTATTGGTTGTACTGTCACTACTAACCACTACAACAAGTTTTGTGCATTTACAAGATTTAAATAAAACTAGTTTACGGATTTTATCGCGTATATTAACTTATTTTATATTCCCGACGTTTCGGGGACTGAGGTGATTGACGTCAAAGTTAACCCGGAGTACCTTCAGCTTTTTAAATTATTAGTTTTGGTCCGATCTACGCAGTATGAAATTACTGCGTCTTAAAGTCTTGCAGTAGTATGTTTGGGTTTAGTTTTAATTTTATTAATTACAGGATACCAAGCAGGTGGTAGTATCCAGCCTCCCTCTCTATTGAAATTAGGATGTTTTTTAATTTCAATAGCCGCGCGTATCATCCTTGGCAGGTATCGATTTTCGGCCAGGTGTTTGCTGTCACAGTGTTTTTGTCAATCACCTCAGTCCCCGTGACCATGGGTGCTGTAAAGCATCCGAAACGTCGAGAATATAAAATTAGTTAATATACGCGATAAAGTCCGTAAAATTAGCTTTATTTAAATGAGTAGTGTTGGTGTAAATATAAGAAATCATTACGTTTACAATATTTTTATTATCTTTTTATCGGAAAGATATACAAAGAGATCGTATGTTTCAAAATTTGAAGTCAGCCGCGCAACTAGATTTTGTCTAGTAAGCAGTGCGGCTGCAACAAATTTTATTGTACTCATAGGACCGCGTGGACTTATACTTTGACAGAGGGAACGCCTGCGCGTCCATAATTCCTATCCTAATAGTTTAATAAACTTGAAATGTTTACACAATATTTAATTTTTTTTAAAGACATGGTACCTTATTAGATAATCAACTAAGATCAAAATGTTTCTACTGCGGGAAACTTACGACAATAATTCTATTATAGATTCGAATCAACGGTGTTTTAGTTTCGCAGTAATAACGTTTTTTAGCTTAATTTTAATATATCTGCGAAATTGTACCCTCTGTCTCGAAATGGATTGTCATTTCGTCATCTACTCCTTGGAAATTGGTCATGTACCAACACCTTAAAGAAAAATATCACAAGAAAACCTATACTTATCTGAGAAATATTGCACTGGATTCGATTATTTCTTTATTTCTTCATGAATAAATGCGTTAATTCCATTTTGAAAATAATACAATAGTTTTAATGTGTAAATGTAAGTTATATTATGGCTGTATCACGAATGGATCGATTCGACCGGGGTAGGACCATGCTCTCACAGAATACCAGCGTGAAACAACAGAATGATGTGTTTCGTATGGTGAGTGTAGAGAACCGGTGACCTCTTTTACTGGTAAAAAGGCATTCCATCTTATTCCTCAGAAGTGACAACGCATCTGCATTTGGATTCTTAATCGATGATAGGAATGTACATGTCTATAGGCCACAGCATCCATTTACCATCAGGAGGACTGTGTGCTCGCTTGTCATCTTTTTTGAAAAAATTTGTAGCCGTATGAGAATCCACTAACCCTTATCATCTCTTGGGTGATGTAAAAGGCGACAGAGCGAAATAAAACTAGAAGATGGGCAGCAGCATTTCGGGTATGGTAATTATTCTGATTTATCAAAACAATTTAAAAATTGCTGTTGCTAGCCCGCCTCTTAGTAGTTCTTAGTCGCAACTATGGTAAATATCCCCCCTGTATGGAAATATAATTTGATAAGGGATCGTCATCTTCATCAGCTTCTCTTACAGCAGGTAACATATAATATAAGTTGTTTAGCAGCCTCTATAATCCACTGCTGGATATAAATTTTATTTTTTAGATTTTAAAATTACACCAACTGGTTAGCCACAATACATGCTGGGCAGGTGGAATGGTGAGCAACATCTGAAACTTCCGCGTTGGTTATACTGTTCTCCATCAATTATTTCGAAATTTGTCAATGAACTCATGGATTGCATCGTGCTTGACCGATATGTCTGTCAGGCCTTATACGCAAGCAGGCCTTATACACACACACACACACACACACACATACACACACACACACACACAGAGAGAGAGAGAGATACACACA
Source organism: Parnassius orleans (assembly GCA_029286625.1). Classification (NCBI taxonomy): domain Eukaryota; kingdom Metazoa; phylum Arthropoda; class Insecta; order Lepidoptera; family Papilionidae; genus Parnassius; species Parnassius orleans. The sequence continues at coordinate 317,147 of JAGSMP010000142.1, forward strand.
GAGAGAGAGATAGAGAGAGAGAGATACACACACACACACACACGCACACGCACGCACGCACACACATACACACGCACGCACGCACACACCGCTTTTTTTTATGAAAGTGATGTTTTTTTACCTTACGGTTTAAATTATCACTATGTGTAATATAAGAATTTAGAACTTTTCCGACACAGTTGTTATTAGATTTACAAGAAGATTTCAACCATGTTTCAAGAGAATGAAAGTTTTAGTTGAGCAATAAAGAATTCAAGAATTGCTCTTATAATCAACATCATCAAAAATAGTATCGTATTGTCAGGGAGCTTAGATATACTGAATTTTCGTGATAATTATCATTTCTTATTACATATTTTCAAACTCCGATAACTTTAAAAAATTTGACACATGTTGACGGCCATTTTCCGACTAGCGGGGATATTATATGTTATCTAAGTAAGCTTTATCTTTCGATAGGTTCGCTAGTTTTTTTGTATAACGGATATACATACCTACATTATTTTCACCATACCAGTTATATGTTTAATATAATTAAATTTAAAATTTTAAGTTATTACATTATTATTCAATAAAAAACGGAACAAAATCAAAAGTTGGATTTGTAATAGGTTTATATAATATTTTAGGTTAACGTTTAATATTTATTTGCTAGAGTAGGACATAAGGATTTTTCTCCCATAAAATATCAATAATGTGATACATGTTATGACATCAAATATAATATTTTCCCCTCGCACAGTTTCTGTTTAGAGTCTGAAAATGAGATTTATTAATGATTTCTTATATTAACGCGAATACAACACGTTAAATGAAACTAATTTTACAGTTTTTATCGCGTTCAATTTTAACTTTTTATTTCCCGACGTTTTGGGTGCTTTGCAGCTCCCAGATCTATAAAACTCGCGTAAAAGAACATGTATCTGACGTGAAGCACCGACGCTCCGGGAAATCTGCAGTCTGTGAATATGATCAAGATCGTCCCCGCCATTACGTCCGATTTGATAATCCTAATTTCAATAGAAAAGATGGATGGGTGCTACCATCTTGTATCCTAATCCTGTGCTTGGGATTCTATTGATGCATTTTGATTCGTAATCGAGGATAGATGTAGATGTCTATGGACCACCGCAACCATTTGCCATCAGGTGGACTGTGTGCTCGTTTGTCACCATTATCCTATAAAAAATATTCATTCAATATTAATTTGTAAGTGATTCGTCGGATGTGCGGAAATCGCTAAGTTTTGTGTTAAGGTGATAGTTGATGACAATGATATGTATGTTTCCAAGATGTAAAGGTCGATCAGCTATGGAGAGGACTATGATCGAAGTTTCTCTACGTGACATAATTTGTAATAACGATATCCGCAGTGGACTAGAGCAACCGACATAGCCCATCGTATCAGTACGCTTAAGTGGCAATGGGCCAGCAATATAGCATCGAACCAAAAACCGGTTGGGAAGGAATGTTTTCGAGTGGCAGCCTTGTAATGGTAAGCGAAGTGTAAGGCGGCCCTCCACGAAGTGAAATGAAAACCTTGTAACAAATGCAGAAATTCGATGGATGCAGGTGGCTCAGGACAGTATTTTGTGGCATTATTTGGGTGAGGCCTATGTTCAGCAGTGCACTTATGATGAACTGTAATGATGATAATAAAATATGATAATAAATATGATATGATAATAAAAATAAAAAAATAACAGTTTTGTCACGTAACAGTTAAGTGACAAAACTGCTACGTCGGCGCAGTCAGTCAGCGCCTTGCTAAGAGGTGTGAGCGCCGTGCCTCGGCAGAATTGAGGATGCAAAAGCCCGTTTGTGCTTACGGCCACACTATTAAACGGTGCCGGGCCTGGGCGTCTCCCGTTATATGACGCCCATTTTTATGGATTATGGACAAGAATAGAACGCGCATAGGGCCGCTGCCTGGGGGTCGCCGGGGCGCGTCTGGAGCTGGTGCTCAACGCGACAGCATGCGGGCCGCCAGCCGAGCGCGTGGTGCTGCACTACCACCTAGCAGTCCCTCGCATCCATCATCCCCACCAGATGGCTTGGTGTCGGCTCTGATCCGTCCAACTATAGGCCTACCGCCATTAGCTCCTTGTTCACTAAAATAATGGAGTTCATTATTAACAGCCAGGTGGTACCTTGAGGATCACCAGCTGATTAGTGATCGTCAGTACGGTTTGCGTCGCAGTCGCTCGGCTGGTGATCTTCTGAGTTACCTAACACATAAATGAACGGAGGGAGTAGAGTCCAAAGGGGAGGCGTTGGCCGTTAGTTTGGACATAGAGAAGGCCTTCGATCGGGTTTGGCACCAAGCGCTTCTTTCGAAGCTCCCTTCCTATGGGCTTACCAAGAAATTGTGCAATTGGATCACCAGCTTTCTTGCAGATCGGAGCATCAAGGTCGTTGTAGACGGTGCATGCTCCGACTACAAGCCTATTAACACTGGTGTTCCACAAGGCTGCGTGCTATCACCACCGCTGTTTCTTCTGCATATCAATGAAATGTTGGGTCCTCTCGGACTCGGCAAGCGGCACCCGCCGCTGGTGGAGTACGCCGCATGCGTTGGACAAAATATATGAACATAAACTCATTGCGGGCGTACTATAGGGCGAAAGGGGAAGAAACTGGAGGGATATCGTATCGGGCCCGGATGCACCGCTTTTTTGCTGAGCTGGACTCGTCTGTTCCCGTCACAGAGCAAAACCTGACAGACCGAGTTCGGTACATCATACGCTCGAAAATATTTGATGATGCCGAACTCGAACGACTACGGCGTGAGGCTATTCCCTCATCGAATGAACCAGCTATAGCTGGGGATGCGACTCCTAAGGCCATAGACCAGCAGCCATATGTGGAAGCCGCCATGGATTTTCCCGCTTTGGTTGATTCAGGCGATGATGGAATGGTCACCCAAGAACTAGAGCAGATGAGGAGTAAATTGGAGGAGGTGATTGTGGAAACGCGCTGTACGCCTCTTGAAAATCGACCGCGACTCCCACGCATAACCCTAAGCAAGCGGAATCGGGATGTCGTGACGGCCATGAACCCATTGCTGGCAACCTTTTTGGAAACCAGCCGGGACCTTTGCGATACGGACTCAATGCTTTTTGGCGCCGCTTTGGCAGTTTGCCGTATTGTTGGTGCCAAACTTCCCACGTCTGGACGTGCTACTGGGCAAAGTAGCGCTATCCCAGCCTGAAGAAGAAGGATTGAGGACCGTATCGCAAAGGCAAGGGCCCTCATCGGCAGACTGATAAGCTTCAGGTCGGGCAATAATAGGCCGAGAATTGTGCGCACCGTCAGGATGGCATTTGCTGGGACAAATATCAGTTTGTCCCAGCCGGATATAACGCAAAAACTGACGGAGCGCATAGACGACCTGAAGCAGAGAATCGCTGCTTGGGGGAAGCGGATTCGGCGATATACCGAGAGGTCGACACGGTTCAACCAGAATCGTCTCTTCCAGAGTGATCAGAAGAGGCTCTATGAATCATTGGAGCGGCCGATGGTACGTGGCACGGGCTCAGCACCGAACGGATCACTCATTTGGTTCCTAAAGACCGGGATTCCACAGACCCGAGCAAATACCGCCCCATAACGTGTCTACCTACCATATACAAGACACTAACATCCATTTTGAGCGCGAGAATCACTCGCCACCTGAACGCAAATCAGGTGATATCGCGCGCTCAAAATGGATGTCGGGGCGGTGGTCGTGGAACCAAGGAACCACTCCTCATTGACGCGGTCATTGGCAAGATGGTTAAACGCAACCGTCGGAAACTCTCCGCCGCCTGGATAGACTACAAAAAGGCATTCGACTCGGTACCTCATACATGGCTTAAGAGAGTCCTCGAGCTGTACAAGGTTGACTGTACAGTTCGAGACTTTCTCGGGCAGTGTATGGGACAGTGGAGTACGATTCTTTGTCATCTAGGCGAGCGGATGACGGCTGCGGAGAACCACATAAGGATAAGAAGGGGTATCTTCCAGGGCGATTGTTTGAGTCCAATCTGGTTCTGCTTCTCTCTTAACCCTCTCAGTACCTTACTGGAGGGTTCCATGAGGGGATTTCACCTTTTCTATATGGATGATCTCAAATTATTCGCCTCCAGTCATTCTCATCTTGTGGAATTGCTAAATATCACTTGTGATTTTAGCAATTCTATTAGAATGGAGCTGGGGACCGATAAGTGTGCGGTCCTCCATGTCGAAAGGGGAAGGGTTACTAAATCTGAGAGTATAAACTTGTCTATGCCCATCAACATAAAGACCCTATCCGAGGCTGAAACATACGGATACCTGGGTATGTCACAGAACATAGGTATCGATAAGGCGGACATGAGGCAGTCAGTTTGCGATGAGTTTAATGCACGCTTGACAAAAGTGCTTAACAGTCTTTTGTCGGGCGTTAATAAGACACATGCATATAACGGTTGGATCATGCCTGTTCTCATGTATACATTTGGCATACTCAGGTGGACTCAGACCGAACTGAACGCTCTGGATAGAAAAGTCGGCACTATTATGACGTCCCATAGGATGCATCATCCGAGATCGTCAGTAATGAGGCTGTACTTGCCGCGGAAACATGGTGGGCGCGGCTTTATAAGCGCGCTTACCATGCATAATCGCCAAATGTGCAGCTTTCGTAATTACTTTCTGACGAAAGCGGATGATCCATTCTATAGGGACGTTATTATTTGTGATAAAGGACTTACCCCTCTATCCTAAGCCAACGAGCAATGGCAAGACCCGCCAGTACAGAGCATTTCCAACCGGGGGACCGTATGGAAGGAGAAGGAGCTCCACGGGAGGTTCTACAAGGCTCTACATGAGCCTTTCGTAGACACAGTCGCCTCCCTCCACTGGCTACGTTTCGGTGACCTCTTTGGGGAAACCGAGAGTTTTGTCTGTGCGATACAGGATCAGGTTATTAAGACCAACAAATATCGGAGATACATCCTAAAGGATGGCGCCGTCGACATCTGTCGAGCTTGTCGCCATCCCGGCGAGTCACTTAGGCATGTCATCTCCGGTTGTTCGGCGCTTTCTAACTCTGCGTATTTGTACAGACACAACCTAGTAGCCAGGATTCTACACCAGGAGCTCGCTCTGAAATACGGTCTCGTGGATAGGAAAATGCCATATTATAAGTACTTGCCGGAAGCCGTGCTCGAAAATGACCGCGCCAGGCTCTACTGGGACCGGGCCATCATCACAGACAGGACCATTCTTGCGAATAAGCCTGATATTGTGCTGATGGACCGGGCACAGTCAAGAATATTTTTGGTCGACATTACCATTCCGTATGACGAGAACCTCGTGAAAGCCGAAACAGATAAGCGAACAAAATATCTGGACCTGGCTCACGAGGTGACCGTCATTTGGGGTGGACTGCCGACCGAAATTATACCTGTAGTCGTTTCTGCGAACGGGTTAATCCCAGTCAGCCTCTCGAGTCATCTGAGGCGACTGGGACTTCATGACGGACCGCTCCAAGCTCAAATGCAGAAGGCGGTGCTCCTCGATACCGCCACATCGTCCGCCGGTTTCTTTCCTTTCCCCTAACCCTCGGCCGTTTGGTCTCCCCTGCCGAGGCTTCCATTCAGTTAGTTTTGTTATTTATGTAATTTTTTATGTATTTATTTTATTTTATTGATATTTATGTATTTTTATCATTTTAATTTACAATTATATATTTATACAGCCCAACCAGATGAGGAAAATATAGATACCCCACATAATAATAATAAATACTTTTATTTTTCAAAAATTTATTATACATGTTTTTGAGACGCCCCAGAGAGTAATTTCCATACTCGTATTGGGGATGCCTCGCTCTTCGACCCATTTTACATTTTTTAAGATTTAAAAGTATGTACTTACATAATTAATAAAGAAAAAATTTACTACTAAATAAACTTTACAAACATAACTTGTATGTGTGTGTGTGAGAGAGAGAGAGAGAGAGAGAAAGAGAGTGTGAGTGAGTATGTGTGTGTGTGTGTGAGAGAGAGAGAGAATCATAGAGATCATTCCGAACCCACCATTTTATCGTCTTTTGACTAGAGATAGCGGTTTGTTAATAAATGTACGCAGCACATGACATCACTATTTCCTAAGGCGACATATGCACAGTTAGTGTGTTCACAGTGAATTCGTATCCCGATACCTGTCTTGAGCACAGCAGTGCCCAGCAATAAGACGTGTGTAGGTGAGAACCGATTGCTACACTATTCACCTGATGGGAAGGTCACGTTGACACCTTAATTTACTTATCTCGTTGAATAAAAAAAATTACATAACATAATATACAATATTTTATTATATACAATATTAAAAACTATAATTAAAAAAAAACTAAAACTAGTAATTTAATTATCAAACAGTCCTACTCCACGCGGTATCGTGCCAAGAACGCTGGCTGCGTTTCCCCGCTGAATGGCTATACTTAGCCTTTGAGCGAGAAAGAACCAGCCCTTTTTTTTTTTTTTTTATTTATACAAAAAAACTCTTGTGGCTTACAGAAAATCCAACACGCACACAAGGTTTAATTTTACATGCAAAAATATTTTAAAAATCATCCAATTATAATAAACGAGTTAATAGTTATCACTTATAAATTTATAATTAAAAATAATAGTAATAAATTAAACAATTATGCAATATTAGTACTTCAAAATCTCAAGCCTATAGCAGCGCGTGTTGAGAAATTAAAATATGAAAATAACATAATAAAATATGAATATAAAAGAAAAGAAAAAGGATACAGTCATACAATGTCAGGCTATGAAATATTTTGTCATATTAATTTACAATGCAATGTCAATAAAAGCTAATTACAATATATGTCCATAATTAAAATTACATCTTAAATACAAATTAATAAATAGTACATTGTCAAACAAATTAAATTGTCAAATTATTAATTATCTTATTATCGATAATTTTACTAAAAGATTCAACAGACGTGTCATACTGTCTGCAAATATCAATTTCATCGTGTTGGTGAGTATGTCCTATTAGTATCAATGCTCGATTTGTTGGTGCATAGGCTGCACGTTTGGTACGTGTAACTGGTCTGTTTAGGAGACGCAGCCTACGGCGCGGGCCACCGTTACTCCATTATCCTCTGCGGGTACCTGGGCACAACAAACCGATTCTCTCCACAACCGACTGGCAGTCTAACTTGTGGTGAATTATAAAAGATAGTACCTAATAGTTGACATCACCCTCCTAAACATTAAGGTTTCTAAATCAACCATACCCAAAACAAATAGGAAGGATACAAATAAGGGTAGTAACCGTGAATCTTCTTATAAAGCCAACGAGCAAATTTACGTTGTATTCTCTCTAACATGATAGTATACTTATTCTCATAAAGTTCAGGCCGCAGCTGCATACTCCAGTTTACTCCGAACATACGCATTATACAAAGTTTTAGCCACCTTATATCGTCAAAGTCAGCAGCAGTCCTCATCACAAAACCCAAAGTCTTACTAACCGACTTGCAAATGGATGTCATATGATTGTGAAAATTTAATTTAGTATCTAATAATAAGCCCAAGTCAATTATGTCATATACTCTTACCATAGGCGCGTCAAATAAGTTATAATTAATAATGATAGGATTCGGTTTTAATGCAAAGTAATAACCTTGCATTTAGTCTCATTAAGAGGAAGATGGTTCACTTTACTCCATTCCGATACCCTATCTATGTCCTGTTGAAAACCTGTGCATCAGCAGCACTGCCAATTCCCAAACTTAATTTCAGATCATCTGCGAATAACAGGCACTTCGCAGATTTAACTTTGGTAGGCAAGTCATTTATAAAACTCAAGAACAGTGTTGGGCCAAGAGTACCCTGACTCACACCAGATCTAGTAAAATAATAATCGGATTCGTAACCACTTACTCTAACGAATTGACGACGATTATCCAAATAGCTAACAAAAATTGAAGAAGCTTCGGAGTAAAACCCAACAGCTAGCTTCTGTAACAGTATGTCATTACTCACCAGGTCAAAAGCCTTCCTAAAGTCGAAATATGCGGCATCTACCTGTCTTCTAGAATCCATCTCTGTACATACATAGTCAACGTGTGTTATCAGGTTAGTATTCGTTGAGCGATTTTCCGAAAACCATGTTGACTGTCATGCAAAATGTTATCTAACTGTTTGCTAATGTGAAAGTTCAATATGGTTTCAAATACCTTCGCCAGAACCGAAAGCACCGCTATAGGTCTAAAAGCAGAAACATCCTTTCCAGGTTCTCCTTGGGAACAGGAGTCACCTAGATATTTTCCACTGTTCTGGATATTTAGCCTGTCTGAGACAGATTAAAATGAATAAGAGCGGTGATCTTAGAACTGGCGCACAATCCTTGACAAGAAAAGCAGGAATGCGGTCAGGACCACCAGCGGATCGCGGCTTTAGGCGTTTGCCAATCTAAAATCACTCTCGTCTACATACCTGACTGAGATGGGCACCATGTTAACATAAATTAGCCGCACTTTCGGCATCAGCATAATTTAATAGGCTTTCATCATGAAATACAGAGCAAAGTATTCAGCAAAGGCATTAGCCGCATCTTGACCTGATACTTCTTTACCCTTATAACTATATGTCTCCGTATGTCGTCTTTCTTTTTTTTTATCACTTACATATTTCCAAAATAATACCGGATCATCAATTATGCTTTTCTGTATCAAGTTAAGATGCTGCTGATATGCTTTGTCAATCAAAATTTTAACCCTCCATCGATAAAAGTTAAATAGTTCTTTGTTAAATAATTTTCCTTCTTGCTTAAATCTCTTCAGATGGAAATATTTTTGATATTTTCTATGATCTCAGGCGTGAACCATTTGGGATAGATATACTTACGATGATTTAGAAAAGCTTTTATTTGGTACATATAAATTAATAATTTCATTCAATTTGTTGTTAAAAAATCTACGGCTGCATTTACGTCTGTAAAAGTCATTAAATCAGACCAATCTAATTCCGATAACGCTGCATACAGACCTGGAAAGTCCGCCTTACGCCAATTCAATCAGCGATCCTATCCGAACTTCCATCTGAGAACAGCCTAGGCAGGACTTACTGTATGAGAGGTTGATTTTGACTTCCAACGAAGGGTGATATTCATCTATTGGTACGAGTGGATCCAATCCAGGCAACACCTCAATTGGTTACGGTCATAGTCACTCAACACGAGATCTAATAGTCCACCGCGAATTATATACATTATTATGTTGCTGTGGGTTACAGAAGTCACAAAAAATTTAAATTGAGTTTAACATTAGTGCTACAAATTAAGATTAAAATCACCTAATATTAATACGTTCATATTTGAATAAGCACACAAAGCATTCTCTATGCAAGTAAGAACATCAATATACTGATCATCACGATAATTTGGTGGTAGGTATACCACACAACATAAAAACTTTACATTTTTGCAGCTTATAAGGGCCAATACTAGTTCTTTATCGGGTGTCATACCGTCAATATCCGAGATCACGTACCTCGTAGCTATCACGCACAGCCAACAATACTCCTCCCAACCAACGTCGCCTAACCTATCTCTACGAATCACAACATAATTAGAGGGAAAAAGTTCACCATCAGACACAGAGCTAGTCAAAAACGTCTCAGTCAAGGCAATAATGTCAAAATAAGCTTGAGTCACATTGTTATGAAAAGTTCTTATTTTGAGCGCAAACCACGAACATTTTGATATAACAGAGTTGTTTTCGTAAACCGTTGGCGCCTATTGCTGCGTAATATGTTCTTTGGCACGAAAGTTCTGGCGCCAGGTTTAACACAAATATCCTCTGCCAATGCGCCGGTGACGCGACACTTTCAGCTTGCTGGCCGGAACTCCCAGCTTAAATGATATCGTCCACGTGATTTCAACGCTTCCACCGTGCAAACATCACTTCCACATATAGAGGTAAGATGAGCCCGCACTTGTTCGACGGTTGTACCCTCCTGAACATAATACAAGTGCACCCTCCATCTCTGCTGCGCGCAGAGATGTAACACCTGGCGCTGCAGTACCTCAAACACTCCAGGTAACAAGCTCTCAACCTTTTAGTCTTTTCTTCCACCCATTCATGCCTGGTCACATTACAGGCATTGTCATTCATGGCGGCACTAGTTGATTGATCGACCTCAGGCTCTCGGGTAACAGCTGCCGCAGTGGAACTTTAATAATATCTTTCTTGGCATTACTCCACTTCTTTTTTTTTTGTTGGCTAATTGGGGTATTGGTGGGGGCTAGCGGATGGACTGTGGGTAATGATGCAGTTGTACTAGTCTCCTCGCTGCTGTTTTTATATTGGGTTGATTTAGTCATGATCTCAATTTTATTCTCTAATTCAATAATTCTACCTGTTAACCCATCATCATATTACGAGTTCTGTATTAAACGTGAGAAATTGTTCACTAATCAAATTACTAATTTTAGTAGTCAAACTTTCAAAACTCTCCTGCATCTCTTTTAATTCATGCACAAGAAACCCGGTTTCTTCCAGCAAGTACCGTGTTGTCTAGAAGATAGTGGTGGTGCATGGCGAGCCCCAGTACGAATAGTTACATTGTCCGGGCTATTCATAGATACATCAGGGCAATCATTTACAATAGTCATATCATGCGTTAATTGTTGACGAACAGGTGTGTGCGAGTTATCACCTTTGGGTATTTACAACGGCATTCAACGTCAGAGGTTTGTCACCAGCAGCAACAACCAGCCGCGGATGGAGTTCCTTTAGAACTTCATCACACGTGGACCCACGGACCGATAGTCTCTACAGAAAATTGCACTAATATGTAGTCATCTCTCAGAGACTCATATTTGCGCCACTTACTCAGTTCAGCTGCCTCTGATGCCGCTCCAGCTCTGAACGAGGTACCCCTGAGATAAGAGGCCGCCAAAGTGTCTACGCAAGTAGCATCCCACACTAGGGCTTTACCTCTCTCCCAAGGGACCAATGTCATACCGTCGGGTCTCCTGCCATCGTCTCTAAATATTCCACAAGGCTCTAAAACCGAGGGAACATTTATAGAGACAAGAGCCATTCGGATGACATCGTTCAAAGAACCGTGCCGAGAAAACCTACCAGCACTTTTCTTACAAAAAAGTCCGTGGAGCCCAAACTTGTCGACGCTGCTGCCACAGGGGCACTGATGGGGTTGACAAATCACCGCTCTTAGTCGGATTCCCACAGCGATGCGCAAGCTTTCCCCATCAAGTAATGTGCCGAGATTACTTGATGGTAAAGCGTGTAACCAGTGACTAGATTCCTTAGTCGAAACAGCTAGAAGGCGTATCTTTATTATTAATTATAATCTTATCTTGGTTATCTTGGTCTTATCTTGGTCACTATGGAAATTATGAAACAAATCTTTCTGCACCCTCTGTACCAACGGAATATCCCACTGTTTTTGTTGGTTAACTTCCAATGGAATATTTTCGCCGGGACAGAGCGTTTGCCATGTCTGCCCTGCCTCCGTAGCAAAGCACAGGTGCACTTTATTATTTAAAATTATGTTACATAAATTACTGACACTATGCACGGAAGCAAGGAAAGCAGGCAATGCAACGCTAGAAAGATTTCTCACACCAATACCACCAAATTTTATAGGTAAAGTAGCTTAGTATGTTGTATTTAAAGTTAAATTTAGAATTTTTTCTATAGCTATTTTAAGATTATTATCAATATCTTTTATTATATCCGAACATTTCCAGACTGGACTCGAGCGGAGTAAGTATGTAAATCTAGGTACAAGGAGACAATATTTTAAGATAGTAAACGCAATGTGGGGGCTTAATTTATACAATTTATCAACGTGGTTTAAAAACTTATCAAATTTTGTTTTTAAAACAGGTTTAATACTATCGAAAAACAACGGGGCACCTAGCAGGTATAGTGATTCCGTACTGACAGTTTTTATTCCTGGAGAAATATGATTGAAATTTTGAATTAAAGTGTCTCTGTGAGAAGTAGATAAATTATTGGAAAAAAATATTTCGCACTTATTGCTATTTGGTTCAAGACCAATATTTTTAAAATTTCGAAAAATATAAGTAAGATCACTGAGGACGTCATCTCCTCTACCTCCCAGTGTACCGTCGTCCAGGTACCAGACATTCAACTTGGATTTCAAATTTGAAATAATGGGTTGAATTCCCAAACTGAAAAGTGCTGGACCTAGTGGGTCACCCTGCTGAACACCGACTGCAGAATCAATAACATGGTTTTCGTAAAACAAGTTAGTATTTTGACTGTAACATTGCCAAACGTAGTGATAAATTTCGGGGGTATTGTTAGCCACTTCTTTCAGCAGGGTTACACTATCGATAGAGTTAAAAGCATTCCTTAGGTCAACCTTCACAAGAACATCTGCATCAAAATTTGTTAAAAATGTACGCACTGAATGTACCGCCGCCTCACAGCCACCTCTAGTGCCAAAGCCTAGTTGAGTAGGTTGAAATTTTGTCTTAACCAACGGCAATAGGACGGATACCGTTATCCTTTTTTTTGAAGGCACATAATCTTGCCCCATATAAGAATGGAATGAAATTTGGATTAACATTACCAGAAAGCATAAAGTTACATAATTTTGTAATGTCATTAAGAAGTACTCCGCCGGCGTCACCGGCAGAAGCGCTTACAAGATCTTTAAGATGTTGAGGCGTAATTCCGTCAATGCCGCCAGCAGCGCCATTCGAAAATGACATAATTGCTTCTAAAGTGTCTTTTTCAAAAATTTGTAAAGGTTGCATAGAAGTCTTGGGAGGCAGCGGTAAACCCTGAGAAGGATTGACCAAAGGATGCTTCTGACGAAGGCTTTCAAGAGTTTCGACATTACGAGGAGCCAGGATGTCGTCTGAAAATAAAATACGGGAAGCATTTTTTAAGTCACCATCCATTACTTTCGACTCAACTACTTTTTTTTATATCAAATTTAGGACGTGATCGAGATAAATGAGTATTAATTGAGTAATCTAAATTTTTAAAAGATGTCTCTTTTAGTTGAGACGTAATTGATTTATTTATTGTTTTATCAAAATGAAAATGGGAATACGCGAAAGTAAATAATTTTTGCCAACTCTTTTCACTATTAGTGAAACAATTTTGAATAGTGCATGACAATGCTTTAGCAAGCTGCATCCTCGCACCTCTAGGAATTCTTTTAACCACTGGTACATTACGATGATAATTGTAAATTTGCTCCGAAAAAAGGGAAAAATTTGTGTCATTAGAGGAATTACTAATAGAGTTATGAATTTCTACGGTAGGCTGTGAAGCCAAAATACTTTTACTATGGCATCGTTTGATATGTATATTTAATCCCCTTTTACCTTTAAACAGCCCACCGTCGGTACAATTTTGACACTGTAGGAAATCCGGCTGTGAATGTAGCGGAGCGGAGTTATTCATTAAAAATCTAAACAGATCTCTACAGCACTCAAAAGTCTTTATATTACATAGCTTCATATTGACTTGAAATCTGCTGTACCCCGCAAAATTTGATTGTCAAAATTTTTCAACTGTCAAAAGCTACGTATATTTAACTTATTTTATTTTATTATTTAGAGGCCAATTTTGGCTTACAAATTGCAACAAAAAGATCAGTAAATATATAAGACTGTTATAATAATAATCATTTTTTGATTTCAGATATAATACTCATTTATAAAGGAAAATATTTCTGCTGCGTCGTTGTCAACTTTCAAAGCATAACGATTACATACAGTTTTTATCAATATGGAATAAATCCAGTGAAGGAATGTGATAATATTTCATTTAAAGAGCAAAATGCTTTTATTTAGGCCGTAAATGATTGTGTTTCAGGGAAAGATGCGGGGTACAGCACATTTCAAATCAATATGAAGCTATGTAATATAAAGGCTTTTGAGTGCTGTAGAGATCTGTTTAGATTTTTTAATGAATATCTCCACTCCGCTACATTCACATCCGGATTTCCCATAGTGTCAAAATTGTAACGACGGTGGGCTGAAACGATGGTGGGCTGACGGTGGCTTTAAAGGTAAAAGGAGATTAAATATACATATTAAGCAATGCCATAGTATAAGTATTTCGGCTTCACAGCCTACCGTAGAAATTCATAACTCTATTAGTTCCTTTAATGACACAAACGTTTCCCTTTTTTCGGAGCAAATTTACAATTATCATCGTAATGTACCAGTGCTTAAAAGAATTCCTAGAGGTGCGAGGATGCAGCTTGCTAAAGCATTGTCATGCACTATTCAAAATTGTTTCACTAATATTGAAAATAATTGGCAAAAATTATTTACTTTCGCGTATTCCCATTTTCATTTTGATAAAACAATAAATAAATCAATTACGTCTCAACTAAAAGAGACATCTTTTCAAAATTTAGATTACTCAATTAATACTCATTTATATCGACCACGTCCTAAATTTGATTTAAAAAAGTTGTTGAGTCGAAAGTAATGGATGGCGACTTAAAAAATGCATTCCGTATTTTATTCTCAGATGACATCCTGGCTCCTCGTAATGTCGAAACTCTTGAAGGCCTTCGTCAGAAGCATCCTTCGATCAATCCTTCTCAAAATTTACCGCTGCCTCCCAAGACTTCTATGCAACCTTTACCAATTTCTGAAAAAGACACTTTAGAAGCAATTATGTCATTTTCGAATGGCTCTGCTGGCGGCATTGACGGAATTACGCCTCAACATCTTAAAGATCTCGAAAGCGCTTCTGCCGGTGACGCCGGTGGAGTATTTCTTAATGACATTACAAAATTATGTAACTTTATGCTTTCTGGTATATTAATCCAAACATTCCATTCTTATATGGGGCAAGGTTTCCTTTTTTTTGAAGGAACATCATCAAAAAAAGATAACGGTATCCGTCCTATTGCCGTTTGTTCCACATTTAGACGCTTAACTTCAAAATTAGCTTTCAGGCACATAATCTCTAACCTTAAGTCAAAATTTCAGCCTACTAAACTAGGCTTTGGCACTAGAGGTCGCTGTGAGGCGGCAGTACATTCAGTGCATACATTTTTAACAAACTCTAATGCAGATGTTCTGTTAAGGTTGACGTAAAGAATGCTTTTAACTCTATCGATAGGGTAACCCTGCTGAAAGAAGTGGCTAACAATACCCACGAAATTTATCATTACGTTTGGCAATGTTACAGTCAAAATACTAACTTGTTTTACGAAAACCATATTATCGATTCTGCTGTCGAAGTTCAGCAGGGTGACCCACTAGATCCAGCACTTTTCAGTTTGGGAATTCAACCCATTATTTCAAATTTGAAATCCAAGCTGAATGTCTGCTACCTGGATGACTGTACACTGGGAGGTAGAGCAGATGACGTCCTCAGTGATCTTACTCATATTTTTCGAAATTTTAAAAATATTGGTCTTGAACCAAACAGCAATAAATGTGAAATATTTTTTTGACAATAATTTATCTAGTTCTACCAGAGACACTTTACTTCAAAATGTCAATCATATTTTCTAGGAATAAAAACTGTCAGTAAGGAATCGCTATACCTGCTAGGTGCCCCGTTGTTTTTTGATTGTATTAAACCTGTTTTAAAAACAAAACTTGATCAGTTTTTAAACCACGTTGATAAATTGTATAAATTAAACCCTCACATTGCTCTTACTATTTTAAAATGTTGTCTACTTTTACCTAGATTTACATACTTACTCCGCTCGAGTCCACTCCGGAAATGTTCGGATATTTTAAAAGATATTTATAATAATATTAAAATAGCTATAGAAAAAATTCAAAATTTAACTTTAAATACAACAGCCTGGACTCAAGCTACTTTACCTATAAAATTTGGTAGTTTTGGTGTGAGAAATCTTTCTAGCGTTGCATTGCCTGCTTTCCTTGCTTCCGTGCATAGTGTCAGAGACTTATGTAACATAATTTTAAAAAGTAAAATAGACCTGTGCTTTGCTACGGAGGCAAGGCAGACATGGCGAGTGTTTTGTCCCGGCGAAAATGATCCACTGGAAGTTAACCAATAAAAACAGTGGGATATTCCGTTGGTACAGAACGTGCAGAGAGATTTTTTTTCACAATTTCCATAGTGACCAAGATCAGGAACGCCTTCTAGCTGTTTCGACTAAGGAATCTGGTCACTGGTTACACGCTTTACCATCAAGTAATCTCGGCACATTACTTGATGGGGAAAGCTTGCGCATCGCCGTAGGAATTCAACTAGGAGCAGCGATTTGTCAACCCCATCAGCGCCCCTGTGGTAGCAGCGTTGACAAGTTTGGGCTCCACGGAATCTCAGGTAAGAAAAGTGCTGGTAGGTTTTCACGGCACGGTTCTTTGAACGATGTCGTCCGAAGGGCTCTTGTCTCTATAAATATTCCCTCGGTTTTAGAGCCTTGTGGAATATTTAGAGACGTCATGGCAGGAGAACCGACGGTATGACATTGGTTCCTAGGGAGAGAGGTAAAGCCCTAGTGTGGGATGCTACTTGCGTAGACACTTTGGCGGCCTCTCATTTCAAGGATACCTCGTTTAGAGCCGGGGCGGCATCAGAGGCAGCTGAACTGAGTAAGTGGCGCAAATATGAGTCTCTGAGAGATGACTACATATTTGTGCCATTTGTTGTAGAGACTATCGACTATCCGTGGGGTCCACGTGCGGTGAAGTTCCTAAAGGAACTCCATTCGCGACTGGTTGTTGCTGCTGGTGATAAGAGGGCTGGTTCTTTTCTCGCTCAAAGGCTAAGTATAGCCATTCAGCGGGGAAACGCAGCCAGCGTTCTTGGCACGATACCGCGGGGAGTAGGACTGTATGATAATAAGTTACTAGTCTAAGTTTTTTTTTAATTATAGTTTTTAATATTGTATATAATAAAATATTGTATATTACTCATAAAATATGGTTGTTTTTTCACTCCTTAGAACTAAACTAGAAAACCATCATACCATTAAATACTCTTGTTTATAAAAACTAAAATTAAACACAATAGAACAGATGTCATGGAAAGGAAAATAATTTGTTCTTAATAAATAAATCATTTTTATCGGGAGAATATTCAAAATTCGCAGCACGTTTCCTACGCTTCGCATTATTCTGTTTCATTTATTTTGGTCTACGTTCTATAGTAAGCTTTCAAAGGGACTTCTTCAAGTGTTGCCTTATTTTTCAAGGTATTTGAGAAAACATTTTTATGTAAACCGGAATTTAAAGTAAAAGCGTAAATGTTCTCAAATAAAATTATTATTTTGTAATTTTATAATTAAATTCATTTACTGTTATGATGGAGAATAGAACATGAATTAGCGTTATAATTCTAACCCAGAGTAGTCAAAAGGGAAATAGTATAACTGATTATACGAGTCCTAATCAATGTCGATATTCTGGCCGTCATGGTAGTTCTTTTAATATTCGTGGTAGAGCCACGCTGTAGCTATATTATGGTTGCAGCACGAATCGGTCGGGTCGAATGTCTTAATCCCCTTAGGTGTTTGCATTCTGATTCTTACTTGAGGATATAAATGTAGATATCTATGTTTCACAGCATCAACTTACCATCATGTGAACTGCATGCTTGTTTGTCGACCATTACCTATAAAAAAATGCAAAGAAGGTGATGTTGCAGGGCCCTGTGTCACACAATAATCAGTGTTGCTATTGCATACTTCATTTATTTCCATTTGATATCTTGTTATTACTTCTGATTGCTTAATGTGTTCCATTAAATTATGTTAGTAATTTTGAGAACAATTTTTATTTATTTATTAAACTTCGGACATTCGGACCACAAACAAGTTCACAATTATGAACTTATCTAATATAATTACTGCAATTTTTTTTAATTGTGAACTCAGCAACGGTGGTCACTAACTTAAGTATTACAGTTTTTCAAAGATAGATGAAGCTTGTTACAAAGTATCTATACCTAGACATTGACAATATTTTGTTATTTTTAATTAAGAATAAAAGTTTACAGACAGTATCGACTAACAAACATTGTAGGGTTATGGTACGACATATGACACCACTGCTCATTAGTTTGTTTTTAAATAGTCGTGTCATATATTTCTTTGTCTACTGAAGACTGAGAATGGGCCACGCGCTGATGTGCTCTGGTAGGTACCCTATAATTTATGTTCTCAGTTATATCCATACAGTCGTATCTATTGTGACACAGATCATAAAACAACATTGCCTCGAGAATTACACGCCTTGATTTAAGAGTGGTAAGATTATATTTCGCCATGAGTTCATTATACGGTTTTTTTTTTCTGGCATATTAATGATGGATACATCTGAGAAATTTCTTCTGCACAATTTGTAGTTTATCAATATATTTTTTATATAGAGGATTCCAAATAGTCACTGCATACTCTTAATGACATCTTATTAAGGATTTATAAAGGTGTAAGTAAGTCAAAGGATTTTTAAATATATTACCAGATCAGATGACGAAACCATACATCTTATAAGCTTTGTTAATAATATTTTCAATATGTATATCTAGATGTAATTTAGTGTCTAAAGTTACTCCAAGTTCCCTGATTGCCACTTCTTGAGATAGGGGGATATCACATAAAAGATAAATGCAAGAGCTGGTTTTTTTCTTTTTTGTAAAAGTTATAGATGAGTTCTAACTTATTTCTGTTACAGTACGATGTAAAACGGTTTAAATCATCCTGGAATTGTAAGTGGTCATTAGTGTTGTTAAAATTTTGTATACCTTTAAGTCATCAGCATATAAAAGGAACCTACTTGAACGGAAGCACACATTAATGTCATTTAAAATAAAATAATTATTAAATTTTTTTTTGGTATTGTAAAATATATTTTTAATATTAGCAAAAAAAAATATTGCTTTCAATTTAAATGTAACAAAGAGCGTACTCAATGCCGGTCGCAAGTTAGATCTTTGTTTTTTTGATATAATATTGTGTCATAATACTTCTTGTCATCACATGATGTTAAATGGCTACTGCAGCCCACCGCATCAGTAACTCTGATGCCACCCCTGACGAGTAAGACGAACATGTGCGTGTGTGTCAGAACCCAAGAATTATACTTGTTCCCTTATCCTTCTGACCAGAACAAAATAAGGCATAGTAAATAGAAGAATTAAAGCCCACAAAACCCACTTAAAAGAGTATGTTTCTACCACTTTAAGTGGAACACCCTAACCGTAACAGCCTATCAAAGTCTACTGTTGAACATAGGCTGAATATTTGCCATAGGTACCACGCTTGGCAGACGGGTTGGTAACCGTAGTTCTTTTTTTATTTTTTAGTTGTTTATAGAAAGACGCTGCTGTCTATGTACTAGTTTATTTCCGTCTATTGCCTCTTACGACATCCACGGGACGATATGGTGTAGTGAATATTGTTACACCACCACTACACGGTCATGAAAGGAATAAGGAATATAATCTTGAAGGCGTTTAAATTTGTCACTAAAATCCACCCTCGGGGTTGGATTTTTATTTTTCAATTAACCCCTGAAGTATTATAAAAAAAAATCAATATCGGTTCACAATTGACAAGTAACATACATAAAAAATATGCAATCGAATTGAGAACCTCCTCATTTTCTAAAGGTTGGCTAAGAATACCTCGTGATTCAGTTAGTAAAAAAGATTCTTCAATTGTAGATAACACAACATTGGGCCTCATTTAATAGCCAGACGACACAGTAAGTTCATTCTGCGTAGATCGGACCAAAAGTAATGATTAAAAAGCTGAATGTACTCCGGGTTAACTCTGACATCGGGACGTCAATCACCTCAGTCCCCCGTGACCATGGGAAAGCACCCGAAACGTCGGAAATAAAAAAATAAGTACAATTAAACGCGATTGAAATCGTTCTTTTTTTATAGTGTAAGGGTGACAAGCGAGCACATAGTCCACCTAATGGTAAGTGGTTGCTACGGCCCATAGAAATCTAAATCTTTCCTCGTTTGGAATCCAAATGCAGATGCGTTGTCAGCCGTGAGGACTATGATGGAATGCCTCTTTTCCAGTAAAACGGGTCTCCGGTTCTCTACACTCACCATACGAAACAGTTCGCGTAAATATAAGAAATCATCATATAAATATTATTTCTTTGTCACTTCCACTAATAAGACGAATCTAACGAAGTAAAAGAAAGTAAAAAAAGTGATATTTATTTATTTAAACTAATGAAAAATAAAAGGCAAGTAAGATACTAATAAAATTAAATTATGTAACTTAACAAAAAAAAGTGATAAAATGTATGAATTGATCGATCCTTAACAGAAAGTCTTTTATCAAATATTATTAGGTGTTTTTTTTTTTTGTGTGAGCAGTTATTCAAGTCTTACAAGACCAGTATCCCTGCGTAAAATATTACCTATTATCATCGCTACTTTGGCTACAGTTCACTGTTTGTTAAGCGTTACAATTTCAACAACTTGCAAGATTTGCTTCTCTGCAAGGTCTTGAAATGATTACATAAGTAATTACTTGTTAATTTAATGACTTGATTCAATGATTTCAGCGCTTTTGTCCGAATGTCTTTTTCAGCAACAACGGTCACAGATGTACAAAACAAATTAGATTCAGAGTTAACGTGATTAAATTTCTGTACAGGGCTTTAATAAAATAGATTTAATAATATCACACGTTAACCGTGGGCTTGTGTATTCAATCATATAATCGACCTCTAAAATCCAATTACGCAAAGTTATTACATTCAAAACGACAAAGACAGAGAAGGTTGTATACAAACTGGACATAGAACCTAAGCAATGTTTATATATTGAATTTTTAAAATAAATATTTATAACACATTAGTAAACATTAATATGTAAACATAGTTTCAGTATACATATTTCATAAATACGTTACTTTTGTTTCATAAACAGCAATAATAGCATCAACAAATAATAAGGAGCAAGGCTAGATTTTTCTTTCATAGAATAAGGGTAACAAACGAGCACACAGTCCACCTGATGGTAAGTGAATACTAAGGTCTATAGACATCTATAATTATCCTCGATTAAAAATAAAAATGTATGCGTTGTCCTGACGACTAAGATAGAATGCCTCCATTACCAGTAAAAAGGGTTTCTGGTTCTCTACACTCGCCATACAAAACACCACAAGATTCGGCTGTTATTCTACGCTGGTATTCTGTGAAGTGTGATCCTGACTCGGTTGGGCCGACCCATTCGTACTACTGCACCAATGTGGCTGCAGCGTAAATCTACCACGTTAAAAAGCTGTGACAAACTTGGTAAGTAGTAAGCATTTAAGAATCCATAATTTCACTTACATTATGTCTATTGGAATCGAAACAATTGATTTTGAGAAAATATCGTAGAAAACTTTAGTTTTTGAATAGGAAAATAAATATCTCTATTCAAAAGGCGGTAAATTTTTGTGGAAAGAATTTATTCCAACTAAACTTTTTAGATGATCAGGAAACAAGTCGACAGCCATTTGTCGAAAAGCGATTGGCTCTTATCGAAGAGTTAACACAGTAGTAATCTTCAGTTTTCGACAAGACTTTTGTCACTTTTGTGCGAATTCTTCTTTGTAAGAATATATATTTTATGGAGTCGGTATTTTGATTAACTTATTGGTTTTCATAAATACCTTTGTGTACTTTTTTAATATGTATTTTATACTTTTGTAGGTGGTAGGACTCCCTTTTTGCTTTGGAATCCGTCTGGGTAGGTACCAGACTCTTACCTATTTCTGCCACCAAATAGCAGATCTTGCACTGCTGTGTTTCGTTGTAAATGATATGGAGAGTCAGTACAATTACAGACGGTGTTATTCCACCTTAGTCCTAAGAGGTAACAACGAATCTGTAGCCTTAAATGCTTACAATTGGCTGCAGGTTTCCATAGTTTGGAATTGCTACTTAATCATCCAGTGGACTGAAAGTTTAGTTATACATATTTTTATTGGTTTATAATTTTTGAATTCCCACTAATAACCCCAGTTGCTCGATAGGAGCATGAATACTCGCATCCATCAAATTACCACATACATTGGCGTGGCAATCACTAAAATTATTGGAGGATCAATCTGTGGTATTCGGTCAGCATTATCTAATAATTATATCTAATAATTATATGTAAGTTTAGAATAGAATTCATTCATTCATTCATTCATTACAGCCCTTCACAAGTCCACTGCTCAACATAGACCTCCCCAAGGAATGCCACAAAGCACGGTCTTGAGTCACCTGCTTCCATCAAATTCTTGCATGTCTTATCAGGTCGTCACTCCAATTAGTGGGAGGTCACCCTACACTTCGCCTACTGATACGAGGCTGCCATTCGAAAACCTTTTTTCCTCATCGTTTGTCGTTTCTTCGAGCTATATGGCCGGCCCATTTCCACTTCAGCTTACTAATCCGTTGGGCTATGTCGGTTACTCTGTTTCTAATGCGGATATTCTCATTTCTAAGTTTATCACGCAGAGAAACCCCAAGCATAGCCCTCTCCATAGCTCGCTGAGCGATCTTGAGCTTCTTCATACGGCCAGCAGTAAAGGACCACGTCTCAGATCCATAAGCCATCACTGGCAACACGCATTGGTTGTAGATGCTTCTTAATTTACCAAACGTGCCGAGTTGAATCCGTCGATTAACCACTCGGTCGAAGTTGGACTTATCTAGTCGGACTATTTGTCCCAGGTAAACATACTCGTCAACAATTTCGAGCTTAGTCCATATCACAACTACTACCGGCATAGGTGTGATATGGACGTTACACCTGAACTTCGTTTTGTCCATCTTCATCTTAAGACTTATCCGTTGGGAGGCACTATTGAGGTCATTGAGCTTAATGCTTAGGACCTCCATCGATTCTGTCATAAGAACTATATTGTCGGCAAATCGAAGGTGAGTGATGTACTCGTCATTAAAGTTAATACCGTATCCTTTCCAGTCCAGTAGCTTGAAAACATCTTCCAATGCAGCGGTGAAGAGTTTCGGGAATATAATGTCACCCTGTCTTACACCTCTTTGCAGTTGGATAGGTTTCGTACTCTGGTTCTGTTCTCGGGCAGCCATCGTAGCCCTACTGTACAAACACTTCAACATTTCGATATACCGACAGTCAACTTGGCACCGCTGAAGGTACTGCAGCAGAGCCCAAACTTCGACGGAATCAAAGGCTATTTCATAGTCCACATACGCAAGACATAATGGCAAATTATACTCCTCGGTCTTCTGTACAATTTGCCTAAGGGAATGTATGTGGTCTATAGTGCTAAAGCCTTTTCGAAAACCGGCTTTTTCGGGAGGCTGGAATTCGTCGAGTCTGCGTGTGAGACGATTCGTAATGACTCTCGAAAACAGCGCGTAGACGGCCCAGAAGGGAAATTGGTATGTAGTTCTTCAAGAGAGCGTTGTCGCCTTTCTTGAAGAACAAGACCACCGCACTTCTGCTCCACGCCCCCGGTGTAGTGCCTATATAGATAACGGAATTAAAGAGCTTCTGAAGGACTTCAAGTACCGGTTTTCCACCCGCTTTCAGAAGCTCCGCTGTAATTCCATCCTCGCCCGGGGACTTGCCGTTCTTAAGGTGCTGGAGAGCTATTCTAATCTCGCCCAGACTGACGCCCGGAATATCATCGGAACAGTGTCGGATAAGATATGCTATTGCATCGTAACTCACACTTGCGTGTGGCTCCAACGATGATGTGTACAGCTGCCTGTAGAAACTCCCAATCTCACTCAAAATCTCAGGTGTCCCGGAAACGATGCCGCCACGATTGGAATAGAATAAAGTCATTTTATTCAATATAGATTACAATAAGAATACTCATTGAAAGTAATTTAAGCTTTACCACCGGTTCGGAAAAAACCTATGTCCTGGGAAAAATCAGCAAGAAACCTAGCGGGAATAAAAAAAATACAACATAATATTATATAATTAGTTAAGTTTAAAAAAACTCACATATATTATTTTACTATAGTTTCAATTAAATACGTCATTTTTTGACTAAACAATTAAATTAATACGATGACAACAATACACTGGATATATAAACATTAATTTTGTTTCTTTGTTATTTCTTATTTATTAACTAAATTTGAGATAAAGCGTAACAAACAGGTCGTTTAATGGGTCATTACCTTTACTAACGTTCTTTGCAGGTTGATAACGTAGGTCTATTACAGCTATATTAAAATGTGGCTTAATCTAGTAGATAATAAAATAAAAATTTATCTTGTGTTATTGGTTGCATACTAAGTAGACCAGGGGTCAAGTTACCTAGCTAGTATAATGAGTGAGTGTCTAGGTTTCAAATCACACCCAGAGAGGACATTTTTTCAATGTTCGATTTTTCGAAATTTTTCGTGTTGTAATACGTGTCACGGGGGACCATCATATTTTATTCCATCCTGGCTGTAATCTTATATCAATCATATTGTGTCATATCTGTTAATTATATTGTTAAGTGCTGCGCACTCGACTTTGGGTAAAATGTAAGATTTATATCAATTTAAGAAGGTAAATTGTTAATCGAAACAATTGCTAAGTTCACATTAAAGTTCTTTTATTGCATGATAAAAGTCTACTGTAAAAGTTTATTATAAATATCATCTTTAAAAGTCCACAGTTGAACATGGGCCTTTCCAGGCAGCGTCTTAAAGTTACTATTTACAATCATTGCAATTTTAGTCAACGGTTATGTCCATGCCAAATGCAGTCAACTTACCAGTGATTTTTTAAAGTTTAAAACGAAATTAAAACTTAAGTTTAATTTTTTTTTATTTTATGTTAAAGGTGACAAACGATCACACAGAACATCTAATGTTAAGTAAATAGACATCTACATTTATCCTCAATTAAAATGAAAATGCAGATGCGTTGTCCCCCCTGAGGACTTAGGTGGAATGCCTCGTATCAAGTAAAAGGGGTCTCCGGTTCTTCACACTTCAGAACAGAAGCATTGAGCTGCTATTTTGCGGTGGCATTCTAAGAGAGCGTGGTCTTTCCCCGGTTGAGCCAACCAGTTCATGTTACAAACATAATATAGCTGCAGCATGGCTCTCCCACGTTAAGTAAGTCAATACGGACATCCATTTTATAATTAGACATTAACTTTATGCTACCACGGCTAGAGTAATATTTATGGGTCATATTTACATAAATTCAGATGAGTGACTGACTCATTAGTCTAGTGGTAGTAAGCGCGACTGCTAATCATGTGGCCCTGGGTTTGAATTGGGCCAAAATCATTTAATAGGTATTTTGTTAAGAAATTTTCAGTAGCAGCCCGAACTCATGTAGTTGATGGTGTTTCACCTCGTATCTCGGAAAGAATTTTTTTTATAGCAGAGGAGCCAAACGAGCATGCGGCTTACCTGATGGTAAGTGACTACCGCCGCCCGTAAACAACCGCAACATCAGGGGAATTGCAGATGCGTTCGTGTACGTGCGAAAAGCATGTAAAACTGTTGGTACTACCCCTGATCTCTCTCCAGTCGTGTCGGATTTCCGTCCTATAGGACTATGAGAGTGAGGGAATAGAGTGCACCCGTGCTTGCGCATACTCTTGGGCACTATAATCATCTGCTGCGCTGATGGCGATCGGTAGGCAAAAACGTTGTTGCCCATAAATCACATCCAATTTGGGATAATTTCAAATAAAAGTAGAAGCTTTATTTACTCATATTTTCAAAAACTGCAAAACGGTTTTTAAAATGAAATTGTTTAAAAAAGTTTAAAAATTGGCTACTCTTTGAAAAATAAGCCTGTATATACTTAATCCTACAGACGTAATTTGAAGCCTTTGGTCGCCAATTGTTAGAGCGATGCGGTTTTATTTCTTCACAAAACATAAGTTTGTATGTATATTCGAATGAAACGCTCCTAAATTTTACTTTTTTTATGTTTATGTCACAAAGAAGCACAATTTTGCCAAACTAAATTATTATTCTTTTGACGAAAACATTCGATCTTTGAGTAAGTATTGTACTTACCAATAACACTTTAAGCACTCGTAAAATTAACGCTGACAGTTGAGTGAAAGCAGGCATAGACGTCAGCTAAGTTAATAGTCATAAATAATAATTTTTGAACGCATAACTCTAAATTCGCCGGCTGCTAATAGGATTTATTAGGAATATCATTTTAGTCCGAAAACAGTAATTGAATATTATGTGTACAAACAAAACCCAAAACACCTAAATAGGATTCGAAAGGTAATAAGAAAATAAGAAATTTACCTTAAAGCCTCAAAATCCTGATATAATAAATTATCTCTGGTCCTAACGTATATATTAGCTTTAAAATTATATAACTACCTACGTACGTACCTAACACTGTTAGGCGCAAATCTACCATCGTTTCTGAGATTATTTTGAGAGGATTTTGAGTAGGGAATAATCCGCTTTGCCTTAGCGTGTTCACGGATTTCAAATTTTCTCGAAATATTTTGGATGATTCAGACATACAGGTTTCGCATTAAGTTTTTCTTCACCGCTAAGTCTAAATTATAAATTAAAATTGTGATAAGCAATTTCAGTGGTGATGCGATCTGCTCGCTCACGTACTATGAAATTTTAAAGCAAGCGCATATCACGATGCCGTGAAGTTCGGTCTGGAGTACATTATGATTCTAGCGTGATACAGCAGCATATATACTTGTTGCTATTTGGTATGGTGAGCGACGATAAGTGGAGACTTTTTCATCGATAGCATAGTATTCCGTCTTAGTCTTCAGGAGTAATAACCCTTTAAATTTGATTCTTAATCGAGGATATATTATTATGTCTATATACACAGGCAATCAACTACCTCTAGGTAAGCTATGTGCTCGTTTGTAACTTTACTTATATTAAAAAAAAAATTAAAAAATTAAAGGTGTTAAAAATCAATTAGCTAAGATCCGCGTAATAAAATAAAATGATGTGCGTTACCTAGCTTGAAGAGCACCTTCCGTCCTCCCTTCGTCTTCCGTCTCCTTCTGCGCCTGATCTCTCTCCGGTCGTGTCGGTTTACCGTCCCACCAGACTATGAGAGTGAGGGAATAGAGAGTGTACCTGTGCTTGCGCATACACTTAGGCTCTATAATCCTGACTTGCGCCGATGGCTAATCTCTGTTAAGGCTGGCCACCGTGACCGAAATTTGGTCAGGAAGAAATTATTATTATTATTTACTTAGAGATGAAATTTCTTCCAATTACATAAATTACGCACACTCATGTTTTTAATCATTAAATAAATCATGTTGTGTCCTAGTTTTGAAAGTCTAAATTTGAATCGTTATCGTTACCATTATAATATATGGTGCAGGCCTATGTTCAGCAGTGAACTTTTATAAGTTGAAATGGATGGATGGATATCAAATAAAAAGTTATTTTCATATGTATATTTAGCAAGGGATGATAAAATAGCTTGAGCATAAAAGTAACTTCAACATAGCGTTTTCATGTGAGTAAGCTTATGGAAGTTTTTATTTGGATAATAAACTAGTTTATGGTTCATACCCTTTAAATCGCGCGAACAGCACATGGTCAACAAATATAAAGGCTTTGTAGAAAGGCATACTGTTTTACTAAATCTTTTTTTAATGTAAGTAGTAATATGTTTAGTAATATGTTTATTAATCCGTACCATGTAGTGATGGTGTAAGTATATCCACTACCCCATATCGTCCCGTGAGTGTCGTAAGAGGTAACACAGGGAAACTAAATCCGAAGTCGGGCAGCAGCACCTTCCTGAAAACAACTCAAAATAAATAAAAAACTGTGATTTCCAACCTGCCTGCCAACCGTAAAAGCTATAGAAAAATCCTCCCTATGAGGCTATCTATGGGAATAGAATATCTTTTATAATTCAATATAGATTACATGTAATTCATATTGAACGTCATTTTTCACTTTTTGAGAGAGGCCTATGTTCAGCAGTAGACTTTAGTAGGCTGTAATAGATAGATAAAATAGATGGTTACCATAACATAACATAATAACATAAACACTCACGCCTGTCACCCAGAGGGGTAGGCAGAGCTATGGACTTCCATTTGGCACGATCCTGACACACCTCTCTCGCCTCCTCCACATCCCTCGTCAGTTAAGGGTACTCTTAATTTGGCCCATTTTCAATATATCGCCAATTTGGTCGATAAATTTTCGCTTAGGGCGTCCCTTCCCGACTCTGCCGTTCACCTCTGCCAAATAAATTTGCTTTGTCACTCTTTCCTCATTCATTCTTTCTACATGACCAAACCACCGAAGCATTCCTTTCATAATCCTGGTCACAACATCATCTTGCAGACCACACTCTTCTCTTATCACACAATTTCTCATTCTGTCATTTAGATTGAGTCCGAACATACTCCTTAATGAACGCATTTCTACAGCATTTATTCTACTCTCGTGCTTCTTCTGCCACACCCAACTTTCACTACCGTACATTAAAGTAAGGACTAACACAGCTATGTGAATTGCCATACGTGCCTTTTTGAACACATTCTGACTTTCCATTACAGAGTGTAGAGCCCCATTTACTTTATTTCCTGCGTTCACTCGTCGTTCTATATCCTAATCATATCTACCATCCCTGCTAAATACACATCCCAAATACACAAACTCATGGTTACCAATAGTATAGAATGTCTACTGTGAGGAGAAGAATACTTCTGTACTCTTCTCCTCACAGGCATAGGTAAGATGGACCCAAACGGACACCTGTTTGGTTCCATCTTACTATTTCTGCTGTTAAACCTAAGTTCATCTACTGCTGTATTCGGTATTAAAGGATATGAGAGCCATTATATTCACTAGCTATAAGTCATTTAGTCTTAGTCCTCATAGGCGACAACTCTTCTGTGGCTTTCTATGTATGAAGTTGGTTGCGATTGTCCATGGGCTGCAGTAACCATTGATCATCGGGTGGACTTTTAGCTTATTAGTCAATCAAATATATTTTTAATTGAGTAGAATCAAAATCAATATAAAAGTATTTTATAATTTTTTTTAATTAAAAAAAAAATGTTTTTCATACGTTATTAAAGTTTGAAATTACAACGTTTAAGGTCAGGTTTGGTATTTTACCTAATCATAAAAAACTTAATATAATTTCACTAGACACTAACATGTGACATAAGTACATAGTGTCGATGGCATCGTAATAGATGATTGTGGAAGAAGGCAGAAAAATCGATTCGATAGAAATCTCGTAAATACTAGATGTTAAATTCCCAAAACAACGGGAAGCATCATCAAAGGTTTAAAAAACGTCTGATACTTCGTCGCCAATCTGCCTGCCGGGAAAATTTTACGTATTATCGTTATTATGTATGAGATCTTTATTTATTTTTTGTTTATCAGCCCTTAACTTCTTTACTGCATACTGACCTCATGTATTTATTATTGACAGCAAATTTTGACTATTATAAGTATATATAATATAAGTGCAACTGCTGATCTTGAAATTCCAGGTTCCAATCCAGGGTCGGGCTAAAAATTGGTTAATATCTTTTTCTGTTAGACAATATTCTCAGTGGCAGCACAGAGTCAGGAAGTTGGCGATGTTTTACCCCACGTGCGTGTCGTAAATCACGTAAAGCCTTTTAGTTCTGCACCTTATCTCTTTCTGATCGTTTCGGATTGCCGTCCCATCGGACTATAAGAGTATGGAAATATAGAGTGGACCTGTGCTTGCGCCCAAAATCGTGCACTCTAGCTCTGTCCTACGCACATAAATAGTCTCCGTTGAGACTAACCGCCGTGACCATAATTCGATTAGGAGGGTATTATTATTGTTTATTGCCAGTGAGTGGAATAAATGATCAAAGCGAAGAATTTCCAATTATCAATTAGAATTTTCAACACTTACAACGCTTCGTTAAGTTTACAGTTAGAGCTATGTCAAGCGAATGCTAACTTGAGGTGACGCTTAAGATTCAATAGGCATGATAATTTTATTGGAATCTTAATTAAAATTTATAGTTCAAGAGTTAGAAAATATAACCATTATTTAATCAAAAGCAATGACTGATTATCTTACGTTAGGCGTAAACAAGAAATTTATTTTATGGAATGGCTGGAAACAATGAATTTGTTTTATGGAATTTCTGTTATTCGCGTGTTACGAGACTCTTAAGACGATATGGATAGATGGATATATCTTCAACGCATGATACGTTTACGCCAGACTTTGAGTACCAACTAACGACGGTCTTCACCAATTTTTTTTTTTAAAACTGAAGTGACAAACGAACTTACAGTCCACCTGATGGTAAGTGGCAGCTGGAGTTTATGGATACCAGCAGGCAACTTCAAAACAAAGAAGGCTACAAATGCGTTGCCATTTCTATTGTGATATCCCTTAGCCCACTCAAAAGATTAAAAAACTACTTTTAATAAAAAGTTAAAGTCGACATAAAACAACAACTAGAATAAAATAATTTCAAGAAAAAGTCGGGTTTTGTCTTAGCATCGACTTCAAGTCTTGTCTGAAGAATGTGTATTTGTTTTTATTCTTCGTAATTGTTTGGATTCGGCCATTACTTTTTAATAAAAGTTTACTTTTTAGAAAACAAGTAATTAAGAACTAAAAGATTAAAATAATTTGTGGAGAGGGTTTTGCAGTTATGCTCAAAGTTTATATGTGATTTCTGCATGATAGACTTCGTAATGAAGATATCCGCTGTAGAATCAGAATCACCGACATAGCTCAACGGATCAGTAAGCTAAAGTGTAACTCGAAGAACCGACAACAGATGGAGAAAAAAAGGTTCTCGAGTTGCAGCCTCGTACCAGTAAGCTAGGTGTATGGCGGCCTCCATTATCTTGAGTGACGTCTTGGTAAGAAACGCGGGAAGTCGTTGGATGCAGCTGGTTTGGGGACATGATTTGTGGCATCCTTGGAGGAGACCTATGTTCCAGGACTTGTGATGGGCTGTAATCATGATTATGATGATATTAATATATGGCGAATATATCACGTAACATACATTCGATTTGTAATATATAGTAAAATAGAGAATCTTCTTTTTGGAGTATATTTAACACGTACAGGAAATATTAAAATTATTTAATGAATGAAGATAAAATTACATAAATATACCTACGCAATGCTTTGATTTATATAAATTTAAATAAATAAATTGAAAACATAAACGTTAACTACTATATGGAAAGGATTTTATTTCTTCTGGTTTTTGATAATTATTTGTTAAGAAATGGTTAAATAACAAAAATAATCATTTAAATCGGTTCAGCAGTTTACAAGAAATCGGCGAACATACATAAAATGCAGGTCAAATACAGAAACTTCTCGCTTTTGAACTCGGAACTCTATAAACATTTCTCAGTGTTTCCCTTAAATTGAATAAAGGGACTCATTTATTTTCTAAAAGATCTTAAGTGAAGAAAGTGTTTCGAGTATGGCTCTTCCCCATCGAGCAGATCCATTCATGCTTTAGCTACAAAAAGATACGTGGCTCTACCACATCTTGTAAATCTGAAAGGATAAGATTGGTAGGTTAGGATGCAGTGTCAGTACAATCACAACGCGAGCGGACTTGAAAAGCAAAGATTTAGGTACTAATGGTACGTTCGGCGTAAGTAAAAGTGTACCTATTGTAGGTACACTTCACATCATCAAAATGGCTAGACTTACCTATTAACATCGTTCAAAATGGCTAGACTTTAGTCCGTATTTATATTCCAGGATTCTTCAGATGGCGGACGTTAATATTGTTGGACATCGTGAACGTCTGAATCACTACCCAGGTTTTAATTACCACAAAATGTTTAATCTAAAAAAAATAGAAAATAAGCTTATGAGAAGAAATAACTACTTACTAGGTTACTAAAGTACTACTACTACTTTTCACAAATAATTGAAATTTACTTGTGTGTATTTACCACGCTCTTTAGTGTCTAAAACTGTTTGGGGGCACCAAAGAGTTTTGGACAATAAAGAGCGTGGCGTTGACAGGTTCAATTAATTATAGGCTAAGATTCAGAAGCAAATAAATTATTTCTCATCGGGATTTATTGTTACGCGTACGTTATGCTTAATAAGGAAGAAAAGCAAAAATTATTAATGCAAATTTATCAAATCATTCCTGAACTGTACGAACTGGTGAATAATTTCTATTACGGTTTTTGTTATCTATGAGGAACAATTAAATAAAAAATAAATAAAGAATTCTGTGATGCATGACTTTTGGTATAGGGTGCTTTAGTATGTTAGATGACTTATGCATATTTATAAGGCTTGAAAAACAGTTATAAGTTGTTTCGATTTATAAACGGTGAGAGTGTATGATATACGTATAATTAACGTGATGCATAAAATATAAGGTATTATTCGTTTAAATTTATGTAGAATACTTGCTTTTGCCTGCGACTTCGTCCGCGTGGAGTTCGGTTATATCGAGCCCATGTGTGAAAAAGAGTCTGCTGGTACAAGCCACAATTATAACTGGATGTCGCGGCCAAAAGCTAGTAAACTACAAAACTTCTTTATACACCACATTTTTTGCTAATCTATTACTGTGTGCCAAAATTATCAGACTACTGGGCGAGCTTACGCGTGAGCTAGCCACATAGAATTGCCCCTGTGAAAAACAATTTTCTCTCAAGTCTATACCGGCAAATTTTAATGTCTGCCCTTGTGATTTGTTTATGATCATTGCAAAGCAGACTTTGAGGGGAAACTGTATTCGTTTGAATTCAAAGGGAAGATCATTCGGAATCAAGGGAATTCTTGGTACAAATACAGTTTCCCCTTGCGCACATCCAGTTATAATTGTGGCTTCCACTACATTGCGATGTAACGCTTTTACTTTTAGTCTGGTTCCGTTGCACAGTTGAGGAGGTTTTAAATTTCGCAACAACATAACAGGAGTGCCCACGCGCAGAATAAGCTTATGATGTGGAAGACCCGATGGTTTTAGTGAATTGACAAATTCGACAGGGATTTGTCAATTCACTAAAACCATCGGACATTGACCAACAGACATTGACGTGTACACCATTTCTTCCCCCTCAAAAGACATTAACAGTATATCGTTAACTGTCGCTGCTTGGTCGTTTTTCGGATTTAGTATGGCACGTTCACACAACCATTCCATTGGCTTATCGTGGATATGAGCAATATTTGGGTAAATTTTGGATATTAACTCCTGTAACGTAAATACAACTGTGCACAAATTATCAGGGATCGTTATCATTCCGTCATTTATCGGGTAATCACCATTGCCGATTTCAAGTAGGAGATTCACAAATCCACCAGCAGACACATTTTCTCCTAAGTGTACCCGCATATTTTTCGAGAGTTGAGGATTTTAATTAGAGGCCATAAAGTGGATATCTTAAGACACGCCTTAACTTCATCTGCTCTAGTTCCTTTTGGCACTACTGGTAGAGTTTGTCTAAAATCTCCAGCCAGTAAAACCGTTACACCACCCATTAACTTCTTATTTCCTCTTATATCTTGTAGAGTTCTGTTTAAAGCCTCTACGCCACCCTTATGAGCCATGGTTATTTCATCCCACACTATCATTTTCGTATGTTTTAATACTTCAGCAAAATTACTTTGTTTCGATATATTACAAACGGGAGCGTCAGCTGTTGTTAAATTGAGTAGTAACTTGAAGGTAGCATGAGCAGTTCGTCCACTCTCAAGCAGTGTTACTGCGATCCCAGAAGAAGCCATAGCCAAAGCAATTCCGCGAGTACTTCTAACTTTTGCTAATAGCAAATTTATGAGGAATGTTTTGCCTGTTCCACCGGGAGCATCTAAAAAGAATATTCCACCCTCATTTGATTCAATTTTTGTATTAGTTTGATTGTGAACTCCTTTTTGTTCGTCATTCAGTGATCCTTCATTATATTTAACTGTGTTTTCTAATGATGCTAAGTCATAACTTGTCTCTTTAAGAAACTCTCTATTTTCAAATTGTTGTTTTTTGCTTGGCTGAGGTAACCCATACTCTTTTAGTAGCCGACCACTAATACGTCATCTTCTATTACCGAAAGGCATTTTTTAAATACCACATCTGTTATGTGCTCTACATCCACATCTCCCTGTCTTTCTAATCGCCTTTTAAAATCTTCAGATAGGTATTCTTTGAATTTCTCCCAAAGGCTTAAAGGGTCTGATACTTGGCAGAACACTAAAATAATCGTAAAACGATCCCGAATCATTGCGGTGATTGACAAAGTGCTGCCTTTTCCATTGCTGCGAACAAATGCTGATCATCTTCAAGCAAGCCGAGAGGTTTGCACGCTGATTGGAACGTGGAATATACATGACCATCTACAGTTTTTAACGCTTCAAACGAAATTGGGCCCTGGATCTCATGAAGAAGCATACGAAGGTGATAGCATTCTGTATTGTTTGGATGCACAGTATAAACCCTGTCTAGAACGTGATCTTTTTTGACCCTGGCCAGCCTTCAACGTTTGCTCCTGCAAAGCAGGTGTCAAGGTAGCCTAAAATTAGACTGGGTTAAAATATAAATAATAATATAGCGTATTTGCTACCAGTCTTAAACTAAACTTTGATAGGTAATACCTATATCTTGTCAAAAACTTCTTAGTTAAATTATTAATATCAATCAAATGAAATTTAATATTATTATTCTTACAATTGTCATATTTAAATTATTATTACATATCAAATTATGCATTACTAAATTTAAATTATATCTTAGTTTATTTTCCTGTGGCCACCACTCTATGTAAGGCAATTTAAACAAGATAACTTTATGCATATTTGTTATTGAGATATTCCATATATTTTAATAATTGATTCTTGTTCATATTGCCTCTTCTCCCAAAAAAAATTAATTCTTAATATACTATTAAGGCTAAATTTACTAGTTAAAATTTTAATCATAATATCACTGCTCCAGGCATGCAGTAATTACTTATCTGTTGCCCTTTAAACAGTTATTTAATGATATTCCCAAGTTTTTGCCTATGTCATCACTATACACAATAACGTTTTTTTATTATATGAATTACTTTATAAATTTATCTGCTTTGTTATGGAACTGTCATAGAGTGTAGGTAAAGAAAATGAAGTATTACTGCTTGTCATATTATTAACAGACACTGTCCCTAAAGAACGTGGCATTTAGCGCTGATATTCATTTTGGTATTTTAATAAGGAGTCAAAACATTCCTCGTTATATTTAAATGACTTTACCAGATTACTCATGGCCATTATGTGTTCTTTTATCTCACTCTCTGCTGATATATATTTAATTGACATAATTTGTAATAGGTGTAGTATAGGTTTGAAGTGATAAAATTTCTGAATTACGACACTCTATTTCAGTCTCATAACAATTTTTCATGTTTTATACCTCAATGGAATATAATTTAAAGAAAGTTATGTTTACTAATTAACTCTTGCTTTTCCTTACATACATTTGTATAATTTTTGGTATTCATTTTAATTTTAACTAACTTTTGCACTTTCCTAATATATTTATTGATTTTTATATATTTTCTTAATTTTCTTCTGCTGCTTGTAATCCTTTCTGCTGTTTTTGATGTGGCAGAATCATCAGTGGTGGAGGGTTGCAACGTTTTATGAGATTTACATTCTACGAGCTCATTGAACAGACTTCGAGTTTGAAATGCTTGCAAGTTGTCAATGTATTGTGAAATCCGCTCATTATCTTCAGTTAACTGTAATTTCAATGCAGCAATTAATCTGAGGGCTTCCTCATATTCTTTGCTGCATCGGTCAAACTCATCGACTGTCCCTTGGAGCTGATCCCTTTTCTTTAAAATATCTGTATAGTCTCTATTTAACTTTACCATATCACTTGTCAACTGTGTATTTTTCGAAATTATACTTATTATTTCCTTTTCATTGTCATCCCTTTCTTTAAGTAACAGCTCACACTGCTCCCTGGACGCCTTGAGTTCTTGGAGCGCAAGATGAAGTTGGTTCTCCATCTGGCGCATCTTGGCGTAGCGAGTATTCATTTTACTATGTATTTTCAATAGTAAACGAAAACAAAGATGGAAAATAAGGGAGCAAAATAAGACTCTAAATACAGATATCAAATTAAATTAACAATAAAACAATTCCAAATGAAATTCGAAAACAACAACAACACTTAAGAGTTTAAGAGATGTATCGTAAATATTAAAAGGGATAACAAGAATTACAGTAACTTTTAAACGATGTTCGGTACCTGCTCTCACTTTAAGTTGAGACACTAAAAAAATAATTTATTTAGATATTTACCACTTTTATTAATTACACAATACAATTTGTTCGTAATTAACAACCTTAACTTAAATTTGAGGTAGAAATTATCAATTACAATATTTATTTTAAGAAATTATTTGGGAGCAAATTATTTAACTACTTGTCGCCAGGGTTGTCACAAAAAAAAGCTAAAATTTATCCAAAGCCATATGATATTTTTGGCATTTCCCATAGTCGCCTCTTATCAATTCTTCTCCAATCTTGTGTGCGCGTTTAGCGAGTTTACACTGCAGTACTGGCGGAGGGTATAATATCATATTTCTTTATGAATTCAGGCCTACAGAGGAGGCTCGATTGATATACTTTAAATATTGCGAGGTCAAAGATAATATATTTATTTTTTATAATTTTTTATTCATTATTTCTTGCAACCGGTGGTTCAATAAATAACTAGCAGCCCAACCCGACTTCGCTTGGTAGAATCATCATCATCATCATTATTACAGCCCTTCTCAAGTCCAATGATGAACATAGGCCTCCCACAAAGAATACCACAAAGCACGGTCCTGAGCCGCCTACATCCATCAAATTCCTGCATGTTTTACCAGGTCGTCACAATTTTTTCTTACCCTGGTTAAAGTATATTAATGTTATCATGTACATGAATATTAATGTGGCGTAATTTAGATTTAAGGTATTCGAATACCATTTAATTCATAAAATTTTGGCTTAAAAACTCAGAGTTTTTTTTAGACAAAATAAAGCCTACATCACTCCTGAAATTCATGGGTTCAGCCATTCCGAAGATTAGCAAGGACAGACAGACATACAAAAATTTAAATAACCGGCCAAGTGCGAGTCGGACTCGCGCATGAAGTGTTCCGTACACTCGTAAAACACGTTTCTTGTAGGGAAGCCTCCTTTATTTTCAATTTTATTTTATTATTTCTTGTTATAGCGGTAACAGAAATACACATTCTGTGAAAATTTCAACTGTCTACATATTATGGATCATGAGATACAGCCCGCTGACAGACAGACAGACGGACGGACGGACGGACGGTCGGACCGACGGGCAGCGGAGGCTTAGTAATAGAGTCCCGTTGGTTACCCTTCGGGTACGGAACCCTAAAAATGGTTATTCATCTCTTAATGGCATGCAAATAACCCCTTCAGCTCAATATAAAGCCGTTATTACGATATTACAGACAACCGTTTCAATTTTATTTATATGTATAGATAAGTTATATAAAAACTAATATAAATTATCTATGCATATAAATAAAACTGTAATAAGTAAAAATAACCCGTCATGCATGTTTTCATTATATTTGAATATTATTTTCAAGCTTGTTACGTTATAAGTTTCCTTTAATTTTGTTTCCTCGTACGCACAACTTGTGAACGGTGTGGGACGTAAAACAGTTTATTACCAAAACAAAAACTTTCCTCAACGCGCCGACATGAAAACGCCAAGTTGAAGTAAAATTTATGCTCTCGCATATTTTGTTTATCCCTATATACATTGTTTTGTGACAAAACCTTTGACTTTCGTAGATCCCTGCTCCGGATTTTACTATCAGTCATAAATAAAAAAGAAAGGGCTAAAAGTTTTAAATGATTATCTCCCAATATGGAAAAACGTGCGAATATGAATTCTATGTTTTTGTATTTATTTATTTTGTAACAAATATATACATTGTAGAGCCATGCTGCAGCTGCTATATTATGGTTGTTGCATGAATAGGACGGCTCGACCGGGGAAGGACCGCGCTCTCACAGAATACCAGCGTAAAATACGAGCTCAATGCTGCTGTGTTTCGTATGGTGAGTGTAGAGAACCGGAGAACCTTTTTAATGGAAACAAAAATGTAGGATAGATGTAGATGTCTATGGGCCACAGCATCCACTTACCATCAGGTGTTCTCGCTTATACAAAAACGAACAACACTAAAAAATTTGTAAAAAAAAAACAAATGGTTTATCGAAATAACTCATGACCTTTAATTTATGCTAACAATAAGAAGTTTCTTGGCGAAGCCTTTTATCCCTATTAAAGCGAAATCACGGATTATAACAACAGGTCCTGCGACAAAGCAGTGACAAAACGGATTTATGTTCTGCGGTCGCCGTCGGCAGCTGGCGGCAATGAATTTACGTTGAATTAACTTCGAAAAGCACATTAACCGCTTTTTTGGAAATTTTTAGAATTTATATTCCAGAAAAGAAATAACTAAACTAAAATTAAATAACATACATAAACACTCATCCTCCATAGGGGTAGGCGGAGACTATGAACTGCTATTTGGCACGATCCTGACACACCTCTTTCGCCTCCTTTACATCCATATACCTACGCATACATGCTCGTCGGTTAAAGGTTTCCTGAATTTAGCCCATTTTCAATATATCGCCAATTTAGTGTTAAACTCTGCCGTTCTCTTCTGCCAAATAGATTTGCTTTGTCACTTTTTCCTCGTTCAATCATCTTGCAAACCACACTTTTCTCTTATAACACAATTTCTCACCCTGTTATTCAGATTCAGCTATAACATAATGACCGCATTTCTAATTTTCTACTTATTTTCACTACCATACTTTAAAGTAGGTATTAACACAGCATTGTGATTTGCCTTTTTTGACGCATTCTGACTTTCCACAATAGAGTGCAGAGCCCCATTTACTCTATTTCCTGCGTTCACTCGTCGTTATATATACTTATCATATCTACCACCACTGCTAAATACACATCCCAAATACAACAACTCATCTACTTTCTCAACCAACTATCTTTCTATCCTTACTTCAAATATTGTTTTACTTTCTTCTATTTCAAAAACATACACTTTCGTCTTACTTGCGTACACTTTCTTTCGCCTTTCTTTTAATGACATGTTCATTAATGTAACCATAATTTGCAACTCGTCCGCCGACGACGCAAATATGACTTGATCATCGGCGTACAAAAGGCATTTGACGGTTAACTCATTCTTAACCCACATTCTTCAACTGTCAAAGTTTCCAAACAACTGTCCATAAATAGGTTGAACAGCAACGGGGAAGCCACACAGCCCTGTCTATCACCTTTATGGATGCCAAACTAGTCCGAGTAGACCCCGTTGATCCTGTCACAAACACTATAGTCCCTATAAATAGACTTTAATGCCTGTATCAACAAATGAGTTCAGTGTTTGCCATAATCACTGCCCACTCTGTCATAAGCCTTTTACAAGTCCATGAAAGCACAAAAAACTTTTTTGGTTTTTGGTTAAAAACTTCTCCGCTGTCATGCGCATGGAAAAGACTTGTTCCGTAAACCTCATTCCCTTTCTAAATCCAGATTGCACCTCCCAAATTTTTCCATAGGTTTCTTTCATAACTCTTTCAATTAGTACCTTAGTATACAGTTTTTCTACAATGCTAAGAAGGCTAATACCATGGTAGTTTAACAGTACTGCTGTGACCCTATTCCCTTATATATCAGGACCATCACGGCTTTGCACCTATCTCCCGGCACCCGCTTCAGTTCTCAACATAAATTAAACAAGGTGTACAGCAAACGTACCACCATTCTCTCTCTAGCACTTAGCATTTCGAGTGATACTCTATCATATACAGCTGCCTCACCTATTTTCACGCTATTTATTGCTTTCATTATTTCATCTATACTTATTTCCCTACCTTTTTCCTCTTCTTTCGGAATTTATATTTCATTTGATTCAAACGTCTCCTCACTCATAAACACGCTTTCAAAGTATTCGTTCCATCTCTTTAAACTCGAAACTTCGTCATTCAGAATACAGCTATTGTCTTCTCGTATAGCATTCATTCTAGGCTGTTTTGAATTTCCCCTGGCAGTTCTTCCAGAACATGTATAATATTTGCCTGAAAGTTATCAGATATTCTTCTATCATTCTTATTCGTTTTTTCTTGCTTTTTACTTTCAACTACTTCTTTTACTTTCTTATTTAGACGTATAAAGACTGCCTTTTTTCTTTCAATCTCATCATTCATACCAGCTTGGTTGCCAGTAAATCTAACCAAGCTCTCTTCTTTGCTTCTACTTCCACCCGTACTTCATCATCCCACCATAACGTATTATTTTTTCTTTAATTCGTTCTCTTACTTATACCACATATATGCAAGCTCATTCTGGGTATTTAAAAACTGAAGGTAGACGGGCTAACTATGACATCGGGACGTCAAACACCTCAGTCCCTCCCGCGGCCATAGGTGCTGTATTGCTAAAGCGCTATAAAATCTGTAGAATTTGTTTCATTTAATCAGATTTATTAGCTTTGTATGGATGTGAATAATATTAATAAAGTATATTTATTGCTCTGATTAATATTTTAGTTTTTTACATACTATTCATCGTCATATTGAAATTGTTATTTTGATATTCGTTCAATATTAATTTCTAAATGATTCGTCAGATGTGCGGAAACCACTTAGTTTTTTCTTAAGGTGATAGTTGTTGACAAGTATATGTATGTATGGTTCCGAGATGTAAATGTCGATCAGTGAGCTATGGAGAGTACTATGATCGAAGTTTCTCTGCATGATACGATTTGTAATAACGATATCCGCAGTGGCCCAGAGCAACCGACATAGCCTATCGAATCAGTCCGTTAAATGGCAATGGGCCAGCAATATAGCATCGAACCAAAAACCGATTGGGGAGAAATGTTTTCGAGTGGCAGCCTTGTAATGGTAAGCGACGTGTAAGGCGGCTATCCACTAGTTGAAGTGAAGACGTAGTAAAACATGCAGAAAGTCGATGGATGCAGGTGGCCCAGGACCGTATTTTGTGGCATTACTTGGAAGAGGCCTATGTTCAGCAGTGCACTTGTTTTGAGCTGTAATGATGATAATGATAAAAAGTTCATTCCAAAACCACAATTTTCTTGTTTTTGCACTAGAGATAGCGGTTTGTTAATAAATGTACGCAGCACATAACATTACTTTTTCCACAGGCAACATATTCACAGTTACTGTATCATGTAAACATCTAAATCCTCAGAAACATAGTTTCCTGAAACCCGTACTAGATTTTTCTTAACAACTTTAAACTTGTTTCTGAAATATTGTTGGCCAGTGAATTCGTGTCTCGATTAGCAATAAGACGTACGTAGGTGGAAACCAATTGCCACACTATTTACCTGATAGGAAGGCCACGTTGACACCTTAATTTATTTATCTCGATGAATAAATTATGATTGTTGTTCACAGCTTAGAACTAAACTAGAAAGCCGTTATACCATTCAATACTCTTGTTTATAAAACTAAAATTAAACACAAGAAAACAGATGCCATACAAAGAAAAATAATTCGTTCTTAATAAACAATTCACTTTTATCGGGAGAATATTCAAAAAGCGCTGCACGTTTCCTACGCTTCACATTATTCCGTTTCGTTTATTTTGGTCTACGTTCTATAGTAAGCTTTCAAAGGGAGTTCTTCAAGTATTTCCTTATTTTTCAAGGTATTTGAGAAAACATATTTATGTAAACCGGAATTTAAAGTAAGAGCGTTAATGTTCTTAAATAAAATTATATATGAAGGAATTTTAATAAGGATCTATAATATAAATTCATTTACTGTTATGATGGAGAGTAGAAAACAAATTAGAATAAAAGTATAACAAAAAAATCGTCAATATCGGTTCAAAATTGACGAAACTATAGCGTAACTCAACATAAATATTACCACATAACTGAACATAGGCATCCCCTATAAATTGCTACAAAGTACGGCCATGAGCCACCTGCATCTATGAAATACTTACATGTTTTATAAGGTATTATTTTAATATAATTATATAATTTTATAAATAGAGAAAGAATGCATTGTGTTAATTACTTTTTCTACTTCCCTCATAACATTAGTTACTTACAGTAGTACATAATTGTTTGTGTGCAATTATATGAACATGTCTTAGAAATTATCATCATTTAATAACGATGCATACATTGGTACCTATGATAGAAGTACACAACATTGATAATATGGCATAATATTAAACAATGGTTAAAACAGTAATTAAAAACCTGCCGGCTTAAAAGTCTACTAAAAATTAAAACCATATAAATATTATTTCACTGTCACTTCCACTAATAAGACGAATCTAACGACATCTATTTGTTAAATTTCATGAACATGCTTAGGCAACAGAGCATGCGAAAGAAAAGACATACATACACACATACATACACATACACTTGAAAAATATTATCATCCGACTGGGGCAGTCAGGTAAATAAACAAAAAAAAACAGCGATAAAAATTAAAGAATCAATTACGTATGAATTGATCGATCTTTAACAGAAAGACGTTTTTTAATATTTTTAAGTGATTTTTTTTGGGTGTGCAGTTATTCACGTCTTACAAGACCAGCATCCCTGCGCAAAATATTACCTATTATCATCGCTACTTTGGCTAGAGTTCACTGTTAGATAAGAACGACTTGCAAGATTTGCTTCGCTGTGAGGTCTCGAAATGATTACATAAATAATTACTTATTAGTTTAATGACTTGATTCAGTGATTTCTGTGCTTTTATCCGAATGTCTTTTCAGCAACAACGGTCGAAGATGTACAAAAGAAGAAAGTTTCAGAGTTAAGGTGATAAATTTTT
This sequence comes from Parnassius orleans, assembly GCA_029286625.1. Classification (NCBI taxonomy): domain Eukaryota; kingdom Metazoa; phylum Arthropoda; class Insecta; order Lepidoptera; family Papilionidae; genus Parnassius; species Parnassius orleans. Next base: position 359,985 of record JAGSMP010000142.1, read on the forward strand.
TTATAATGGTTTTTAATAATTTAATTGAATAAATTGTTTAATCTATTATTAAACAATATCACACGTTAACCGTGGGCATGGTTATTTAATCATATAATCGCCCTCTAAAATCCAATTGCGTAAAGTTATTACATTCAAAACGACAAAGACAGATAAGTTTACATATGATTTATATACTGAGTTTTTAAAATACGTAGTTATAATACTTTAGTAAACATTTGCATGTAAACATAGTTTCAGTATACATATTTCATAAATACGTTACTTTTGTTTCAAAAACAGCAATAATAGCATCAATAAATAACAAACGGCGAGGCTAGATTTTTATTTCATAGAATAAGGGCGACAAATGAGCACACAGTCCATCTGATGGTAAATGAATGCTACGGCCTAGATACAACTACATCTAATTTATTAGATTAATAATAGAAATGTATATGCGTTGTCACCTCTGACGACTAAGATAGAATGCCTCCATTACCAGTAAAAAGGGTCTCCAGTTCTCTACACTCGCCATACAAAACACAACAAGATTCGGTTATTATTTTACGCTGGTATTCTTTGAAGTGTGATCCTGACTCTGTCAGGCCGACTCATTCATACTGCAACAATATAGCTGGAGAGTAAATCTACCATGTGAAAAAACTATGATAAACTTGGTAAGTAGTAAGCATTTTAGAATCCATAATTTCACTAACATTATTTCTTCTGGTATCGCAACAATTGATTTTGAGAAAATATCTTAGAAAACTTTAATCTTTGAATAGCAAAATAAATATCTCTAAGTTCTAGAATATTCAATAGGCGGGTAATATTTGTGGAAAGAATTTATGTCACCAAACTTTTCGGAACAGGAAACAAGACGCCATTTGTCGAAAAGCGATTGGCTCTTATCGAAGAGTTAACACAGTAGTAATCTTAAGTTTTCGACATGACTTTTGTGCGAATTCTTGTTTGTAAGAATATATATTTTACGGAGTCTTTATTTTGATTAACTTAATGTTTTTTTTATATATCTTTTGTACTTTAAAAGGTGGAAGGACTCCGTTTTATGCCTCGGAATCCGTCTGGGTAGGTACCAGACTCTTACCTATTTCTGCACTGCTGTGTTTTGGTCTAAAGGGTACAGAGAGTCAGTATAATTACAGACTGAGTTATTCCACCTTAGTCCTAAGAGTTGACAACGAATCTGTAGCCTTATTTGCTTGCAATTGGCTGCAGGTTTCCATAGATTGCAATTGCTATTTAACCATCCGGTTGACTGTAAGTTTATTTATACATTTATTTATTTTTTGTTTTTATTGGTTTATAATTTTTGAATTCCTATTAATAACCCTTAACGATATTAAGGCCCTTAATGGAGTTGATCGATAGGAACACAAATACTCGCATCCATCAAATTACCACATATGTAAATTATCGTGACGGTCACTAAAATTATTGGGGGATCAATCTGTGATATTCGGTCAGCATTATCTAATAATTATATGTAATTATATGTAAGTTTAGAATAGAATAGTATCATTTTATTCAATACAGATTACAATAAAAATACTTATTGAAAGTCATTTAAGCTTTACCACTGGTTCGGAAAAAAATCTCTGTCCTGGGAAGAACCAGCAAGAAACCTAGCGGGCATAAAATAAAATACAATATAATATTTTACAACAATTAGCATGAAACATTTAGAAACAGCATGGTAGCGATCACCTCATTCTCAGGGTTAAGTTTAAAGAAACTCACATATATATTATTTTACTATAGTTTTAATTAAAAACGTCACTTTTTGCCTAAACGATTAAATTAATACAGTGACAACAATACTCCCTAGTGGATCTTTAAACATTAATTTACTTTCTTTATTATTTCTTATTTATTAACTAAAGCAGAGATAAAGCGTAATAAACAGGTCGTTTAATGGGTCATTACCTTTACTAACGTTCTTTGTAGGTTGATAATGTACGTCTATTACATCTATATTAAAATGTGGTTTAATCTAGTAGACAATACAATAAAAAAGCTTTATCTTGTGTTATTATTTGAATACTAAGTAGGCCAGGGGTCAAGTTACCTAGCTAGTATAATGAGTGAGGGTCTTGGTTTCAAATCACACCCAGAGAGGACATTTTTTCTATGTTGTAATACGGATTACGTAGGACCATCATATTGCATTTCATCCTGGCTGTTATCTTACATCAATCATATTATATCTTATCTGTCAATTATACTGTTAAGTGCTGTGCACTCGACTTTGGGTAAAATGTAAGATTTATATCAATTTAGACAGGTGAATTTTAATTGAAACAATTGCTAAGTTCACATTTAAGTTATTTTATTGCATGATAAAAATCTACTGTAAAAGTGCTATAAATATCCACTTCAAAAGACTGCAGCGGAACATGGGCCTTTCCAGCAAGATTGTAAAGATTGTAAAGAGTATCTTTAAAGATACTCTTTACAATCTTTGCAATTTTAGTCAAAGGTTATGTCCAAGGCAAATGCAATCAACTTACCGGAGATTTTCTAAAGTTTAAAACGAAATTACATCTTAAGTTTAAATTTTTTTTAAATTATATTTTATAGAATAAGGGTAATAAACGAGCACACATTCCTCTTAATGTTAAGTGTATAGACATCTACATTGATCCTCCATTAAGAATTAAAATGCAGATGCGTTGTCATTCCTGAGGATTTAGATGGAATGCCTCGTATCCAGTAAAAACGTTTTTAACGCTGTTTCTTCTGCATATCAATGATATGTTACATACCGGTAGCATTCATTGTTATGCGGATGACAGCACTGGTGATGCTCTATACACCGGCCGTGCCAATATTCAAAACGTCACCGAGTACCAGAACAAACTTGTGTCTGAAGTCGAGTCTTTGCTGAACAAAGTCTCGGATTGGGGGCGACTAAATCTAGTCCAGTTTAATCCTCAGAAGACACAAGTTTGCGCGTTTACCGCTAAAAGAACCCTTTGTCGTATTTCCTCAGTTTCAAAGTACTCCTTGTTGCCTCAGCCAGCATCGGAATCCTCGGCGTCGACATATCGAGTGACGTGCAGTTACGTGGTCACTTGGAAGAAGGCCAAATTGGCCTCTAAAAGCTTGGTATGCTCATCAGAGCGGGACAGTATTTCATGCCGGCACAACGCCTGCAACTTTACAAGGCGCAGGTTCGGCCTCACATGGAATACTGTTCCCATCTCTGGGCTGGGCTCAAGTGCCAGCTCCTTCCACTTCACCGCATCCAGCGCGGAGCGCTCGAATCGTCGACGACCGAGTCCTAGCCGCCAAATTTCACGAACGCACATCGCGGCAGAACTCCCGATACCATCCACACCATCTGGATGATTGGCGGTCCACCAGTGTGCGATTTAGAAGATGTTTTCTTCCTCGCACAACTTCCTTGTGGAATAGTTTACCACCAGCGATTTTTCCGGACCGATACGACTTAGGGACCTTCAAGAAAAGAGCAAAGACCGGCAACGCATCTGCAATTCCTCTGGTTCTCCTGGTGTTGCAGTTGTTCATGGGCGGCGGTAGTCACTTACCATCAGGTGAGCCGCATGCTCGTTTGCCCCCTCTCCTATAAAAAAAAGGGTCTCCGTTTCTCTACACTCACCATACGAAACACAGCAGCATTAAGCTGCTATTTTACGCTGGTAATCTGTGAGAGCGTGGTCCCACCCCGTTCGAGCCGAGCCATTCATGCTACAACCATAATATAGCTGCAGAATGGCTCTCCCACGTTAAGTAAGTCAATACGGACATCCATTTTATAATTGGACATTAACTTTATGCTACCACGGCTAGAGTAATATTTATAGGTCATATTTTCATAAATTCAGATGCGTGACTGACTCGTTGGTCTAGAGGTCGTAAGCGCGACTTCTGATCATGTGGTCCTAGGTTTAAAGCCTGAATCGGGCAAAAATTAGTGAATGGATTTTTTTGTCAAGAGATTTTCAGTAAATGCCCGGACTCATGTAGTTGGCGGTGTGTCACTCCGTATCTCGGAAAGCACGTAAAACTGTTAGTACTACGCCTGATCTCTCTCCAGTCATGTCGGATTTCCGTCCTATACCACTATGAGAGTGAGGGCATAGAGAGCACACCTGTGCTTGCGCTTACTCTCAGGCACTATAATCATGTCCTGTGCAGATAGCGTTATCGAAATTCGATCTGGAATACATTATAATTCCAGCGTGATACAGCAGCACAATGCTGCTATTTTGTGTGATAAGCGGCGATAAGTGGAGACTTTTTTCGAGAGCAAGGTATTCCGTTAAAAAGTTAAAGATGAAATTAAAGATGTTAAAAATTGGTAGAGCCATGCTGCAGCTATATAAGAAGTATAGTTGTAGCACGAATGGGTCGGCTCGACCGGGAAGGACCACGCTCTCACAGAATACCAGCGTAAAATAGCTGCTTAACGCTGCTGTGTTTCGTATGGTGAGTGTAGAGAACCGGAGACCCTTTTTACTGGAAATGAGGCATTCCATTTTAGTCCTCACGGTTTACAACGCATCTTCATTTTGAATTGTAATCGAGAATAGATGTACATAGATGTATTTGGGCCGTAGCAACCATTTACCATGGGCTGGACTGTGTGCTCTAATTATTTTTGATCCGCGTAATAAAATACCTAGTTTAAAGAGCACCTTCCGTCCTCCCTCATTTGCGTGCATTATCTCCATCACCGCTACTCCCAGCGCCACTACTCCCAACACTACTACACTTGGGAGGGATACACCACCAATAATAACGTGTTTCGCCTCGTGATGTATACTCTGCGCTGGCTGACCGCTAAGTCACTACTCAGAGATGAAATTTCATAAATTTTGCACACTCATGTTTTAAATAATTAAATCAGTCATGTTGTGTACTAGTTTTGAAAGTCCAAACTTGAACCGTTACTATTACCATTATATTATACGGTGCAGGCCTATGTTCAGCAGTGAACTTTTATATGCTGAAATGGATGGATAAATAAAAAGTTATTTTCATATGTATATTTAGCAAGGGATGTTAAAATAGCTCGAGTATAAAAGTAACTTCAACATAGCGTTTTCATGTGAGTAAACTTAGGGAAGTTTTTATTTGGATAGTAAACTAGTTTATGGTTCATACCCTTTAAATCGCGCGAACAGCACACGGTCAACAAAGATAAAGGCTTTATAGAAAGGCATACTGTTTTACCAAATCTTTTTTTTAATATAAGTAGTAATATGTTTAGTAATATGTTTATTAATCCGTACCATGTAGTGACGGTGTAAGAATATCCACTACCCCATATCGTCTCGTGAGTGTCATAAGAGGCGACAGAGGGACAACACAAAATAGTTAAAAAACTGCGATTGCCAACCCGCCTGCCAAGCGTGGAAGCTATAGAAAAATCCTCCCTCTGAGGTTATCTATGGGAATAGAATATTTTTATTCAATATAGATTACATGTAATTCTTATTGAAAGTCATTTTTCACTTTTTGGGAGAATTCTATGTACAGCAGTAGACTTTTACGAGGGCGACACTTTTTAGAACTGCGAAAGTTTTTAGAACTGGCCACTTGTAAACGATATAATAAAAAAATAAGTTCAAATTTTGAAAATGGAACTCTTTGCTAATATTATTGTTTATGTATTTTGTCATTTGTTTACAATTTGGCAAATTGAAAATTATCTGTGTCACGTCAGCATGAATATTACGCGAGCAAATTTTCGTACAATGATTTTTTATGACTTTCGATGTCATTTAAGTCAAAAGACAAGAAAGTTATGATAGACTTCGATTGGCCTTTCACGATAAAGCCCCATCTTATGCCACTGTTTACAACTGTTTTAATGAGTTTAAACGTGGTCGCACTAATCTCACCGATGATCTGCGTGAGGGACGGCCTTTTACGGCGACGACTGAAGATAATGTCAGTATTCTCTGGCGTATGATAGAGTGACAAAAGAGTGACTTATAAACAGATTCAGACAAGCTCAGGCATCGGTATGGTTAAGTGCACAAAATTCTCCATGAACATTTAGCGGCCAGGAAGCTTTATGCCCAGTGGATACCTCATAATTTGACAGAGGCCCAAAAACTTCGTCGTGTTGATTAGTGTCGTGAAATAGTTCAAAGATTTAACGGAGGTCACTCTAATGCTGTGTTCGACATACTTACGGGTGACGATAGCTAAATTTATAGTTATGATCCTAAAACTAAGACACAGTCTGCTGTCTGGGTGTTTCCTTCCGAGGAGTTGTCAACTAAAGTGAAGAGAGGTCGAAGCGTGGGAAAAAAGATGGTGGCCTCGTTCTTCGGAAGGACAGGTCATTACGCAACAATTGTTTTAGAGGATCGAAAAACAGTTACTGCAGTGTGGTACACTAACAATTGTTTGCCACTTATCTTGGAAAAAATTCGGGAGAAACAACCTCGCAGTAGGATCCTCCTTCACCACGACAACGCCTCGTCGCACACCGCCAAGCAAACAATCGACTACTTGGTGACGTCAGACTTGGAATTACTTGGTCACCCGCCCTATAGCCCCGACCACGCACCTTGCCATTTTATTTATTTCGCGGGGCGTGTGGTTGACCATACATTGCACGTATAAAGTGTTTGGCTGTACGCCTTAAACAGTGTTATTTTCATATCTGGACTGCTACGTGCAAATTTGCGAGCCAATATGTTGCATCGGACTGCCATTGTCCACCTTTCCCTTTCAATATCCTTGTCATCCTTCAAGACCTCGGTAACCACGTGACCGAGATACTTGAAGGATGACACCCTTACAAGTTCGCTACCTTACCTTACGGGCCCTAGCTTTAAAAACGATGAAATCAACTCTTTTTCTAACATTATACAAGATGCCGTGGGATTTCGCATACTCCTCGCATATCGAGATCAGTCTTCTTAGAGCAGCAACTGACGGACTCAGCAACACCATGTCATCCGCGTAACTGATGCTGTTTACACAGTGACCATCAATGAAACAGCCGACATTGGCGCTGCTAAGCCCAACAATCAACTCATCTACATACAAGTTAAAAAGTGTCGGGGAGATCAAGACACCCTGCCTCACCCCACACTCCAACCCGTACGCATCAGAAAGCTGATCTAACCATTTGACTTGGTTAGTCTGGTGGCCATACCTATATAATATATATTTATAATCTCACCAGGCACACCAGAATTTTGTAGTTTTTTTCCACAGGATATCATACCGAACCAAGTCAAACGCCCTGGATAAGTCAACAAAAGCTGCGTAAACTGGTGTCTTCCTATCCATATAATACCTGACAGTATGTTTGAGAACCAGAATGGCGCCAGTTGACAGTTTTGGCCTGAAACCGAATTGAGCGTCGTGCAGAACTAGGTGACGTTTGAGCTGTCTCTCAACAAGACCGTCAAGTACTTTTGCTGTGATGGTAGCTAATGAAATCGGCCGATAGTCGGATACATCTCCAGTTTTATTCTTAACAATAGGAACAACGACCGATCTCATGAACTCTGCAGGCAGGTATGAGTGTCTCATGCAGGAAGTAAATAGCAAGGCTAGTAGCCTCGGGAGGTGCGGCTCAGCATAAACGAGGTGCTCAATGATGAGGCCGTCATGACCCGGTGACTTGTCTCTTTTCATACCTTTAATTAACTGTTCAACCTCTTTAGCTGTCACACGTTTTGGCACACCGGATACAACGACCTCAACATCAGCATCCCGTGCATTTAGTTGCGACTGCACCCTAAAATGAGAACTGAACAAGTTAGCTATATCTCCTGTACGCTCACGTGTACGCCAGGTTTTGGACTTAATTTCCTGGTGTATTTCCAGAAGCTTCAAAAATCTTTATCTTTGTGATAAGTAGCTAAAATATTAATTTTAATTAACTCTTGATTATTTGACAGAATTTTAATTTTTCCTTAAAATGTTTCCTGGACCTATACATATCATCATAAATAAGACCTCGTAAGGGTCATCCGTACCATACCCAATACAATTATAATATTAAGGAATTAATGGATAATAATAACCTCTGAGAAAGAGGTGATCGCAACCATGTTATTTCTAATGTGTTTTGTGTTGTTAATTATTGTGTAACTTTAATGATTGTAAACTGTTTTTTTTTTTCAAAAAATAATGTCCCGCTGTGTTTCTTGCTGGTTCTATCAGGACAGGTATTTTCCGAACTAGTAGTAAGTTAAGCATAGGAGTGACTTTTAACAAGTTTTATTTATAATCTTAATTAAATAAAAAGTTTCAATTTCTATGCGAGTAAGGAAATAAAGAGTGCACTTGTGCTTGCGCCCACACTCGTACACTCTCACTCTGTCCTGCGCACATAAATAAATAGTTTCCGTTTAGACTGACCGCCGTTCCCAAATTGGGTTTGGAGGATATTATGTTATTTATTTCCAGTGAGTTGAATAAATGATCAAAGTGAAGAATTTTCAATTATCCATTGGAATTTTCAACACTTACAACGCTTCGTTAGATTTTCAGTTAGAGCTATGTCAAGCGAATGCCAACTTGAGGTGACGCTTATCGTTCAATAGGCATGATAATTTTATTGGGATCTTAATTAAAATTTATAATTCAAGAGTTACAAAATAAAACCATTATTTAATACGATTTCCCGATTTAATCAAAAGCAATGACTGATTATTTTACGTTAGGCGTAAACAAAAATTCTATATAGCCATTATTTTAGTCACGTGTGTGGATTCCCTTTTGCCTTCAACGCACGGTACGTTTACGCCAGACTTAAGAGTGCGTAAAAAAATAATTACGAACTAATTACTTGTTGCAGCTCGTCGATCGATTTTATTTTGTTGCTGGCTCTTTATGACTTGCTGGTTCCATTACTAACAAGCAACAATATATCTGCACAAATTGCTAATCCTAGATCGGATTTTTACATAGCCAAATCAAGTACAAAGTAACAAAAAATATTAATACGGATATTACATCGTCATTGGATGAAAACATAATAGAATAAAATTCTGTCGATAGAAAAAAAATCACAAAGTTACCTCTTATTTTCATCGTGAACCGATTTGTTTTGGTCGCGGTGCATATTATCAAGCAAAAATGTAATAAATGACATCACTTATATAACATCTAGTGCTGTCCTTAGGGATTGTTAAAAAATTATAAAATTTTCGGGTTATTGAATAAAATGCATTTGGCGCTATCTTTATTCCGTGCAATAAATTCTCGTCCGTCTCACGTCACGCGAGGCTTCAAGTATGTTTCGTTTCACGCATCAGTCGCAATCGCTCCGTTGATACGGGAAGATTGTGTTTCTGCGCACCGCGACAGCGCCAAATAAAAGATAGTGTTGTACACGTTGTACATAAATAAGTCAATAGGAATATGGCCAACAACAAAGCGCACTAACGAAATTGTCGTATATATTTATTTTTAGACTGGCCTGAAAATATCGACTATCGTCATCTGCACGTAATAAATGCAAAATAATGTTATGTCTGCTGTTGATCGCTAAATTACTAATGTTATTCGCAATTACTTATTTCGGAAGGAAATAAATATGCAAGGGCGAACAATAAACTCAATTTCAAATTTGAAAAACTATGCACAAGCAATAATTTCATAGTAAACGAACTGACAAATAAATAAACTAAAAGAAATTAATAACAATAATAATAATGTCAAAAATTAAGTATAAAAGTATAAGTAGAAAAACAAACAATTGATTTATGCCCGACCAGTGATCGAACCCGGGACCCGGGATTAGCATTCGCGTTTACGACTATAGACTAAAGAGACATTTAGTCAGGTATACCTCAAAACTTGAACACGAGAGTGTACAACCAGTGCGACTTATGGATCTGAGACGTCCTTCACTGCTGGCCGTATGAGGAAGCTCAAGGTCGCTCAGCAAGCTGTGGAGAGGGCTATGCTCAGAGTTTCTCTGCGTGATAAACTTTTAAATGAGGATATCCGCAATAGAACCAGAGTAGAACCGACATAGCCCAACGGATTAGTAAGCTGAAGTGGCAATGGGCCGGCCACATAGCTCGAAGAACCGACAACCGATGGGGAAAAAAGGTTCTCAAAAGGATGGATGATATGGATGCAGGTGGCTCAGGAAAATGATTTGTGGCACCCCATGGGGGAGGCCTATGTTCCTAGACTTGTGATGGGCTGTAATGATGACGATATTTGGCGAAGATATCACGTAATATACAATCGATTTGTGACAAAGAGTAAAATAGAGAATCTTCTTTTTTGGAATCTGTTGAAATGCATACATTAGCACACGTACAGGAAATATTAAAATTATGTAACGAACGAAGATAAAATTACATAAATATACCTTAATACCACGAAATGTTTTAATTTATTTAAAACCAAATAAATACATTGAATACACAAACGCTATACACCAGCTACGTTAATCTTTTCACAAATAATTGAAATTTACTTTTGCCCCCAAAGAGTTTTAGACAATAAAGAGCGTGGCGTTGACAGGTTCAATTAATTGTAGGCTAAGACTTGGAAGCAAATAAATTATTTCTCATCTGTATTTATTGTTACGCGTACGTTATGCTTAATAAAGAAGAAAAGTAAAAATTATTAATGCAAATTTATCATATTATTCCTGGATTGTACGAACTGGTGAATAATTTCTCCTTAGAGTAATTACATATATACGTAAATTTCTCTCAGAGTTTTCATCAACGAACGTAAACGTTAACTATCTAAGCAAATTGGGCGGTTAACGTTTTTTTTTAGTAGTACTGGAAATAGTAGCGTTAAGTAATATACGATTTTTGTGTATGTCTTTGTATGTGTAGGGTGATTTAGTGTGTGAGGTTCTTTCAATGTACGAGTACAAACGGATACATATGTTTTGTTAGTATATGTTCTATGTATGATTAATGTGACGTATTCATAAGACCCTTATATATTATGCTTTTAAGAAAGAAAGAAAGATAAAACCAGTTTTGAACAACACACAACTCTAAAAAAACATATAAATTCGTAGTACAAATTACAAATTGGTAATTATGCAGTTGTGTGATGTTAACAAGGCCTCAGTATAAATGTATGTGTGTAGAATATGTGCCTAGAATATAACCTCTGTTATTAATATGTTATCGGGCTAAAATGGACGACGTTTCGTGTTTTGCTATGTGGTGATGCAATTGCAAGTATAAGCGCGAAACTAATCGAGCTGTGCCACTGCCACCGCTTACTCTTGTGGTCTATTTTAATCAAATGAGGCACAATTAGTAGTCTGTATTAATCAAATTAGGCAAAATTACCAGTACTTCATAGCTCTGTATAACTGTTAATAATTTGCTTACCTAGCGTTTTTTTTTTAGTATAGAATTTGTCGTAAGAAACCAGTACACTGTCCACCTGGTCATACATAGCTACATATATAATAGCATAAATAAAGAAAAAGTTTAAATAAAATTAGTTTCTACGGATTTTATCGCGTATATTAACTTATTTTATATTTACAACTTTTCGAGCACTTTACTGCACCCATGGTCATGGGAGGGACGGATGCTTGCGACGTCCCAAGGTCTAGTGGGGTGGCCCACCACTAGGCGGAGAAAAATTTTCTTACCCTGGGTAGAATATATTAATATTATTATTTATATGAATATTAATGTGGCGTAATTTAAATTTAAGATAATCAAATACCTAAAATGATATCATAAACTTTTTGATTTAAAAAAATATCTGTGTTTTTTAGATTAAATATAGCCTACATCACTCCTGGCTTTATCTGTTTGTGAAGTTTAATTCCTATCGGTTCAGCCACTTCAAAGATTAGCCAGGACAGACAGACAACCTAAAAAATAAAAAACTGTTATTCATGTCTTATAATAATAATAGCCTTTATTTAACAATCTTACAAAATATGCGTATGAAAACACTATAAGTAATAAATTTATTATGAAGTAACTTAAATATATACATTAATTATTTGACACCGGTATTGTGATAGTCTTACGTTTCCGCAAAGGCCTCCCCTAGAGCTTGCCATGCTTTCCGATCCTGGGTGATCCTCCTCCAAGTAACTCCAGCTATTTTCCGAATATCATCCTTCCATCTAAGACGCTGCCTCCCTTTCTTTCGTTTGTTTTGTCTTGGACACCACTCGGTTACGTCCTCAGCCCATTTTTCTTTGTAACCCCTTCAGCTCAATATGAGGCAGTTATTTCGATATTACAGATAACCACTTCAATTTTATTTATATGTAAAGATAATTTATATTAAAACTTTTAATTAAAGTAATTTATAAAATGAACCCGTTATGCGTATATTCTTTTATATTTGAATATTATTTTCAAGCTGGTTACGTTATAAGTTCCCTCTATTTTGTTTCCTTGTACGCACAACTTGTGAACGGTGTGGGACGTAAACCAGTTTATTACCAAAACAAAAACTTTGCTCAACGCGCCGACATAAAAACGCCAAGTTGAAGTTAAATTTATGTTCTCGCATATTTTGTTCGTCCCTATATACATTGTTTTGTGACAAAACCTTTGACTTTCGTAGATCCCTGCTCCGCATTTTACTATCTGTCATGAATAAAAAAGACAGGGCTAAAAGTTTTAACTTATTCTCTCCCAGTGTGGAGAAACGTGCGAATATGGACCCTATTTGTTTGTATTTTTTTTAACAAGTTTCTGCATTGTAGAGCCATACTGCAGCAATATTATGGTTGTGGCACGAATAGGTCAGCTCGATCGAGGAAGGACCACGCTCTCACAGAATACCCGCGTAAAAATAGCAGCTCAATGCTGCTGTGTTTCGTATGGTGAATGTAGAGAACCGGATACTCTTTTTATTGGAAACAACGCATTTGCATTTTGATTCTTAATCTTAATATGATAATCTTATATTATATATCGAAGATATCATGTATGTCTATGGGCCACGTAATCCATTTATCATCAAGTGGACTGTGTGCTCGTTTAAAACTCGTATTCTATAAACTGCAACTGCATTCCAATTCAAATTAAAAACTTTTTACTCAATTTAGACTTATTTAAAGCTATTATGAATGTCAAAATCTACGCCGATTCGTAAAAATAAGACCTTCTTAGAGAAGAACTGGCAAGAATCTCTGAAATATTTGATTTTTATTTAAGTGCAATGTTAAAATTTCGTTTACAATGTCAAATTAATATATATTAAACATTTTGTTTTAACAATAGTCTGGATTCTTTGTTTTTGCAACTTCAGAGTAAGTAAGTTAAGACTTATTTTCACATATCATTGTCCTCAACATACTGATCTATTTTATAGTATCAATATTAACAGAATTACGTAAGTACGTTTCTTTTTTAATTTTATGTCAGTTATAGATTAAACAGTAGATTGGAATTTGTCTTTATCGCTATATAAGTAAAAGGAGTAAATGCAAATAGATGTTATGCGATATAAGATAATGAGTTTCTGATTATAGGAATTTTTAAACACTTTTTTAATTTGTTTAATACTGTTTCTTATGAAAGCAAGTGTTATCATAGAATACGTGTTATAGTATTCTCTGGTTGTCACCCTTGCTTGAGTACGAGCACAAAATACTTCTGATTGTAAAATGATTAAATCCATAGACACCAACACGTATTCTCTATTAAATCTATGTGCATTTTGATTCTTTTTTTTTTAATGGCGTAAATGTCAAGTACCCAGACCAAACCAAGTAGATGTCAATGGTGCGGGTGCGATTAGTACTGTAATCGTCAATTTGCAGCTAAACGTGACAATTACGGCAAATCCTTCCTTCAACGAAAAATGCCCATGTCCAGCAGTGGATTTTTACGGGTCAATGAAGAAGAAGATGATGATGATTAATGGATCATCACTATCATCATCATAACAGCCCTTCACAAGTCCACTGCTGAACATAAGCCTCCCCCAAGGAATGCCACAAAGCATGGTCCTGAGCCACCTGCATCCATCGACTTCCTGCAAGTCTTACCAGGTCGTCACTCCATCTAGTGGGGGGTCCCTACACTTCGCCTACCGGTTTGAGGCTGCCACTCGAGAACCTTTTTTCCCCATCGGTTGTCGGTTCTTCGAGTTATATGGCCGGCCCATTGCCACTTCAGCTTACTAATCCGTTGCGCTATGTCGGTCACTCTGGTTCTACTGCGGATATCCTCATTTCTAAGTTTATCACGCAGAGAAACCTTGAGCATAGCCCTCTTCATAGCTCGCCGAGCGACCTTGAGCTTCCTCATACGGCCAGCAGTGAAGGACCACGTCTCAGTTCCATAAGTCATGATTGGCAACACGCACTGGTTGTTCAATCTAATTTACAGACTAATGGATATTTAAGAATAATTAATTTTAATGACTTATAAGAAAGCCATTCAAATCAGTACGTGAATTGCTAAAATTACTGTTGTATAATATGCTCTTAATTTTTATTTTATTTTAAAATCAAGTTACAGCCTACTAGGTTCCAGTCCTGGGCACAGACCTCCTCTCATTTCTGAAAGGGTTTTAGGCTAAATTTTATCAATATTTTATATCATAAAAAATAATATACTCGTACATATCGTAAGCCTGTTAAGGTATGTGAGTTCTTTAGAATACGCGATACTTTATTTTATTGTTTTTTTTTATAGGATAAGGGTCTCAAGCGTTATCCTCGTTTTCGAATAAAATGCAGATGCGTTATCAGGCGGGAGGACTAAGATGAAATGCCTCTTTTCCAGTAAAAAGGGCCTCCGGTTCTCTACACTCACCACACGAAACAGTCCACTGGTGAACAAAGGAATACCACAAAGCACGGTCTTAAGCCGCTTGTATGCATCTATGGGCAGGTCGTTACTCCAATAATAATATGTTTACATAATTTGAATAAATACATATATAATACATAAAACGAATTAATAATGCGCATATGCTTACAATACTTGATATGCGTGGTAGAGCCATTTTACAGCTATATTTTATGGATATTATGGTTGTAGCTCGAATGTGTCGGCTCCACTGGGAAAGGATTACGCACTCACAGAATAACAGCGTAAAATAGCTGCTCAATGCTGCTGTGTTTCGTACGGTAAGTGTAGAGACCCGGAGAATACGATACGAAATACGAGGCATTCTATCTTAGGGGTCCTCGGGGGTGACAACGCATTGGCATCTCTATGGGCCACAGCATCCACTTACCATCAGTTGGGCTGTGTTCTCGCTTATACAAAAACAAAAAACAGTTAAAAAATGGTGAAAAAAACAAATCGTTTATCGAAATAACTCATGACTTTTATTTATGCTAACAATGAGAAGTTTCTTGGCAAAGTCTTTTATCCCTTTTAAAGCAAAATCACGGATTACAACAACAGGTCTCGCGACAAAGCGGTGACAAAACGGATTTATGTTCTGCGGTCGCTGTCGGCAGCTGGCGGCAATGAATTTACGTTAAATTAACTTCGAAAAGCACATTACCCGCTTTTCTGGAAATTTTTAGGATTTATTTTTCCAAATAGAAATAATTAAACTAAAAAAAGAAACTAATTTCAAACAACTAAAAATAATAATAAAAAACAGTGTGTGTCGTAAAGACACACGATAAAAGTGAAAGTTTTGTATTACAGGGAAACATTTCAATTATTCATCAATGACTTTTGAATAGCATAGATTGTGTATATCATTCATTTATTTACATAAAATTATATACATATGTGTCACAGTGCATCATCTTCTTCGATCGTAGAAAGATAAATTATCGACTCACCACAGTGAATGAAGTAATTATTATAGATCCCAGTCTCAGTGTAACACAAAATACTCATTCAAGTTTGTTAATTAGGTAATTATCTATTATTTATGTACTTTTTAATGTAATTTTATTTTAAATACACCAAAGTTTTAATTAAAATAAAAACAACAAAAATGTATTTAAATGAACATTTACAAATTGTTATTTAAAATAAATGCTGCTCTGCCTTATTGGGCTTCAAAAATTACTTCCATTGTTCTTTTTTTAATAGCGCCCTCTACTTAATTCGATAAGTTAAGTCATTTTATCGAACCAAAATTGATTAACTATCATGATGGTACGTAGAAAATGTATAATATGCTATCACTCTTTCTAAACTAAATACGTGTATCTTTGTAACTGTCTTAAATAAAATTAATAGATTAGTATTTCAACGAAAGACCGTTATAATCTTGTAATTATAATTGTATTACTATATGCTTTATGGTATGTATTGACCTGCGTTCGCGATCGGCATGTAGGTTTTACCCCCACCACTTTTTGTTACACAAAGGTTGCTGATCAGAATTTCAAAGCCCTCACGTTAAAAGGTTTCACTTCAAAATATATCCTTCACTTCACTTAAAAATGACGGAAAAAATCCTAGTGTGTGGGTAACGTTTTTTAAACGTTACCCCCACACTAGGATTTTTTCCTGTATCGTGGAGGCAGTTTACATACATACATTTCATAAGGACAAATATCCAGATCCGGAACAATTATTTGCAGGCCATAAAAATAATTGTTCCGTGCATAAAAAACATTCCACATAATTTCTGGTTATACCTAAACTGTTGCACTACCCTCGTTTTGATCGTGGTGGTGGTGTTGGTACATAAAATTTTACAGATAATATGGTTTAATGTTAAAATAGGTAATCGTAAAATAGCGTATCGTACTGAATCAGTGAGTGCTGCTTCAGCCATAGCTGCTTGCACGAGTTCCTCTCCTTCTTTATAGCGCAATACGATCTATTATTTCTAGTTGGCGACCTGAATATTAATTGTCTAACAACGACGACTTTCCATATACCCTTGCTGTCACATTTAATCTCCATTAAATCGTGAAACAGCCTACGCGAATCACTTCTACTACGAGTACCCTGATTGATGTTATCTTTACAAGGACACATCTAAGCCCATTTTTGTGGAGGTGACACATAATGATGATCTCAGCTATCATGAACTGATTTCAGCAAAATTTCCGGTCGCGATTCTAAAATCTAAATGTCGTGTAATTTCATACAGACCTTTAGCTGAGAACAGAATTGCTATAAACAATTAAGCTAAATACACGTCCTGGAAGCTGGTACTAGTACAAAATAATATTTTATGATATGGTAAATACCTTTAACAAACTTGTCATTGACTTGATGGATACATTCGACCCTGTTCGTAAACGTACCCCCGCCCCATGGATGCCTGATACCCTTAGAGAAATTAAGTTAAATCGTACAAAGCTTGTCATCGGACCAAAAGTGTAAAGTCCGAATGTGGTATGCAATTTTACCGCGATCTATTTTACCGCGGCAAATCCTTCCCAGATGTGGCGTCACATAAAACGAATAATTTCACCTGGCGTTAAAACTATTCTATACCGGACCATCTTCTTGACTCCGATTCACTTAATAATCATTTTATAAACAGCACATCATGTGCACCTCCCGACAAAAGTGTTATTCCAAAAATTGAATCACTTAAGCACTCTGAAATGGTATTTCGATTAGTAGCCGTAAATGAAACTTTAGTGAAAATTATAATTGCTTCTACAGCTACTAATGCGACCGGAACTGATGGCATCTCCATATCGACGTTAAAACTTACCCTTCCGTATTCTTTATCAACGATAGTGGCAATAGTCAATAAACTATATTGGAAGGAGTATTTCCAGAATCTTGGAAATGTGCCATCGTCACTCCCGATCCTAAAAAACACAATGGTAGATAATCTCTCTGATATAAGACCAATAAGCATTCTTTCAGCGCTATCTAAAATAGTTGAAAGATTCGTTCACTTGTGATTCAATCTGGTTTCCGAAAGAATCACAGCACAGTATCAGCTTTCTTAAATATTACTGACGATATTCTTGCTGCGTCCAATGAGGATAAGGGAATAATTATGGTCTTGCTAGACTTTAGCCACGCTTTTGATTGTGTGGTTACATAATATATATCCACACAATCATATTATGGCCTATTGGCAAAATTAAAATACTATCGTTTTACAGATTTGTCCTGCACCTGGTTTCAATCTAACTTTCGTAATCGCTGGCATAAAGTGCAATGTTTGGATAGTCAAGAACTACTAAAAGTTTCCAAGACGCTCCCATTTAATAAAGGTGTTATCCAGGGTTCAATGCTTGGTCCCACATTATTCGCAATAGACACGGCCAGCGTTACAAAAGCAATAACTCACTCGAAAATTTACCTGTATGCAGATAAAAACCAAGTATATGTTATCTCTAAGTTAAAAAAAGATCTATTATACAATGTGTCCGGTTACCGGTGTCGGAGCTTTTAATGCTATAAAATATAATCAATTTCATCGACAAATCATGTCTCAAATCTCATTTAGACCTAGCTGTATTTAAATGGCAGCCATGTATATAATATTTCAAAAATTTTAGAAAAATTAATAAATAAAAGATTATTAAATTATTTGGATCAATTCAATATCTTATCAAACTCTCAGTTCGGCTTTAGACAGGGTCGGTCTACAGAAGACGAAATGATAGTAATAACCTCACACCTCACGGCTGAATTGGTTCGTGGAAATAAGTGCCTTGCAGTCTTCTTGGACCTAAAACAAGCATTCGACAAGGTCTTCATCCCGATACTTTCAAATAAACTGGAGCTCATTGGTATCAGAAGCACGCTTTTTGAATTATTTAAAAGTTATCTATCAAATTGATTACAAAGAATTAAAATAGGACATTATGTTAGTAAATACTCTGATATTACGTATGCAGCTGGCCTGCAATAGCTTGTGACCACCTTTCATGAGTCGTGCCGTAGTTTTGGTCTGAAGATAAGTGTTAAAAAGACGGAAGTGATGTCTTTAGATATCTACGGTCAAGAGACACTAGCCATCAAACTCGGTGATGATATACTTAAGCAGATCAATACATTTCGTTATCTGGGAAGCACCATAACATCAAAGTATGACTTTGATGCTGAAATCAACAGTCGGATCGGTGCCGCTGCTGCGGTATTCGGTAAAATGGATTGCAAGGTCTTTGGCTCACATGCCCTAAAGCTGGCTACCAAAATTGACATTTATAAGGCGGTAGTGCTGCCTAACATATTGTACTATTCAGAGTCATGGACAGTTTACCGCCGTCATATACGGACGCTGGATCGCTTCCACCTGCAATTTCTGCGCAAAATTCTCAACATCCGTTGGTCTGATCGCATTTGGAATACGGAAGTGCTGCGTAGAGCCTATACCATGGGGATTGAAGCCTACCTTATGGGGCGACAACTCCGTTGGTGTGGACACTTATCGCGAATGTCAGATCAGCGTACGGCAAAGTGCATCTTTTTCTCTGAACTTGAGAAGGGAAGGCGTAAGCATGGCGGACAACTCCTCAGGTACAAAGATGTACTTAAGCGCCACATGAAGAAGTGCGACATTGAGCCTTCAGAGTGGGAGCAAGCAGCCGCTCGACGACCGCAGTGGAGGTCTTTGGTGAAAGCCAAGGTCAAAATGTTTAAGGAGAATTGCTACTCTGAATTGGATGCCCGAAGTGATGAACTCAAAGCACGCTCACTTTGTGCGATTAACTATAATTTCTGTAATGGTGTGCTCACCTGCCCGCATTGCGCGCGAACATTTGTAAATAAGATCGGCTACGTTAGCCATGCACGAGCACACCAACGACAGGATCGGAGTTGAAGAGGTCGCCGTGGCCGAAATCGGTCGAGGATTATATATATATTACGTACGGCGTGCCGCAAGTCAGTGTACTTGGGCCTACCTTACTTTTAATTTATATTAATGAACTGTGTGATCTAAAGTCTAAAGCGATTATCTATTATTATTACTTACTGCATTCCTGTCCGGGGTGAAGTAACGAAAACTTAATTTCTAGAAGTATCATGCATTTTAAACCTTTCCTTTTTTCAACCACCGACTTGTATCAAATGTGTGACTTGCTAACAGTAAGAAAATTGTATGTTCTACATTCTATTCAAAAATTTCATAAAACCTTAGTATTTGACCATAACACTTAAAATAAAAGAAGAAAGGATATAGTTGTAATTACTAATAAAGTGAATTCTGCGTTTGCAAGGCGTCAAAATGCAGCTCAAGTTAAAATTTAATATATAATAGAATAAACAAAATAATAGATATCTATCAAAATACACCCGTACAGTGTAAAAAGAAATTAATATTTGGCTTAAAACCTGAAACTATGAAGAAATTGAGGATTTACTACATTAAATTATTTGATAAAGAGTACATACACACACACACACACACACACACACACACACACAC
The DNA here is from genome assembly GCA_029286625.1 of Parnassius orleans. Lineage (NCBI taxonomy): Eukaryota > Metazoa > Arthropoda > Insecta > Lepidoptera > Papilionidae > Parnassius > Parnassius orleans. Next base: position 380,235 of record JAGSMP010000142.1, read on the forward strand.
ACACACACACACACACACGCGCACAAACACACACACACATGCACGCACGCGCACACACACACACACCATACCTACTAAAACAAAAAAACTTTATGATAAAATAAACTATTATTATTATTATTTCACTAAATAAGTAGAAATAAATTATTGGTAATAAGTTTATAATATAAGGCTATGGTAGCGTGTGGCCTTCTGGCACAAGGAGGTCTCAACTAATAACACTGTATCAATTTACAATGTCCTTATTACCCAATAATTATTTATTTTTTATTATTTTTTATTATTATTTTGGGTTATTTATATAGTTTTTCATCTGGTTGGGATGATTCTCGAAGCTATTGAAATTAAAAAAACATCCTAATTTCAATAGAGAAGATGGATGGGTGCTACCATCTGCTTGGGATCCTATAATTAATAAAACTAAATCCAAACCCAAGCATACCACTGCAAGACTTTAAGATACTGTAAGCTCATTCTGCGTAGATCAGACCAAAAATTAATATTCAAAAACTGAAGGTATCCGGGCTAACTATGACATCGGGACGTCAAACACCTCAGTCTCCCCCGTGACTATGGGTGCTGTAAAACACCTGAAACGTCGGGAATTAAAAATTTAAATTAAACGCGATAGAATCCGTAAAATTAGTTTCAAAGATAGCTGTTGAAAAAAAAGTTTGCTCTCGTTCAGACAAAAATTTCATCGACTTCCACTACCCAGGATTAGACTCGCTGGAGCCAGGGGATGTTTTCAATTCGCCGCTGCTAAAATCTGGAACGATTTGCCACCACCAGTCCTGTCCACCTTATCTAACAGAAGTCTCTGGATCTGTGTGGCTCTAATACCCCCTCAAATTAGTGAATTATTTTGTATTTATAGTACCTATTATTTGTCTATTGTTTTAGTTTTTTATTTCATTTATTGTTAGTTTATTTTTTTAAATACATGTGTTTCATTACTTGCCTAAGACCCTGTATGGTTAATGCGCAAAGGCTGTGGCAGAATAGCAGGAGTAATGGGTTTTCCGTTTCAACTGAGTCACAGACCGTCTTGTCACAACAAATTTTTAAGCTATTTATTTAAATTTTAACATTGTATTTTTTTGTGGCAAATAAATAATTTTTATTTATTTATTCAATAGCTTAAGAAGTCAGTGCTAAAACAAAGTGTATTGAAAAATTAAAGCTCGGACTTCATAAGCTTTTATATTATTTTGAAGTTATTTTATACTTTTTAGTTTATCTCTTAATGCACAAAGCATTCCTCTTCCCGGACATTAACAAGTCGAGTGGGAGTGTGCAGAAGAATAATTGTGCTCTTGAGTTGGTACTGGTTTCTACGCGTATTTTCTGGTACTTCTACTCATAAGCCTAGTCCTGAACTTAAGGAAGAGAGCTTTAGTGCACTCGATCCCTAAGAAAGCCGCATCCATTTAGCATGTTTTAACCATAGACTTAGAATATACTGGCGTATAGACGATCTGACAGCCCGAAAATGCGTGACTAATTTTGATTTGTTATTAACCAATTTTTGTTACTTACACAATTTATGTGTGCGTTAGCTGGTGATGTATATTTTACTTCCAAGGACTATCGAAAAATTATTGTTAAGGAAGCGGTAAAAAGATTTAATAAATAGTTTAGTGCACGAAGTTGAATAACTTCAAAAATTAACTGAATTTTTATCAAGATAGTTATAAAATATTTAAAAAACATTCATATAACATGTTCTTGGGAATAAGCTGAATCTACCTGCCTAGTTGAATTTTAATTCAAATGTAAAAAATCTCAAGTGACTCTACTGATAAACTTAAAAAAAACTCCCCAAGAATCAGATCGGAACGTTATCTTTGAAAAATATTTACTGCCATGGACCGTTTCCCCGGAATTTCTTTTTTGACATATTGTTAATATAAATAGGTAGATACTTAACAAAGTATATACCTATTTATATTTTATATATTTTATAAAATGTTTTGATGGGGAAATAAAAACTGGGAGATGGAGTACATAATGGCTGCTTTATTTTTCATATAAGTATTACTTTTGATAATTACAAACATTTAATAATTAATAATTAAATACATTATAGAAGTTTATTTTAACATTCGAATTAAATATGAATGTAAACTTAGTAATTTAAGTAAGGAAACTTGTAGGAATCAGTTAAATAAGATTGCTCTGTTTAAAGGCCAATATGCTTATGAGGCTTCATCATGCTTCATGTTTATATTCTTTCATCTGTCCTAGCTATGAATATTGCACTAGTGTGACCTTTAGGAGCGGGTGGTAAAGTAAGATTATACATTTTTTTGGTTGATAAATAGATACTTAGTTGGGTTGGCTTAAATAGAATAATCTCAAGATATTTTTTATCTTTAATGTAATACAGTTTTATAATGTATAAAAATCTGTCTCTATTTTTATCTAAAGTTTTAAAAGTAAAATTTTTGAAGTCTTATTATTATAACAATGTTATACTTACTGGTACAAATAATGTAGAAATGGCTCCTTTTAATAAAATTGTTTCTATTCTACTTTTTTTCTTATACTTCTCAAGAAAATGTTTGCTGCAAATTGTTGAGTTTGTGTTTGGATTCCAACCAACTCGTCCAATTAACCTTAACCTTATTTTATAATTATAGAATCCGGAGGGAATCTGTTTGACAAACGGCAAAATAAAATTACATTTATAGATCGCAAACCGAGGATTTATTTTCTTGTTGTGTGGGCAAGTCTATCGATTCAATATAAACATCCAAGATAAATATCGACATTAATTTTGATATAGTTGAGTCAATCTCTAGTGTACATGTAAAATATATTGTATAAAAATGTATTTACCAAATTCATGCAAATTATTAACAACGTGACTTTTTCTTTGCAAAATATCAAAATTAACAAAATAATTGAGAACATTCTATATTTTAAACAGCATATAACATAAATTTTAACCAAAAATAAACACGTCATAATATTGACGACGTCTTGAGAATTTACCGGTGAAATATGCAATTATCAGGATTATTTATATTATTACACCACAGTCACTCACAGAACAAGTAACCATTTTGGAAAAAAGTTACTTACTAAAAATAACCACTATTACACTCTAAAAAATTACAAAATATCTAGGAGCTTGCCGTTGCCGACTTGTGCCGACCTGTCATTCAAAATCGGTTACAGAGTCATGAGATTTGGTATCCTTTTCTATCTTGCATTTTTGCCATAAGGAATTTTCTTCTACCTTGCACACTTTGTCGGTCTATACGCCAGTATATTCTTAGTCTATGGTTTTAACATAGAATCTGGGGGTTATCCACACTACGCGCCGAATGGAAAGAGAATAATGTAATTAGATTGTAAAATTGTGACGTATGAAGGAAAGAAATGAAAATTTAAATTAAAACGCACTCGAACATACATTACATGTTATATTTATAATCTACGGTCGTAGCTGTTCGTTTAACAATATTGATTTGTATTTTATACGAAAACTATGCACTGATTGTAGGTTTCAAAGAGGCGGTGGGACTTTATTCCAGCACTTGGTTGCGGCATATCTAAAGCGCCCTCGGAATGCGGCAGAATGATGTATAGGTATGAGCAACCTGATCGCCGAAGCTCTTGTCAAAAATTAAAAACGATTCACATAATTTCTTAAGCACCTCAGTGCATAAAATATTTCTGATTTGGTACAGAACTTTTAACCTGTAAAAGCAGTTCTTAGCTGTATTAATTATCTGTTTTTCAAACTTTAGCTTCTGATCCTTTACTATTCTTAAGTTTCTCGCCTTGTTTACACGCTCAACAATTACATTTTTTTTTACAATTGGGTGGGCAGCTAAAATAAAGCACTCGGTTTTGTCATAAGAAGTGGCAAGGAGTTCAAGAAAACAGGAACAATCATAACAATGTACAATTGCTTAGTAAGAAGTAAGCTACAATACCTACTGTAGTACAGTATGGTCACCTTATTACAATACTCACACACAGAGAATAGAACGTTTACAGAAACGATTAACCAGACATTTAGCATATCGAAGTCAGTTATCGCACTGGACATTTTATACACAAAGGCTTAAGATTTTTAATATGCATTTTTGAATTAAGACGATCACTGCTAGATATGACATTCTTATATAAACATTGAATAATGCTATCGACTGCCAAAATCTGTAAATTTTCTATAAAGGTATCCACATAATCGTCATCAATCGGAATACTAAAAGTACATAACAGTTTCCCGTTTGACACGTACCTATAATATAAAATTAACTGATGCACAGATCTCGACTTTGTAATGACTTTACACATAATTATAAAAGAAAATGATTCTCAGTGGGTGACATCTCTGTTATGTATTTAGTTTATTTATGTTATATGTATGGCCCTTCTTTTTAATTTTTGTACTTTTCTTATTTTCATTAAGTTTAATCATGTTGTGACAATTAACAATAAGCATAATGTGTAATGCAAAGATAGATAGCAATAAATAGTATATATTGTAACTACTGTGGGATGTCCTTTAAAATAAATAAATAAAACAGCAGCTGGTTCTGATTTGTGCTTTAGTACCGAATAGCATGTATTTTGATTTATTAGGATTTAAAACTAAGGTATTTGCTTCAGACCAGTCTGCTATGCGATTGAAATCGTCATTCAATTTTTGTTTGCATCAGTACTTTCACTGGGTTTGAAGGAAATTTATAGCTGTACATCGTCAGCATATATATAGTATTTGCAGTTTGTTATACTTTTGTAATATCTGCACTGTAAAGGCAAAGATCAAAGCACCTAGTATTAAACCTTGCACCCCTCCAGTGACAGCAGAGCATTCGGAAACTATTCTGGAGCCGTCATTATACGTCCCTTCGACAATCTGCCTGCGATCACTAAAGTAACTAGCAAACCAGTCGACTGTATCAGAACTAAACCCATAATACTTTAATTTTGATAGTAGTAGATATCTATTTATGGTGTCAAATGCGTGTGAATAGTCCTACAGTAGTAAAATAGTAAACTTACCAGAGTCTGCAAATTTAAAATATTATCAACAACATCGCTAAGGCTGTTGTTGTACTATGCTGTTTCCTAAAACCGGATTGAACGCTTGTAGGATGTTAGAATAGAATCATTTTTATTCAATATAGATTACAGTAATACTTATGAAAATCATTTTTACTTTTACCCAAAAACCTCTGTCCTGAAAGAACCAGCAAAAACCAGCGGTACTTTTTTATAAGCACAATTTACAATATAATATTTTATAAAATTGTTATGAAAACATTTAGAAACAGCGTGGTAGCGATCATCTCATTCCGATATCCATTATTATCAGTCATGTACTCTTTAGTAGTAAGTATAATAACCCTTACTAGACAATTTTGCTTAGAAATATTTTAAACCTTTTGATAGAAAAAGGCCTCCATATTTTGGGACTTTGTTGTAAAAGCGTACATTGAATTAGATTGTAAAATTGTGACGCATGAAGGAAAAATGAAAATTTAAATTAAAACGCCCCTTGAAGGAATTACTGACTCTTTGGAGCCGAGTAACAGTATAACTAACCTTGCTTGTTCCTAGTATTTACAAATTTACATCACTATTTTAAATAAAACAATTTTTGTTTATTAGGATTTAAATTAGTAATAAAACTATTTTGTTCATTTGTCTGTTATTCAAGTTTAAGTAATGTGTCAGTTGATCAATCAGACAATTTTTCTAATTTAGATAAACACGACAGTATGTTTATTGACGCAAATCCTTAAGTCCATAATATTCACTTTTGGAATTGGTCTTACTAACGCCATTTGCCATAGAGTGGAAAACCTTTTAGTCGTTATAAGCTTTGTGATACCTAAGGAATAGGGAGACTCGACAGTAGCATTTCCAATGAGATACCATCCACACCTAGAGCATTTGATTTTAAATTGTGAAGTATTTTAAAAAGCATTATTATGTGTCTGTTTGAACAAGGTCAAATATTGCAGAACTAAATTTGTTCGTCTCGTAGTAGTCTATAGTTGAATGTGAAGCGGAATCCGGGCCTGGGACATTAAGGAAATGACAGTTTATATTTTTAGATTGCTTAAATTAAGGGCTGATCATTTTATACTAATTTGTCTTTTATGTGGATCCAGAATATTTGAGGATTTCTTATATTATAGTTAACGTAGGTATTAAAATAAGCAGACTTTTCATTATGTATAGCAATTACAACTTGTTTTTTAGTTCCTTGTAATAATTAATATGATAATCTGGCTTTGTTAACTGTGCTCTTGAATGCGCTCGATCACGGAGACCCATCATTAGATTAACATGTGTAAGTTATCAAGGGAAGTTATGTTCCTTATGCATACCGATCTAAGTGGCGCAAGTAGGTTAAAACAGATAAAATGGCTGTGTTAAGTTCAGTTACCATAGCGTTAACGTCTGGCATATTTGTAATTAAATCCCAGTCTACATTTTCCAAAACCAGGTGTGGGCGATTTGATTCAATATACTTGAGCCTATAAACTACTGTACGTACTGTACGTACTGTACGAGGAGAGGACATTTGAAGTTATTAAGCCAACTTCGCATGATGCAAATGGTGACTCAGATCGGGTATATAGCCTACATTTACTTGATTGAGGTTTACGTTAGAGCAAATAAGATCTAATAGTGTTTCGCTGTTATTTGTGAAATGTGTAGATTCGTTGACATATTGTTTATAATAAGAAACTCCTGTAATATTTTAGTGTAAGGATTATGTTTATCGAGGTAGTTGATGTTAAAATCACCAAGAGCAGTAAATAGTCAAACGATGGGAAGGAATGAATCGTGTCTGTAAGCGCATCAAGGAAATTATATAATATTTGAAACCAAGATGACCTGTAAGCGGTGCCAATTACAATAGTCTTGCCACTGACCTTGGCACTAAACCACATTTGTTTTACTAACGGTGATATGGGGTGGTGAGAATGCGAACTGGTAGCCCGTCTGGTATAAAACCTACACCGCCTCGTGTACTTATTTCGACCGACCTGAGAAATATGTCGTAACTGATAGCCAGGCATAAAAGGTGCCGACCTTTCTCTCCTTCCGAAGCCAGGTTTCACTTAAAGCTATAATGTCCACCCTGTTACGATCCATTGCCACCACAAACTCATCATGACGTATTCCGGTGAGCCGGGGTTTATAAAACGAACCTTCAAGTTTTGTTTTCTAGCCATTGTAAAATAATAAAATTAAAATTATTCTCAGTATATAACAGTTAATATTATATAATATATAATAATTAAAGAGAGTTAATGTAGGTAAAGGTTTATAGACAGAAATCCATAGGAACTTACTTATAAAGGCCCTATACACGGTTAGTTCTGAAGAAATAATATTAGTAGTGTGCAGATGAGCACGGATGAAATGTGTAAATAAAGTCAAACCAGATGGGAATATATTATATAAATAAATGTCAAATTTCCCAAAATGCATATATTCGAAAGATTGACGAACCCATAGACTTAGAATATACTTACGCCAGTATATTCTAAGTCTATGGACAATCCTATAATTGTAACATTGAATGGAAAAATAACAGACATTTATGTTAACGTTAGAACAAAGCATAGCAAAATATATTAAGAAAAAACGCGGAACGTAATTCACGGCATACATCATGTCGTGAGACAAGGCAAAAATACATTAAACATAACCTGCACAATATATATATATATATATATATATATATATATATATATATATATATATATATATATATATATACAGGGTATTTTGAAACGCTCCCGAAAACGAAGACAGACGACAGTACTAACTATATCTTAGATGATGGGTGAAATATAAAATCGATCCTGATGAAAAAATCATCTTTTCACAACGTTTTATTAGCTTTATTCACGCTCCATCGTGTTAGTATAAATCATCGTGTTAAATAAAACGTTAATTTCATTAAAATAAAACATGAAAATACTTAAACATAAAAGCAGTGGAATTACTGAATTACAATCAGCTGACTAGGGGTCAATGTACGCGCGAACGCCGAATTCGCGCGGCCCGTAACTAGCGATGGTACCACAATACGCAATAATTTACAACACTTGTCTAAATACCTAACTTATCTACTTAACCTACTATTTTGCCACTGTGCTTGTCTCACGTAACCACTTTAATTCAAATTCACAGGTTAAATAAACCAAATAACTGGTTCGATTCCCCGCTAATGAAAAAATACTTAAATGAAATGTTAACAAGGTTAGAGTTATGCGTTTTTATTCATCGTGTAGGTATGTTTATTATTCTGATGTTATGTACCTATTCAGATCAGTTCAGTACCAAGTTATTTAAAAAAAATAGGTATGAAATAGCTTACCGCTCTAAATCCTCCGTGGTCTTATGAGATGCGGCTCAAATTGTGCTCCATTCATTTCGAGGCAGATGTGGGCTCGGTGTTGCGTCTCCTCATGCAGGCAGGGCATTATCGTGTGGTCTTCGACACAGTCCGCACGTAGTTTGTCGAAACATCCACGATCCTTTGGCGCATTTCGTCAGCATTATCACACTCACGATTAAAACCCTTTCTTTCACATACCCACAGAAAGAAGTCTAACGGGGTCAGATCTGGTGAGCGAGGTGGCCAGCGTGTGGTCCTAGTCTGCCAATCCAGCGATCATCAAATAATTCGGTAAGGCGCTCACGGACGAACCTCACGACATGTGGAGGTGCACCATCATGCTGGAACCATGTACGGCGATATTCATCCAACGATAGGTCGTCTAAAATGTCAACCAACTGTTCATTTATAAAGTTTAGGTATCCTGTCCGTTAAGTCGCTGTGGCAGAAACACTGGTCCCAGTATGCGATCCTTAAATAAACCTGCCCATACGTTAACCGACCATCGGGTTTGGTGCGGTTTGTCGAACAGCGTACAGGTTAACCTCTGAATACACGTGTGTATTTCGGTTCCACATGCCGTTTCTGGTAAATGTCGACTCGTCCGTCCAGATAACGTGCTCAATGGAACCAGGCACACGTGTTGTTGGTCTAATAACCAACGGCAGAAAACTCGTCGGCGGTCGTGATCGCCGGGAACTAAAGCTTGCACTTTGTACTTTGTACACTTTGTATGGCCGCATTCGGTTACGCTTTAACACTTTGTGAACTGAACAGTATGACATTTGTTCCATCCCGACGTCTTAACAATTTAGCGATACTTCGTGTACCTAGGTTCGGATACCGGCGAACGACATCTAAAATGCGCTCCTCGGGTGAACAGTCATTTGACTTCCACCTCCTGCCGCTACTGGAGCAATGGGCCGATTTTCCAACTCGCTGAAATGCTGCTGTTATCAGACGAGAGTCAGCTGGGTGTCGAGCGGTCGGGAATTTCTCTCGGTAAATTCGTAATGCACGCGAAGCATTCCGCGAGCTTCTCAAGGCACATTAATATGTTGCCGTATTCACGAGCACACTATAAACGTACGCGTTAGGCATTATTAAAACAAAAAGAAACACAAAACGTAACAACAAGAATAACACGTAATAACAAGTAGGTAATACCAAGTAATAACAATAAGAATTTAATAAAAAAACAATTGAACTGTCGCTTGCGCATGCGTGTACAAAGTCAACACGGAACTGTCTCAAAACTAAAATCATAATTAATCCCGCCAAACCTACACTTTGAACATTCCCACAGACCGTCAAATGTTATGACATTGCCAACTTTTATTTTATAAGTTTAGTTTCCATATGATCCCTACGACTACTCTTTCATATGGATTTAGAGAGTTATAGTTGTAATTTTTAATACAATTAGACAATCAATTGTACCCTGACGAAACAAGCAGTTCGTTACTACAAAATGATATTGAAATTAATAAACGTACTTACTTGGGTTTGGTTATCTTTGATTTTGTACAAAAATAAAATAAAATGGTATTGAATAATTTAATAGTTAAAATCAATTGCAATTATGATCGACAGGTAATTAATCTAAAAATTATTATTTTACTTTACTTTTATTGACTTTCCGTTTTAATCCATCCAATACTTTGATTTGAAAAGGTACGTCAAAACTATTAAAAATTACTTGCAAGTTTTATTGTAATTGCCGCCTCTAATTCTTATGTCCTTGCAAACAAATCTTAGTAGGTAAATTTGGAATTCCCCATATGTTGGCGCTGACGCGAGTGACACAGTCGGTCGGGCGGCGGCAGCGCGTGGTACGAGGGGGCGCGACGGGGAATGCTCGCCAGTATTACTGTGCGCGCACGCTATTGGTTCTTCATTCTTCCCGCGCTTTGAAAAGCGATGTTTCCCAATGTACAGTCGCACACACAGCTTTCTTTGCGACGCGCGACGATGGTTTTAAAAGGAAGGAAAGAAAAATTATTTATATCTATTGTTTTATGACTGAACTAGTGAACGAAAAGGTAAATAGAAGGTGAATGGGGAAAATTGTGCAGTAAAGTTAAATGTATTGAGGAAGAATACCGAAAAAATTACCATGTGGTCAACCTGATGACGGAAACATTTATCATTCGCATTGATGATGATGATTCTGATGAGTGATGATGAAGTAGCATCCAGTAACACCAATACACCATCGACATTTGGCTTCCATGTTCCATGTTCCAATGGTATAATGGACAGCGTGTCACCCTTAGCTTAAGTTTTCTTGTTACAAACTACTTTATTTTACGATAGAAATAAAAAATAATGCTCAAGCAAACATTATCCATTTTGAATTTCAACCTCTTCCAAAGTTCTAAGTAGCTAGTAAAGTACCTATTATGATTCTACAATAAAACCATTAATTACTATTATAATATTATAAAACAACAGCCTAGTACCATGTAGTACTTTAGAACGCGACTGTACCCATGCGCAGACACCCCTCCACTATCGCTCAGCGTTCTTTTACGTGACGTTGAGTTTGGCTTCGACGCGGATATTGACCCTAGTCAGCTGATTTTATGGTTTATTTATTTTAAATTCCATTGCTGCTTTGATGTTTAAGTATTTTCATGTTTTAATTTATTGAAATTAACGTTTTATTTAACACGATGATTTATACTAACACGATGGAGCGTGAATAAAGCTAATAAAACGTTGTGAAAAGATGATTTTTTTCATCAGGATCGATTTTATATTTCACCCATCATCTAAGATATAGTTAGTACTGTCGTCTGTCTTCGTTTTCGGGAGCGTTTCAAAATACCCTGATATATATATATATATATATATATATATATATATATATATATATATATATATATTTATTACTCAATATATATTATTATAATATGGACACAACGTATAACAGTTAAAACCCTACAATCCTTGAGCCTAAAAGAACTATTACTATACAAAAGAATTAGATAGAAACAAAATTTAAGTATATTAAACATCAAATTTAGAAACACAAAAAGCCTTTAAAATATCACTCTCCATATGAATTCGTTGCTCGACATCAAATCACGCCTTACAAATATATTTCCGTTTTTATTTCTATACATAAATATTGAACCCGGATGTATCGCCGTGCCGCGCGTAACATTTCGTCGCGAATAGCACGTCGCGCTAGGCAGTGATGATAGGTCGGAAGCGACGGTTCAGCAACTGCACTCTCTCGATCACGACGCATGCCAGATCTCTCTACACTAACCACATCACGTTCATCCAAATCAACGCCTAATTTTTGCGCGACGAGAGTGAAGTTGGGTTCCTCCTTTTGTTCTGGCAGGTCTGTGAGCTCAGGTCATTTAAAGAGCGGCTCGATCTTTGTAATTTAGATCACGCTTTAGTTGAGCAATAGTTTCAACCAACTCACTCGCAGGTGCCAATTTTCAGGAGCCTCTTTCGCTTGTAGTTCTAAGCAGGTCACACGGGTTTCGACGATCGCTAATCTTGGTCACGGTGTTATTCAATTTCGCAACTTCCTGGCGATTAACTATTTCTCTCGATAGGGTTTTAGCTCTATTCGTGGGACCCTAATTTCCTACGCTAATAATCCTTCGTTAGAACCCTCCATCCTTGCATCCAAAAATGTTTCAGTTATCTCCTCTGTTTTTGCATATGTTGGACTTTGCCGCGGCGTCAATTGACTCCCGAACTCGAAACCTTAGGTTTACGGACTTACACATCCATTTAGCACTTACTTTTGTGTCTGGTTTACACAATGGCTATGCTATGCTGATGAACATTTAGTACATTTAACGCCATCTTTTTGCGAAAGAAACTTACCGCAATGACCACACTTATTTTCCATGTTTAATCTAATTATCACAAATTTTCTCTTAAGATAAGCTTCGGCAAATTACACTATATGGCGTCAATGCTAATGATATGATCAAGTGAAAATAAATTATTTTTATATTTATGAAAAAGTTTGGTTAAGCAATATTACGATGCACTCTTTAGGAGAAATTTAGATTAGTATATAATATAATATAAAAACACTTGAGCTAAGACAAACACTAAGTTTAAATCACAAATGTAAACACTTATGTTAAAATGGGTACTCTCAACAGCTGATTGAAACAGCTGATTACGTTTAACGGAATCTAATTTAATATTTACGAACCATTCCATTACAGCTTTTACGCTATCTTTGGAAAACCCTTGCAATATCACATGCGGTTTTAAAGGGAACATTTGGAGGTTAAATTGTTTCACCAAACGAGATGATATCAAGGAACAGCTGCTACCCGTATCTATAAACGCATCGCTAACAAAATCATTTATATGTATCTTCTTAAAAAAAATTGTTTTGAATTAAACAATTTAATACACTTACTTTCCTGTTGGTCAAATTTGTCTTAATATTTAATATATATTATATTAAATATTAAGACAAATATATAAATGTGTATTAATATTTTTCGTATTTCTTTTATGGAAACATATATCTTCCGTATGACCTCTTTTCCCGCAAAATTCACATTTAATCGAACATTGAACCCTTTTATGATTACCGCCACAGTTAAAACATTCTAATTTCTTGCGACTTTGTGGAGGGTCAGTATTATTTTTATTTGTAGGTCGTGCGGGTAGACTAGTTAACAACGGTAAATTTGATCTTGAGCTAAGCGTATGAGTTGTTGTTTTAGTATTATAATCACGAATGTTATTTAAGCTAGAGGGTTGTTTTACTAATTTTGATTTGAAAATTCTTCCGTGTAAAAATCCTCCTAGGTTTTCGCATGTTTTAAAATTACTTGCTTCAACTGACGCTGTGATATTATTGTCGCCAATATTTCCTAAGATAATTGATATAATATCGTAGTCCGTAAAGTTTAAGCACAAATTATCAATTTTAGCTTTTTGTTCGAAAAAGAAATTGTACAGAGACTGATTTTCGAAAGGCCGTCGCTCAATAATCTCTTTTAGTAACCCGAACATATTTCTTTTTACCCTAAACGTTACTAAATTTTTTTCCTTCCAATCTTTCCACGCCCACGTTGTCCAGTAATTATCACTACGCAACAGCGATTCGTACCAAACTTTTTATTTAATGCTTGATAACGGATTGTACTATCGGACCAAGAGAAAGTTGACGCAAAAGATTCTATAACATTAAGCCATGTCACAATATTATCATTTAACGGATCAAATTCTTCTATGTATCAGTGAGCATTTTCTGAATGAAAAATTAGTAGCTTTATTAGCGTTAACTGATTACAAAGTAGTATCTCATAATACAAGAGTCAACAAAAAAAGGGGTGGAACACTCATACTATGTAGCAAAGATAGAGATACAATAGATCTACCTATGGTGAAATCCGTATATAAAATTGACAGCTTTAAAGTATGTTGTGTAAAAGACTTAGAAACTGATATTTGTATTTGCTTGTATTTTGCTTTTATAAATATTGTCGTCCCCCATATTAAAAGTAGAAGTAAAAATAATGTAGTTTATGTGAAGAAAAGAGTTTTTACCAAAAATAATAAATCAGTCTTTAGGCAGAATTTGATTAATTGTGATTGGAACTCAATGGGTATAAACACCTTTCTAAGTAAATTTAAGGCCTTATTTGATGACTGTTTTAAGAATAAAAATAAAATTATAAACACTTACAAAAAATCAAATTTACGATGGATCACCAAAGGTATAAAAGTATCAAGCCAAATGAAACGGTTTCTTTGCACAAGTACAGGATCTCATAATGACGAATCTATTGTCAGGTACCGTAACAAATATATTACAATTTATAGGAAAATCATTAGACTAACAAAAAAAGACGCAGTTCAAAATGAGATTGCTCGTTCCAAAAACTTATCCAAAAGTGTATGGAAACTCATTAACAGGCACAGGAACCTAGCGGGAAAAATACAAACCCAACTAATGCTAAAGGTGGACAGAAATATTGTTCATGAACCAGCTAAAATTGCAGATATCTTTGTTGAACAGTTTGATCATAGTATCAATAATGAGCCAACAGAAATTGGGATGGCACTAACATACCTTAAGCGTAATACAAATCGAGTCGAAAACGATATAACACTAAGACCAACATCTGTAGAAGAAGTGCGAAAGATCACACAAAAAATGGAGGCCAAGAAATCCTGCGGTTTTGACGATATTCCTATTACTATAATAAAAGAAAATATAGATCTTCTCGCCGAACCATTGTGTTGTTTCTTTAATAAGTGCATAAAGGAGGCCATTTTCCCTGATCAACTAAAAATTGCCAAAGTCGTACCTGTTCACAAGAAGGGCTCGATATCGGATGCCAAGATGTATAGGCTATATCTTTACTACCCACAATATCAAAAATATTCGAACACATAATTAAGTCTAGGTTGGTGGCTCATCTTGTTTTAAACAAGGTTATTGATAGAGGGCAATTTGGTTATCAAAACAACATCGGTACACAGGACGCAATAGACGCACTGCTTAATGATGTCATTGACAAATTAAATAATAAATTTAAGGTAGCTGCACTCTTTCTCGATTTGAGCTCTGCGTTCGATACTATCAATCATGATCTTCTTTTGGAAAAATTGCAATATTATGGGGTTCGTGGACGGGCTTTTAAACTTTTTCAATCTTACTTGCAAAACAGAAAAATGTTCGTAGAAATAAAAACAGTGAACGATACCATGTCTGAAATGGTGACGAAGTCCAAAATGATTAACGTAAAAGTGGGTGTACCTCAAGGCTCCATTTTAGGCCCCGTATTATTTATTACTTTTATTAATGATTTAAACCATTATGTACGTAAAATGACAGACTCGACAAAGCTAGTCCTCTTTGCAGATGACACTAATGCTGTTATCTCAGCCTCTGAAATAGCGACTCTAGAAATTAAAATAAACCAAATATTGGAAATCATTAGAATATGGTTTACTGTCAACGGCCTGTTGATCAACACTAACAAAACAAATGTTATGTTATTCCGCAATAACGTCAGAAAAAACACAACGCTGAATGTTACACTAGGTGATAAAACAGTACAGTCTGTAGAAGTGGCCAAATTCTTAGGAGTGAGGATAGACAGTAATCTAAAGTGGAAACATGAATTAGACGAGATTGAGAGTAAAATAAGCTCAGCTTGTTACGTACTAAGAAGCTTAAGGGATGAAGCTGATCTTGAACATTTAAAATTGGTTTATTACGCATTGGTGGAGTCAAGATTACGTTACAGTATTTTATTTTGGGGAGGGAGCTTTAAATATAATGTACACAAAGCCTTTATTCTGCAAAAAAGAGCAATCAGAACCATGGTCCGGATACAACAACAAGAATCGTGTCGCGAACACTTCAAAAGACTTGGTATCTTGACTGTTCCATGTCTGTATATACTGGTCTTACTCACGCAATTTGCAAAATTTATTGGCGAATATGAGACGATAGACCAAAAAACCATAAGAGAAAGCACTAGAAGAAAAAACTTTCATAATAAAATCGTCCCTCGTATGATAATGACTAGACACTGTTCTCAATATCGATCAGCACTTCTATTTAATAGATTACCTACTGACTTAAAAAATATGTTATACAAAAATAGTTTCAAAAATACCTTAAAAAAGTTCCTACTGGAAAAATGTTATTATAGTGTTGACGAATTTCTACATGCTGATGCTATTATATAACTTTCAATGTTTTAAAATTTTTGATGACATTTTTAAAAATAATTGTAATTTTTTTTTTGTGACAATTATTGTTATTATTATTTTGTGATATTTTATTTTATTAATACTGATGAGATTTGACTTGTAATTTTTATTGTAAGTTTTATATACTTAATTGTAATTTTTTCATAATCTAATTTTTATATTAATTCTTATAATAATTTTATTGATAGATTGTAAATTAAATTTTTATTGTAATTTTATATAATTGTAAATTTGGTTGTTAAGAATTTTAATTGTATTTTTGCATAAATGATTCAACACAATTTGTATTGTTCAGAATAATAAATAAATAAATTCAGGTATCATACTATGAAGCGCTGTATGGCTTGTACTTACAGTTTCGGTGGAGTTTTCATTTGATACCTTCATTCTCTTTCGGCTCTGGGGAGACAGCGGGGGTGTTTTCAAGCCACTGCTGCTGCCGGTGCTGCTGCTACTGCTGGATGATGATCTAACACGTGTTTTCCTGTGCTTGCGCTTACTGCTATATTTTCTTTTCCTACCCATTTTTTTTTATTGTTTCTAATCCCACCTCTGATGTAAACTTTATATTTTACTTAGATAGACAATTAGACACTGACTGTACGTATAAGTATTTAATTGAACAAGTATTATACAATAATTATGTCCTTTACGGACTTGAGTTGAGGCTACCAGCGCGTTCGGTAGTTGAAGCGAAAGTGTTCCTCCTCGGTTTATTTCTTGTTCTTGCTTCCCCATAGTCAGCAACTTCACTCGCCTACCGCATTGTGGCCAACATTTTAGCCTTACGCAGCAACTTCACACTATTGCCGCGAAGTTGCCAACAATATATATTGGCCCTTTTTTTTTAATTTTTGTAATTTTTCTTATTTTCATTAAATTTAATCATTTTGTGACAACTAACAATAAGCATAATGTGTAATGCAAAGATAGATAGCAATAAATAGTATATATTGTAACTACTGTAGGATGTCCTTTAAAATAAATAAATAAAAACAGCAGCTGGTTCTGAT
Source organism: Parnassius orleans (assembly GCA_029286625.1). Taxonomy (NCBI): domain Eukaryota; kingdom Metazoa; phylum Arthropoda; class Insecta; order Lepidoptera; family Papilionidae; genus Parnassius; species Parnassius orleans. Next base: position 397,368 of record JAGSMP010000142.1, read on the forward strand.
TTGTGCTTTAGTACCGAATAGTATGTATTTTGATTTATTAGGATTTAAAACTAAGGTATTTGCTTCAGACCAGTCTGCTATGCGATTGAAATCGTCATTCAATTTTTGTATTGCATCAGTACTTTCACCGGGTTTGAAGGAAATTTATAGCTGTACATCGTCAGCATTATATATGGCACTTGCAGTTTGTTATACTTTTTGTAATATCTGCACTATAAAAGGCATAGATCAAAGCACCTAGTATTAAACCTTGCGGCACCCCTCCAGTGACAGGAGAGCATTCGGAAACTATTCTGCAGCCGTCATTTTACGTCCCTTCGACAATCTGCCTGCGATCACTAAAGTAACTAGCAAACCAGTCGACTGTATCAGAACTAAACCCATAACCCTTAAATTTTGATAGTAGTAGATATCTATTTATGGTGTCAAATGCGCGTGAATAGTCCTACAGTAGTAAAATAGTAGCCTCGACTAAGGCTGTTGTTGTACTATGCTGTTTTCTAAAACCGGATTGAACGCTTGGTAGGATATTAGAATAGAATCATTTTTATTCAATATATATTACAGTAATACTTATTGAAAATCATTTTTTACTTTTACCTCTGGTTGGCAAAGAAACCTCTGTCCTGGGAAGAACCAGCAAGAAACCCAGCGGGACTTTTTTATAAAAGCACAATTTACAATATAATATTTTATAAAATTGATATGAAAACATTTAGAAACACGATCACCTCATTCCCAGGGGTTATTATCAGTCATGTACTCTTTAGTAGTAAGTATAATAACCCTTACTAGACAATTTTTGCTTAATAAATATTTTAAAACTTTTGATAGAAAAGGCCTGCATATTTTTTGGGACTTTGTTGTAAAAGCGTACACATTGCCCCATGACATCCAAATTAACGCCTAATTTTTGCGCGACGATAGTGAGGAGATGCGTTGGGTTTCCTCCTTTTTGTTCTGGCAGGTCTGTGAGCTCCAGGTCATTTAAAAGAGCGGCTTGATCTTTGTAATTTAGATCACGCTTTAGTTGAGCAATAGTTTCAACAAATTCACTCGCAAGTGCCAATTTTTCAGGTGCCTCTTTCACTTGTAGTTCTAAGCAGGTCACACGGGTTTCGATGATCGCTAATCTTGGTCATGGTGTTATTCAATTTCGCAACTTCCTGGCGAAAATTAACCATTTCTCTCGATAGGGTTTTTAGCTCTATTCGTAGGACCCTTATTTCCTACGCTAATAATCCTTCGTTAGAACCCTCCACCCTTGCATCCAAAAATGTTTCAGTTATCTCCTCTGTTTTTGCATATGTTGGACTTTGCCGCGGCGTCAAATTGACTCCCGAACTCGAAACCTTAGGTTTACGGACTTACACATCCATTTAGCACTTACTTTTGTGTCTGGTTTACACAATGGCTATGCTATGCTGATGAACATTTAGTACATTTAACGCCATCTTTTTGCGAAAGAAACTTACCGCAATGACCACACTTATTTGCCATGTTTAATCTAATTATCACTATATGTTCTCTTAAGATAAGCTTCGGCAAATTACACAATATGGCGTCAATGCTAAATTTATGATCAAGTGAAAATAAACAATTTTAATATTTATGGAAAAGGTTGATTTAGCAATAATTTGATGCACTATTTAAAATAAATTTAGCTAAATACATAATATAATACAAAGACACTTGAGTTAAGACAAACACTAAGCTTAAATCACAAATGTAAACACTTATATTGTCGTGGGTACACTTAACAGCTGATTGGAACAACTGATTACATTTCGACAAATTTAAAAGTTATTTTAATCACACTTTCTTACTTTAAAACTGTAAATAACACTAGTGTCACATTTTATTGCGAGCTTGAACAGACTTATGCTGTCTGTATGTATAAAAACATGATTAATTATTTTATAAGCCCAAATTAACACGACAAGTATGTACTACCCACCCCGATCCGATCCGAATTTTATCGAATTTATTCTTATATTTAACCCGAATTTATTTCGATGTCAAAGGTAATATGTTTATTTATTAAAAAAATCTTTAAGGGACTCTTGATCGCATTACCTCATAGCGAAATTCCATAAGACATCACGCTATCTACGCTGAAATTAACTTAAATAAACTAATCTAGCTCTCTAACATTGGTGAGACTTCTAATCTTTCTTACAGCATATGCTGCAGAACTAAGTCTGCCTGTTAATTTCGATGTATGGGGGCCCCATTACAGCTCGCGTTAATCGTATTACCAAGGAAAACAGTGGTATCTAAAAGACTCAACTCCTCCTCATTTAGGAGCACGTTGGTATTTGAATGTTTAACATTAGGTATTGTAATTTAATATATTTTGTCTTATTGTCGTTTAAGAGCAAATTGTTGGCGTTAAACCAATGTACTAATTTCAATAGAGCATTATTTACAATGTCAAAATTAATTGGCTGTCGTTTGAGTTTGAAAATTAAAGAGGTATCATCAGCAAATAATACTATAGCGTAATTGTCCCCTACAAGATAAGTTAAGTCATTAATATAGATTAAGAACAGGAATGGGCCAAGAATCGAGCCCTGAGAAATGACCATTGATATAACCGATCCGGAGGAACCTTTACCATTTATAACGACTTTTTGAGTTCTGTTATTTCAATATGAAATAATAAGTCTAAGCGCAATATTTTTGACAACGTAATGTTGTGGTTTCCTGATTAATATCTCATGATGAACACAATCGAAAGCCTTGAATAATCACAAAAAAATACCTAAAGCATCTTGTGAATTCTCCCATGCACTGAAAATATATTTCATAAGCTCAAATTTTGCGTCAGTCGTCGAGCTACCCCTTGTAAATTTGGTTTCAAATTGATTCTTATGGAGTAATTTACATTTATTAAAGAAATTAACAATTGATATAAAATAATTTTTTCAAAAATTTTACTGAGAGTTTCTAGTACAGAAATAGGTCTAAAATTAAATTTGTACTATCAGATTTAAATAAAGGTTTTACTTTTCTAAGTTTCATTAAATCATTAAACACCAGATTCGATACTAGTAAAAATATTAGGTCGGGGAAAAAGTTTCTTCGTATTTTATACACAAATTCAAGACATCTTTTTTCAAAGTTTAACTATATTAAATTATAATATATATGTGCCATTTAAATCAATAATTTGTCGCCATCTTGTAGATAGTGATATAATCCCGTTGCTGTAGAAATCTCGGGATTTTCGACCAAAAAAATGCGACAAGTAGTTTTGACAGTCCTTTTTTGATGTTAACCTAATACTACCCAAAAAATTCTGAAGAGACCGAAACAAGTAATAATCTGAGGGTGCAAGGTCAGGACTATATGTTGAATGCAATAACACTTCCCAACTAAGCTCTCTTAATTTTTGCCGAGTGGGCAAATATGTGTGTAGTCTGGCGTTATCATGATGAAAGACCACTCCTTTTCTGTTAATCAATTCCGGCCGTTTTTTCTCAATTTCTTGCTTGAGTCTCATTAGTTGTTGGCTGTAGAAATCTGAATCAATGGTTTTGCCCGGCGGTAAAAGCTCATAATAAACGATGCCCTTCCAATCCCACCATACACACAGCATCACCTTACTGCGTGTTAATCCGGATTTCACTACAGTCTGTGAAGCTTGACTACCCTTTTACCATGATCTTTTTCTCACATTCTTGTCAAACGTGATCCACTTATCATTATCAGTGATCAATATTTTCAAAAATGGTTCGGTTTCATTACGTTTCAACAGAGAATCGCCAATGAGTACACGATTCATTAGGTTTCTTTTAGTGAGCTCTTTGGTACCCAAATATCGAGCTTTTTGTATAGCCAGACTTTTTCAAATGGGTGAAAACTGTTTTGTGGTCAATTTTCAATTCCTCGGTTATATTGTAACTACTAATGTTCCGATCTTGCTCCACTTTTTCAAAAATGGGATCAACTTTATCCATATGAGGGCGACCAGAGCGAGCTGCATCTTTGACATCAAAATTCCCAGACTGAAAATGCTTGAACCAACTTTGTGCTACTCTTACTGACACTGCATTAAGGTCATAAACAGTACAAGTTGTTTTCGTGGCTTGAGTCACATTTTTCCCTTTTTTGTAATAAAAATTCAGATTATATCGAATTTCTTCGTTAGATTCACTCATTTTGTCGGACAGGAAAACAATTGCAAAATGCCGGGAAAGTGTTTTCTATTTTCTTTTTCTTAATATCCCATATGTATTGATATTAAAACCAGCAAGATACAAACAGTACAACCAAATAGATTTTTTTTCAATTTTATACAAACAAAATACGAAGAAAATTTTTCCTCGACCTATTAATAGCAAGATGAGGTGCAATTAAATATATTATGGAAGCAATAACTATAACGTAACTCCCCGATAAATCTGTGGTTTAATTTACATCAAGGGTTTTCAAATATTTTACAATATCTTATGGTAATACTTTTCAAATCTAAATTATTTTTAACAAGTTTTAACATTCTGTTTGAGTTGAGTTCTCTTGGCGAGTTGGATAAGTATTCAATGATTTTATTGTCAAAATAGGAATTTCAGAGAAATATTTCTCAAACACCGCTACGACTTCTTGATTTGATCCAGTCAATTCATTATTAATTTTCTATTGATAACTTGTGTTACGAGGTCTGTCTTTAACGGTTTCGCTATTAATTATGCTCCACATCATTTTAGTTTTATTTTTAGCAGTCTTAATTTTGTTGCCAATATCTAAAGATTTGGCTGTAGAGCACATTCTTTTTTTACTCTTTTTTTTTGTTTTTCGTATTATATATTATACCACTGCCTATCACAAGTCCACTGCTGAACAATGATTTCCACATAAATTGCCACAAAGTACGGTCCTGAGCCACCTGTATCCAACAACTACCTACGTATTTCATCAGGCAGGTGATCGATGGATGTAAAGATACTTAACTTTGTATTCCTTTGTGTTTCTCTATCTTTCACTCTAGCATCTACGTAAGTGAACATCTCAGTCCCGATTTTGACGCGCATATACCATGCTTGAGGGCAAAGTTTATACATATTTCAATAAAAGATATTATACAAATCTCATTATTTTGTAATCAAGTCGTAAAAATACGCTTTTAGGGCGATAACATGGTTTATAATGACTAAACCATACGAGATTCATCAAATTAATTTACTACAGAATATCAGATCTTAGAAAACCCTACAGAAAAGTCCGCGAAAGCATTGTATGTCTAAATTGTAAGAATGACACACAGTAACCATTTTTATTTTTCAAAATTTAATCAGAAATAATGAGTTCCTTGTTAAACTTTTTTAACTGACGTGATTTTAATCCTTAACTAAATATTGAAAAAAAATTTTTACGGATTTTATCGAGTTAAATTTTACTTATTTTTAGTTCCCGTGCTTTGCAGCACCTTTGGGTACGGGCATAAATAATATATTATATAGGGTAGTCACGGGGGGACTGAGGTGATTGACGTCCCGATGTCAAAGTTAACCCGGAGAACCGTCAGCTTTTTAATTATTACTTTTGGTCTGATCTACGCAGAATAAGCTTACTGTTTCTTGAAGTCTTGCAGTTGTGTGCTTGGTTTTAATTTTATTTTTATTAATTTCCGGATCCTAAGCAGGTGGTACTGCCCAGCCTCCTTCTCTATTGAAATTAGGCTGTTTTTTTTATTACAATTTTTTAAGAAACGTTATTTCTCCGGCATTGGTGTTTCATCCCCCCGCACCCGAAACTCTAGGAATTAAAAATAAGTAAAGTTAATTTCGATAAAATCCATAAAAATAGTTTTATTCAAAGGTTCATCGATTACGGTTAAGGAATTCCTGACAAAGGCACGGCAAATAGTTCACTTGATCTCTCGAACTGCAATGTAAAATGTAAAACTTGCTTTTGTATTTTTAACGAGGATAATAATAATTTCTTATATTTACGCGAACACTACACATTGAATAAAACTACTTTTACGGATTATATCGCGTTTAATTAACTTATTTTATTAATTCCGGACGTTTTCTGCGTAGATCGGACCAAAATTAATAATTAAAAAAGCTGAAAGTACTCCGGATTAACTCTGACATCGGGACGTCAATCACCTCAGTCCCCCGTTACCATGGGTGCTGTAAAGCAGCCGGAACGTCGGGAATTAATAAAAATAAGTTAATTAAACGCGATATAATCCGTAAAAGTAGTTTTATTCAATTAGGATAATTTTCATTTGTCAAATGTTATTATGTTAATGTTTTTGTTTCTTGTTTGATTGTTTTATAATGCCAATTTGACGTTTGACAACTTTAGAGAAACGTTCGGTAACTTGTTAGACGCAGTGATATATTCTATATGCGTTGTGTACCGATTAACTTTATGAATAATTTTGCCTGTATTTTTTCTTTCTTTTTTTCATTTTGTTGTAAACTCCATTTCATAGTAAGTATTCAATGTTAATATGTTTTACAGTATTTTTAAATTCATCGTGCTTGTATTTTGGGTCTGTTATAATATAATGCGTATGTTAGCTGGCGGGTTGTGTAGAGATGACAGTGTACATCCTTCTTTTGGTACGTATTATAATAATCTTTTTTATTAATTATACAATATATATTTTATATCATATATTATATTTATAAATTTATATTCATTTTTATGAACAATGATGATGATTCTTTTCTTTCTGCCAAAGAAAATGTTACACTATCTAATGACGATAGTTTTTGCACCATAACTTATACGCTGGGTGATTTTTTACGGCATACATTTGACCAGTCCAACTCTTTGTTAAATGTGTGTCATATAAATGCACAAAGTGTTCCCAGCCTTTACAGTGACCTCATCATCATCATCATCATTACAGCCCTTCACAAGTCCACTACTGAACATAGGCCTCCCCAAAGGAATGCCACAAAGCACGCTCCCGAGCCACCTGCATCCATTGACTTCCTGCATGTCGTTCATTCGCTATTCCTGACTACATTGACTTGATTTAAGCTTTTTCTAACGCGAACATTTATGCCATCCTGATTTCAGAGAGCTGTTTTTCACTTTGATACGTAATGATCGGGTCTATAAGAGTGGACATGGTGTTGCTATATATCTTTGCCGTGACTTCTCTTATAAACTTCTAGCTTCCTCCTCGCCCTTTTACTCCGCATCTGCCGAATTTATTTTTCTTGAAGGGGTTGTATATTGTCCCCCTTCTGTCGATTACTTCTCTAGTCTTGAAACGACTCTGGAGTCTTTAGGGTTGGGACACACTCATCATATCATCATGGGTGATTTTAATACAAATCTCCTGGCTCCTCACTCGTCCCGTTCCTTTAAGCTCCTTCAAATAATCGAGTCGGTTAGCCTTCATGTCCTTCCTTTATAAGCCACTCACCACAATCCCGACGAGGAGGATACCTGGCTCGATTTAATGCTCACCTCAAACTCCACTCTTGTCTCTCCCCATGGTCAATATTATGCATCTGGTTTCCTCCCATCATGATCTGATTTTTCTGTTATATATCCTCAAACCTCCCAAACCCTCACCTAAAATCCTACACTTGCGTTGTTTTTAATGTAGAAAAGTTGTGTCAGGATGCCTCTAAAATCAACAGGGACATAGTGACGGCCGCTGCTACGGTGGACGAAAAACTTAGCGCTTTTAATAACGTATTGATAAATCTTTATAATATGCATGCTTCAAAAAGTCCACATAGCAATGAGGCGTAGACACCAGGCGTTTCATAAGTACAGTAAAGCGCGGTAAGAGGAAAATTGGTCCTTGTTTAAAACTGCAAGAAATCAGTATAACCAAATGATACGCAAAGCGAAACGCCGATATATTCCTTAGCAACATCATATCCTCGTTAGCGGGGAAGCTGATATCTGGAAGTTCCTTGGAACCATGGGTAGTAGCAAAAAGTAAAAAAATATCGTCCCTGCTATTGTCCATATAATTAACTTCTCTTTATATTTTGGAGTTTTCCCGTCTCTGTGACGTAAAACCTACGTTATTCCTCTATCCAAGATTTCTAATCCTTATTTACCTAATAATTTCCGACCTATATCATTTCTTTCCTTCTTATCCAAGACACTAGATGCGTGTGTACATAAACAGCTATCACAGTTTTTCTTCTCAAATAACCTCAAAGCCCCTTACAGTCTGGCTTGAGGCCAGGTCATAGTACTGTTTCCGCCCTCCTCAAAGTGATTTATGACATTAGGGCTAGCATGGAGGAAACTAAAGTCACTGTCCTGGCTTTGTTTGACTTCTCCAACGTCTTTAATGCCATCAGTCACGACATCCTTCTATAGATTCTTTCCCTTTCTATGATCTCATATTAGGCTTTGGAGTGGTTCTCATCTTATATTCGAGGCCACCAGCAGCCAGGTCGCATTGATGAGTTTTCATCGAGTTGAATTCTAGTGTTCCTCAAGGCGGTATTCTATCTCCGTTTTTATTTTCAGTATTAATAAATCTTATTACCCTAAATCTTCAGTGTGCGTATCATTTGTATGCTGATGACTTGCAATTGTACTCACAGACGAGGTTCGACTATGTATCTACAGAAATTGACTAAGTTAATAGTTAATAGGGAACTAGAGTATAAAAAGAACTGGCCTGACAGGTTTGGCCTTAAACCATCCAAATATCAGGCTAAATTGTAGGTAACCATCGGATTATAAAGAGACTGGATCCTGCAGCATTACCTCCGATCCGTTAAAGACTTTGGGTTACATATCGAAGCCACTATGAGCTGGAAAACTCAAGTGGAATATGTTTGTCAGAACGTCGCAGGTATTTTGCGTGCTCTCTACCACTTGAAAATCTTTCTCCCGTCCAGGACCAAAACGATTATTGTGCAGACCTTAATTTTTTCCCCTTTTTGACTATGGTGAGGTGTGTTAATTCAACCTGAATGCAGAACTCTTTAACAAATATGACCGTCTTCTTAATAACTGCATTTGATTCATTTTTAATCTTCGAAAGTATGATTATGTGTCTACTTATCGCTCTAAATTTAACTGGCTTCCCATTCGTCAGCACCGTAGTCTACGTGCACTCACTACTTTTTATTCCTTCCTGTTCTCTCCGCATCCTCCATCATATTTAACTCCTAAGTTTCAGTATCTTAGCTCCAACCATGATAGAGTTCTCCGTTCTTCTAATAACCTTCTGCTTCAGTGCCCCCCTTATGGTACTGACTTTGTCCAATCCTTATTCTTCGTCCGATGTTTACTTCTTTGGAACGCTCTTCCTATCGAAATCAGGAGGATCGAAAACAGGTTTTTGTTTAAATCCAAAGTTCGAAAACTTCTCGCAAATAAATTGTCAGAATCAAGTCAGCGTTCATAATTAACTTTGTGTTTAATATATAAATATGTATAAATGTATGTATATATATATATATATATGTATGTATATATATCATATATATCGTCATCCAAGGTGCAGGCTTACGTGGTAGAGCCATGCTGCAGCTACTAGGTCCTTACATATGAAATCGGCGTTTTGTACGGGAGGAATATAAAGTAATTTTTTTTTTTGTAAAATATATTTCTTTAATCAAAGTATGCACCGTTGTTATCTATGCACTTTTGCCATCTCATAGGTAGTTCATTGATCTCTTTACTAAGAAAACCACGGGGGCGAGAATCAATAAACTCTTTGAAGGCGGTTTGGACTGCCGCATCGGAGTGGAAATTTTCCCTTGTAAGAAGTTGTCCAAATTCCGAAAAAAATGGTAATCTGTTGGAGAAAGGTCCGGGGAGTACGGTGGATGTCGCAGACATTCCAATTATAGCTCATCTAACTTAGTGGTTGTTTGTTGTGCAGTGTGTGGTCTTGCGTTGTCGTGAAGCAGCAGTGGCCTAGAGCGATTGACCAATCTCGGTTGTTTAGCAGCTAGTTCTTCCTTCATGGTTTGCATTTGCTGACAATAGATATCTGCCGTAATCGTTTGGCCAGATTTTAGAAAACTGTAGTGAACGACACCGGCGCTAGTCCACCAATCACACACAAGTAACTTTTTCTGAGTCAATTTTCGTTTAGCGCAGGATTTGGCTGGGTCTCCAGGGATCAGCCATTGCGACGAGCACTTCCGATTATCGTACAGTATCCACTTTTCATCATAAGTAATGATTCGATTTAAAATCCATTCATTATTGTGTCGGTTGAGCAAAGTAACACAGCAGTCGACGCGTGTTTGCAAGTTCGATTCACTCAATTCATGAGGTACCCATCATTCAAGTTTTTTTACTTTCCCGATTTGCTTTAAGTGGATTAATAGAGTTTTATCACTTACCCCGAAGCCTGCAGCTATCTCTGAAGTGCTTTGTGATGGATCCGCTTCTACAATAGCTTTTAATTCTTCATTTTTCACTTTGGTCTCCAGCCGTCCACGGGGTTGGTTCTGTAGCTTGAAATTTCCAGAACGAAAACGTTGAAACCAAAAACGTACCGAGCTTTCTTTTGCGACACCAGCGCCGTACACATCATTAATCCTTCGAGCTGTTTCTGCAGCACTGGTGCCACGGTAGAACTCGTACTCGTAAATATACCGATATTTCATGTTTTCCATTGTGCGGTAATAAGCGACGCCAAAGAATAAAATAATGAGAAAAAAACAAACGAATGACTGTTTTCAAAACTCAAATGTACCAGTCAAATGAATTTATAAATTTGAATTTGGAATTTTGAACCAAAGAGGAGATATTTCAGATCAAAGTGGTCAGTACGACAAAACGCTAATTTCATATGTAAGGACCTAATATATTGCGGTTGCAGCACGAAAGGGTCTTACCATCAGGTGGACTGTGCGCTCGTTTGTCACCCTTACTCTATAAAAAATAATATATGTGTATTATGTTTATATGTATTCAGTTACATTTGTATATAGACTTTCTGTACTTCTTATTACACCTACTTTTTTATCTCTACACTTTTCTGAGGTAGACCGGTAGATAATGCTTCAGGCATTAAATCTGCCTGTATACATTACTGTGTATATGAAGTTAAATAAATAAATAAATTCATAGTATCTGTTGTCTCGCACTTGTGACACCACTCCCCGTCGCCTGTCTGGGTACTTATATATTTTACTGTTGGGGTAAAGATATGAGAAGATGGTTATAGGAAACATCTTTCGGAAGCCAAAAGGTTTTTTGGCATATCCCATATCCACCGTTTACCACACCCATAGGACGAAATTGGGAAATGGATTCTCACTACAAGGCAAAAGATATCATATTAATTAGACCCCATCCGAACGAAGCCGAAGTGGCTTGCGTTACGTATAATACATAATATAATTCAAGGATCTTACACCCACCTCTTTCATAAAAACTATATCTTGCCTTCTTCGTGAAATGCGGAAATTATTTGAAACCTGAAAATGTTTTTGACTGCAGCCTTCGGTCAACACCAAAGCCGCGGTAATCTAGTTGATCCTGTCGGATTTATGAAATGCTAGCCTAGAGAAATCAAGTTATTCATAAAGTAGATTCGCAATAAACCTTTTGTTAATATCAAAGTCTTATTTTACTAAATAATTTCAGTCAAGAGTGAGTTTAGCTATCAGTGTCGATGAAAACTAATTTACACCGATATTTTCAGTCAGAATCTCTATGTAAGCAATATTTTTCAATTAAAACTACATTCAACCAAACTCGTTCCTACCTAACTTTTTCTTCTTTTTCTTTTTTAATAATTATTCCATAACAATTAATATATTACATTATACCCAAAATTTTACATTTGTACACTATTTTCACGTATACGTAATCGATTGATCAGCGTACGCTGATAACGCAGCTGAACAGCGCTTTTTCTTTCGACCCATCTCATCAAGCGCACGCGAGATGCAAATTCAAATTTACATATTTTATTTTATTGTCAGCCAATAAAACAATAAATGTTAGCTACAGCTTATTTCAAAACGTCGCTGAAATCACATTCAAATTGCTTCAGGCGTTGTGGAGATTAGAATGCACAACGCACAGACAGTTTCCCAACCTTTTCCAAGCAGATGCCCTTTTAGCAGAAAAGAAACCAACGCCCCCTAGTACATAACAGTTAATTTTTATGAAATATCAAAATATTATTGCATATTCATTCATTCATCGTAAATTCATCACAGCCTATGAAAATTCCACTGGTGAACATAAGCCTCCCCGTTAAATTGTCTCATAGGAGAAATATTTGGCATAGTTGCCACGCTTGATTGTCGAGTCGGCAACCGTATTTTTATTATTAGGAGTTGTTATCAAGAAGACGCTGCTGCTCGTTTTCCGTTTAATATCTATGATATTATGGGGTAGTGGATTCTCTTTTGCCACCACTACACATTAATCTGTAGCATATTAGTTGTACCTACCTAATTTTACTGTTTAATTATCAATTATATCTATTATATCATAATTAGAAATTAATAAAAGGACAACCATATCTATTATTAACTACGTTTATCTAATGCTAACTTATAATTTTTTAATGCGACAACAGTACGATATTAAAACGTATTTATTTGCTTGTATATACATATTTTTCAAATATTTTGGTGCTAATAAAATATCCTACTAACGCAACTCCTGTTTGCATCAACGCCCCGTTTTTATCTGGCAGATTTTGTGAAGCCCTTGCCGCCATGGAAAGCCTCACCACTCGCTAAGAGGCGGTATCGTATCCGTTGAAAGTCTTTGCCACAGACGAACATATAAAAACTATTTACGATTTTATTGTACGTTAAAAATACGTATTTTACTATACGTATTTTTTGTTATACAAAAATTTGCGGCTAAGGACGCAGGTGTCTTATAATTACACTGAATTAAATTATTTTATTTGTATTGGCTTCTAAACGGCTTGATTATTACAACAAAATATTTTTGATAAATACAAGTTACGTCAGATGTCTAAATCACTGACCGGCGACGGTGAACAGTGTACTCAACTGCTGTTGTCAATTCGTCTGGAAGACAAATTCTCCCTACAATAGGATAGGCCCGTGTCCAGAAGTGGACTTCACTAGGCTTATGAACAAGAAGAGGTACAAATAAAGCTTAATTTTTTTTGTAGCAATATGAATTTTTTTCCTTTAAATTCAGGAATGCTTAAACCTATTTTTTCATAAATCTAAATTAAAAAAAAAATTATGAAAATGTTTCATTATAAAAATATTGACATTATACGTAGTAGGATTCACAATAGCTTATTTTATTCTACATACAAAAGGCAGTATTTATTGTTGTTGGTTGTCTTCTCGACGATACTCCGAGACGTTTTAATTTCCGCCCTTGGTCTGTATTTGATATCCGGCTACTGATGCTCACAGTATTGGTATAAACTTTAATTTTATTTTCAATCGAGTTTCTTTTAATTTATATTTTTTTCTTTCAAATAACTATGGAAACTTTTAAAAGAAAAGTTACGAATCAGTTTCAAAATAATGCTGAAAAAGAAAGAATAACAATCAATTCTCTATCAGCCAAATAGCCTTGATATAAAGAAAGTTACTCAAAATTTTATTTGTTTAAAAATATTTGTTGGCATGATTGCGTTGAAAATTATTTCAATATTTAACGAATTGTCATAATCATCAGATTGCAGCAGCCTCATGCTGGAAGTGGTGTTCTCCTTAGGCTCACTACTTATACATAGGCTGAATTCAGTTGAGAAAATAAAAGTAATAACCATACATTTATCTTATTGATTTTATACGAAATTTAAAACCATCTCTTTCATCGTAAAAGTAGCGAGGCACCGAATTACACAGAAGCTCCTCATAGCGAGTGGTAAACCGATACATTGAGCCCTTCAGAATCTCTTCATTTCCGTCCTCCATGATGGCACTACTCCGGAAATGAGGAGCATAAGTGGGGTGGTTTTGTTCTTCAAGAAAAGGTTTGATCTACTACTACCACTATTAATACAACGCTCTTTTGAAAAACTCCAGACCGATTTACCTTCTGAGTCGCGTCTATTCACTGTTTTCGAGAGTCATTACGAATCACCTCGTACGAAGACTTGATGACTTCCAGTGACTCGAACAAGTCGGTTTTGAAAAGGGCTTTGGTGCCATAGACCACACATATATCCTTCGGCAAATTGTACACAAAACCGAGGATTACAATCTGCCATTTTTTATACGTATACAACGTGTCCTGAAACTCAACGTCAAGCGTACACGGGGTAAGAGGGGGTTCATACCAGCCCCGGGAAAAAAAAAAATCCATATCAGTTAGTTCAGTTATAACTATTTTTATTTATTAATATATTAATTTCGGAGCTGGTATGACCGTTTAACGTCGAGTTTCGGCACACGGTGTGCATTATGCGGAATATAAGAAAATCTTTGATTCCGTCAAAATTTGGGCGGTGCCAAAGTCCCTTAAGCGGTGCCAAGTTGACTGTCGGTATATAGAAGTGTTGAAGTGTTTGTACAATAGAGCTACGATGGCCTGGGGATATCCGTGTACTAAACCAGAGTACAAAACCCAGAGAGAGGCCTAGAGGACAAGCACCCTACCAATTGCGGATAGGTGTATGGCAGGGTGACGTTATATCCCCGAAACTCTTCACCGTTGTATTGGAAGATGTTTTCAAGCCACTGGACTCAAAAGGATACGGTATTATCATCCATGGCGATTACATCACTCACTCCGATTTGCCGGCGTTATAGTTATAGTCCTTAAAGCAGAATCGCTGGAGGACCTTAGCACTATGCACACTGACATCAATAGTGTCTCCCAACGGAAAGGTCTTAAAATAAATATGGACAAAACAAAGGTCATATGTAACGTCCATGTCTCGACTAAACTGAAAGTCATTAATTTGACAGTGAGGTGAAGTTACAACCTATATACGGCCTACTGCTGGGCCTAGGCTTCCTGTCAGACTGTGGAAATATTAAATAAGATAAAGGCACCTATTTCTGCGGTATTTTTACTAAAACTCAAAAGAGATAGAAAATTAAGCATTTATTGTACCCTTTTGAAGGTTTGGCTATTTTATCACAACCATAATTGTTTCAACTCTTCAAAAATAAAATAGGTTGGGCCATTAGATCTTGATTTGTATTCTAAATTAATGTAATATTAAAAGAAGTTGGAGGCATCTCATTGCGATGTAAAATTCCTTATTCCGATATATTTGGTTCCTAATTCCGAGTGTACAAAATGCAAAGGAAAAAGGTAGGAAGGAAAATACGTGGTGCTACAAGCAAAATAATTATAATTAAAACGTATGAATAATAATCCCCGTGGGTATAGACCTGACAGTTTCATTTTATTTTTAATAATGCAATTAATTAATTAACAACGTGTTGTTGACTAATTTTGATTTTCTTTCACAAAACATACAGCGAGAGCAAATTTTCCAGAAGAATTATTTATCTTTGCAATATTATGTAGAAATGTGAAAATTTGTGGCGATATATTGATTGATTACGTAATAAGCATCCATTCTCATCACTATAAATATTTCATACTTCTGAAATAAAATCCTATTATTACCAAATATACCTAGCTAAACGCTCGCTGTAAATTTCACAGTACGCGAGCAACCCGAGTTTGATCCCTGCCGGCACCAACAAAATTGTTACTTGCAATTTTAAGTGCTGATTTACCACGTGCTCGGCGGTGAAGGAAAACATCCTCAGGAAACCTGCTTGTCTGAGAAATAAGAAAATAAAAAATATTTCGTAAACATGTGAAGGAGGCCTGTGCCCAGCAGTGGGACGTATAAAGGCTGTAACTTAAACTTTTTACTTTTATATTATATCTAAGTATAAACAACATGTCATGATCATCATCATCATTACAGCCTTTCACAAGTCCACTGCTGAACATAGGCCTCCCCAAGGAATGTCACAAAGCACGGTCCTGAGCCACCTGCATCAATCGACTTCCTGCATGTCTTACCAGGTCGTCACTCCATCTAGTGGGGGGACGCCTTGCACTTCGTCCGCCGGTACAAGGCCGCCACTCGAGACTTTCTAATGCAAGATATTGTGTAAAATGATATAATTTAGTTTGATAATTATTATCCATAAATGTTTATAACTATACTTATCTAAGTTTATGATAGTTATTATAAAGGAAATAGGAACCTACGCGTTATTGAAACTAATGGAAAGTACATAAGCAAACTGCGTAAATTGTGAACACTGTTGTTCGCGACGATAAAAAGTGTTTAAAAACATAGTGATTAAAAACAATATTAAAAGTGTAATTAGGAAAAGTATTAGTGAAAAAACCTAAGTGAATGGTGCAATAGTGTAATTTTACAACATGTTTACAACCCTTAGAAATAAATAGTATAGAGCTTCGTTTTGTAATAGTTAAGAAAATAACTCTTATTTGTACAAACAAAAAGTCGACCAATCAGAACGCGACACGTTATAGAACATTCTGGGCATTGCGCAATATTAAGACTCGAAATGATGGAAATAATTTTTATGCTCTAGAAAAATTGTAAACATAGTATTTAATTAGATTAAGGTTTATAGATTAAGGAAATAAAGGAATATTTAGCGTGATGAAACTTATTTCCTACTTATAGTAAAATTAAAGAATTAATGTACCCAAATATTGTGAAAATTTGGGATATTTTTGTTAATAACTTTTTACATTGTTAATATATTAAGAAACCTTTATGACAATAATAGACCACTAAATTACCGATATAACAATGTATAGTACATTAGCGTAAGAATTAACCGTGTATAGAAAAAATTGTAATTTAAGACAATTGTATAGTGAAAATATTGAACAATAAAGAGGCATAATAGACAATGGCAAGCGGCTCACTTTAAAGTAAAGCTCGAGTCTTCCTTAGCGCCTCGAGGCCCGGTAACATTGTAGTAGCTAGCAATTGAAGTGACTAGAAGCAGAACCAAGTAGTAGCTGAACATAGAACATAGTGACTAGTAGCTAGTAGTACAACATAGTAGCTTATAATAGCAGCTAATAACCAGTGATAGTAATAGCTAGCAGTACAACATAGTAGCTGATAATAGCAGCTAGTAACAAGTGATAGTAGTAGCATAGTACAACAAATTAGCTGATAATAGCAGCTAGTAACAAGTGATAGTTGTAGCAAAGTACAACGTAGTAGCTGATAATAGCAGCTAGTAAACAGTGATAATAAAGCAGATACTACTAGTAGTAGTAAGTCACTACTGAACAACTTGAAGAAATAGTCAACTGAAGAAATCATCTGAAAAATATTGTGACCAACCGATACTGAACAAATGATATAGAACAAGCGTAGTTGAACAACCGTATTCAACAACCGTGGGCGACAACCAATGGTCAGAAGATTTCCGCCGAACAGTGGAGCAGTCGAACCGCTGGCCACTGCCTTGCCATTTTGTATTCTACAGTTCGTGCATTTTGATTGTACGTCAGTCCACGGTACCCCAGCTGCACCCACAAAGACGGCAGTAGAAATATCCACCGAAACCTATAGGTGTAGGACGTGAGTGACTAGCGGAGTATCTTCGACAACATTTACTCCCGAGTTTCGCCCGTCCGGCACATTTGTTGGTCCTTCGAGCCAGATAAATCTGTTGGTCCTTCGGAACCTGATAAATACGTTGGTCTTTCTGAACAGAATACATAGTTGCTGCCGTATAGAAACCGCTGGATTCGCCGAATCAATATGTCGATCACTCGCTCGCAAGGAAGGGCAGCCAAGGTGTGGAACGTCGATCTGGGAGAAGGCTCATTAGACAATGCCGCCGCCATCCACCACCAGATGCCGCCACGCTCGCCGTTGACAATAGAGGGCACCGAGACGCCATGTTCCCCTCCCGAGTGGGGGTACTCCTGCCCGTGCCGGCCACTAAAACCCGACCTATAATGCGGAGGGAACAGATAGAAGGCAACGACGACATTCGCCATGCATCTTCGCCGACCGCCCGGGAAGACACCCGCGCCGAAGAGCCACCAAGGGGCCACACCGCTAACAGTACGAAGTCAAAGAAGACTATTCGGCCCAACAGAAGAATTTTTGGAAGGCTTGTGAACAGTTATTGAAGATCAAACTGGAACTCGCACAGATCTCCTTACAGAAGGCTGAAGATGAAGAATCAGACGACTACGATGAATATGGTCACTCCAAAAATGAGTACGTCCGATCCTGGCTGGAAGATTCCGCAGTCAAACAGCAGCCAACTCAAGAGTCAACCACCGGAGGGGAAGCCTCACCTATCGAAACAGTACCAAAGTCAACCCCGGAAGTCGTTGACCTCAGTGAGCCGCAACAGGAGCTCTCACCTCAGAATCCTAAACCAGCAGATGTACTCAAGGATCCCATGCCACAGAAGCTCATTACGGAACCCACCACCAATGAAGACAGGGGGCTCCGACCATTTATAGCAGAGCTCACATCCGCAATCGCCGCACTCGAAGACAAATCGAAACCAAAAAGTGCACCGCTATCGTGTTGCCAATTTTAGAAACCCTCGGAATTCGATGCCTTACCTTAATAAGGAAAGATTATTTATTTCACGTTCCCTGTTACCCAATCATTACCAGTTTCAATTTAAGAGAACACAAATAATCGATGACCATAAACAAATGCAGGGATACAGCTAATATAGGCCTTCGACCAAGGTGCATGCGTAAAATATACATATTTGATGATCTTCATGCTATCCGAGTCTGGTCGTACAGGCATGGTATCTCGGTAAATCCGTTGAAATGCAAAGCAATGATATATATATATATATATATATATTATGTGTATTTATATAACGTAATTAGGTAATTTTGTATTGTGTAATGTATTTAGTATAGTTGAACTGTTTTTATTTTTAAGTTATGTTTTATTATTGTCCTTAATTTGCACCTGTTATTTATTCCATTTTTCGTCGGGTTGACCGGTAGAGAATGCCATAGGGCATTAAGTCCGCCATTTGTAACCCCTAGCTGGTGTGTTGCAATAAAGGATAAATAAATAAATATTTTCTCAATCAATCAGCCCGGCGGAATCTTATTAACTCCGATACGTGAAAAATAGGAATGCATGTGCTCAGATATAGGAAACTGGAATGTGTAAATAATGACGTTGAACTTACTACGTACCTTTTTTTTAGTCTGTTAAAAAGCTTGGAATAATGCTAGAAGATATAAACTCTCTAATGAAGCAATAGTCGTAAAACTTAAACAAATAAATTGTGGCTTTTAGTACAATACTGAATAAGTCACTGCATTTTGTATTCACGTAATTTGTAACAGCAGCCTTATAGGAGATGCTGCTTTCCATTTAAATTGTATAATACCACATCTTACAAATTGCTTTTATTACACAGAAAACTTCCGTTGTTTTGTCTTTATCTCTCTATTTTAATATTATTAATATTACAATTAAAAAATTTATTCCATTTGGTGATTAATTTTGTATTATTTTGTTTTATTAGTGGGACTTAAGAGAATCGATCATCCCGTTTTGTCCCATGGCCTAGGTGTCATAAAATACAACTAAATATAACCCGGCATATTGTTTGGCCTTCGACAGATGACGGAATAAGCATCCATAATATATAATATATAAACATAGCATGTATAATTTACAAGAAATAAAATACCCACATAATGACGGAGTGAATGAGTGGCGGAGAGAAACTTCAAAAGTTTAAGACGTCTGGTACTGTGAGCACAAGTCCGCCTAATAAGCGTGACGATTATGATATTTTATTTTATAAAACTGAAGTGACAAACGAACTTGCAGCCAACTTGACGGTAAAAAGCAACTTTAGGCTATAGACGGACAACTGTAACCTGTTTCAAACAAAGAAGTCTACATATGCATTGTGTCCTCTCAGCACTGAGATTGAATGTCTCACTGTCTTTGATTTTACTGGTTTTCTATACACATTATTCGACTGGTTCTCTATACACATTAAGGACCACGCTCTTACAGAATACCAGGGTAAAATAGCAGCTTAATGCTGTTGTGCTTGGTGAGTGTAGGGACCGGAAACCCTTTTTACTGGAAACGAGGTATTTCATCTTAGTTCTCAGGGGTGATAACGCATCTGCATTTTGATTCTTAATCGAGGGTAAATGTAGATGTCTATGGGTAACAGCATCCACTTACCGTCAGGTGGACTGTGTGCTCATTTGTCGCCATTATTCTATATAAAAAATACACTTTAGATTGGAACACAGCAGTGCACCCACTGATGCTTGGCGGCATAAATAGGTGAGAGAGTGGTACCTACCCAGGCAAAATTCTAAGCAAAAAAGGATTCTAATCATCTGGTAAAATTGTTCCTACAATGGAAGAGGCCTTTATTCAGCTGTGGGCTGTTATGGTCTGTTAAAAAAGAGTACTTTGAAGTTAGACTAATTTGAAACTAATAAAAAAGCAAAAAAAGGTATTATTGGGTAATTTTATTGATTGTAATACTATTAAAGCCCTTTAAAATAATGTTATATATTTAAAATATAATCTTATGTAAAAAGTTCCAACGCTTCAAATTACAAATATTACTTTATAAAACAGATAATACCCACCCTACATATATGGAAATGGCTTTTGTATATTTACATTTCAAAATCTATATACCTTTAAATAAAAATTTATAGTCTGTCTATAATGTCGAGATAACTGTCTTTTTCAGTATTTGATTGAACTTACTGGATTATTTGTACGCTATTAAGACATGAATAGCTATTAAATAAAACGAATTTTTACGGATTTTATCGCGTTTAATTTAACTTTTTAATTCCCGACGTTTCGGGCGCCTTACAGCACCCATGGTCACGGGGGTACTGAGGTGTTTGACGTCCCGATGTCATAGTTAGCCCGGCTACCTTCAGTTATTGAATATTAATTTTTGGTCCGATCTACGCAGAATGAGCTTACAGTATCTTGAAGTCTTGCAGTGGTATGCTTGGGTTTGGATTTTATTTTATTAATAATAGGATCCCAAGCAGATGGCAGCACCCATCCATCTTCTCTATTGAAATTATGATCGTCTATCAAATCTAATGTAATGGCGGGGACGATCATGAACATGTACACACACTGCCGACTTCCCGGAACGTCGGTGCTTCAAGTCAGCTATATGTTCTTTTACGCGGGTTTTTATAGATGTTTTTGTTTGTCCTATGTAAGAGAGACCTATTCACAATCCAGCTTGTATACTCCTGCATCTTGTAGAGGGATATGACACTTGACGCATGGTAAAAATTGACTAATCTTCTTCAGCGGCTTGAAGTATGTTTTAATGAAAGCTCGCTTCAAGATGTAGCCATCCTTGTCTGTGAGTCCTCTGACATAGGGTAGTATAGCAGGCACAAGCTCGACTGTGGCCGGCTTCACTCGGTCACTGTGATGTAGGCGTGGAACCTGAAGCTTGTTGTCTTGCAATACTTGCTCGACGTGCTGAAGCGTGGCGGCCAGATGTTTTCTGTCATAGATCCCTCGTGCTCTCTGAAACAAAAATTTTCTCACGGTAGCTAACTGTGATGGATGATGGTGCGATTCACTATTTAAATAGCAGTTGGTATGGGTTTTTTTCCTATACACAGTGTGACCAATAGTGTTATCAGGATTTCGGATGACTAAAACATCTAGGAAAGCTAAAGAATTTTTTGCCTCTAACTCATGACATTGGGCCGTCAAAGACCTGAGGTGTCCCCACCGTGACCATGGGTGCTGTAAGGCACCCGAAACGTCGGGAATTAAAAAGTTAAATTAAACGCGATAAAATCCGTAAAAATTAGTTTCATTTAATGTGTAGTCTTCGCGTAAATATAAGAAATCATTATGAATAACCATTTTTAAAAATTTTGTCTGTCTGTCTGTCGGAGCTAATCTTTGGCAGAACCGATTGTGGTAAAATTTCACGAAGAAATAAAACATAGGCTTCCCCCAAGGTATGCCACTAAACACGGTCCTGAGCTACATGCAGCAATTTCATGCCTCATTTACCAGGTCGTCACTCCATTTAGTGGGACACCGCCCTATACTTCGCTTACGTGGCTGCCACTCGAAAAAGACAAGTTATTTTGTCGTCTTAAGCACCTTGAGATACTATCATCAACTGCTGGCTTTAAGCTGCCGTTGAACTTTTCCAAAAAAATCGCAATGTTTCACATCAACATATTATTGTAAAGGTATTTATTATTACACATATCTATTACATAATCTATACAGTGTTTGATTAATAATATTAAAGTTAAAAAGTTACAGCCTATATACGTCCCACTGCTGAGCACAGGCCTCCCCTCATTTCTGAGAGGGTTTTAGGGCAAGGAATTGTCCGCCGCGCTGCCCCAATGCGTGTTGGCGAACTTCAAATGGCCTCGAAATATTTTATTAATAATATAATTAGAATTAAATAATAAAATAATAATATAATTAATTAAATAATTTAATCAATTGTAGAATATAATTAGGTGAAAGGCCTTGTAGCTAGCGCTACAATGAATTAAGAACAATACCGCCAGTTGGTTGCCACAGCGGTACACTTCTGCTAATAAACGCTTGCTTTAAGTTTAGTATTTGGAGAAAAGGTTGCAATAAAGTACAATAATTAACGATCGATACATAGAATAATATCAACTAAACGATCTGTGAGAGATATAAAATAGTTTATTTGACCTCGTTTGAAGATATGACCGGCACAACTTTACAAGGCGCAAATTTGACCTCACATGCAATACTGTTTCCATCCAGCGCAGATTGGCCCAAATCGTCGACGACCGAGTCCTTTCTGTTCGGCTCGATTCACTGTCGCTGCGAAAAGATGATGAGATGAGAAATGGTTGCTTAATTTTTCATTTTCTATTAAAATAAACTTTAAATGTGGTAGAAGTATTATGCTGCGGCTATATCATGCTAGTGGCACAAATGGGTCGGCTCGACCGGGGAAGGATCACGATGCACGCACAAAAAACTATAAAAAATAAATATAAAATTACGTTACACAAAAACAAGATCTAAAAGTAAACGGACGAAAAAATGAAAAGGTCAAAATTTTGCCACGAATAAGCACAAAATTTATATCGACATTGTTAATTTTAAGCTATAGGCGGCAGCAAAGGATTGAAAAGCATTGGTTCGCCATACAGACTGGTGTAGGGCTGCAAAGATAATAAGGCCAAACCTGGGGCAGTGGGCTGAACTCCTTTAACCCATATAAGACAAGCGGGGTGGATGGAATAATTCCCATCCAACTACAGAGGGGTATCGATATTCTTCTTCCCTATCTGGTGAAAATCTTCAGAGCAAGTTATGCATGGGTATATATTCCGGAAAGATCGACAATCATCAAAGTTCTCTTTATACCTAAGGCTGGTGAAAGGACTACGCCTCACCAAAGTCCTTTAGACCTATAAGCCTATTTTCCTTTCTTCTCAAGACATAGGAAAAGTTTATAGATAGATTACATACATTACATTACATTAGGCGATACATCAGGCATGTAGCTTTAGCTATAAGATCCATACATTACAATCAGCATGCTTGCCGCAGAGGCAAATCTACGGAAACAGGCCTTATCAATGTTATTTTCAGGGTCTAAAAAACGCTGGAAGATAAATAAATAGCTTTTTGTGAGTTTTTAGATATTGAGTGCGCCTTCGAAAGTCACTGCTGGTTGGGGAGCCACACCACTGCTCGTTGGGGGGTTGACATCTAAAAATGTTGACTCCAAAACCACCAGGTGAGTGAAGTCTATGCTCTCAAACAGAAAGGCAAAAAAAGGCGCTGTTTCAAACTTCGTTTGAGGTTGTACAAGGTGGTGTATTGTTACCACTTCTTTGGACTCTTGCGGTTGACCAATTATTGTATAAGATGGCAGACCTTCGAATTGACACACTGGGCTATGCTGATGATCTTGTGGTCATTGCGAGGGGTTTTTGCCAAAGTATTTTATCATCAATCATACAAAAAACCCTAAACACCATGAATAACTGGGTAGGGGATAACAGTTTATCACTTAATGCTAACCCTTTAAAAAAAGATACGGTTGGACAAATTAGTCACACCGAAACTTAATGGTAAAGAAGTACCATTTTCCACTGAAGTTGAGTATACGGGCGTAACAAAACTAACGTGGAACTCTCATTTTAGCAACGTATGTCATAAAGCTACAATTGCTTAAGGTACGTGCGGTTGTATGGTTGGAAGCAACTGGGGCTTGCGTCCCAGTATGATCCTATAGCTGTACAGCAGCATAGTGAAGCCGATTTTTACCTACACCTCCATTGTCTGGTGTAATTAGGCCAATCAAAAGACGACTGCGGACGGGCTAAATAGTCTACAAAGGATAGCCTGTTTAATGGCAACTGGAGCGGTGCGATTATCGGCTGAAGCAACTCTTAATACACTTCTATGACTAACGTCCCTTGAACTTTATTTAGACAAGGAGGCGGGGCTAGTTTGTAAAGGATTAACGCCCAGGGCGGTCTGAGCTTGATTTCCTATATGCTCGACTCAATAAATGAAACACCGATCTTATACACGATCTCAGATATCGTGCGTCCACTATACACTTTTAATAAAAACACAGCCACAAATTCAAAATTAGTATGATTTTGGGTAAATTCACCTCTATCTTCCTAGCATAAACTTTCGCCATTCATCGCTGTGCAGAAATCAACCTTCAAAAACACTACGTCAACCATACTATCTATATAACATCTGATGTTCAAGCAGCACTGCTAGCGCTGAGATCAAACTTAGTGAACTCGAAGCTAGTTGGAGACTGCGTAAACCGTCTAAACGACCTGGGGTGGAACAACAGGGTTGTTTTTAGATGAGTTCCGGGCCATACGGATATTGTAGGCAATGAACTTGCCGACAAGCTCGCACGGGAGGGCTCAAAGAGTACACAATTTGGACCCGAGCCATTTTCTGTAATCTCAAAAAGCCTAGCCCGATTGACCCTTGAAACTCTTTATCTCAAAAAATCACTTGTGACCTGGTCTGATATACCAGGTTTAAAACATTCTAAAACCTTAATCCAGGCTTTTGATCGTAAATTCGCTTCAAAAGCCCTGGGATAAGGTAAAAATAAATTGCGCATTCTGGCAAGAGCCCTGACTGGAAACTTATCTTAAAAAAGCGCATGTCCATCCTGGGACTAAGCAACTCAAGGATGTGTCAATTCTGTCCCTTTACGGAAGAAACACCTCTGCACATCCTAACTGATTGTGGACCCTTAATGCGCAAACGTAACACTCATCTGGGAAACTATGTACTTCGCCCAGAAGAATTGAAAAGTTGACTGACAGAGAATGCTTTTAGCATTAAGTCCGCCTTTTGTTCCTTTACTTAATGTGTAAGGTTCAATAAAGTTTAAATAAATAAATAAATAAGAAGTGAAATTGGTCACAGCTAAGCAACTCCTGCAATTCACTGAAGACATATGGATTAGCAGTGATCACAATAGATCTTATAGGTAGCAGTGATTCTGGTATTTCTAAACTTGCCTAGCAGCTCGCACACAAAAAAAATATTGAATCGAGGCATTCCACCTTAGCCCAAGTTTGTTTGTCCCTTCAGGCTTTAAAATTATTGCAATATATGCAGAAAAATATTGAAAATATTTGATGCATAGATAAATTTTATTTTGATGTTGGCTCAGTCTATTGTTTGTTTTATAATCATTCACCACAAATAACACTTCGCAAATATTCCATTAATTGATTGTGCGGTTATGGCAATAAGAGAATTTTTCAATTACACACAGCAAACAATACCTAAATTAACAATTTCACTGTACAGTAAAAGCTGAAAAATTAACTTTTGATAAAATGCTAAATTTGACTTTAAAAAACTAAACAGAATTAAATAATTTCTAATAAATAGCTTCCAAAGTGTTTAATTCTATTTTTTTTAATTTAAAAAAAATTAAAATAAAGTTTAACTGTTTAGTTACTTCAAGTTGGCTTTGACTTATTTTTGACCCTTTTCAGTGGACTAAGGTATATCACAAGCTCAAGGTAACAAGAAGAATGTTTAATAAGGAACAACCTCAAGTAAAACTCTTAATTATTAAAATATTTTTTAATCAGTTCAAATTTGGCAAAGATATCACAAATAATTTATACATATCAAGAAATTTAAATATATCTATCTATCTTCTATACTACATAAAACTACTAACTTTCTACTAGTGTAGGCAAGGAAGATCGTGTTGCTGAGAGGCTGCCCTGTGTTACATTGAGATGGGTAGTGTTGCTGTTGGTTTGCATACTTTGCTGTTATCATGTAATTAGGTCCTTCACGCTACACCGGTGTGTGTTTGTGACGGAAACACGTTACTGTTGGTGGAACTGTAACTGGTGGAAATTGAATGTTTGGTTGCGTATGCAGGAGAGCAAGTTGAACACCTTTATTATCCTTAACAATTGGTCTCCAGAATGGTTTCTGATGGTAAGAGGTGTTTCTTACCGAGTAGTGTTCCTTTATTTAAATAATTTTGAGGATAATTTCTAACATCAGAAGTAGGAATTAAGCTTGTTTTTGTAGCTCTACATTCTAATTTATTAAAATAAGTAAATTAAACGCGATAAAATCCGTAAATATAGATTTATTCAATATGTAATATTCGCGTAAATAATTATAAGAAATCATTATTATATTTTAGTTTAGTGTAATAATCAACTAATCACTGTTCTTGCATCCTAGATGGCGCTATAGATATTTATAGAGCAAGGTATGGTTTTATTATATGCGAGTCATAATTTTTAGTAGATCAGTGAATTCAATTTTATTACCTTCACCTGATTAAGGCTATGGAAGTAGCAGATTGTTCCTGTTCTTCAGATGAATTTTCATAATTGCTCATAGGCAAAATAATCATATACCAATGTGAACTTTCATATAATATATTTACTGTGCTGTGTTAAATGAGTTGTGATATAGTGTTTATTTAATAGCTTTATCTGTTATAAGTGAAAAGATAGTGAAGAGTTCAATTAAAAAGTAAAGTTCATTCTCATATTTCTGAGATGGTTTTCTTGGAGCTTGGGATGGAAAATCCATCGCGCTGCCTTTGACGCGCTGTCCTGACGCATATATTCACTTACTTAAATTTTAAAGTTTGGATTGAGTAATAAAGTGCAAGTTATTAATTTATGTTAATGTTTGCTAAAGAAATTCTAAAATTCAAGTTAAAAATAATGATAAAATGATAAAAATGATAATGAAAAATAATGTTTTTGGTCTAAAATGAGACCAAAATCATTATTTTTAACTTGAATTTTAGAATTTTGTTTTCTATTCTCAATCTTGTTTCGATCTTTTTAGTGCCTCACTTTTAAATTGTCTTTTTTTGCAGTCGGGTTTTTGATTTTTTTAATTATTTATTTTATTTTATTTCTCACTATTTCCAACATACCCATCAATAATGTCCTTTAAGCCCAATTTTGGTCGTGGCGGCCTGTCTAATAATAATAATAAGTTCTTTATTTCCAAAAGGTAATACAACCAGATATTTGCTAAACACTTAATAAAGCTAATAATGTCTCAACGAAGACTTACCATTTACGAACCTTTCGGTAAAGAGTAATAGTGTTCTATAATACGTACGTAAGTACCAAAGCAGTACCTACATTACACTTTATATACTTTAATGACGTAGGACAGGATTATGGATCAAGAGTGTGTGCGCAAGCATTGGTTCACTTTCTATTCCTTCACGCTCTCATAGTCCGATGGGATGGGAATCCGACGGAAAATATAGAGAGATCAGACGCAGAACCTACGGTTTTACGTGCTTTCTGAGCAACAAGGATGAACCACCGCTAAAATCTTGACTCCGGGCTGCTACTGCGAATTTTTTGATAGAAAACAACTGATTTTGGTCCCGATCACACCAATTACTTAAAGGTCAAAAGACTTTCCTCGTTTGAATTTAGTTTTATTTTTCATTTGTTTGCAGGATGAGACATAATATAGATATTCTATCCAGTTCATTTTGTTAGTGTAATTAGGTACTTAATTTTGCCTATGCATTAGATTTTAGTTTTTTCATTTCAAATATTTTTAATATTAATTGCAATATGGTGCCTCATACCATAGTACTAATAATTGGTTATGGAGCTTGCTTATTTAGGGCAATCCTTTATCTGTTGTATAGGAACCAAGTGTTGGCTGGAGAAATTCGGAATTAAATTGTGAATTACGTTAATGCGGTCATTTTGTCTTTTATTTTCAATATTTTCTAGTTTTTTATAGGTTGCCTAATACATATCTTGGTTCGTTCGCGGGTCAGTCTATTATTTCGTTTGTGGGACTGTCTATTTTTTCATTCGTTAGTTTGTCTGATCGAGTGACTAACTGAATGTTTTATCCAGATTGGTGTCTTTCTAGATCTTCGCGATTAAAAATATTAATAAATAAAAAAATACCAATTCCACGCGGTCAAAGTCGCGGGCCGAGGTAGTATATGTATATAAATCAAGAAACTTGTTCGAGACCTGGATGGTGCCTACTAGTGCTAATTTAAATGCTGCCGTTGAAACATTGATTCTGTATATTTAGCAACTTTGCTAGGACCGTGTACCTAAACAATGTCTTAAAACTATATCTCGACTCAAAGATGCCTTACCTCAAACGTAACTTTATATTAGTTCTATAAGTTATTAAGCTTGATATCCATTCATCACATTGGTATAATGGTTAACCTTTCACTGTGAGTCTGACAGACCCCTCGCAATTTTCGATTTCCAGGAATCGCAAACTTTCTCGCAATCTTCGCTACCGTTGCGTTCTGCCTAGAAGGTTGCGTTACTGGTTACGAATAAGGTAATTAATATTCGAAAGTACTTATTAAACATAAGCGGTGTATACAGCAAAGTGTTTTGTTTATATCTCAGTGTTATTTTGGTATAGAATTTCTAAAAACAATTAATTAATTTCCATAATTATTAATTAATTAATATGCCATAAAACATATATAGAAAGGGTCATTATAATATAGAGAACTTAAATGGAAAGCTTTATTCCCATTTCTGATGAAGGATGTTATTATGATATATAGAGTCAAATGAAAAGGCTTTTAGTATAGAATAGAATCACTTTTATTCAATATAGTACGACTACCACCGGTTCGGATAAAACTTCTGTCCTGGGAAGAACCAGCAAGAAACCCAGCGGGACTTTTCTTTAAACAAGATTAATTTACAACATATCACTTAATACAAATTGTACCGAGATCAATTCCCTAGTTGGGAACAATAATTAATTCGTTTGCACGAATTAATTATCCAATGTGTCAAGGATGAGCTAGTAACGTAATACGACAAGTGCACCGTTCCACGCCAGAGCCAAGACTGCCCTCACGGCGGTCGCTCCATCCGTTTTATACAAGTAAAACAAGTAGCTAGACACGGGCGCCACAGCAGGTGCAATGGCGCAGGTGTGCGGTGCACGTATTGTTTACAAGAATTCTTTCTAGCAAAACCGGCGCCGCCGCACGTGCAATGGCGCAGGCACCGTCACGGCCATGCTGACATGCGTGCGTCCTCGCACGCGCTCCATCACAATCTTATTTATCTGTAGACAAAAACATGGTTCGATTATCCTGACAAAAACCATATATGTTTACACATTCAGCAACATGTTCTGGTCCGTTCTATAATGACCCTGCAGATATTAACAATCAGCTCTGGTCCGGTCTATATCGACCCTTCAGCCAATTAGTATTGAACTGGTTCCTTTGAACCCTGCAACACTAATCAGTTTTGGTCCGGCAATATGCCCTTCAAAACTTTTCTCTTTTTTTTTAATAGAATCATTCTTTTTTCTAATGTCTCTCTTGTTTTTCAAGTACTGTTTATGCTAATCCGGAATCACTATTCCCTATAGCCATATCATTGGACCGGCACAAAGCCCTGCAATAATAGTAAGAACCTTTTTTTTCTTACTCTTTTTTTTTTCAATTCAGTATAGAGTTCAATTACAGTTCGACCATACCGCAAACATGTCGCTGTCACAATCACATAGTACCATTACGTGAGGAACGTAGTGACATGATAATACCAAAGTATGCAAACCAACAGCAACACGGCACATCCCAGTGTAACACAGACCAGCCTCCCAGCAACACAATCTTCCTTTCCTGCACTAGAAGAATTACTCCGCTAGAGTGATGCAACCTCTCTATATTTTATAGACGCGCAGACACAACCACCTTCTACTGTCGCACGTCCTCGTGCAGTTGGCAGTAAACAGCATACGGTCTATCGGTTATCACTACCTGCTAACAGATATTAACACTTGTTACATAGTACAATGCTCGACCATCCCAGACTTCATTTTGGCCATGGACGCGCCTATACGGCCAACTCCAGACAAACGCGCTGCGGTTCCGCTGCGTTCGCGCCACACTCCCGCCAGCGAGCCGTCGCGCCGTACTGGCCGCCAGCAAATCGTCGTCCTGCTTTACAAACATAAAAATTAAAAGAATTGGAGATAAATGTGTTGCGAACCATAGAATGTCGAGCTTCCAAAGTTTACCACACATTCTCTTTAGAAACTACAACTGCATTACATGGCACTCGCAAATCATTGCAAAATATCACAAATTGCAAAAACGGCATCACACAAATTGTAACAATCATTTAGTCGTCCGATACTCAAAGCATGAGCAGGGCGTTCATGACCCCCTTCTCAACCTATAGAAGTCACTTGAACTATGGAACGGACGTCCGTAACCTTTCATCCACATACCAGAAATCGTACAATATTCCTTGGACTAGGCGTGCGCGGCCTTTCGACATTATCAATTTTTTGAACGTGAAACGAAACACATGATTTGCATACTAACAATTATAACACAAAGAGGATTAGAGATTTACTTACACGCAAGCGTCTGAACTCTAAATATGTTCGTGTTCGACTAATTACCTGTTGCCTCGAGTTTAGTAGTTAAAATTATTTCACTAGAGATGTATCACTATCGACTGGCTCTAAATGATGATCAATTTTTTTCATCAACCGCTGTCACGACATTCTCCTCGTCGATAATTGCCGCAGCGACCTCCATCAATCCCCTGACATCTAACGCCATTCATGTCGACCACACAACATTCGGAGCAAACTTCAACACTGATCAACATATCAGAACACAAAAATGCCACATATTATTTTCAATTCATAGCACGTTAAAGTTAATCCTTTATTTTGGTACATCGCTTAAACTTTTCGAACTTCAAAATGTAGCCCATGCAAATTATATTTCGCATGAACTGTCAAATTATAACAAAACTCGAACAATTTAAGTTTTCACTAAATCTAAACTAAAACACATCTAGAAAGCTCCAACATTTGTCAACGTTTATTTAGGTACGTTTAGAAATAATGAAGGTACTTTTATTATTAATCGAACAAAATGATTTAACTTTTGGCTTAAAACATTTCACTTTAATTTTTTTTACTATCATTTTAATGATACGTTAACGTCGTAAATAGGACAGCAAATTTCATTGCGAAATTTAACATAAAAACAAAGCTATTAACGCAAAATGCATTAAAGTCTTTCACAAACGTCATAATCCTCATACTATTCGAAGATTATATGTGGGCAATAACGGGACTTTATCCCACTTCTGATGTAGAAAGGTCATTATAATATAAAGAACTTAAATGGAAAGCTTTATTCCCATTCCTGATGAAGGATGTTATTATGATAAATATAAAGTCAAATGAAAAGGTTTTTAGAATAGAACAGGATCACTTTTATTCAATATAATATGACTACCACCGGTTCGGATAAATCCTCTGTCCTGGGAAGAACCAGCAAGAAACCCAGCGGGACTTTTCTTTTAAACAAGATAAATTTACAATATATCACTTAATACAAATTGTACCGAGATCAATTCCCTAGTTGGGAACAATAATTAATTCGTTTGCACGAATTAATTATCCAATGTGTCAAGGATGAGCTAGTAACGTAATACGACAAGTGCACCGTTCCACGCCAGAGCCAAGACTGCCCTCACGGCGGTCGCTCCATCCGTTTTATACAAGTAAAACAAGTAGCTAGACACGGGCGCCACAGCAGGTGCAATGGCGCAGGTGTGCGGTGCACGTATTGTTTACAAGAATTCTTTCTAGCAAAACCGGCGCCGCCGCACGTGCAATGGCGCAGGCACCGTCACGGCCATGCTGACATGCGTGCGTCCTCGCACGCGCTCCATCACAATCTTATTTATCTGTAGACAAAAAAAACATGGTTCGATTATCCTGACAAAAACCATATATGTTTACACATTCAGCAACATGTTCTGGTCCGTTCTATAATGACCCTGCAGATATTAACAATCAGCTCTGGTCCGGTCTATATCGACCCTTCAGCCAATTAGTATTGAACTGGTTCCTTTGAACCCTGCAACACTAATCAGTTTTGGTCCGGCAATATGCCCTTCAAAACTTTTCTCTTTTTTTTTAATAGAATCATTCTTTTTTCTAATGTCTCTCTTGTTTTTCAAGTACTGTTTATGCTAATCCGGAATCACTATTCCCTATAGCCATATCATTGGACCGGCACAAAGCCCTGCAATAATAGTAAGAACCTTTTTTCATACTTTTTTTCAATTCAGTATAGAGTTCAATTACAGTTCGACCATACCGCAAACATGTCGCTGTCACAATCACATAGTACCATTACGTGAGGAACGTAGTGACATGATAATACCAAAGTATGCAAACCAACAGCAACACGGCACATCCCAGTGTAACACAGACCAGCCTCCCAGCAACACAATCTTCCTTTCCTGCACTAGAAGAATTACTCCGCTAGAGTGATGCAACTCTCTATATTTTATAGACGCGCAGACACAACCACCTTCTACTGTCGCACGTCCTCGTGCAGTTGGCAGTAAACAGCATACGGTCTATCGGTTATCACTACCTGCTAACAGATATTAACACTTGTTACATAGTACAATGCTCGACCATCCCAGACTTCATTTTGGCCATGGACGCGCCTATACGGCCAACTCCAGACAAACGCGCTGCGGTTCCGCTGCGTTCGCGCCACACTCCCGCCAGCGAGCCGTCGCGCCGTACTGGCCGCCAGCAAATCGTCGTCCTGCTTTACAAACATAAAAATTAAAAGAATTGGAGATAAATGTATTGCGAAC
This sequence comes from Parnassius orleans, assembly GCA_029286625.1. NCBI lineage: Eukaryota > Metazoa > Arthropoda > Insecta > Lepidoptera > Papilionidae > Parnassius > Parnassius orleans. The sequence continues at coordinate 430,482 of JAGSMP010000142.1, forward strand.
CATAGAATGTCGAGCTTCCAAAGTTTACCACACATTCTCTTTAGAAACTACAACTGTATTACATGGCACTCGCAAATCATTGCAAAATATCACAAATTGCAAAAACGGCATCACACAAATTGTAACAATCATTTAGTCGTCCGATACTCAAAGCATGAGCAGGGCGTTCATGACCCCCTTCTCAACCTATAGAAGTCACTTGAACTATGGAACGGACGTCCGTAACCCTTTCATCCACATACCAGAAATCGTACAATATTCCTTGGACTAGGCGTGCGCGGCCCTTTCGACATTATCAATTTTTTTGAACGTGAAACGAAACACATGATTTGCATACTAACAATTATAACACAAAGAGGATTAGAGATTTACTTACACGCAAGCGTCTGAACTCTAAATATGTTCGTGTTCGACTAATTACCTGTTGCCTCGAGTTTAGTAGTTAAAATTATTTCACTAGAGATGTATCACTATCGACTGGCTCTAAATGATGATCAATTTTTTTTTCATCAACCGCTGTCACGACATTCTCCTCGTCGATAATTGCCGCAGCGACCTCCATCAATCCCCTGACATCTAACGCCATTCATGTCGACCACACAACATTCGGAGCAAACTTCAACACTGATCAACATATCAGAACACAAAAATGCCACATATTATTTTCAATTCATAGCACGTTAAAGTTAATCCTTTATTTTGGTACATCGCTTAAACTTTTCGAACTTCAAAATGTAGCCCATGCAAATTATATTTCGCATGAACTGTCAAATTATAACAAAACTCGAACAATTTAAGTTTTCACTAAATCTAAACTAAAACACATCTAGAAAGCCTCCAACATTTGTCAACGTTTATTTAGGTACGTTTAGAAATAATGAAGGTACTTTTATTATTAATCGAACAAAATGATTTAACTTTTGGCTTAAAACATTTCACTTTAATTTTTTTTACTATCATTTTAATGATACGTTAACGTCGTAAATAGGACAGCAAATTTCATTGCGAAATTTAACATAAAAACAAAGCTATTAACGCAAAATGCATTAAAGTCTTTCACAAACGTCATAATCCTCATACTATTCGAAGATTATATGTGGGCAATAACGGGACTTTATCCCACTTCTGATGTAGAAAGGTCATTAGAATATAGAGAACTTAAATGGAAAGCTTTATTCCCATTTCTGATGAAGGATGTTATTATGATATATAGAGTCAAATGAAAAGGCTTTTAGAATAGAATAGAATCACTTTTATTCAATATAGTATGACTACCACCGATTCGGATAAAACTTCTGTCCTGGGAAGAACCAGTAAGAAACCCAGCGGGCCTTTTCTTTTAAACAAGATTTTTTTAACAAGATTAAGACACGGGCGCCAACGCAGGTGCAATGGCACAGGTGTGCGGTGCACATGTTGTTTACAAGAATTCTGTCTAGCAACGCGCCGCCGCACGTGCGATGGCGCAGGCACCGTCACATACACCACAGTATTTAGTATGACAGACTGCCTTTTTTTTATAGAATAAGGGTGACAAACGAGCACACAGTCCACCTGATGATAAGTGGTTGCTGTGGCCCATAGACATCTTCATCTATCTTCGTTTGCGAATTTAAATGCAGATGCGTTGTCCGCCGTGAGGACTAAGATAGAATGCCTCTTTTCCAGTAAAAAGGGTCTCCGGTTCTCTACACTCACCATACGAAACACAGCAGCATTAAGCTGCTATTTTACGCTGGTATTCTGTGAGAGCGTGGTCCTTCCCCGGTCGAGCCGACCCATTCGTGCTACAACTATACTATTAATATAGATGCAGCATGGCTCTACCACGTAAAAATAAAGTATTAAATATTCGAAGATCCTTCTTTCGAACACCAAGTCAATGTTTGTTACTTTCGACAAATCTTATAACGAGGATGAAATTGTGTAAGAGTGTCTGTCTCATTGATCTAGTTGGTCGTAAACTCGACTGCTGATCGCTCATGTGGTCCTGGATTCGAATCTCGGATCGAACCAAAAATCAGTTATTGGGTTTAGCAGCACATATTCAGGAAGCTAGCGGTGTTTCACCCCCGTGCCTCGGAAAACATGGTAGTCTTGCGCGATATCTCTTTCCGGTCGAGTCGGATTACCGTCTCATCGGACTATGGGAGTAAGGGAATAGATATTGTACTTGTGCTTGCGCATAGGTACACTTGGGCACTATAATCCTGTGCTTTGCAAATGTTTAGTTTCAAGCGGGTGGGCAACCGCAGTTTGTTTGCTTTTAGTCGTTATGAGGGAGACACTGTAGCCCATTTCCTGATTTGTTTGTTCAGAGGGCATTGTGTGTTCAGAAGGTAACAACTCTGTCGCCTCTTACGACACCCACGGGATGATATGGGTTAGTATATATTCTTACACCGCTACTACATGGTTAACTTTAGGTAATAAATCTCCAATGATATTTTGAAACAGAAAAAATCTCTATCTCGATACTCAACCGAGTTTAGAAATTCTCAATCATCTTTGAATTATCTTGCTCGACTTGTTACTTAGATACAGATAGGGTCTTCGAACAATACTTCTACGCTAGTCTGCTTTTAGACATCGATAATGCATACAATAATGTGTGTATTGAACAAATCGTTAGAATTCTCGATTAATTGGTATTAATATTTTATACTTATAAATTAATTAATTATTAATTTAATATTCTTCATAATTAATCATATTTGATTATTTCTATGTGAAATATCCAGTAATAAAACTTTTGCAAAACATTACGATATATCGATATTTATTATGCGATATATATCAATATCAGGAAGATGCTGCTGCCCATCACCTGTTTCGACTTTCCTCTGTCGCTTCTTACACACCCACGGGATGATATGGGGTAGTGGATATTCTTACACCGCTACTACACTACTTGAAACAGGTGATGGGCAGCAGCATCTTCCTGATAACAACTCAAAATAATAAAAAACTGCGGTTGCCAATCCGTCTGCCAAGTGTGGCAGCGATAGGAAAACCCTCCTATGAGGTAATCTATGGGGGAGGCCTATGTTCATCAGCGGACTTTTATAGGCTGTAATAGATGGATGGATGGATATATCGATGCTGGTTAAAAATATCGATACGATATATATCGATATACTTTTTTTACTTGGCCATCAATAGCTGGGCGAACTAATAACATTAGTTTCTAAACATGTAGGCTAGGGATGGGAACCATCAACTCTGTCTAAATCTCTCTAGGACAGGTTTAAATAAAATACGCACAAATATTTGGAGGAAAATATTCTATTCATAATTGCTGTATTTGTTTTATGGTACTTAAATTAGTATAAAAATAAATATTTTAATTTATGTTAAATTTTGTTTCGGTATCTTTGCATAATATGTCAGATTTTGCTGTCATTGCCGTTGGACATCAATAAAAATTTCTAAAAATAAAATAAGTTATTCATCTAAGTCACATCTACCTTGTTACTGTGTAATAAAGTAAGTGTACCGTGGTACTTATAACATAGCCACATAGCTAAGGTAAGGAAGGTAATTAAAACATCGACTACTGAAATTAAGCCCAATACTTAATCTAAAATGCATATATAGAGTCACGTTATAAGTCGTTCAATGTTCCAAGTAGTTATCCAACTTTATAAACGTGATAGTCACGATGATTTTTCATTGTGACTTTTTAGTAACTGGAACGACACATTTTAAATAGCACTTTTTACGCAAGAAAGTAAACTGAGATCAGTCCATCTTGTTTTTCGCCAAATAAGTGAATAGTAAAACAAACCAAGAGGTCCGTGATTTAAAATTTCTCGCAGCTTTTTATAGAAAAGCATGACCTCATCATCAAATGATAGTTAAACATTTAGCCATCTAATAAAATTTTAAGTGAGCCAGTCTTATATTAATGGTGATATTTGGATATTGGAAATAGTCTATTAAATATTTTATAATACAAATTGACCGTGTGTATGAATTTTATAAGTCTATTTTATTTTTGATGAAAATTATTATTGCAGATAAAATACTTTTCACATTTATTTTAGTCTCGAATTAAATTAAACAAAATAAAAATTTTAACTTTTTAAGAAGTCCCATCGGTAGCCTTCGTTTTACATAGAAATCTTGTAATGCCGTGCATTTCTTTTAATATGAACTTAGTCGTATTTCTTTGAAGCTGACAAGGTTTGTTTTATCCAAAACTAAGAATGTTGCTGATGAGAAGACGTAAAAAGTAGGTAGGATAGGTTTCGCTTTTTCAAAATGTCCCGTTAATAGCTCTTTACAAATGATCTTCAATTGTAAAACACCGACTTAAAATCAAATAATTGTCGGTAATTAAAAATAACAAAACATTTGTAAATACTTGCTTTAAAACATTTAACCGTAATAAAATAGAACAAGGTAGTCTTCGGCATGAAAGTAAAAATAAATATTTTTGATTATTTTTGCAATATCTTAACAGCCGGGTCAGCGCGCGATTCCGATCCGTCTAGAGACGCTAAATTTCAGCGAGCACTGTTAAATTCAATAGGAGTGATAGAAAAAAAGCTACTTGGTATAGAAGGGCAAAATAAATGATTTAAATTAAAGTAAAATCACTTTATTAAAACGCCGTCTAGAATACGCTCCATTGTAAGTACATTTTTTTCGATAACGATGTGAAATCACAAAACGATCCCCATGCAGATCATATGTGGCTCTATTCAGCCTCTTAATATGGACATATCTCGGGATTCAGAGATTTTAAAAGTTTTTATGCGCAGATACTAAACGATATGATATAATATTATTACTGTACCGTGTGAGAAAACCTTTATTCTTATATACATACATATTCCCATCACACGTAATACATTTTTATCGTTGGTTAGAAAAATAATATCTACATGAAAACTTTCACAGGCTAAATTTCTTTTTTTTAATATTCTTAGCCAGGGCTTAACTACAATCTCACATGATGATAAGTGGTTATGTAGCCTAAGATGGTGAAGCGCACTGACTTAACAAAAGCCTATTCACTCTTCCCCACAGAACACAATTACTCTCTACCAAGAGAAGAACGCCAACTTCATACTAAAAAACGGAAACACGTTTTTATGAGTGTACACTAAAAGCGCTACGGTGGGCGCCCATATAAAACTTTTTAGCGGGAATTTCAAACCTTTGTATTTAGTAATTTTGAACTTTTTATTTAAGGCATATTCGAGTAATTTTGGCTCAAGCATCACAAACCACATTCCCATACATTTGAGAGGTTGCACCAAAATTACTCGAATATACTTTAGATTAGTATGTGAGATAAAATAAAACTATAAATAAGTATAGTTATGTAATTTTATTTTCTGGAAGACAGAATGTTTTATAAACTATGCATTATTATTGATGTTTTTTATTGCTTTTGCAAATAATATTTCCACGCTTGTTACTGATATATTACACATGTTATTGTCAGAGAGTTATTCTTCACAGAACATTAACGTAAATTTAAATCAGCAAAATTCTCATGGTGATAACTTAACTCAGCCGAAATACGTGATCTGAAACAGATACAATTCGAGTCAATATAGTAATAATCCCTACAAATAACGGTCAATAAATTCAAAATGTTTTATAGACTTACCACAATATTGTTATAAGTTTTTCTTTTCCTATTATAGGAAACCTGCAGAAAGTGATCAGATGATTTTGTGCTTTTTATTTGCACAACACTTAACTTACTTTCGATGATGATCACACATCTTGCATAAAATTTTGAAATAATGAATTCATTTATAGTCAATATCTTATACAGAGTTAACATCTCACAAAAAATATTTACTGTATATTCACGATGATATTATGACTGTGTATTCGCCTACAAACAAAAATGAAGTATTCTTAGCCCATAATAACTGAATTTAAGCGAAAATCAATAATAAATATTAAAATCTAAACCTATGAAATAAATTTGAATAAATTTCAGAAAATATTTTCAATATGAAAGACGTTGACAAACAAATGTAATTTTTTTTCTTCTATTAATTCATGGCTTCTTTTGATAAAATTCTGCTAATATTTAATAATTTAATTTTAATCAATTAATAGGTAAATTAATTGTGCAAATCTCAGAGTAATATGTATGTAATTATACTTTAAAGAGCAAACCAAAAAAGTAACACAGAATTAACATTTTTAGTTTCTTCCGATATAATATGAATTTTTGTATCTAATTTTTAAAATGACAATCTAAAACAACACGAAGGAAAGAAAACAGCGATATTTTTTCTCGCTTTATTTTTACAAGCCCAACATAACATTGACAAAATCATGATTGTGTGCAGATTTTTCAGCTTTCATACAAAGTTGCATCACCTTGCTCTTGCCTAATAGTAGTAGGTAAGTATTATTTGCGACCCATTTGTGTGTGTGTGTGTGTGTGTGTGTGTGTGTGTGTGTGTGTTTGTGTGTGTGTGTGTGTGTGAGTGAGAAAAGCGTATGAGAATACGTGAAGAGAAATAAAGATTGAGTATTCATAGTAAGTACATTTGGCTTCATTATCATCATCACAGCCCTTCACAAGACCTATATATAGATATAGATATAGGCCTTCTCAAGGAATACCACAAAGCATGGTCCTAAGCTACCTGCATCTATCAACTTCCCGCATATCTAACCATGTCGTTCCTCCATATAGTGAGAGGCTGCCCTGCACTTCGCTTACCGGTACGAGGTTGGCACTCGAAAACCTTTCTTCCTATTGTTTATAGGTTTTCCAAGCTATATGGCCAGTTCGTTGTCATTTCACTTCAATAATCCGTTGGGTTATGTCAGTTACTCTGGTTCTACTGAGGATATCCTCATTTCTAACTTTATCATGCAGAGAAACCTTTTTCCAACATAAATTTTTTATACTTCTCAGATGATGGTTTGTCTAACATTTAAAGAAAACATAAACCCAAGAATGTCTTTATATAGCACTTAGGGAAGCACCATTTTTATTTAATTTAAATTGTTTGATTTAATTTTATAATAGTGTACCTAAATATAAGCATCTGTATCTAGATTTCCCTCCCCAATAATGTTCTATTAAAGTCATACTCATAAAAACAGCGTTTTATTGTAATGTATAATTATAAAAGTCAATATCACCTAATTAATAAAAATATGCAACTATAAAATTACATAAGTATTACAAACTATCGAAATCTAAGTAAAAAGAGTATGTTGGTCATTCCACATCAAAATTATATAAAAATGCATTTTTCTATTTATCTAATCAACGTCGCCGCGAAAATTTCTTCTTCTTTGGGGACTTTAAAAATTAATTTATTTAGAAAATAATATTTACAGTTACCAATGTACAGATATTAAGTAAATTAAGTATTTCCATTCATAAAAATATTTATAATTGAGTATAAGCTCTTAAAAAACTAAAATATATTTGAACGAAGTCGGTCCAACACCGACGCGCGGTCCATCCTCGACGATGTCCGAAAACGAACTGCGACTGAACTCGCAGGGGATTACAGGGCGACGGAGCAGGCACGCTCGCGCGAATATATTCAATTTCGGGGAAGAATGATATTTTCTCGAGTAAAACGGGGAATATTAATAAACCTCACATAAAATATTAATATTTTTAAGACCTTTTTTTTAGTGTAAAAACTATTTAAAGAGCTTGTGCCGTTTTGGAGAAATTTTGCAAAATATGACAAAGATAGGTACTCTTTGGGGATTTTTTTCCTAATAAGTGGTTGACAGAAATACAATTTTGTTCAATTAAAAACATTTATTAAATCCTCTTCTGTCACCCTGTATTTTTTCTTTGCGCATTAAATGAACAGTTATTTTGATTTTTTTACTTAAATATCCAAGAATTTAGGCATTTCAACCGCACTTAAAGCCTTAATATCAGATGACCCAAAAACCTCAGTAAATAAAATAAACACATACTTTGTTAACGTAGGACAAAACTTAGCTAAATTAATCACTACGAGTTAATGTATAAAAATAAATCATGTAATTTAGCTATAACCAGTGGTAAGTTTCAGTGGAGATAAAAAAAGTTTAAACAATTATAGACCGATTTCTTTACACCCAGCAATATTTTAAATCTTAGAGCGCTTAATTAATACAAGAATTACTGATTATCTAGAAAGTAATAAATTATTATCATAATACCAATAAGTCAACAACACACGCTGTACATGAACTGACTGATTTTGTCGTAAAATATCTTGATAAGAAACAAAAAGTCTTCGTGATATATTTAGACCTAGCAAAAGCAGTCGTCACCGCCTCCATTCCGTTGCTTGTAAATAAATTTGAATATATGGGAATGAGAGGTATACCATTTGATCTTATAAGAGACTACCTAACAAATAGAATGCAATAAGTTAGGGTGTCATAAATGATAAATCATGTTTGTGAAGCTCTGACCATATTATTTGGCGTACGACATGGAAGTGTACTGGGTCCTACACTGTTTTAACATATATTAACGATCTCCTTAATATTAAAATTATACAACGTAAGATCTTAAGTTTTGCTGACGATACAGCTCTTCTCTTTCATGCAAATACGTGGCAAGAAATATATGAAAATGCTCAAGATGGATAAAATAAAGTATCTGACTGGTTAATAAACAAACTTTTAACACTAAATATACAAAAGACTAAATATATGCCTTTTACAATGCAATCAACCAATGGCATTAACTCTCAATATTCATTAAGAGCACATACATGTTCAAATCTTAAAACGACTCAATGTCATTGCACTGCTATTGAGCGAGTAGATAATATTAAATATCTTGGAGTAATTATAGATTACAAACTCTGTTTCCAAATCCACATAGACATGTTAACAGCTAGAGTAAGAAAGTAAATACACATTTTTTAAACCTTAGGGACATTCATTAAAAGCCATCAAAATACTTTACTTTGCCTTATGTCAATCAATTATCACATACTGCATAACATCCTGGGGCGGTACTGATCGAACAAGAATAATAAAATAGGAATTAAACAGAGAGAGCTAAACTAAAAGTATCCACCTCACTTCCCTTTCTTTAGCCTATTGTAGACTTATACAAGCGTTGGAAAGTTCTATCCATCTGGCAGTTCTTTATTCTACAATATATCATTAAAAACACTACCTCCTGCAGTATAATAATTTTTTTACTCTCCATTGACATATGCGGCATTACCAATACTCGTGATAAAACGCCTCCTTTACGTTCACATATGTACCTACCTACGCATACATGCTCGTCAGTTAAGGGTACTTAACAAAACATACTTTGTATAATAATAATTACGGAGTAATAACACTTTTGGTCACTCTTCCCGCCAAGTTTTCCCGAAAAAGTCATGATGTATAGTGTGTCATGACACAGAAAAATCATTTAAGTTATCTATTTGATTACACACAGTGATCACAATGACACAATGACTAGCAACAAACTGTTACTAAATCTTCATCAGTTCTTGTGATACGATCTACTGTCGAGACAACGACTATCAGGTCGTTCCAAGTCGACCAACAGTAGTCTCTACGAGACAAAGGCCTTCCACCACACCATCAGATGTTCATCGCTCCTGAATGACTCACAAGTAAACGTAGTTACAACTACGCACCAATTCTTGCAATGCGACTAAATAGTAATAACAAGTGACTAAGATTATAAACGCTTGAAAATACCTCCGGCAACTTCTTCAATACTTAATTCTACTTCAACTTGATCAATTCAAAGGAAACTTTCATAAAATGAAATTTCCAAGAGCCATAACTTTTTTAATCGTTCGTTACGCAACAAATGTGTACTACCTACACTTCATTTTATTTTTACGAGCACTAATCTCTATGTTCAGTCATCCCCGTTACATCTCAACGACGACTTAACTAGACCTCTACCAAAACCACACGCGCACCGCACCCACTCTTTGAGCTACGGCTACGGTATGGCTGTTGACATATTCATAACACAAAATAAAATGAAGTAAGCAACTCTACAATTTAACAGGGTCATTAAACACCCAAATAGACTCGGGTTAGTCAAATGAAATAAGCTTGGCTTTCAGGCATTTCTCTCAGCCAATTAAAAAGTTAATCACTTGTTACTACAACATATTTTTTTCAAAGCAATATTTAAGACAAATTTACTTCCCTGACCCATCAAATATCGGTCCACAGTAGCGTTAAATAATCTGCCCACGGCGTCCCACGCCGAACACATACTTCTATTCAAGAACGATCGGCAGATTATATGTAGGTGAAAGAGGAACTTTATCCCACTTCTGATGTAGGCGAAAGAGGATCATCCCAGATGCACTTATGATGGATGGCGCAATATATATATATATATATATATATATATATATATATATGTCAAAATCGTCAATAACTCTTTTTTTTGGACGGCCAGGTCTAGACCCTTTTCCTTTGCTTGGGGTCTGCCATACGCCTTAATTCATCTGTCCTTCCTTTTTAACCTTCGTTATAGCTACACGAGAAAGACCTAAAAAGATATTTTACCATACAATATTATGTAAATATAAAAATTGTAAGTATCAAAATATTTTAGTGGAACTACGAATCCAGTCATCAGTCAGTTGTCAGTTGCAGTATCCGATTTTATAAAGTAACTAAAAAATGCCATGTAAACACATTTAATCGACAAACTATAAAGTACAAGATTTTAATCGTTTTAATGTTAATAAACTCCTTTGCAGTACACATGCCAAAATCTAACGCCTTAAATGCCCTCGCTATGATATTGTTAACATGGGTATTGAATAATAACTTAGAGTCGTGGATAATCCCTAGATCACGTACAACAGATTATTTTTGTAATTTCTGACCTTTAAGATGAAAGTCGATATGAACTATGTTTCGCTTGCGTGGATATTTAATAAGGGTACATTTAGATGGGTTTAGATCAAGCTTATTGATATTACAGTATTTCTCCAATCTTAATAGGACTCCCTGCAGTAATTCATCATCAGCCTAAGATGAGATTGTGGAAAATATTTTCATATCATCAGAAAAACACAGTAGGCATGATGATTTAAAGCAGGTTTCACGAAGAGAAACTGTTCTGCAGAAATTGACTGTCCTGTGTTGCACTTCCTAAATTAATACTACTTGGAATAGAGTGAGTTTTTGATTTACATTTGACATATAACCAGAAATATTTGGGATTTTATTTCTATTGACCTTGACTTCTATTGACCAGAAATATTTAGGGTTTTTGCTAATGGTTGATATGTAGTTTTTATAACACATATCTTCCAAATATTTAACACGAGTACGCAATACTTTATACGTTTCTTCATCAGATATATTACGGTTGGTCCTGAATTTACGAAGGTATTTGTATTTTTCTTTAATTGCTTTCTTTAATGCTGGGGAATACCACGTGTGGTAGGAGTCTAGTTTATTTATTTAGACGGTATGTGCTTATCTCTTAATTTCCCAAATATTTCATAAAAATATTAAATGGCATCATTAAAAGATTTCGATCAAAATTCGGTTCGCCAATCGATTTCACAAATTTTTTGATTAATTGATTGATAATCACCCCTATTATATAAAAATTAAAAAACGGAGTTATTTTAAGTGTGCTCAACTCATAAAAACTTACTTCCATTACTAACGCTCCGAGAAAGGGATCTACTGGTACCAAAGAGTCGTTACTACAATCAGACACAGCTACATCACAGTTGGACAATACAAGGTCGAATGTTTTACGATATTTATTGCTGATACCATTATAATATTGGCAAAAATTAAGCGCATTAATTTCGTCAATGAGTAATCGTTTGTCGTGTGTAATATAGTTCCTTGGTTCACAGCAATAATTACAACAGTTGGAAACGGGTATCTATTTTATGTTGCTTAAATTAAAGTCACGCACTATAAGATACTTATCCGTGGCATATTTCAAAGTTGTATTATTTAATTTAGTAAGAACATTCGATAACTGATCCGAGAAACTAAAGCTTCCATTTAAATTACATAAATATAAGGCACAAATATGCAAAAAAATAGGCATTACAATCGCTTCATATGACAGTCAAGGTGAGCCAAACATCTCCAGCACTGGAGTTAAAGGTCGGTTGAGATTCAACAGACAGCTCTTACGGCGACATACAGCATAACGACTATCAAATAACTCAGGGTTCGAAATATCATCGAGAAGCCACGTTTCAGTTATAACAATAACATCGTATTTAGACAAGGAGGTATTACGGTAAAAGTCAGATGTTATAGTATGCAAACATCGTGCATTCTGATAAAATATACTAGCTGTTCCCAGCGACTTCGCCCGCGTGGAATTTATTTCGATTGGATTTCATGGATTTTCATTTTTTTGCGCGGAACCCTAATGATTTTCCTAAAATAAAAGTAGCCTAAGTTACTCCTTATAACATCAGCTATCTGCCAGTGAAAGTCCCATCCAAATCGGTTCACAGGTTTTTGCGTGATGCGTGTTCAGACAGACGCCGTGTTAGAGTTTTATTATAGTAATAGATTTAATGAAGTGTTATTTGTGTTATTAATAAAATATGTAGCCATTATAAATAATGAATTTAAAAATAAAATAATAACAATGTATAATCAAAATCATCGTACTAGACAATATGCAAAATGTCTTAAAATAATAACTTAAATGTCTTATTTTAATTTTAACTAGAAACTCGAATATTGAATCAACATGGTAATTAATTATCACGTTAAAACAGCGCTGTAATAATAAATTAATAATTAAATAAATAGAATCAATATCATTCAACATCATAATATTGCGAAGTAGAACAACAAGAAAGCCAAGTCTAGTATTAAATAAATTGTTTAAAGTGTAATGAAAAAGCAGGTGAACACAAATAATGATGCAATAAAAAATCAACATTATTAAATTAAGCGGAATGCAGGTCTTAAAATAGCAATTTAAAAATATATTGTTTGTATTAGGGTTAATAGCATGATAAGTAAATAAGCCAACACAAAAACAAATTAATGCATAAAAACATTTTTGCATAATGGAAAAAATGTCATCAATATCATTCAATACTAAATAGGACACTTATGTCCTATTTAGTATTGAAATAGCAAAAAGCGAGCATACGGTTACCTAAAATATATGCAATAGGCGGGAAGAAACAATAATGCGTCAATCAATACATCGCACAAACAGTTACAGACAAAAACACTGAATAACAACAGCAATACATCGGCACAGCAGCGCTCGTACGCATTTCATCAATAATGTATAGTACATTAGAAGCAATTAAGCAATATAATATAATTAAACTTAGATCTTAATTAAGCAACTTATACGTTTGGAAGCAGTTTAAGCTAACTTGTTTAAATCACTATCACTGGTGATATTTATAACCCTACGTGGGTTATCTTTTTTTTAACATGAATTTTACAACAATTTACCCAAACATATTGATAAGCTTTATCTTTACAAATCGCTTTGGTTTTAGATAACAAAGCCTTAAATTATGGTGTTAAGTGGTCATTAACAAACAGCCGTTGTTCGTTACACACAAACCCAATGACATGAATTTCTTGGCTCGCGCCGCAACGACAAATTCTTCTTTTACGTAGCGGTTGATGAAATTGACAATAATAGATTTATCTTTACCAAAATATGTCGCCGCCCTCGCTATGTAATTTATTTGATGTTTCGGGAATGTGTAACCAACCTGCGTGATTATGTTATCAACTATTGAAAAACGGTTTTCACCTCTCTTAATCATTTCACCTCTCATAGAAAATTATTGTCGTGACACAACCATGATGAAACTATATAATGGTTATAGTACGTATATCGGTACGTATACATAGATCAGCTCGACCAGGAAAGAACCAAGCTGTTAAAGCATACCAGCGTCAAATAGCAGCTTAATGCTGCTGTGTTTCGTATGGTGAAATCTTAGTCCTCTGGAGTGAAAACGCATGTACTATTTGAATATTATTCAAGGATATATGAAGATATCTACACACCACATATATCCTTGATAAAAAACTGGGTTACATTATCCAATCACCATCATTGCCGTGTAGTGGTGGTTAAGAATATCCATTACCCCATATCTTCCCGTGGGTGTCGTAAAAGGCGACAGTGGGAAACAGGCAGAAGATGGGCAGCAGCATCTTCCTGATAACAGCAAGATTACAATAAAAAAACTGCGGTTGCCAAACCGCTCGCCAAGCGTGGCAACTATGGCAAATATCCCCCCATGATATGAAAGTTACGGAGAGACGGCCCCCAGTCCCCGGCGGCCCCGCTATTCCTGGCTACGGTGGCAACCATGGTAACGATGGGGCAGGGGGTGCTAAGAATCTCCGGTGGAGGTTCGGTTGCCACCTAAGACGACTCGACCTGGCAACATACAACGAACGCACCCTGAGGCCTGACGAGAAGATCCTGGAGCTGGAAGAAGAGATAGACAAGATACGCTGGCATATTATAGGATTATCCGAAGTCCGAAGAGAGGGGGAGGACACGGTAATCCTCGAATCCGGCAACTTATTCTATCACCGGGAGGGCGACCATCTGTCCCAAGGAGGTGTCGGATTTATCGTCCACAAGTCTCTCGAGTGTGTCGACGAGGGTTGCGTACCTTATAGTCAGAATCACCACACGGTATTCGTTGAAGGTCATAAGGTTTATGCACCTACTTCGGCACATCCCGATGAGGAAGTGGAGGAAATGTATGAGGATATCTCTAAAGCCATGCATTCCTCCAAAACCTAATATACGGTGTTAATGGGAGACTTCAACGCAAAACTAGGCACAAGAGAGAACGGTGAGCTGAAAGTAGGGAAATTGGGAATAGAGCAACGGAACCCAAGGGGACAACAGCTGACCGACTTAATGGAGAAAGGGGGACTCTTTATGATGAACTCTTTCTTCCAGAAGCGACTTCACAGGAAGTGGACCCGGTCGAGCCCGACGGTTCGACAAAAATAGTTGAATTTGATTTCACTATGACGACCAGACGACAAAAGTTCAGAGGAGGCCCAATTCCACCCCCAACCCCCCTCAACATGGTAGCGGAATTAAACGAAAGACTACCCCAGGAGGGTACCAGCAGCCCTGGAGAATCCCTCGCTGAGCATCCACGACCAAGCTACTCCACTCCTGAGCGTGGGTGCTCAGGCTGCCCCGCGTATTCTATGGCAAAATCGCGACTAATACTGCTTGGAGCAAGCAAGGCAATAAGACCAAGGCAACCCCTGTCACGCCTTTAACCGAGACTCAGGTGTCCTCTCCGGCTGATACTTCATACCTCTCCTACCCGGGGTACAAATTAGAACACTCCTTTGTGCCCCGGGCTGGAGTTTGCGTATACGTCAAAGAGGACATCTGTTTTCGACGCCTCGGTAGTCTTAAAGGTACATACCTGTCCATCCTATGGCTGCGCGTAGACAGTGACCAACATCCCCGCATCTACGTTTGCCTCTATAGGTCCCATAGCGGTAATGCCGAAACAGACCGACTCATCGACCACGTCCAAATGGCTACAGATTCCTTGTTATAGCAGATTCCATCCGCAGAGATCGTGATCCTTGGCAATTTTAACGCCCACCACGCCGAATGTCTCGGTTCACGTTCAACCGATCATGCGGGGTGATCTGTTTATGACTTTGCTTTGGCATATGGTCTGACACAGCTGGTTACTTCGCCTACGCAGATTCCAGATGTGGAGGATCATGCATCTTCCCTGTTGGACCTTCTGCTGACCTCTCATCCGGACGGATATCAGGTTTCCGTCGACGCTCCTTTAGGCTCGTCGGACCATTGTCTTGTCTAGAGTGTGGTGCCACTCACACTAACGTCGCGGTTGAATTCTGCATGCTGCCGCCGTGCATCCTTCTTATTCCTATCCTTTTGTTTGCTTCTCGCCGTAAGATCCCAGCGTTGTTGCTGAATCTCTTGCTGATGTGGTACTTCAGGGTATGGAACTTTTTATTCCATCCTCTCTGGTGCCCATCGGAGGCAGATCCCAGCCATGGTTTGGCCGCTCCTCTAAAATAGCATCACGCTATAAGCAGAAGTGCTACCGGGCCTAACTGACGTATCAACCTCTCGGGATGTAAATACCAACGCTCTTAACAAGAAGTATAATTCCGCCTCCAAGTCCTTCAAAAGAGTCATTGTCAAGGCAAGGTCTGAGCACATCGGCAGAAGAAAATCCCTTGGCAGGAAGCTAGTTCACCTTCCTTCGGGAACCCGTGCATTATGGTTTCTCGTCAAAGCTATCCAAGGGAACTTCTTTCACCCATCTCTTCCATCTCTGCACAGAGAGGACGACTCACTGGCCCATGACGCAAAGGAGAAAGCCGATCTGTTAGGCTCTCTCTTTGCATCCAACTTGACTCTAGATGACGGGGGGAACACACCGCCGACCATCCTGCAGTGTGAGTGCTCCATGCCGGATGTGCGGTTTACGCAGCGCTCGGTTCGCAAAGCACTCCTCCTCCGCGGTTGGAACCGGTGCCAACTCCTGCTCCGGAGTTGGCACCGGTTTTAAAGCGTCTTTTCCGGTACCCCTACTCCCAAGGCGTAGTTCCAAATTCATAGAAGACAGCTTTAGTCCACCCGATCCCTAAAAAAGGAGACCGTTCAGACCCGTCCAACTACAGGCCTATCGCCATCACCTCCTTGTTCTCCAAACTAATGGAGTCTATTATAAACTGCCAGCTCATGAGGTACCTTGAGGATCACCAGCTGATTAGTGAACGCCAAATACGGTTTTTGTGGGAGACGATCAGCTGGTGATCTTTTGGTCTACCTGATTCATAGATGGGCGGAAGCAGTAGAGTCCAAGAGCGGGAGGCATTGGCCGTTAGTTTGGACATAGTGAAAGCCTTCGATCAGGTCTGGCACAAAGCGCTTCTTTCGAAGCTCCCTTCCTATGGGCTTCCCGAGAAATTGTGCAATTGGATCACCAATATCCTTGCTGATCAGAGCATCAAGGTCGTAGTAGACGGTGCATGCTCTGATTACAAGCCTACTAATGCTGGTGTTCCAAATTGGCCTCTTAAAAGCTTGGCGTGCTCAGCAGAGCGAGACAGTATTTCATGCGGGCACATCGCTTGCAACATTACAAAGCAAAAGTTCGGCCTCACATGGAATACTGTTCTCATCTCTGGGC
Source organism: Parnassius orleans (assembly GCA_029286625.1). Lineage (NCBI taxonomy): Eukaryota > Metazoa > Arthropoda > Insecta > Lepidoptera > Papilionidae > Parnassius > Parnassius orleans. Next base: position 447,638 of record JAGSMP010000142.1, read on the forward strand.
CGGGGCACCGCAGTGCCAGCTCCTTCCACTTCACCGCATCCAGCGCAGAGCGGTTCGAAACGTCGACGGCCGAGTTCTTTCTGATCGGCTCGATACACTGGCGCTGCGTAGGGATGTTGCATCCGTTTGCATTTTCTATCGAATCTACCACGGGGAGTGCTCTAAGAAATTGTTCGGATTAATTCCAGCCGCCAAATTTCACGAACGCACATCGCGTAAAATTCACGATACAATCTTCACCATCTGGATGCATGGCGGTCCACCACTGTACGTTTTACTAGGAGTTTTCTTCCGATTTTCCGGACCGATACGACACCTTTCAAAAAGGCTAGCTACGCATCTGCAATTCCCCTAGTATTGCGGTTGTTCATGGGCGGCGGTAGTCACTTACCATCAGGTGAGCCGCATGCTCGTTTGCCCCCTCTTCTATATAAAAAAAATTCAGTGATGTCTCAGTGATCGCGAGCGTGAAAACTGGTAGCGATCACCGAATGCTTAGAGTCACACTGAACCTAAACGTTAAGTTGGAGAGATCTGGTCTAATGAAGTCAACGCTCCGTCCCCCTCGTGCTCTAATCCAAAGTTCCGAAATCTTTCAGCTCGAATTACAAAACCGTTTTCAGTGCATAGAAGACTGCAATGCAGTGGATGATATGAATGATAAGCTCGTGGAAACTGTCCATGCGGTTGGAGCTAAGTTCTGCAAGATCCGCCACAGAAGAACACAAAAAAATTCCGATCAAACTCTTAATATCATGGCTGTTAGACGGGAAATGAGGCTGCAGTCTTCAACAGATTTAACAGTATACAGCCAACTGAGCAGACAGATCTCCAAATGCATGCGTCAGGACTTACGCAACTTCAATACAGCTTGTATTCAAGAAGCGATCGAGCGGAACCAAGGCTTCGTGGTTCGTGCATGAACCGTGCATGAATTGATCGTACATACCCTTCGAGTAACGATCGACATACATACCCTTCGGCAAATTGTACAGAATACCAAAGAGTACAACCTTCTATTTTGCCTTGCGTATGTGGTATATGAGAAAGCCTTCGATTCCGTCAAAATGTAACTGTCGGTATATCGAAGTGCTGAAGTGTTTGTACAGTAGGGCTACGATGGCTATACGAGTACAGAATCAGAGTACGAAACCTATCCAACTGCAGAGAGGTGTAAGACAGGGTGACGTTATATCCCTGAAACTCTTCACCGCTGCGTTGGAGGCCATTTCAAGCTACTGGAATGGAAAGGATACGGTATCAATATCAATGGCGAGTACATCACTCACCTTCGATTTGCCGACGATATAGTCCTTATGGCAGAATCGCAGGAGGACCTAAGCACTATGCTCAATGACCTCAACAGTGTCTTCCAACGGATAGGTATTAAGATGAATATGGACAAAACAAAGATCATGTTTAATGTCCATGTCACACCTATGCCGGTAGTTGTTGCGAGCACTGAGCTCGAAGTTTTTGATGAGTATATTTACCTGGGACAAATAGTCCGATTAGGTAAGTCCAACTTTGACCGAGAGGTCAATCGACGGATTCAACTCGGCTGGGCAGTGTTCGGGAAATTACGACACATATTCTCGTCAGGTATACCTCAAGACCTGAAAGCGAGATTGTACAAGCAGTGCGTGTTGCCAGTGATGACTTATGGATCAGAGACCTTCACTGCTAGCCGTACGAGGACGCTCATGGTCACTCAGCGAGCTATGGAGAGGGCTATGCTCGAGGTTTCTCTGCGTGATAAACTTAGAAATGAGGATATCCGCAGTAGTACTAGAGTGACCAACATAGGTCAACGGATTGATAAGCTGAAGTGGCAATTGGCCGGCCATATAACTCGAAGAACCTTCAACCAGTGGGGAAAAAAGGTTCTCAAGTGGCAGCCTCGTACCGGTAGGCGATGTGTAGGGCGTCCATCTACTAGATGAAGTGACGACCTGGTAAGACATGCAGGAAGTCGATGGATGCAGGTGGCTCAGGACCGTGCTTTGTGGCATTCCTTGGGGGAGGCTCATGTCCAGCAGTGGACTTGTGAACGGCTTTAATGATGATCATGTGGACGTTGTGCTTGTTTGTAACGCTTATTCTATAAAATAAAATCCGAAAAGAAAATACATTGACATTCAATTTAAAGACACACATCGTCACTTTGTACATAGTGGGGCCCGATCGACACTCCAAGAATAGCTCTCTCCTAGAGAGGGCTATGTGGACATTTTCTGTGATAGAATACATAACGATGATATCCCCAGTGGAACCACAACATTAACCGACCGCTCTACGGATCAGTAAGCTGAAGTGGCAATGGACCGGCCATATATTCCGACGAACTGACTCACGATGTAGAACAAAGGCTATTATAGAGTGGCAGTGTCGTTAAGGCTAATGTACAATGTGAATAAGGACCTAATGCCTTTTGGTATTCTCTCCCAGTCTCTCTTGTAAGTTCAAAATAATATCGCACATACAAATTAGATAATCCAATAATGTTGTGTTCTATTTTATTGTATAGAAAAAACACAGCCAGAAGCCAATCTTCGTACAGCAGACGCGGGTTCGGCTAATTAAGAAAAGGCAAATAAAAGATTACAAAAAATATTTTCATAAATATTGAATACTTATTCAATTCAAGTTCGCTCAGCAGATATAACAAGCTTGTTGCTGAGTTAATTGGCTGTTTTATTTGTAACCACTCGCCTAAAGCCTAGGAGAAAATTTTGTATTTCTTCAAATTAAATTAAAACTTATCTACTGTTCAATTCATTCCTCTAAAGACATCGTGCATATTTTATTTATTTCATTTATAAAACATCAATGTTTTTCTAATTCATTACAGTCAAGATGACAAGTATATTTTCTCATTTCTTTAGTAAAACATCAATCATCGTCATCATCATCATATTGAATGATTTAGTAGTTTATTCTGCTGAAGACGACTAGCATAATTTATTTATTTATATAATTTGCATGCCACAAGAAATACATTATACATCAAGTGACGCCCCGTAGGCGCAAAACACTTTATAAGAGGGTAGTTTTTATTTTAAATACTAAATATTAACTACTACTTAATACCAACTACCATATTTCTTAACATTATTAGTCCAACTTATTATTTTATCTAATTATTACACATACATTTACTATTTATTCGCATCTTTAAAGAATTAACTTAAATTATAACAACTTTTATCAGTTAATAATGACTTTTTTTTATAAAAGACTTAGTGTTGTCTATATTTTTGAGGTTATTTGGAATATTATTATATATTTTAATTACCATCGTGTCATTAATCGTGTAAGTAATTTTAATTTTGAGAATAGAATATTCAATTTGTTTATTTTTATTATTTGTTTTGAGTTCGATTTTTTTTTGACAGTTTTTACAGGATCATATAGATTTGGGTGTTTTCTAACGAACTTACAATATTCTAAGAACATATATTTGTCAGTACAGTTGCCCAAGATGACTACTCCGTAAGTTAGTATAGATTACGCGTATGCATAATACGCCGAAAGAGCTGTTTTTAAGTCGGTTTCGTTTTTTAAATATATGATTGCAAATATAAATAAAGACAATTTACATGTTAATTTTTTAATGTGGGTTTTCTAATTTAGATTTGTGTCTATTTCAATACCGAGTAGTGCTGTAGAGTTGACCGTAAAGTTTTTGTAGTTATAGTTTATTTGTAGAGTTCGTTTTTGATAAGTTTTAAACTGGATTAATTTAGTTTTGCTAAAGTTCAGTTCTAAATTCTGTAATTCTAACCAATCGTGTCTTTAATTGAGTGATGATATTTCTCGTATAATTCACAAGTGTCTGTAGATGAAAGCAAGATAGACACATCGCCCGCAAAGATAATACATTCTTCTTTTAATTTTTGTGGGAGGTTGTTTATATATATATATATATATATATATATATATATATATATATATATATATATATATATATATATATATATATATATATATATATATATATATATATATATAAGAAATAGAATACAAGCTAAGACACTACCTTGAGGAATCGATCCTATAAATGGAATTTTGCTTGATCTGGCTTTTTGGATTTCTCCTGTTTTGAAGTTTTTATTCTGGATTTCAACAATTTGTGATCGATTTTCCAAATCCAATTTGAACCATTTATGAGCAATTCCGCGGATTCCAGTAGCGTAAAATTTATCTAATAGTATTTTACAATTGACTCGATCATTCATGTCTAGTAGTAGGCCTACAGCATATTTTTTACTATTAATTATGTCAAGAGCTTTTTGTATATGTTTGTATATAGCCAAAATAGTAGATCGGTTTTCCGAAAACTATTTTGGCTATCGTGAAATATGTTATATTTCTCATAACAAGAATACATTTTTTTGACCATTGCACTTTCAAATATTTTCGCTGATGTGGACAATAGCGTAATAGGAAGACAATTGTTGGGATCGGTTACAACGCCCTTTTTATGGACAGGTCCTCGGGCCAGTCGGGATCAAATCCAGTCCGAAAGAGAAGCTATGGTAAAGCGTGTGAATCTCACATTACAGGCAGTCTTTGAGTGGGGCGATACCAATCTTGTGAAATTCAACGCCTCCAAAACACAAACGTATCTCTTCACTGCAGAAAGGAGCCAGCTCACCTTGGCTCCTTCTTTCCGAACTGTATCACTGGAATACACCGACCGCCTTCAGTTGTTGGGGGTTGAGATATCCTCAAATATGAACTTTGGGCGGATCATTGAGTTCAAGGCCAAAGCAGCTGCAAGGAAGCTAGGATTCCTTGCAAATGTGCGGCGATATTTCACGCCGGGACAGCTGCTTACTTTATATAAAGCGCAAGTTTCTACGTAGAGCCATGCTACAGCTATATTTATGATATAGTTGTAGCACGTATAGGTCGGCTCGACCCGGGAAGGAACACGCTCTCACAGAATACCAGCGTAAAATAACAAATTAATGCTGTTGTGTTTCGTATGGTAAGTGTAGAGAACCGGAGACCCTTTTTACTGGAAACAAGGCTTTCCATCTTAGTCCTCAAGGCTGACAACGCATATCTGCATTTTGATTCTTAATCGAGGATAAATGTAGATGTCTAGGGGCCACAACATCAGGTGGACTGTGTGCTCGTTTGTCACCCTATTACAATAAAAAACAACAGACATTGGACAACCAGACGTTCGGCCAGTCTCCACCCTTTCGTTGTTGACTTACAACGCATTCGAACCATACGGTTTGCTGCGTCGTTCATCATGCGTAGAGCAGAGGAGTGGAATAAGTTGCCAGCATCTGTCTTTCCATCCAATTACAGTGTGGGTGTCTTCAGGGCAAGAGTGAATAGGCTTTTGTTAAGTCAGTGCGCTTCACCATCTTAGGCTACATCACTACTTACCATCAGGTGGAATTGTAGTTAAGCACTGGCTAAGAATAATATAAAAAAGGGTTTTACTAAAGATATTTTTAATGCATCTGGGAACGTACCCTCAGTGAATGATTGATTTATTAATTACGTGTATGGTATAGTTAATTCAAGTGCACAATTCTTTATTAAAATAGGTGAGATTCCGTCAATCCCAAAGCTCTTTTTATTTTTTAATTTCAGTATAAGTGTAGGTACCTCATAAGTTACCACAGGTCTTAAGAAAAATTTATTGTTTGCAATGTTGTCAATATTTATCTGTTTTTTTTTTTTAATTTGTACAGGACTTTCCTATTGATGCAAAAAACTGCTACAGACTTCGGCTCACTGACGGTGTGCTTTCTCGATTTCATTTTTTTATTATTTGCCATATTATTTGAGTTTTGTTGCCTTTTTTATGAAATCTCCTTATATTTGTACATCTTTTTAGCGGTGTATACTGTTTTCTTTAATATTTTAGTGTAGATTTTATGATAATTTTAATCCCTTTGTAAGATAAGCCTTTTTCATTACTGCTTTAATTTTATAAAGTTTTTAATGGTATACATTTGTCTAGTATGTTATGCAAAGTTTGGATACATATATTGTAATTTTCATTTACATTATTTTTGGATTCTAGTATACCATTCCTTGATATCTTTTGTAGCTCGCTTTTAAATAGATTTATATTCTTTGTATTAAAGAATCGTCTTTCTATTAAAAATTGCTGGGGTGGGGGTTCATACCTAATGGCATTTTTAAAAATACTCCTTTATGGTCGGAGAAACCTAGCTCCTGTACAGCTACTTGCATATTTTTATTTTTGAAATTTACAAAAATTAAGTCAATACATATTGAACTATTCTGAGTGATTCTAGTAGCTTCTTTTACGCTTTAAAGAAATTTAAACGTTAGCATTAGGTGTTGAGGAGCTAATTTTGGTTTTTTGTTAGTTAAAAAATCTACTTCAAAATGTCCCCCTATTATTATGCGCTTATTTTTATCTTTTATAGAAATGAATTGTTACACAAGCTATTGTAAAATATATTTGTTTCTCTGTTACTATTAGGCCAATATATCGATACCTCTGGGCTCAAAGGTCGTAAAGGACATTTGGGCAAACATGACTTTTTGACACTGTTTTACTCAGTTTTTAATTCTCTATCCATCTGTATATTCCGTTTTACAAAATTCGCAAAAAAAATGCCATTACGACACACATAATTTGACACGTTAAACAACGTTTATCGTGAAAATATGGATGTAAATAACACTCAGTTTCCAGAGTGTATTCATTTTGGTGGTAAAGCAAACTATAACACAACTTTTGGGCGTAAAACACATATAAATTATCAAGTGTCTTATACAACCTTATACTATATATAAAATTAACAAATATAAAATTTGGATGTAAAGAACATCGTTTTTGCAAATTGTTCTGTACACCCTTACATTTTAAAATAAAAAATACAAGTTTCCTTTACTACCTTCATTCATTTTTATTATGTGCTTCTTTTTTGTTTTTAAAGAGTATAATATAAGCTTTCACGTACCTAAAAAAAAGAAATGGCTTATTTGCGTCAAAGCAGAGAATAATAAAGACCAAATAAGCGACAAGGACAAAGAGCTACTGAACTCTCATCACAAAGAGAAGAACGCTACTTATAAAATATTTAAGATACATCAAACCCTTAATTCACCCAACATTGAAACTATCACCTGCATTTTGACTTACAAAAAGTCCTAAACACGCCACACGGACAAAGTATGATACTGCACTATTCTAGAAAATATTCGTTGTTTAATTTCACCATTTATGAAAGTCGCACGCAGGATGTTTATTGTTATACGTGGGGGGAATGTGATGGTAAGAGAGGAAGCAACGAAATTGCAACTTTCTTAATGAAATATCTTGAGGAAAAGGACAAAATGGGCGTAAAACATGTGCTGATGTATTGCGATTCGTGTTGTCGCCAGAACAAAAATAAAAACGTATTGGCTGCCGTGAACCATTTCCTAAAATCAGCTATTAATTTGGAGGTAATTCAAATTAACTGTTTACTCACGGGCCTTACATACATGCCTGTCGATACAGTTCATGTTGTTATCGAAAGGGAAGTGCGAAAAATTATTGTATGAAGTCCCTCGCAGTGGTCTGCATATTTTGAAACAGCTTGCAAAAGACCGAGACCTTACAAAGTTAGTGTCATGGAATATTCTGATTTTTTTTAATTTTGATCAATTAGCTACAAATACATTCACGACTCGCAAGAACTGCCAGGGGACATTCAAAACAGCCTAGAATGAATACTATACGAGACCAGAATGGCTGTATTCTGAATGACGAAGTGTCGAGTTTAAGGAGATGGAAGGAATACTTTGAAAGCATGTTTATGAGTGTTGAGACGTTTGAATTAAATGAAATAGAAATTCCGAAAGAAGAGGAAAGAGATAGAGAGATAAGTATAGATGAAATAATGAAAGCAATGAAAAGTATGAAAGCAGGTAAGTCAGCCGGATATGATAGAATATCACTCGAAATGCTAAGGGCTGGAGAGGGAGTGGCAGACCTGCTGTACACCTTGTTTAATTTGTGTTGGGAACTTAAGCGGGTACCGGGAGACTGATGCAAAGCCATGATAGTCCCACTATATAAAGGAAAAGAATCGCAGCAGGACTGTAAAACTACCGTGGTATCAGCCTTCTTAGCATAGTGGGAAAACTGTATGATAAGGTACCAATTGAAAGAGTTGTGAAAGATACTGATGGAAAAATTTGGGATGTGCAAGGGATTTACAAAGGAAATGGGATGTATGGATCAGGTCTTTTCCATGCACATGATCGCGGAGAGTTTTGGCCAAAACCAAAAGGTTTTTGTGCGTTCGTGAACTTGGAAAAGGCTTATGACAGAGTGGACAGGGATGTGTTATGGCAAACACTGAACTCATTTGGGTTGAGCGCTGGTTGATGCAGGCATTGAAGTCTCTGTATAGGGACCCAGTGCTTGTGTCAGGATCAAAGGCCTACTCGGACTGGTTTGTCATCCATAAAAGGGTCAGACAGGGCTGTGTGGCTTCCCGTGGCTGTTCAACCTATTTATGGACAGTTGTTTGGAAAATTTGAAAGTTGAAGAATGCAGGTTAACAATGGGTGAGTTACCCGTCAAATGCCTTTTGTACACCGATGATCAAGTCATACTGCGTCGTCGGCGGCCAAATTGCAAATGATGGTAACATTAATGAACAGTTAAAGATTGCATAACAAATACAGGGAACATCCTTGCAGTCTGAGCTACGCGAGACTTTGAACAAAACAGACGAAGAGGATGATGAAGAAAGTGAGAAGGAAGATAATTTAAGATTTAATTAAAGAAGTGAATAAGTTTCATTAAAGAAGTGAATAAAGATGATTAAAGAAGAGAGTAGATAATAATAGGAAAGCAAGAAAATTATGTTAGTTGCCAAAATATTAATTTATAATTTAAAGATTTAAAGCTTTGTGTTCAGTTCTAATAAAAGATGTTAATTTAATTCCATAAATGTACGGTTTGTTTTAATAGTATGTTATTTCATTATTATTTGTAAAGAAAATACAATAGTATACATAATAATTACATAATTCAAATAATACTTAAGTTTAATTATTAATTTATCCTTACAGAATAACTTAGCGGTGATCCTTAGGAACCTAAAAATTATTACAGTTCTCGATTATTTCCTAATTTTGTTCAGTTTTGTGCAGCAAAGTAGACTTTTATTTATAGAATAAGGGTGACAAACGAGCACACAGTCCACCTGATGGTAAGTGGTTGCTGTGGCACAGACATCTACATCTATCTTCGTTTGCGAATTTAAATGCAGATGCGTTGTCAGCCGTGAGGACTAAGATAGAATGCCTCTTTTCCAGTAAAAGGGTCTCCGGTTCTACACTCACCATATGAAACACAGCAGCATTAAGCTGCTATTTTACGCTGGTATTCTGTGAGAGCGTGGTCCTTCCCCGGTCGAGCCGATCCATTTGTGCTACAACCATATTATTAATATAGCTGCAGCATGGCTCTACCACGTAATAAACGCCCTTAGGTAATAACATAGGATGAAATTTTGAAGGTGTAAGAACATTTATTTTTAAATTTATGTTCGTAAAGGAAATCTATCTCGGTAAATACAACACTAGGGTAAGTTTTCAACACTGCCTTAGAAAATACTATAAATTCTAAGCACTTTCTTCCTAGGTTTCATTTAAATAACACGAGGAACAAAAATGCTACAGTGAAAATAAAATTATTTATTTCGTTTTTTGCTTCTCCTGGAAAGTCGTCTTTTGTTCTTTACGACCTTTGAGCCCAGATAGTATCGATATATTAACTAACAACACATTTATCTTAGGTATTTCGAATATTGATTCTACAGATAATAAATTTATATCTCGCCGTTCGTTGTATTCAAGAGTATTTTTTATCAGTATTTAATAAGCTAAGTTGTTGCTGTGACCCATATACATCCTCAATAAAGAATCTAAATCCAGATGCATTGTCACTCGTTAGGTCTAAGATGGAATATCTCTTTTCCAGTGAAAAGGGTCTCCGGTTCTCTACACTCACCATACGAAACACAGTCTTGTTAAGCTGCTATTTTATGCTGGTATTCTGTGTTATACAGATTATTGATTTATTTAGTATGATAATTTTAATCACAAGTGCGGCACAAAATATAAAATAAAAGTTTAATTTTATAGCAAATAAGTGTTACAACTTATTTTTATACATGTAGAGCCTAAATTTTGTGTATTGATTAAATTAAAAGAATAGGTAAGGTAGTCCATGAATCGGTAAGATATGAAATCGTGGATTGTTAAGAATGGTATGATAATTTTATTCAATGTAATTAATTTCACTTATTTGATAATTTTTAATTTTATTATTTTTATTTTAACAGTTAAAAGTTAAATTAACCATCTTAAAGCACCACACACAGAGGAGACCGAGATAATAGGAAACACTTTATACTGTACTAATTCTGCCCCGCGGTTTCACCCGCGTATATCATGCGTCTGAGCCGCGCGACATGACACCTCGATTGTAGAGCTTGCGTTCACTGCAGGTTTCTCTCGATTCTCATCTGGTGGTTAGCGTCGATTGCACGCCGTGCCGAGTGTTGAAATATTGTCATTTTTAGAATCTCCTAAACTATGCGTCCAAAAACATGCTATAAAGAGCAAAATGTATTTCAATAAAATTGTTTTGATGATAAAGTAACTTTCGTTCGTAAGGATTAATACCATACCTTATAATAAAGCCATACCTGATAATAACGCTCATAAATCACTTTTAATTTTCAATATGTTTTGTCAAAAATACCTAATTGTGGCTTATGTATAAGAAATAGGCATATGATATTGCAGACTTTTTAGATGGAGGAAAGATCTATCTTTTGTAGATATAATATTTACCACTACGCCAGCGCACGCAGATAAAGCAGCTCTTGAGCGCTTTTTCATCCGCCTTAACAATAAAACTGGCCAAGTGCGTGTCGGGCCACGCACAATGTAGAGGTAGGGTTCCGTAGTTGCCCGTCACAATACGTGGGCTTGCTTGATAATGAGCATAATAAGTGAGTTCGGGGTTTGATAGCTATAACGACTAAAATGAGCCCAAATAGAAAGATCGTAACTGAAGGACTTATTTTCAAATCAGCGTTATAAGGAGTGGTATTCAAAAAGATAAAACACTTTTCGTTTTGATAATAACACCCTATCTATTCCGCAAATGAAAAGTAAAGCTAATAGTAGTAATGCATATAAGTCGTTTTCTTCATAAAATGTTTATTTTTAACAGTTTACAATAATATTACAATGTTATTAATGCAGCTAGTTTTTGGTCATTTTTTATGGAGTTGTAACGAAATTTTTACTAATCTAAGTGCATTTTATAAGTTGGTCAACTATTACACGTTAACTTCTTAATTTACTTAGCTGTGATAGTTTTGTTTTAACTATATTATATGTACTACTATTATGTATACTTTTACATTTCCATAAGCAGCGGTTTAGTTGGTAGATGGGGACATATGACTCTAATGAAAAATACCACTATAAAGCAAAATATTTCGCAAACGGACCCCTGAATCGAAAAGATGTATTTCCACAACCCCAATGTTTTTGAAAGACCTATCCAACGATACCCCACATGATGGAAAATACGGGTAAAAAAAATCATCCTCCATTTACTTGTATGGGAAGTACCAAAAATAAAAATGTTTTTTAAGATTTTATTTCACAGTTTTCTAGGCGTAGATAATATCTATAACTATGCGAAATCACATATTTGTAGCACCTAGAGTCTCTGATCAAAACCGCGAATGGACGGACGGACGGACATGGCGAAACTATAAGGGTTCTTTGTTGTGTAACTACGGAACCCAAGAAATTATCATATTTAAGGCTAGCTGAGATGTGTAGCCTAATATTAGATAGCCTACAGTATTCCTCGTGAATTTGGCTATAAAACACAAAAATAATTTATCAAATCGGACTGGTAGTTTCAGAGATTAGCATGTAACAAACAAAAACCCTCTTCCGCTTTATTATATTATAAGTATAGATTCTATCTCATTCCCTGGCAGGCTAAATCATATAAATGTATGTCTCTTTATCATGTAATGTTTGTCTCTTTTTAGTGTCACTTTTTCGTTTCATTGCGTTTCAAATCACAACGATACTAAAGAAGTTTCACTTCAAAAATGAATCGATGGAGTGGAGGAGACATCATCCGAGCTCAACGCCGCCAAAAAAAGCAAAGGTGACTCAATCTCAGAAAAAGATTATGGCTACAATCTTTTTGGATTCCGAAGGAATTTTTCTGGTGGGTTTTAAAAAACACAATACAACAGTAACAGGCGATTACTATGCTTCCTTACTACATCAATTTTGAGATGCTTTTAAAGAAAAAAATCGAGAGAAATTGTCGCGAGGAGGGATGTTACTTCATGACAATGGCATTCTTTAATGCCAGTGTTTCCAACGCTGCCATTAAAGAATGCAGTTTCACTGAACTCGACCATTCACCATATAGCCCCGACTTGGCCCTATTATTTTATTTATTCTTTAAATTGAAATCCGACTTACGGAGAAAAAGTTTAACACTGATGATGAGATGAAGTAAGCAGTTATGTCACATTTGGAGGGCTAAATTAAGACTATTTTTTTACAGGTATAGAAAAGTTAGTAAAGCGCTGTGAAAAGTGTATTGAAATAAAGGGAGATTATATCTAAAAATAATTATAGTAGTTTGAGATTTATCCTTCATTTTATAGTTCAGGCCAGAAACTTTTGAACCTTAGTATAGGCTGTTACTTTAACTTTAAGCGAGGCGCCATGTCGTGCGGCTCAGATGCGTGATTTACGTGGGTGAAACCGCGGGGCACAGCTAGTATGAAATATTTATTATTATAACACTCAGGATATACAGGATAATGTCCTCCAGACAGAATTTCGATCACGGCGGCCAGCCTCAATGGAGACTAGCCATCGGAGAAGGACAGGATTATAGTGCCCAAATGCTGCATACACAAGCACAGGTGCACTCTATTTTCCCTCTCATAGTCCGATGGGACGGTAAACCGATATGACCGGAGAGAGATCAGGCGCAGAATCAACGGCTTTACGTGCTTTCCGAAGCAGAGGGGTGAGAAACCGCCAACTTCCTGACTCCGGGCAGCTACTGAGAATTTCTTGATGGAAAAGCTCAATAACTGATTGTTTTTGGCCCGACCCGATATTTGAACCCGGGACCTCATAATCAGTAGTTGCACTACTAACACCACTAGACCAACGAGGCAGTATACAGGATATATTTACGTGATAGAGCCACGCTGCAGCTATATTATGGTTGTAGCACGAATGGGTCGGCTCGACCGGGTACCGAGGTAGGACCACGCTCTCACCGAATAGCAGCTTAATGTTGCCGTGTTTAGTATGGTGAGTGTAGACAACCGTAGACCCTTTTTAATGGAAACGGGACATACCACCTTAGTCCTCAGGGGTGACAACGCATCTGCATTTTGATTCTTAATTGAAGGTAAATGTACTCGTAGATGTCAGGAGAAATGTGTGATTGTAAGTCACCTTTTTATATTAAAGAATATACATTATTCTCATTTTTGTAAAATTGTACGAATTATTTCATATACACATATACATACATATATATACATATCATATACATATCTTAATTATTTATGTATATGATATGTATTTGTGTATATGTATGTTGATTATTGAATTACGGTTGGAGTCACATTTATTTAAACTAATGTTATATTTCCCAAGTTTCAATCGCTTCGCAGCTTCCATGGCCACGGTAGAATTGACTAAAGGAATATATGTAATATTTATAAAGATTATAGACGGATTTTTCTTAAAAAGTAGTTTATTTAAACCAAATTACTTTATAGTTAAATTAGACAGTCTATAACAAACAACCCTGTATCCTTTTAGGGAAATTAGACGTACATATACATGTTCATGACATTTATGACAGTGGAATTGTTTTGGTCATTATTAAAGGTACTTTCTTGTTGAAAATAGGTAAGTTACTAAATTCAATCTCGTGAAAAAAATTTATTCGCAGTTGAACTAACTGACACGCGCATCGAAAAAGCGGAGTCTTTGACAATACTCTTACTCATCGGCCTATGTAGAGGTAATTATATTCAAGCTTAGTCCGAGATAACTTGGTAGTATCATCTACACCTTGCTCGATGAACGCGTCCTTTTAGAGTAGATCTAAAACAAAAAGTTGCAACACGAACGCAACCTAACGCTTCTCAAATGTCATTCGTTTTACCGCGTTTGATGAACGATCATCAATTTGCATTTGCGCACTAAATCTCGAAAGTTTTTGTGCAATTTATTCTATTTACTTTGGTTTAAAATGCCTAAAAGGCGAAGGGAATCAAAAGAAGAACGTTTAGAAAGGAAGTTGAACAAATATAAGAAGAAATATGAACGTTGTAAAAGACGTAAAGACGAACATTCAAAAGATAACAGAAACGAAAATAATGTTGGCGATTTTGGTAAGTCTGTTTTTATCATGACTCAATTTATTATAATAAATTAATTATATGGAACTTTAAAGATATATAATAATTCATTAAAATGAAACAAATAGTTTTAAAAGATCATTAAAGTTAGCATTTAGACCGTCAATTTTTTTATAAAGAATTAAAAATGAGGTTTACTTATCCTCCAACCAAAACATAAAATTTTATGTGTATAAACTTTTGAGACTAGCCCGTGGCGCATAGTCACGACTTTCCCGTGGGGATTAGTCGGCTAGTCATAATATGCCTGGATACAATATGTCACAGACTCATAAAGCGAGTGTCGCTTTTGACTTATCTCGTGGGGATAATAGTCATGCCATACCATTTAATATGGAGGCCTCTTAAAGTGAGTGTCACTATTAAACCATTACATTGGTACTATAGCAATTGACTATCATTAATTTATGGGCATTACATCTGTAAACAAAGGGGGGAGAGAAATGAAGGCATAAATAAGAAAATTAGCATAATGTATGTATACTATTATAATTATAAAATTTCAGTGGAAAGTATTGAATCGGAAGAGGAGATTATTCTGGAAAATATCGAACCAGAGGAGGAAGAGGAGGTAGAAATTATGGAAGTTAAAGAAGAACATTTAGAAGAGGATATTATAGAAGCCATGGTTCCTCCGATTAATACTGAATCTTCATATGGTCAACCAATACACCCAGAGATTTATAAAAGAGTCGAAGGTATTTTGATGGAAGGTTTGATTAAAGAAAAAATAGAAACATTTAAAAAAGAACAACTAATACCGGAAAATGCCATTTTGTTAGAGGCACCACTACTGAATCCTGAATTACACATGATACAAGAGTCAGTGAAAACAAGAGATAAAAAAAATTGAAAACCGCCAAAATTTATTAGGATTAGCCATAGGTACAATATTAAAATGTGTAGATAATTTAACCAAACAAAAATTTAATAAATTAGATATCATAAAAAACATGACAGAGGCGGCCAGGATTCTAGCCCACCTCCATTCAGAAAATACGGTAATAAGAAAAAATCTATTATTACCTCACTTAGATAAAACCATATCAAAGACTCTTGTGGATCTCAAACGGGATAAATTCCTATTTGGAGAGAAGTTGAATGAACGTGTAAAGAGTGCAACAATTTTACAAAAATCTGCTTCAAACCTGTTAAAGAAACCTATTCCAAAGCCTTAAGCCAAGGCAAAATTCTATCACAAAAACTACTATCCCCTCAACATCAAGGGACCCAGAGGAAGATGTTCAGGGAAATCAAAATTTTCAAGGCCGGCGACCAAGGTCCAAGCACCGGCAGTGACTGCAGTCAGCCTCACAATTCAAAGAATTACAGACAACAACGCCAAATACCCATAGAGGTAACACATTTTGCTGGTCGAATTAAACATTTTATAACTGTTGAATAAGCTTACAAAGCATAACACTATTTTATCATGGATACAGGGCTATAAGATCCCTTTCATTGATAATCCAACACAAAATTGCTTACCACTGAATGATAAGTTGTTAGGTTTAGAAGATAGGATTATGTCTACAGAAATTAAAAAGTTAATGAAATTACATGCTATTTCACAGTGTACTCCTGTAAAAGGTCAATATTTATCAAGTATTTTTTGTATTTCAAAGCCTGATAAATCACATAGATTTATTTTAAATCTTAAGCCCCTAAATAAATTCATAAATCCTCCACACTTCAAGTTAGAAGATATTCGTACCTTATACAAATTAGTGACTAAGGACAGTTATATGTGTACAATAGATATACAAAATGCATACTATTTAATTAGTATTCATAATGATTTCAGAAAGTTTTTACGTTTTAAATATAAAGGAATTCTGTATGAGTTCAATTGTTTACCATTTGGATTGTCTACTGCACCATATACTTTTACAAAATTATTAAAACCGGTAGTAGAACATCTCAGAAGTCAAGGCCTCATAAATGTTGCCTATTTAGATGATCTTAATTGCATAGGACTCTCTTATGCAGAGTGCCTAGACAATGTTAATAAAACTGTAAATTTACTCCAGTGTTTAGGTTTTGTAATTAATATGAAAAAGAGTAATTTGATTCCATCACAAGAAAGAGAATATTTAGGTTTTGTCATAAATACACAAAAAATGATATTAAAACCCACAGAAAATAAAAAGAAATCTTTATTATCTGCAATACATAAATTTCTTAGATTAAAGTACTGTTCTATTAGAGAATTTGCTGCCTTGGTAGGTAGTTTTGTATCTATATGTATGGCAGTATCATATGGATTTGTATACACAAAAATATTTGAGAGGAGAAATACATAGCTTTACAGAGATCAAATGGAGACTATGAAAACAAATGGAAATAAATGAAAATGTGAAGTTAGATTTATTATGGTGGCAAAATAAGATTAATACTGCATATAATCCAATAAAACAGTATCAGTTTATACTAGAAATTTGGTCGGACGCTTCTAGTACGGGTTGGGGAGTACACTGTGATGGTAAAGTGGCACGAGTTTTGGTCCATTCAGGATAAGCAAAATCATATAATTTATATTATATGATTATATTTAGAACTCTTAGCAGCATACTTTGGCTTAAAATGTTTTGCAAAAAATTTAAAAAATTGTGAAATATTATTGAGAGTTGATAATACAACTGCAATTTCATATATTAATCGTATGGGGGGAGTTCAATATCCTAAGCTTAGCAACTTATCTCGATCTTTGTGGCAATTTGTGAGAAGAGAATGATATGGGTTTTGCCTCACATTAAATCAAAAGACAATAAAGAAGCAGATGCTGAGTCTCGAAATAGGAATATAGATGCTGAATGGGAATTATCAGATGATAGTTTTAACAGAGTGGTTACAATGTTTGGCCAGCCAGACATTGACCTTTTTGCATCTAGGATTAATACAAAATGCATTAAATATGTGTCATAGCAAAGAGATCCAGAAGCATGGAATATAGATGCATTTACATTAAGATGGTCTGATTTCTATTTTTATGCATTTCCACCATTTTCAGTTCTTTTAAAAACAATTCAAAAAATTAAGAATGAAAAGGCAAGGGGCATCATTATTTTCCCTGTTTGGACTGCTCAGCCCTGGTATCCTATGATGAAATCAATGATAGACTCGGAAGTTATTTACTTTCAACCTTCATCAGAACTCTTATCTTCTCCTTTCAGGACACCACACCCACTCCATGCACAACTTACCCTAGGGGCATGCATATTATCAGGACAGCGTTCCAACTAAATAAAACCCCGGAGTCAGCATGTGATTTGATGATAGCATCTCTGTCCTCAAATACATTAAAACAGTATAATACATGTTTAAAAAATTGGTGGCATTACTGTATGCAAAATAATCATGATATCTATAGGGCATCAGTGCCAGATATAATAACATATTTAACAGAGTTATATAATAAAGGGTGTAGTTATCAGACCCTTAATTGCCATAGATCAACTCTTTCCTTAATAATAGGATCGCATCTAGGAACAGATGAAACAATAAAAAGGTGGTTTAAAGGAGTATATAGGCTTAGACCGCAAACTCCAAAATATAGTGTGACATGGGACCCTTCAATAGTCCTAAATTATTTACAAAAATTGTATCCACTTGAATCACTTGCCTTAGATAAACTTACCAAAAAATGTGCTATGTTGATTGCACTTAGCACTGGGCAAAGGATACAAACACTATCTTTAATTAAATTAAGTGATGTAAATGTGACTGAGACACATGTTACAATACTGGTTTCAGACTTACTTAAAACATCGGCTCCTGGAAGACATCAGCCAATGTTAAACTTACCATATTTTAAAGAAAAGCCTGAGATTTGCCCAGCAAAAACTTTATTATTTTACATTGATACCACTAAAAAATTAAGAGATCAGGATGGAAGTACACAAAATATTTTTATAACATTTAGAAAACCGTATAGAGCAGCCACATGTCAAAG
Organism: Parnassius orleans; assembly: GCA_029286625.1. Lineage (NCBI taxonomy): Eukaryota > Metazoa > Arthropoda > Insecta > Lepidoptera > Papilionidae > Parnassius > Parnassius orleans. The sequence goes on from JAGSMP010000142.1 coordinate 466,103, forward strand.
CATAAGTAGGTGGCTTAAACAAGTAATGAGCGAAAGTGGTATTGATACAAGCACATTTACTCCACATTCAACAAGACATGCCTCAACGTCTAGTGCTCTAAGACAAGGACTTACAATAGATAACATATTAAAGACAGTTGGATGGTCAGCAAACTCTCAAACATTTGCAAGGCATTATAATAGACCTCTGTTAAGTGATAATCACCTGTTTGCAAAAACAGTATGTAGGACAAACTCTACTTGATTAAAATTTAGTTAAAAAATATTTATAATTTACATGTTATTACTAGTTAGGTGTAATAGCAACATATTTAAATTTTTTGTTCAGTGAAGTAACATTTTAATAAAAGTTGATTTTCAATTTTAGTATTCTTTGAATCTTTCTTTCTTATAATTTTAAGTTCCAATTTAATGTGCAAATGCAATGACAATATATATGTTTACTCATTAACTCTAAACATCTACCAAGTTATCTCGGACTAAGCTTGAATATAATTACATAATTAAACGAACTTACCTTAAGTGAAGTTCAATTATAATTATATGAAGAGCTTAGTCCGAGACATGAATTTCCCACCCACCCCACTTAACAAGTTTGCAACTTATTAACCCACGTAAACAGTAGATTCTAATATTTACTCTAAAAAGAATGACATTTGAGAAGCGTTAGGTTGCGTTCGTGTTGCAACTTTTTGTTTTAGATCTACTCTAAAAGGACGCGTTCATCGAGCAAGGTGTAGATGATACTACCAAGTTATCTCGGACTAAGCTCTTCATATAATTATAATTGAACTTCACTTAAGGTAAGTTCGTTTAATTATGTAATAATACCACATACAATATGCAATTTTTTTTCAAAACGTTGCCTCCACACTAGGATTTTCTCTTGTATCATGGGGTAGTTTACATACATAAATTTCACTAGAACAAACATCCAGACCCGGCACAATTATTTGTAGGTCACACAAATGCTTGTTTCGTACAGGATTAGAACCCGTGGCCCTTAGTACTGCAACTCATATACGCTAAGCCACTGCGCCACGGCGCCGTCGATGTACTTAAATTTATTTTGATTTTTTATGGTCGTGTTTTCTGAAGTAAAGTTATTTTATTTATTTTATTAATTTACGTTTGAATAATTATTCTGATAACGCACTTAACGGGAACCACAGGATTTTTGTTACATGTTGTATGTTATAATATTATGTAAAATTCCGTGAACTGCGCGACAATTTTTTTATTGTGTTCTCCTTCATTCTAATATATTTTGGCTTAGAGCAATAACTCGTACAGTCGTAATGTCAGAAAATCATCATTTATACGTCAAACGAATGTGAAGGGATCGCGATCATATATCGAGCTCACTATTTTATAACAAATGCGAGTATATCAATTTTGACAAGGAAGTCTGAGTGTTCACATTCACTACATCTTTAGATCTTTAGATATATAAAAATAATTTTATGTGTGTGTTTGAGCTGGATGGTTTTGATTCACAATTGGACCCGGTAGGTGACAATGTTGTCGAGATCCAGAAATCGCCTATGCGAAGCCGGAGCGGATTCTACCGGGTCCAATTGTGAATCAAATCCATTATCATCAACCCTAAATCAGCGATACCTTATAACAAACAATTAATATATTTAAGAGTGCGAACATAGAGAACACAGATAAAGACATTCCTTTACAACAATACAATCGGACTCTACGTAGGTAACGAAATGAAATAAAATAAAATAGTATTTTTGTTAGACATAGTAATTAATTATATATGACGATATTTGGCATTCTTTAATATTTTAATAAACATAATTGACAAAATATTACTTTAAAACATGAATTATTGTAATTTTCATCTATTAAAAAATCGGACCATATCACACCAACGCTCAAAGGGAAAGTAAAAAATATTATATAAAACTAATTAAATATAAAAATAAAAAAATAAAAATATCAACTGACGATTTCACCAGCAAACATCAATCAACATTTAAAAAAGTAAAAAAATAAATTTAATTTTATTTCTCTTTTTTTATAGAATATGTCCATTCCTGCTACAAACATAATATAGCTGCAGCGTGGTTCTACCACGCATACAGGGTTAAGTTTAACATTCAAAGTCAAGTAAAAGGGCAAAAAATATTATATTTATTTAAGGCGTATTTGAGGTTTGAGGTCAAGAATTTTTTATTTCTAGCACTTAAAGCTCTTAAAACAACATAATGATACCCCTCTACAAAGAAGTTTTTTATTCCAATTATTTATTCCGTTTTATCTGTCCTGTAAGTAGTTAATTAATATAATTATTTTAATGCTCCTTTTATAACTTATGTATATTCTTATTAAAAGTTTAATTACACGAAAGAAATTAATAACACAAATAAATATTACTTGAACAGATGTTACAAATATAAAGGCCCAAAATAATAAACAAAAAGATTGTTTTGTATTATTTACTGCTAAAACTTTTGCAATTAAAATAAAATACCACAAATTAGTATGTTTTAGATATAATATATCTCGAAGCGGCATAGCCTTATGATTCATTGGTATATGATTATTTTTTGATCTTTTTAACGGTCACGTTGCTCTAGTGGTCATAAGCGCGACAGTTCATCATGAGGTCCCGAGTTCGAATCCTAGGTCGGGACACAATTAGTTATTAGGTCTTCTGTAAAAAATTCTCAGTAGCAGCCCGGAGTCAGGAAGTTGGCGGTGTTTCACCCCCATGCCTCGGACAGCACGCAAAACTGTTGGACCTGCACCTGATCTTTCTTCGGTTGTGTCGAATAACTCTCTTATCAAACGAATGAATGAATGAATATAGTTTTATTGTACACCACAAAATAAAAAGATACAGAAAATATTTAAAAACAAGTAAAGTAGACAATTTGGCGGCATTATTGCTATAGCCTATATAGCTATCTCTTTCAAATGTTTTTTTATAGAATGGGGTGACAAACGAGCACATAGTCCACCTAATGGTTAGTGGATGCAGTGGCCCATAGACATCTACATTTATCTTCGATTAAGAATCAAAATGCAAATGCGTCGTCACCCTTGAGGACTACGATGGAATGCCTCGTTTCCAGTAAAAAGGGTCTCCGGTTCTCTACACTCACCATACGAAACACAGCAGCATTAAGCTGCTATTTTACGCTAGTATTCTGTGAGAGCGTGGTCCTTCCCCGGTCGAGCCGACCCATTCTTGCTACAACCATAATATAGCTGCAGCATGGCTCTACCACGTAAAAAAGTGTAAGTGTTTAAAGAAAAAAACTACAGGTACTATGTAGGTGGTGTAATATAAATGGGTATACATATTTACTATACAAATAAAATACAGTAAATATAGAAAAAGATTAACATATAATAATAAGATATAATACATATAAAGTATAATATATAACAAGATATAGTACGTGCATAAATTTAAGCATATACATATGTATATTAATAAATAAGTGCCTCGGAAAGTAGTACAGCTGTTGGCCCTCGCATGATCTCTCTTCGGTCGTGTTGGATAGCCATTCCATCTTTGACAGTGAGGGATTAGAGAGTACACATGTATCTGATATTTAGATTTCCTCACGCAAAATATGAGAGGCAGTTTTGTATCGGGTAAAAACACTATGGCTACTCCTCTCCGACCCGCCGGTGGCCCGTGTTGCTCTATGGTTTGGAAGTGCGCAATATTTGCCATAGTTACGATCGGCAGGCGGGATGTCATCTACAGTTTTTTTATTATTTTGGTTGTGATCAGGAAGATGCTGCTGCCAATTTCCTGTTTTAGTTTCCTTCCCTCTGTCGCCTCTTACAACACCCATGGAATGATATAGGTTATTGGAATCTCTTCAGCTGCCACTGCACAGCGTAGTTTTATGTATATGTTTAGTAAATGTAATTCTGAATGATATTTTGGTGTAATTTTAGTAATTCTTTCTCTATAGATTCTTAGTCTTGTAACAAATGTGTATTATTATTTATGTACCTTTGTATCTTGAATATCTTATATTTTCTTGCAGCATTGATATAAATAAAAGTTTAAATTAATATGGGGCAAACGGAAAAAAAATTGATTAAAGCTTGAATAAAACAAAGTTAAATTTAAAGATCGTTTAGTGCTGACTTTTGAATCATCAAAATAAAATTATTCATAGGATTAAATGCAACATAAATTAATGATTACAGCTGTATGAATAACACAGTTAATTTTTTTCACATTTACCTTCAGTCAGGTTATTATTTATTAGCTGGATGAGTTATACCTGACGTTTGAAACATTAGCCCATAATCTAATTACTTTCGCCTTTAGCATATAATGTGCCGTTCCATTCCAACATTTAATATTGCATTCGCATGAAAATACCGATAAGAGGAATTTCCAATATGGCCTGAAATGGAGCTACATTAAAAGGAACTTCGCTTCGGAATTAAAATGCACCAATGGACCTCTATCATAGTTTGTACTGAAGCAATAACAAAGGTTTTTACTCATCAATTTTTGTGTTGTTTGTTCAATTTTAAAAAGTATTTCGTATTAAAAGCTTACGTGTTAATTTTAATAAAGTAAACATCACGTCGTGTAATGGCGGTGTTAGAATATCCACTACCCCATATCGTCCCATGAGTGTCGTAAGAGGCGACAGAGGTAAACTCAAACAAGTGATGGACAGCAGCAACTTTATGATAAATACTAAAATAATAACAAACGGCGGTTGCCAATCCGCCTGCCTAGCGTGTCAACTATGACAATATCTCCCTATGAAGCAATCTAGGGTAGAAAGCCTATGTTTATCAGTGGACTTTGTGGCATGGGAAGATATGTTTTAATGGATATTCTTACACCTCAATTACACGGTCAACACTGTACCGTGAGTTTTACCTGTGTTTACCCAAAAAATTCATGATGGTTTCAAAAAAATGCACGTAATATTGAAAAATTGACTAAAAATTTAATAATAATATAAATTGGCTTAAAATTTAGACAATGTTATATAATTATACAGAAGGTCAAGGGTATTTTCCAAGAATTAGTCAAGGCCACATTGTTGCACCACTCCAACTTGAATGGGAACTATTCAAGTTGGAGTGGTGCAACAAGTTTACCCTCTCAAAAGTTACATAAAACCTTCAGTCAACGAAGTCGGAGTGTATGTGTTTTACATGGAGTCTAGGATAAAATATGTGGTCGTTGTGGTTTGCAATATCGCTACTAATACCCAGCATCTAAATCTTAGTGTATTTTTCGTAACCGCATAGGTTATTTTTCAAATTACTGTTGTTGATGATATTTTAGTATCTGGTGAAACAGAGAAAATGCATAATCAAATATTAAAAGTTTCGCAAAGTACCTGGTATGTAAATTGAAAACAAAATTAGAGTTAATATAATTTTTTTGGTCTCAAAATGTTTTATAGTTAAAGAAGGTGACCAGGAAAATGTTAAGGCCCTGCCCTAAATGTAATGCCCATACTCAGTTATGTTATGGAAGTACAACAAAAGGCATGATTGATTATTATTGGGCCTTTCATTGAAAAAAATGTGTGTAAGTAAATTACAACCAGAATATAACTCTCGTATTTATGGATAGATTCATCAAAGTCAGCAATAGAAGAAGTACTTAGGCAGAATAAGCAAGATAAGGAGTAATAATTTTTCGAAATTCCTACGGGATCAGGAATAAAGAGTATTTATGTTTATATATTAAAGTTGCCATATTGCCGTAACTATAATGATTTGAGACTTAAAATTTCGCATAAAGTTAGAGTTACAACCTATATAAGTCCCACTGCTGGGCACAGGCCTCCTCTCATTTCTGAGAGGCTTTTAGGGCAAGGACATGTCCGCCGCGCTGCCCCAATACGTGTTGGCGAACTTCACATGCCTTCGAATTTTTTTTCCTTTTTTTTCTTTATTTCTCAAACATGCAGGTTTTTTCACGATATTTTTCTTCACCATCGAGCACGTAGCAAATCAGCAATTAAAATTTCAATTAACAATTTCATTGTTGCCGGCTGGACAGTGAGCGCTAAGCCCGTGAGCTGCAACGGCTCTAAAAATTTCGCGTGTATGTATGTAATTATAATTACTAATAACTATTTTCAGTATTTTTTCGAAATTCCTAAGGGATAAGGAAAAAAGAGATTTTGTCCTTTCGCTTTAAAGTTGCCTTATTTCCGTTTAATATGTTTTCATTATGTTTGATTTAATATGTTTAGAATAAAAAATGAATCATTTTGTCACGTCTTTTACAAAAGTAAAAACTTATTGCATCACAATATGTTATGCTTAGTCAATAGCAAGGGGTTCATCATCATCATCATTACAGCTCTTCACATGTCCACTGCTGAACATAGGCCTCCACCAAGGAATGCCACAAAGTATGGTCTTGAACCACCTGCATCCATCGACTTTCTACATGTCTTACCAGATCGTCACTCTATCTATTGGGGGGCCGCCCCACACTTCGCCTACCGGTACAAGGCTGCTCGAGAACCTTTCTTCCCTATTGGTTGTTGGTTCTTCGAGATATATGTCCAGCCAATTGCCACTGCAGCTTACTAAGCCGTAAGAGTTAGCAAGGGGTTAGTACTCAGTAATTAATTTATTCATCATAGCGATGCGCGTGGCGTAAGGTTATTATTCTTATCATTAATATTATAAATGCGAAAGTAGCTCTGTCTGTCTGTATGTTACGCTTTCACGCCTAAACTTTGAATTTAACCAAAAAAAAAACATGAAACTTTGAATTTAAGCACATCGTAAGAAGTGAATAAATATTTGTTCTAGCGTTTTTGAAATTTCGACCTACATGGGGATGAAGTAGGTGATGAAAGTTCGTATGGAAGTCCAAACAAATTCGTCAATGTTTACTATACGTATATTTATCGGAAACATGTGTATGATTAATAAAATACCGTCTTAATATCGTCACTGGAAAGCCAATACTACTTATACGCCAAAACGGCATTTTACAGTAGAGCCATTTTAAGTTTTTTTTTTTACAAAACCGGGCTTTACTTTTTTTTCTAATTAAGAAATCGAAATACAATAAATGCAAAAAAAATCGTGACCCTATTATCTACGTACTGGAATCTAGATATACTGCATATTTCTTGTAATTCGGAAGATAGCTGTCACTTTGCTCTGTACACTTCGTAAGTATCTTACAGCTGGAATATGAACACGATGAGATTAATCATTATAACACTATTTTATCCAATAATCAGAATATCAGAAGACAGAAGAAAGGATTAGTAAATGGTTTAGGATATATTGCGAATACTTTATTCGGTGTTTTAGATAAGAGGTTTGCTGAGCAATATCAAAAGGACATAGAAACTATCAGATTCAATGAAAATCATTTACATAAACTGATTCATAACCATACTATCATTATGGAAGCTGAATCAAACATATTACAGAGACATGAATATATCATGAATAAAAGCTTCGCTCTCATTGAACAACACATTAATAGTTTGAAATTAGACACGGATAGAATTTGTATGGATACAAACTATTGTATATACTTTTCATTATCGGCTCTAACATCCCACATTATTATTACTAAAATAAAGAGCATACAACAAACGTTACAACTTGACACGGTGACTGATATTTATCAGGGGCATATAAGTACCCATATATTGCTGCCGGAGCAATTGCAGAAGCAAATGAATATCATATCTGGGCAACTACACGGCGATCTCGTACTATCAGTAGACAGATCCAATATTATGCAATTATATAAACTACTACGCGCTTCGGCGAGAATGGCCGACAAATATTTAATTATAGAAATAAAGACACCCCTATTAGAGGTGATATCTATGAATTAGACAAAATTATCGGTGTGCCACAAAAACAGAACAATCATTATTACAATATTATTTCCAACTTTCCTTATATTGGTTTCAATATCAGGCAGGAGAGACTCATTTATATTTTTTTCAGTATTCGATTTTTCATCTTGCCGTCATATGTCTGAAGAAAAATTATTATGCTCCCAAGATAAGCCTGTGAACGATATAAACATTAAACAATCCATATGCGACATGAAGTTAATTAACAGTGGCACGAGCATATCGACTTGTTCGTCAGAAGTATCAAGTTGCCGAGAGAGCTGGGTTAAGTTATATGCCGATAACGATGTTCGCGTGTTCACAACAACTGAGAGGCAATGGAATCCTCCATCTTGGCTCTATGTGTACCATGAAAGGAACGGACTTTACGATTTTTGCACACAATAATTTCATCAATAACATTAATATCAGCGAAAACATAGAATTTCCAGAAGTGTCAATTTTAAACAAATTGATTAACACATCTATAGTAAAATTATTTTGTCCGTGCAGTTGGGGTCATAAATCATAGCTCGGCCTCAGCCCGGCTAGGGCGGTGAGCATGTTGCGCGGGCGCAATGCCATTATCGATAACGACAAATGAATCATCGAAGGCAGGTACTCAGCGGCGGTGCGGTATACAAAGGGTGGTGCGACATTGTTACGTTATGAGTCATTTGTTTCCATTATTACCCCCGCCTAATACCTGCAAATTAGTGAAATGATAATTTTATCTAGTTTTATCTATTTTTTTTTTCATTTTTAACACTAACCCACATAATGACAAAACTAAATACACTGTCGATAACGCTTATCGACAACAATAATGCGCATCACTATGCTTGCCTTGAAATACTCCGATGATTTATGACCCAAACTGCACGGACAAAATAATTCTAGTATAGCATTCGTCTTATCACACAATTACGAGCAGACGAGCAAGATCAAAAATGGCGTGTACTTAATATGCAAATAGCGGAACTAAAGGAACGGTCTCGTGGTGAACTAAGCGTTCACGATGTACACCACTATGCGCTTGGCTATATCATCACCGGCTCACTGTTGCTTGTGAGCGGTGTCTTCGCGTTTCAGCGATTAAGAGCGAGGTGTCGCCTACGCGCTGTGGCGCCGGCGGGACTCTCTATAAGTTTGTCGCACGACAGCGGCAGCCTGGGGAGGCTGCACACTCGGATAGTGACAGTGACAGTGCTAGTGAAGTGGTGGTGAATCTGCGTCACGTACAAAGTGTTCCGATAGAAATACGCGAATAAGATGAAAAGTGTCAATAAAGTTACCTCTCCTATGACGAATCGTTCAATTAAGCTTGAGGTCTTGTGAATGAATGTGTCGTGCACTTTAACACGTGAACTATAGGATAATTGGTACATATAAGTATCACACTGTCACGTCTCATTAAACATTGTATCATCTATCAGTCATTTGCACTAGCCGTAACTATTAAATAGTTGTTACTATAAAAATCCTATCGCTTGCTGCCATGTAATCATTTAATTATTAGTTAGTTGTTTTCTTTTCTTATTTGACACTTTAATATTTTATCATAATTTTTCTCATTAGGATAATTTATCATGTATTTATTATTTAAAAGTCTACCTACTTTAATTGTTAACATTAAGTATGTAAGTTACACTGTTATTAAGCATTAATCTATCATCACCCCTCGCTGTCTTTTCTCGAGAGGTGCAAAATGTACGATGAAACGTACATATTTCACAATGACTTATATGTATTTAATTTGTTAACTTAGCAGTCTTAATAACACATCACTTTAACGCGCCGGTACTCGGCGAGCAGTGCACTTCAAGCATTCATATCAAGCAGTCGTTATCATTTTATTTATCATTTATTATCAGTATCATATTAAATTATCGTTTTAATTCCTAAAAGTGTAGACAAACCCTACAATATCATTAAATCAAAACAAATTCAGAACGGTGAACTACATCCATCTTCAAGGTGCTGTAGCAAATGACGGTAATGTTAATCCTAATAATTTAGGTAAAATGGCTATTTTACCGTCTTCATTTGTAAATAGCCCCGGTATTTACACGAATATACACAGGACACGTTTGATTATGTACGTACATATGGTCCCCTGATTTATTTATTACTTTCAACATATGACCCAAGGTGTCCTGAATTAGTTGATGAGTTGTTGCCAGGAAAAAGCGCGATAGATAGACATGATATAGTTGCGAGAGTTTCTAGATTAAAAGTTAAAAAGCTAATCACTGTTATTACCAAAGCAAAAATATTTGGAGAAGTATTGTACTCCATGAATTCGATAGAATGGCAAAAGCGCGGCCTACCACACGTGCATATTTTAGTGTGGTTGAAAGACAAGTTGAGATCCGAACAAATAGATAAAATCATCAGTGATGAAATACCGGACCCAAATAGTGACAAAACTCTCCATGAAATTATTGTTAAAATATGATTTATGGTACATGCGGTCCTGAAAAGCTCCAATGCCCTTGCATGAAGGATGGGAAATGCACTAAAAACATATCCTCGCAAGCTTATTAAAGATACTGTCCACAATGATAATGGATATCCGCTGTATCGTAGAAGAGCAGACGGTGGTGGAACGGCAGCTGTAAAACTCCGAAATGGTGGTTACGTGACTATAGGTTATGGTTGGGTGGTCCCTTATTCGCTATTTTGTCAATTTTTAACGCCCATATAAATGTCGAGGCTTGCAGTTCAGTAAGCGCTATCAAATAAATCTACAAATATATGAATAAAGGTAACGACCAAGCTATTTTTAATTTCAAAAACACAGAGTTCTCTTATCCCGTAAATGAAGTCCAAACATATCAGTCTGGTCGTTACGTCGTGTATCAAGCCCGCAAAATCTTTATGTTTTAGCAAAGGATGGAAAAAAACCTAGTTTATATAAATGTATTAAAATAAGCTATTTACAGTAAACTACAGCAGTTTGTATGTGTATTGTTTGCAAAATAAGTATCCCAAAAAATTAAAAATGCTGCCCAAAGTAACTATTCAACGCGAACGAAGTCGCGGGCAAAAGTAAGTTACTAGATAAATTTGGGGGCAAATTGTGGGTTACGTTATTGCGGTTATTTTGTTATTTATTTACAATTTGAAACACAAGCATATAGTTCAGTTCGTTTGTGGACCCATTTATTTGTTCGTTCGTAAGTTTGTCTGATTGGATAAGTATCTTTCTAGGTCCTTGCGACAGTTAAAAGTACAAATAAATCATCATCACTCATCATAACAAAAGTACTAATTTCAAGCGACTGAAGTCGGTAGTTTTATAATATTTTGAGAAATGATAAAAGAAAATAAAACGAATTAAAAGGTAAATTGTCCCAACTTGTACAGTGCCAGCAGTAAATCTGTATTTGCGTCAATTTGACTATTATGAAAACAATGCAAAAACTAATAAATAAAAGCCGTTTCCGATATGCCGTATCTCGTAGCCATCCATAACGCTCTATTGACGTATGAGCGTCGTTCGTTTGACGTGAGCACGAATTGTATTCATAAGCTCTGACGTTAAGGCATGTTTTCTTCAAAACCATTTAATTAACAAAATGTTATTGTTGATGTTGAATATTTAATAAAATAATATCCGTACAAATCTTAAAAATTATGAAAATCAATTGTGAATCGTTATAATTTTTTATAAATTATAAGCTACTGATTTTGTCTTAATCGATAATTGCACTAGCTTAGAAAAGGCCTATTCACTCCTCTAAAAGAACTGATGCTTTCAGAGTCCAATCCTCGCAGGCACATGATGGAAAATATTGAATCGTCATCATCATCATCATTACAGCCCTTCACAAGTCCACTGCTGAACATAGACCTCCCCCAAGGAATGCTACAAAGCACGGTCCTGAGCCACCTGCATCCATCGACTTCCTGCATGTCTTACTAGGTCGTCACTTCATCTAGTGGAGGGTCGCCCTACACTTCGCCCACCCGTAGGAGGCTGCCACTCTAGAACCTTTTTTCCCCATCGGTTATCGGTTCTTCGAGCTATATGGCCGGCCCATTGCCACTTCAGCTTACTAATCCGTTGGGCTATGTCGGTCACTCTGGTTCTACTGCGGATATCTTCATTTCTAAGTTTATCACGCAGAGAAACCCCAAGCATAGCCTTCTCCATAGCTCGCTGAGCGACCTTAAGCGTCTTAGATCCATAAGTCTCTCACTGGCAACACGCACTGGTTGCATAGTCTCGTCTTCAAGTTTTGAGGTATACCAGACGAGAAGATGTGTCGTAATTTCCCAAACGCTGCCCAGCCGAGTTGAATCCGTCGATTGACCTCTCGTTCGAAGTTGAACTTACCTAGTTGGACTATTTGTCCCAGGTAAACATACTCGTCAATAACTTCGAACTTATTGCTCCCAACTAGTACCGGTATAGGTGTGACATGGACGTTATACATAATCTTTGTTTTGTCCATGTTCATCTTAAGAGTGGATAGGCCGTTGGGAGGCGCTATTGAGGTCATTGAGCATAGTGCTTAGGTCCTCCAGCAATTCTGCCATAAGGACTATATCGTCGGCAAATTAAAAGTGAGTGATGTACTCGCCATTGATGTTAATACCGTATCCTTTCCAGTCCAGTAGCTTGAAAACGTCTTCCAATGCGATATTCCAATGTGAAGAGTTTCGGGGATATAACGTCAACCTGTCTTACACCCCTCTGCAGTTGAATAGGTTTCGTACTCTGGTTCTGTACTTAGATAGCCATCGTAGCCCTACTGTATAAGCACTTCAGCACTTTGATATACCGACGGTCAACTTGGCACCGCTGAAGGGACTGCAGCACTGCCCAAATTTCGATGGAATCAAAGGCTTTCTTGTAGTCATTCACCATTAAATCACATACGCTAGATATAGTGGCAAATTGTACCCCTTGGTCTTCGGTACAATTTGCCGAAGGGTATCTATGTGGTCTATGGTGCTAAAGCCGTTTAGGAAACCGGCTTGTTCGGGAAGCTGGAAGTCGTCGAGTCTGCGTGCGACACGATTCGTAATGGCTCTCGAAAACAGCACGTAGACGCGGCTCAAAAGGGAAATCGGTTTGTAGTTCTTCAAGGCAGCATTGTCGCCTTTTTTGAAGAACAATACCAAAAAAGCTTCTAAAGGACTTCAAGTAACGGTTTTCCACCCGCTTTCAGAAGCTCCGCTGTAATTCCATCCTCGCCCGGGGACTTGTCATTTTTAAGGGGCTGGAGAGCCATTTTAATCTCGCTTAGTCTGACGTCCGGGATATCATCGGAATAGTGTCGGATAAGACTTGCTCTTGGATCGTTACTCACACGTGCGTGTGGCTCCAAAGATGATGTGTACAGCTGTCCATAGAACCTCTTAATCTCACTCAGATGTCCCAGAAACGATGCTGCCACGTTCGGTCTTCAGCTTTGACAGTTGGCTCTTTCTGGCAGACAAATCTCTGGCAAAGACTTTGAAGCCCTGGTTCCGCTCGATTGCTTCTTCAATACAAGCCGTATTAAAGTTACGTAAGTCCTGCCGCATACATTTAGAGATCTGTCTGTTCAGTTGCCTGTATGCTGTCAAATCCACTGAAGACTGCTGCTTCGTTTCCCGTCTAACAGCCATGAGATTATGAGTGTGATCGGAGAGTTTTTGTGTTCTTCTGCGGCGGTTCTTGCAAAATTTAGCTCCGACCACGTGGACAGTTTCCACAAGCTTGTCATTGATATCGTCCACTGCATTGCAATCTTCTAGGCACTGAAAACGGTTTTGTAACTCGAGCTGAAAGATTTCGGGACTTTGGTTTAGAGCACGAGGGGGACGGAGCGTTGACTTCATTAGACGACACCTCTCTAACTTAACGTTTAGGTTGAGTGTGCCTCCAACCATTCGGTGATCGCTACCAGTTTTTACCCCCGCGATCACTCAGACATCACTGAACAGTTGCCGCCTAGTCGTCATAATGAAGTCAATCTCCAGGTCCACTTCCTGTGGGGCCCCTTCTGGAAGAAAGAGTTCATCAAGAGTTGGCACGCTGCTGGCCCCTTGGGTTCCGTTGCCCCATTCCAAATTTCCCTACCCTCAGCTCGCCGTTCTCTCTTGTGCTTAGTTTTGCGTTAAAGTCGCCCATTAACACCGTATAGTGGGTTTTGGAGGAATGCATGGTTCTAGAGATATCCTCCTAAATTTCCTCCACCTCCTCCTCGAGAGGTGCCAAGGTTGGTGCGTGAACCTGTATGACCTTCAACGAATATCGTTTGTTGATTGGTATCATAATCTCAGTACTCAACCCTCGTCGACACACTCATAATCTTTACTACGTTGTTAACGAGAGACTTGTGGACGATAAAGCCGACACCTCCTTGGGACAGATGGTAGCCCTCCCGGTGATAGAACAAGTTGCCGGATTCGAGGATTACCGTGTCCTCCCCCTCTCTTCGGACCTCAGATAATCCTATAATATCCCAGCGCTACTTGTCTATCTCTTCTTCCAACTCCAGGATCTTCTCGTCAGTCCTCAGGGTGCGTGCGTTGTATGTTGCCAGGTCTAGTCGTCTTAGGTGGCAACCGATCCTCCACCGGAGTTTCTAAGCACCCCCTGCCCCGCCGTTACCATGGTCACCACCGTAACCAGGAATAGCCGGGCCGCCGGGGACTGGGGGCCGTCTTTTTGTAACTTTCGTCATGGGGGGTATTTCGCCATAGTTCCCACGCTTGGCGAGCAGGTTAGCAACCGCAGTTTTTATTATAATTTGCTGTTATCAGAAAGATGCTGCTGCCCATCTTCTGTCTCAGTTTCCATCTGTCGCCTCTTACGACACCCTCGGGAAGGTATGGGGTAGTGGGTATTCTTACCCGCCACTACACGGGTATAAATATCGTAATATATCTTAAAATAATATAAATATCCCATGGATATCAGTATTTCTTAGAAATTAAAAACTGTATACACATTGGGGTGACGGTAGCTTTCTTGCCCTAAAACCCTCTCAGAAATAATTGTAGGGTTTTGCCCAGCAGTAAAGATGTATGTATATACGGTTATTACTTTACCTTTTAAATTACATGCGTTGTATACTCGTAAATATAAGGAATCACTAATCCATGGCGTTGTAAATTGAATCGAACTAAAAGAATCGGTTAATCGTAATAGAAAAAATCTTACTTTTAATTTGATTCCAAAAAGCCGTAGTGAATAAAATGCAAGCAGTAGCCTTTTGTGACTTGAAATAAAAGAGGAAAAATTTCCAATTAACTTTTAAATCGTCTTGTTTTTATCGACTATTGACTACTGGCTGATAAATTAAGTTTGTCGTAAATATCTGAATCTATAAAATCCAGTAGATACGCGAAGTCAGTACATAAATTTTCATTTCACAATTTCAGCGGTGTCAGTACGGTTCGAAATATGTGTGCTCGTGTACAATGAAATTATAACGCGAGCGCTTTTCCCCTGAGCTATATTGGCTCATTTTAATGGATTACTACCAACTGGCCAGGCAGACCTTATTCTGTCCTTTCTGGTAGGTGGCGACATGAGTTCCTCCCCGAATTCACTCCGGAAATTTACAATGTAAATACTAAATTTATTAATAGCTTGAATACAGTAGTTTAGATTTTTCTTTGTTTTTGGCAATCAAACAACATAATAATAATAGTAATTTTCTCTACACCGAATTTCGGTCACGACGAACAGTCTCAATGGAGACTATCCATTTGTGCAGGACAAGGTTATAGTGCCTAAGTGTATGCGTAAGCACAAGTACACTCTATTCCCTCACTTTCTTAGTCCAATGGGATGGTAATCCGACACGACCGGAGAGAGATCAGGTGCAGGACCAACGGTTTGGGTAAAATACCGCCAAGTTCTTGACTAGAGACTGCAACTAAGAATTTTTAATAGCAAAACCCAACATCTGATTTAGGCCCCACACGGGATCAACCAACCAACATAAAATTGTGAATATAAGTCATTTTGGTTCATAAATAAAGAATTTGGCAGGTCGTCACTCTATCTAGGATGGATGCAGGTGTCTCAGGACCTTGCTTTGTGGCAATCCTTGGAGGAGGCCTTTGTTCAGCATTTGACTTGTAAAGGGCTGTAATGATGATCATATAAAGCTTTGCAATGCATACAAATTAAATTTCGAAATCATCACCATAGACCTTCTTTCACAAAACCTCCGCTGAAAATTCTAACTGAGAGTTCCTCAAATCACATGAATCAAGCGAATCTGGTGACTGTGAATCTCTATAATTCGTTTTCTTTTTTGCCCTGGTGTCTGTCTTGTATGATATCATTCTCTAAAAGGCTACAAAGAAATGTTATCTGTCACAAGTGTCATAGTCCCTCTAAAATAGATTTTTCATTGGTTCATATCTCTCTCAAGCCGATTTCGAATTGTCCTTCAATAATGGACCCTCGTTATCCCACGTCATGCCACAAAATATATGTTATTCGTTGATATTTTAAACTTACCTAAGTAATTTTAATTCTTCTAATTTGTTATAATATGATTTTATTAAATAGTTGATATTATATTCGTTACCATAGTAATAAATTGCAATTATTTAAATAACCCGCCCCGGCTTCTTACTATTATTGCGGCGGTATATATATTAAAGTTAAAGATATTAAATAATTTGAGATTATTTTGCGAAATCGTGTAAAAAATAAGTACAATGAATGGTATTTGATCCTTATCTATTTTACGATTTTGCAAAAAATCTCAAAGTTTTTTGATAAAATATAGCCTAGATCATACCTTGCTCTCTATTTGTTTCTTGGAGTTTCATCACAATCGATATAACCATTCCAAAGATTAGCTCGGATAGATAGACAGACCGAAAATTTCATGTCTTAATGCCTTTTAAATTACTCCCTAAGCTCAATAAAAGGCAGTTATTTAAAACCCGCCCCGGCTTCCTTCTATTATTGCAGCTGTATGTGTATTTAACATATTAAAAACTTTGAGATTTTTGTGAAATCGTGAATAGATAAGTAAAGTGAACGGTATTTGATCCATTTATTTTATCTATTTAACGATTTTGTAAAAAATCTCAAAGTTTTTTGATAAAATATAACCTAGATCATGACTTGCTCTCTATTTGTTTCTTGGAGTTTCATCACAATCGGTTTAGCCATTCCGAAGATTAACTCTGATAGATAGACAGACAGAAAATTTCATGTCTTAATGCCTTTTAAATTACTCCCTAAGCTCAATAAAAGGCAGTTATTTAAAACCCGCCCCGGCTTCCTTCTATTATTGCGGCTGTATGTGTATTTAACATATTAAAAACTTTGAGATTTTTGTGAAATCGTGAATAGATAAGTAAAGTGAACGGTATTTGATCCATTTATTTTATCTATTTAACGATTTTGTAAAAAAATCTCAAAGTTTTTTGATAAAATATAACCTAGATCATGACTTGCTCTCTATTTGTTTCTTGGAGTTTCATCACAATCGGTTTAGCCATTCCGAAGATTAGCTCTGATAGATAGACAGACAGAAAATTTCATGTCTTAATAGCTTTCAAATAACTCCCTAAACTCAATAAAAGGCAGTTATTTCGATATCATTGACAGACACAACATTTTATTTATATGTATAGATTTTGTAAATAAATCAGAGTTTTAAATTTTGATATGAATGTAGTTAAATGTATTTTTTGTCCACATGGGTAGTTTTGTACCCTTTTACCTACTTCTGCCGCCAAATATGTTCCTTGTCTTGAAAGGTATAGAGAGCTAGTTTAATTACAGGCTGTAAGGCAATCCATGGTCTTCAGAGGTGAGTAAAGTTACGGCTTGTATAAGTGCTACTGCTGTTCACAGGCCTCCTACAATCACTGAAAGGGTTATGAATCTATTGTTCCGCCGCGCTGCTTAATGCGTGGTGGCGGAATTCACATATTCTCGAAATATTTTATTCCTCAGGCATGCAGGCTATATTCTGTCATAGAAGTTTTGAAACCTAAATCAGACGCCAGATTCTCACCATGTAAGATTTTAGAAAAATCCTGTTGCCGGTTATGATATGTTATAAATCTGGTTTATTCGAGATGGTTAAGCCCTAAATATCGCAGGTTATAAGATCTTTCTGGCTTTTTCCATAGTCGCCTCAACGAACAAATTATGCCGGACAATATGTGATAATGGATTCTGTTGCAGTCACTATACGGCCAAATTTAACAAAAATAGCAAAAAAGCAAATTGAAATAATGGCTATTGACATATATTACAGGATTTGCCAACTCAAGCCCGTAAATCATTTCAAACATCGGTCCGATATCTCTAAATTTTGCTCAATTCATGTCATCGTTTCTTACCTTTTTCCAGGTTTTTTGGCGTCCAATGTTTGTAGAGTAACGACACGGAACTTTTCGCCTCTCCAGTGATATGTTACTCCCTACCTACGATTTTGATTTGTGTAGCTAACATCATTCCGTGTTTATCGTATATGTATACATCTCTTTTTTAGTAAAAGCCTTTCTTTATACGTCTATCGCCAATAATGTTATTCAATTTGGTCAGTCAGTTGTGAGCCGTAGCCTTATGACAAAGGAATTTGTTAGGGTCCTGTGTGATCCTGCGGACCTGTGAGTGACTTTACTGTGTATAGCCTACATATTAATTTAGTAGTATCTTACGTTCTGAGAATAAAAAGAATATTAACATCTTCATATTGGCAATCTTTGACAAGTCATCTGTTTATAAAAGTCGATTACTTTTCCATTAGAATATTATGGGTACTTCCAATTTCTATATGTGATACCAAGTACATTTAATACTTTGACTTTACACTAAATAAAGTACAATTGATTTCCTTTAGTATCGAGGTATCGAGTGTCAAGTAATGTATTTATTTATTTATTTTATTAAGAATAACCAACAAGATATTAATTATTTGACATGAAACAATATTTCTATTCTAGGATTAAAAACTAAATGTGATCTTAATTATAGCGGCGTGCTCGGTAGGCGAGCTAGATTGCACTGGTAACTGAGATGAAAACGGAAGCGTTTTTGTACCGGTTCTATGCGTTTTATGTAAACTTTATAGTTGGGACTTCACACCGGATTGCTGTACTCAAGACCACTTTTAATTAAATGTTAAACAGTGTTGTTTATAAAGACGGATTTTTGATATTTTTGATGTTTCTCAGGACAAACCCTAGCAATTTAAAACTTTTAGATACAATGTGTTCGACGTCGATGTAAAAATTGTAATTTTTGGTTAATTAAAACTTTTAGCTCTCGGATGAGTTAAGTGTTTTGTAATGTATTATTGTTCATATGATAAGGTGGAGATCGGCTTGGTTTTTTCCTCGTGAACCGGATGTGTGTGCATTTCTTGACGTTCAATGGCATACGGTTGTTATCACACCAGATACAAAGATGATTTAAATCTTCTTGCAAGAATACTTGACTTTGTAAGTTGCTTATGACTTACATAATTTTTAAATCTTCCACGAATAGGTAAACATTTAACTGAAGGAAACACGAAACTATGTCATTTATAAAGATAGTGAAGAATAGCGAACCTAAGTGTAATCCTTGAGGAAACCCGGAGAGTGCAGGGAATCTATCAGATTTGTATCCATTAAGTACTACTTTTGAGAATCGAGTACTAACATATGAGGATCGCCAGTTCAACAGACTATCCGCAATTCCACAACGACTTAATCGAGATGTTTTATTCACAAGCTGAATATCGAGTGTCGAAAACTTTTATGAATGAAAAAATGCACAAATGCAAGTCTTTAAGCACTTAGTTAGTACGGCTTCTTTCTTAGTTCCTGGTTTGGTCAAGCTATTTCCGACAAGCAGCAGTTCAAACAAAAGTGCATCCCCTACTATATTCCTGTTTGTAGGATAATAGTGTCAATATAATTACAGACTGTTAGTCGCTGCATCTTTACTGTCAGCGCCTACATATGTTTTGTTATAAGTTGGCGACAGATTTTCATGAGTTATAAACGTTTTTTATAAAACTGACGTGACAAACGAAATACAGTCTAGCTGGTGGCAAGTAGATTCTGAAGTCTATAGACAACTGTTGCCAACTTCAAGCAAAAAATGCTACGAATAATACTACTACTACTACTAAGATACTACAGGATGTGTTGTCTTGTAATATTCTACAACCTGTAATTATACTGGCTCTTTATATACCCTTCAGACCGAAACACAGTAGTGCAAGCACTGTGGGTAGTACCTTTTCAGACGTACTCCTCGGCAGATTGCTAACTCTCGCTGGATTGCAAAATGCCGAAGGAAAATTGGTAATGCTTCTAATCATATCCACCACCATTTTTTAATTTGTCCGATAATAATCCATCAGCCATATCACTTATGTCTAATTTAAAGCGGCCACACCTCAAGACTAAGCGGCGTTTGAATCGTCATTGCTTACGGCATGTCACAAACCAATGAGCGTTTGCAAACAGACTATTTTGTTTGTATAATGACGAATCATAAAACCCGCTGCTGGCATATACAATATACATCCTGAACTATGAGTGTTCCCAAAACTACGTTAAAGTCGTGAAATATTATCCTGACAGTATGCGTAACATTTATTTTGATTACGGCTACATGGCCGGAACGTTTCACCGTGTTTCACATTTATTTTATTATGTTTTTGTATTACAAACATATTTTTCCATTAGATCTTAGTTGAGTGCAGTACCAAAAATATGAGACGTCTGAAATTGTGGTTAACAGTCCAATTTGCAAGCGTGATGATTGTGGCTAATCCTCCCCACAACGGAAAAGGATCATGTAGTCTTGGGCATGTTGATGAAGGATAGGAAGATGGAACATATAAAATAAAAAAAATATATTATACTCACGGTCATAAAAAGGAAGGTACCTACTTTTACACTGAAAAATGGATGAAGCACCCTAGGGTCACACGCACACATACAAATGTCCCACTGTGACGCAATCTATATGGGAGGCCTATGTTTAGCAGTGGACTTTTGATTTTAACGTGGTAGAGCCATGCTGCATCTATTTTAAAGTTATAGCACAAATGGGTCGGCTCGACCGGGGAAGGACCACGCTCTCACAGAATACCAGCATAAAATAGCAGCTTAATGTGTCTGTGTTTAGTATGATGAGTGTAGAAAACTGGAGACACCTTTTACTGGAATCGCCATCTATGGGTCACAGCATTCACTTACTATCAGGTGGACTGCGTGCTGGTTTGTCCAAATATCATACTGTAAAAAAAAAACTTTTGATAGTCTGTATGAATGAATATGTAATATGTGAAAAGCAGTTGTTGATTCCCTCATTGGAAGTAATAAACATCTTTATTTAAAAAAAAAATAGACATCCTAAATTAGCCAAGGAAGTTTTTATATTTTTTACGAAGTCCTGGATAAAGAGTAAAAAGTTGGAGTTAAAAACTTTCTATTTCTAGCCCATATCTTAACAAATGATATTTATGTGAATACAATATATTTAACGGCGTTTACCGCGTTTTATTTTAAATTACTTTTCAGGTCACAATGGGCTACCTCCAGCTTTTAAGGCCCTAAGAGCGAGTGAAATGCCTAAATTCTTGGATATTTAAGTAACAAAATCACAATAACTGTTCATTTAATCCGCAAAAAAAAAATACAAGGTGACAGAAGAGGGTTTTATTAATGTTTTTAATTGCAAAATTTTGTATTTTTGTCAACCGCTTATTAGAAAAAAATCCCCGAAAAGTCAAGATCATTCAGTCATATTTTTTCGCCGAAACCGCACAAGTTTTTTTAAATAGTTTTTACACAAAAAAAGGGTCTTAAAAATATTAATATTTTTAATTGAGAGTTTTATTTTTATTCCCCGTTTTACTCGAGAAAATATAATTTTTCCCCGAAACGCGCCAGCGTGCCTGCTCCGTTGCCCTGTAATCTCCCGCGAGCTCTGTCGCAGTCCGTTTTCGGACATCGTCGAGGCTGGACCGTGTGTCGGTATTGTAGCGAATTCGTTCAAATATATTTTAGTTTTTTAAGAGTTTATACTTAATTACAAATATTTTTATGAATAGAAATACTTAATTTAGCTAATATCTGTACATTGGTAACTAGAAATATTGTTTTCTTAATAAATTAATTTTTAAAGTGCCCAAAGAAGAAGAAATTTTCGCGGCGACGTTGATTAGAGAAATTGAAAAGTGCATTTTTATATACTCGTAGTTTAGATGGGGAACGACCAACATACTCTCGTTACTTACATTTCGATAGTTTTTAATACCTATGTAATTTTATTGTTGCATGTTTTTATTAAGTAGGTGATACTGAATTTTATAATTAAGTATTACATAAAACGCAGTTTTTATGAGTATGACTTTAATAGAACATTATTGGGGAGGGAAATCTAGATACAGATACTTATATTTAGGTACACTATTATAAAATTATATCAAACAATTTAAATAAAATAAAGGTGGTGCTTCCCTAAGTGCATAAAGAAAAATAAAGAAATTCTTGTGTTTATGATTTCTTTAAATGTTAGACAAACCATCATCTGAAAAATGTAAAAATTTTATATTGGAGAGGGGTTTCTCTGCGTGATAAAGTTAGAAAGGAGAATATTCGCAGTAGAACCAGAGTAACTGACATAGCTCAACGGATTATTAAAATGAAATGGCAATGGGCTGGCCATTTAACTTGTAAAACCGATAAACAATAGGAAGAAAGGTTCTTGAGTGGCAACCTCGTATCGCTAAGCGAAGTGCAGGGTAGCCTCCATCTATATGGAGGGACGACATGGTAAGATATGCAGGAAGTCGATAGATGCAGGTGGCTTAGGACCATGCTTTCTGGCATCCCTTGGGAAGGCCTATATCTATATCTATATATAGACCTTGTAAAGGGCTGTAATGATGATGATAATGAAGCCAAATGTACTTACTACAAATACTCAATCTTTATTCCTCTTTAAGTATTCTCATACGCTTTTCTCACTCACACACACCTACACACACACACAAATGGGTCGCAAATAATACTTACTTACTACTATTAGGTAAGATTGAATAGGCTTTTATTAAGTCAGTGCGCTTCACCATCTTAGGCTACATATCCACTTACCGTCAGGTGGGATTGTAGTTAAGCGCTAGGTAAGAATAGTAAAAAAAAAAGAAATTTAACCTGTGAAAGTTTGCATGTAGATATTATTTTTCTAACCAATCATAAAAATGTATTACGTGTGATGAGAATATGTATATAAGAATAAAGGTTGTCTCATACGGGACAGTAATAATATAATATTATATCTTCCAGTACCTGCGCATGAAACCTTTAAAATCTCTGAATTCCGAGTTAAGTCCATATTAAGAGGCTGAATAGAGCCAAATTGATCTGCATGGGGATCGTTTTGTGATTTCACATAGTTATCGAAAAAAATTGTACTTACAATTGAGCGTATTCCAGGTGACGGTTTTCAAAACACGATTCCACAAAATTCACTCAATGGAAAATAATTGCAAAGTAGCTTCTGAAAATACATAAATTTTCAACTTTCTCAGATTTCTATAAAATAATGTTGAGTATAATAAGTACAATTATGTGTCACGTGTTAATAAAGCTATTGGGCTATTTTGATTTTTAATAAAGTGATTTTACTTTAATTTAAATAATTCTTTTTAACCATTCTATATCAAGTGACGTTTTTTCTGTCACTCCTATTGAATTTGGCAGTGCTGAAATTTAGCGTCTCTAGACGGATCTGGATCGCGCGTTGACACGGCTGTTAAGATATTGCAAAAATAATCGTAAATATTTAAATTTACTTTCATGCCGAAGAATATCTTGTTCTATTTTTCAATTACGTTCAAATAATATTTAAAACGGTTGTATAGCAAGTATTTACAAATGTTTTCATTATTTTGCTATTCAATTGTTTACAGTTATTATCACATCTTAGCTTATATTAGAAATTCTTGGTGGGATGTATATATATACATCACACCAAGAATTTCTAGCTGTTCCCCGCGACTTCGCCCGCGTGTAATTTATTACGATTGGATTTCATGGGTTTTATTTTTTTTGCGCGGAACCCTAATTCTTTTTCTAAAATAAAAGTAGCCTAAGTTACTTCTTACAACATCAGCTATCTGCCAGTGAAAGTCCCGTCAAAATCGGTCCAGCTGTTTCGGAGATTAGCCAAGATTAACAAACAGACAGAAAGACATACAGACAAAATTTTTTAAAATCGTGTTTTTGTTATAAGTACCGTATATACTTTCATATGCATATAGTAAAAAGCCGTTAAAGTTAATAAGAGAAGTGTGTCAGGATCGTGACAAATGGAAGTCCGTAGTCCGCACTTTCTTGTGTAAAAAGTGCTATTTAGAATTTTATGCAGATGATAATTAAACTTTCTATGTAAATAAGTGTAACATAGCAGGTATTGTATTCATTGGTAGCGGCCATCCATATTTGGAACAGTTTTCTGCATAACTACGCCTACGAATTGTTTCAAATAAGAAATACCAAAGCCAGCATCATTTTCTGAACAGAAACCGGCAAAGTGTTGTTAAGGCACTATGAATAAAGCAGCTGATAAAAATGTTACACTCATAACTGTTAAGAAAAGTTGTTATTGCAAATGGTATAATAGAAAAAACTATTCCGCCGTGTCAGGTGCAGAAGCTATTATTAGAAGGAGAAGAGGTAAAATTTTGTTTTAGGGATGCGCAATGAATATTGTTTTGTCTGCAATTGCGCATAAAATAAAAAAAATACTTCAGTCAAAGAGCACAACTGGCCCATCAATTGGTATGAAAAAACAATAATAACTCAGTACCTTTATAACATCCTACAGTCACGCCGAAACTAAGAGGAGAGAAAATTTTGTGATAAAATTAAAAAAATAACACACTTATCCAAGATACCCAATACTTTACAAAAAAATATAACAAATAATAAACTAATGAGTTTGCGTCAGTTTTTAAAAAAGGTCACAAGATATAACAAAAAGAAACAAAAATAAATGTCAAAAAAGTTCAGGATCTAAATGACGATATACAGCTGACACTTAATCACGCTTTTGGAAACCACGCCAGTTGTAAACAATACTTCTGTGAAAAATGGTGTACACAAGAGAATTAAGAACAGACAAAATCTTTCTTTTTAATTTTGGCCAAATAAGCCATGTGCCAATTTAAATAAATATATATATTATATATTTATAATAATATATTTGCATATTTTATATGAAGTGATCACTACGTTTCATCAATTAACTATTGATAAAAATGAGAACAGCAATTTTATAATTGTGTTTACAAGAAACACTATCAGTTGAACCTTGCAGCTTGTTCATTATTTTTATTATAAATACCTATAAATGTATATATTATTAATAAATCATTCCAATAGTATTTTGTATTATTTTTTATTTTGCCCTATCTAAAATGTTCTAAGCTCTATAGAAAATGTGGCGTATGAAATGACTGACAATCACTAGAACATTTTATCTAGGTAGAAATAGGTTTTACGTTTACATGGCCTCCACATGATATTTTTCTCAGCATTAGGTTTCCTTCTGTATCTGAAACGAATATGAATATTGCATATGTATAGGTACGATACAAAAGTAAAGTAACAGGCTATATAAGTCCCTCTGTTTGGCACAGTACTCTTCTTATTTCTGATAGGATTTTAGGGCAAGGAAAAGTTCACCGCACTGCCCCAATGCGTGTTGGCGAACTTCACATGTCTTCAAAATTTTTTTCTTATTCCTCAGACATGCAGGTTTCCTCACGATGTTTTCCTTCACCGCCGAGCACGTGCTAAATCAGCACTTGAAATTGCAATTAAAAATTTCATTGGTGCTGCCGGGGATCAAACCCGGGTGCAATGATGCCTACCGGACGAAGCTACAGCACCACACCATGCAATGTAATTGAAGATGCTTAACTGCGACATAACTTTCAGTGATGCGCAAGCATAATAGGCAGTATATCACTTATATACTTGTCACCTCTGCAGTCTCTAAATATATATCTTTGCACTTTTCTAAGTAATACAGGAAGTAATCGCTAGACGGTGTTGACGTCGGCTAAAATCTCTGCGGTCGCCGTTTCGTAGAAGAGCGGAAGCCTTAAATGTGAATTTATAGTCCGATCTACGTTCGAAAACGACCTTACCGTTACCGTAGCGGTAACGCCGTAACAGCCTATTAAAGTATACTGCTGAACATAGGCCTCCCCCATAGATTGTCTCATAGGGGGGATATTTGCCATAGTTGCCACGGTTGGCAAGCGAGTTCGCTACCGCATGGTTTTACTTTTAGGCGTTATTAGGAAGATGCTGCTCCCATTTCCACATTTGTTTCCCTCTGTTGCCTCTTAAGACACCCACGGGATGATTATAGGCTAGTGGATATTCTTACACCGCTACTACACGGCACGAGCTTACAATACCTTATAGCACTGCAGCGGTATGTTTAGGGTTGCATTTAATTTTATTAACTACGCGATCTCAAGCAAATGATAGCATAATATAGTCATCATTGAAAAATATGATAGATATTTCTTTAATATTGAAATAAAGAAATATCTATCATATATTTCAATGAACGAATCATCTTTTCTCGGACTTCTGTGCTCATCAGACGTATTTTAAGTTAGTTCGTACTTTTATATTTAAATTTAATCAAAATTGTGAAGTGTTAAATTCTACGAAATAATAGGAGCGCATAAACTATAAGAAGCACCTATTATCGCTGTGTGGTAATGGTGAGTGAATCTAACACGTCATTCACTTACTCTGTGATAAGTTATAACTGTGCACTACACACATACGCAAACTGCATACTTGTGCAACGACTACGTGCTTACGCGCAGTGCTTATAGTATTCTGTTTGCCCGGCACTTGCCGTCGCTAACGCCTTGCTATTATGCCGCTTAAACGCACCCCTCCTACTACGCCAACCGCAATGTTGCATTGTAAGTTAGACTCTAATATCACTGACTCGGCGACAAATGCTACTAGTAATGCAGTGCCTACCGTTTTACGCACACAAGCTACGTGTGATCCTAACATTGCAATGCGAAAACGTAAGAGAGATACCGATATTAGCCGGTCGGAAATTATGGAAATGTTTTCTGAGCTCAAAAAGGAAAAAACGATAAATTTAACGCCCTGATGGATAAAGTTCAGAGTGGTATTAACACCCACACAGAAAAAAATAAGGCTATTTCTAGTTCTACTGACTTTTTAAGTCAAAAATATGATGAGTTAATTAATAGAATCAGGCGTTACTTTGCGGAAATCCATTATATTAAAGTTGTAAATATTTACTTTGCAAACATCCGCTTAATAAAATAAAATGATGTGTCTTACCTAGTTTGAAGAGCACCTCCCGCCCTCCCTCAATTGCGTGCACTATCCCCGTCACCACTAATCCCAGCACCACTACTCCCAACACCACTACACTAGGAAAGACACCACCGATGACAACACGACGTGTTTCGCCTCTACACGAGGCATCCTCAGGCGATGTAGACTCTGCGGTGGCTGACCGCTAAGTGAGCGGCGAGCCAAACACAACTGCCATTTATACAGCCCGCTGACGCAACGGCTCCCTACCTAAGTAGCGAGCGACTGCGTCATGCGATAATACTGTCCTGTTATTAGAGAGCAGGCTTAAAGATATTTAAGAGAGGTGAGTTAGAAACGTTTGTTTGTTCATTCAGCAGTGCAATGTTACTATTATTATTTTTTAATATCTCTAACTGTTCCAGCACACACAGTCGCAGCCCTTTATTACATGTATGTAAGACTTTAAAGGAGTGGTCGTTGGCTAGGTTGTGTCCAGTGTCCAAAAGATGTTTAGCAAAATGGGATTTATCGGGATTGCAATTCCTGTACGCGGCTAAATGCTCTTTATAACGTGTCTCGAAGTTGCGACCAGTCTGACCCACGTAAACGGCGTGGCATTCGTCACAAACAAGTTTGTAAACACCGATTGACGAATATCTAACTTATCTTTATTATTACAGATATTCCTAAGATAATTGTTTGTTTTGAACGCCACATAAACGCCGCTTTGTCGAAGAGTATTAGCTACTTTTTCAGATATGGGGCCTAAGTAGGTCAAACTGCTCACATATCGACGAACACTTTGAGATTGAACCGCGTACAGAGAGTTGCGAACAACATGCTTTTGTTTCTTTTTAATTAAATTGTTAATGAGATTTTTTTGAAAAACCGTTAGAGACCGCTATTTGATAAATTACATTAAGCTCTTTTAAATAATGTCCTTTACTTAATGGGACAGTGAACAAACAATTAATATAACAATAAGAAGCGGCTAATTTATGTTGCCACGGATGACACGATGACGCGGGGATGACCGTGTCGGTACGAGTTGACTTTCGATAAATTTGGAAAACATGTGACGAATCTTTTCTTGTTATTGTTAAGTCGAGGAAATTAAGGGAACAATCTTGTTCCAATTCAAGTTTAAATTTAATTTTATCGTGAACTCTATTTATTTTATTAAGGAAAACATCCAGTTGTCTCCTTGTGCCAGTCCAGCAAATAATTATGTCGTCACATATCGATAGTAATATAAGATATTTTGATTGACAACTATATGTTTTTCGAAATTATCCATAAAATGTCCGCCATAAGGGGACTTAGAGGATCCCATAGCTAACCCTTCTTTTGTAGATAGAAATGGTTATTAAACCGAAATAGTTTTGTTTCATACAGAGAGAGTTAAGTTAAGAAGATCATTTGCTTCCCAGGATGTAGACGACGTTTATCAAAGAGATCTGCGAGTATACGCAAACAGTCAGGGGATGGGACATTTGTGAAAAGACTATCAACGTCTAAAGATAACAATATGGATTTAGGAGGAATACGAATATCTTTAATTTTGGAAATGAGATCTAAGCTATTTTTTAGGCTGTAAGTGGGGTTGAATCCAGATTTCTCTCGAAGGAGGAAGTTTAATTTTTTAGCAAGGAAATAAGCTGGTGCACCTATATATGAGACAACTGGACGAATAGGAACATGTTCTTTATGTATTTTAGGTAACCCATATAAAATGGGTGCTTGAGGATTCATTGGAACAAGACTGCTCCGGGACAAGTTGTGAACGGGAAAAACATATGATGACTGTTGTATACATAGCTTAACATCCGAAGTAAACTTTTTGGTTGGGTCAGACTCCAATGGCTCAAAGTCATCACCTTGGATAACATCGTTAACCTTCCGGCTGTACCCGCTACTCTCCATAATGACAACAGTATTGCCCTTATCGGCTTTAGTAACAATAAGGTCGTTTTCCTTTATTCTCTGCTTTAGTGACTTAAAAACAGGGAACTCAGGATTGAAATGAGAAGACGCGGGCACAGCCCGAATTTCATTAGCTACCAAACTTTTAACAATGTTATCTTTCCCCCGATCACAACGGCCATCTCCGCGTCAACGGCCATGGTCTCTAACGATTTTTGGGAGACCGAAGGTGTTAAATTATACTTTAGGCCTTTATGTAAAAGAGACAACTCATCCGTTGGAAACTGGACATCGGAAAGATTCTTAACTCGGGGATAAAATTGGTGATATTCTGTATGTATGTCGTTATTACGATTACGGGATGAAGAGGATACAAGTCGTTGTAACTTACGGGACTGAATTTGATATTTCTCGTAAACAGCCATTGAAGCAAGTTCTCTGGCTTTCCCATCCAAAATATCAAATTCAATATTATGTAATTTATATGAAAGTTCAGAATATAATACTTTAAGGTGGATTTTTAAATTATCTCTATTGGAAAACCAACGACGACACTCCTCATTAAGCCAAATATTCTGAGCTTTAGAAATAGCAACATTGGCCGCTCGACTATTTGTGCCGGAACGTATTTGAATATAATTGGGAATAACATGAAGTTGTTCGTCGATATGTGAGCAGTTTGACCTACTTAGGCCCCATATCTGAAAAAGTAGCTAATACTCTTCGACAAAGCGGCGTTTATGTGGCGTTCAAAACAAACAATTCTCTTAGGAATATCTGTAATAATAAAGATAAGTTAGACATTCGTCAAAAGTCGGGTGTTTACAAACTTGTTTGTGACGAATGCCACGCCGTTTACGTGGGTCAGACTGGTCGCAACTTCGAGACACGTTATAAAGAGCATTTAGCCGCGTACAGAATTGCAATCCCGATAAATCCCATTTTGCTAAACATCTTTTGGACACTGGACACAACCTAGCCAACGACCACTCCTTTAAAGTCTTACATACATGTAATAAAGGGCTGCGACTGTGTGTGCTGGAACAGTTAGAGATATTAAAAAATAATAATAGTAACATTGCACTGCTGAATGAACAAACAAACGTTTCTAACTCACCTCTCTTAAATATCTTTAAGCCTGCTCTCTAATAACAGGACAGTATTATCGCATGACGCAGTCGCTCGCTACTTAGGTAGGGAGCCGTTGCGTCAGCGGGCTGTATAAATGGCAGTTGTGTTTGGCTCGCCGCTCACTTAGCGGTCAGCCACCGCAGAGTCTACATCGCCTGAGGATGCCTCGTGTAGAGGCGAAACACGTGTCGTATTGTCATCGGTGGTGTGTCTTTCCTAGTGTAGTGGTGTTGGGAGTAGTGGTGCTGGGATTAGTGGTGACGGGATAGTGCACGCAATTGAGGGAGGGCGGAGGTGCTCTTCAAACTAGGTAAGACACATCATTTTATTTTATTAAGCGGATGTTTGCAAAGTAAATATTTACAACTTTAATATGATGAGTTACTCTCAAGAATAAATTTCTTAGAACAGGAAAAATCTACCTACCACAAATATATACACTCTGGAGAAAAAACTGGAGCAGTTGGAGCATCATCATCGCAGCTCAAGTATTGAAGTGCGTAATTTACCCAAAAATCGGGAATTGATAGAAGACCTGTTAAATAATAAGCTGCCATCAGTGTACCAATTCAACCGGAGGAGGTCCTCTATTACATAAACGCTAAGAAAGCAACGAACCAGCCCATAGTAGTGGAATTTTCAAGTGTGTTCTTAAATAATAAAATAGTTGAATCCGTCAAGGCATTTAACACAAAAATACGACCTGCAAGTTAACCCGGCGTCATGGGGTGAAAAGTGTAACACGGACGTAGGGGGTGGGTCGTACAGACCCGCTTTTTATATATGAATTATTCTAGCACTTGATTAATAAAAATATTTTATTTATTCGGGTTTATTATTTTAGGTATTCATGTAAATAAATAAAACAAAAATTTCATATTATATTATATTTTAATCATATTTAAAAGAATATTTTAATAATACTAAAAAATATCAAGAAAATATTTCTCTTCTAGTTAAATGTAACTCTATTATTAATAAACAATCAGTCTTAATATTTTAATGGCACATTTTTATAGGAAACTAGGATATCTTTAGGAAAAAAACAAATTATTTATTACTCCGCATCATTATCATTGGTACACTCAGCACAGAAAGGTACAATATGTTCTAAACAAATATGCTTGTTGCAACTCTCGCAAGTGTAATTTGTTTTGCGATCTTTCTTGGCTGGACACACTTGACACCTTTTGCGAACATTAGCTTTTTTCGCCTGAGGTTCTCCTGAAGGCTCGCCAATGAATTGTGCAATTCTTTTACGCAACTCGCGTGGTAGGCCTGTTACATTTTGGCGAAGTTTTAGGTGTTCCATGACAAGACCGAGTCCCAGGCTTTTTATAAATCGTCTTCGTTTTTTACTTGAATTATTGTTAATTTTATTTATTATCAGACCATTAATGGCAGCTATGTTCAATGAAGCAAAAAAAATTGTCAACGGCCACCTTTTAGAATTACGACTTACGTCGTACGTAGCGCACAGCTCGTCAGCTACATCCACACCACATTTCGTCGTATTATAATAGGTATTTATTTCAGGTTTCCGATGTTCTCCTGTTGATTCATCGATGGCGTCGTTGTGGTGTAAGCTAGACATCAGTAACACTACCTTATTTTTTTTAGGCACATGACTAACAAGTGTGACGTCCTTTTGAAAACCAAATCGGGATGAGAAAACTTCAACACCACGCGTTTTAGTGAATTCCACCGGGACTTGTCTTTTATTTTTTCGCAGAGTACCAACTGATGTCAACTTATGTTCCTTGAGCAAATGCTGGACCAGTTCATAACTTGTGAACCAGTTATCAAATGTTACATTTCGATTTGTTCTGGAAATAGGTTCAACAATACGGTCAACAACATCAAATGGCTTGTTGCTTATAGAAAAAGGGCCTTCAGGCTGCTTGCCAGAATATATTTCCAAGTTCTTGATGTAAAAATTTTTGCGTCAACTAAAGCAATGATCTTTATCCCGTATTTTGCAGGTTTTGACGGTATATATTGGCGAAATTTACATCTGCCTCGGAAAGCTATGAGCATTTCGTCTATAGTTAGACAATCACTTGGTATGTAGGTTTTCTTGCAGTTTTCTACTAAAGCCTCAAACACTTCTCTAATTGCAGCTAAATTGTCTAGTTGCGTTCTTTGCTCACGGGTAGAAATATCATCAAAGGTCAACGAATTTTGAATAAAATGAAATCTGTGTAAAGACATTACGAGTCGAAATATATCGACACCAGTTCCATCAGTAGCCCATAGATCACTCAAATTTTGTCGGCCAGAGCGGTAAAGACCAGCAAGATAAAGAAGGCCCATAAAAGCTTTCAACTCAATCATATTGCACTCTTTTATATGGGTGAACTTTGCTAAATTAGTAGATGAAGCTA
Organism: Parnassius orleans; assembly: GCA_029286625.1. Taxonomy (NCBI): domain Eukaryota; kingdom Metazoa; phylum Arthropoda; class Insecta; order Lepidoptera; family Papilionidae; genus Parnassius; species Parnassius orleans. Next base: position 498,714 of record JAGSMP010000142.1, read on the forward strand.
TTTTAGGTCTAATGCGTGCATTAGTATGCATACGTATAATTTGTAGCATATCCTCAGTTATGAAAAGATTCCAGCATTCCACCTCAGACATCGCCGATTTTGCTTCTGGTACTACACCTGGCAATTGATGGATTATATTTTCGGTTCTGGTTCTAACATTTTGTCGAAAAGGCGTCTTATACCAAACCGTACCATCTTTACCAAGATAAATGATGATTTCTGTTCGACAGCATAGACAGCGGAATATCATCATCTTCAGACTCTGACATTTCTTGTTCTGTATCACTGGGTTGTCTACGCTCACTCAAGTGATCTTCATCACACTCCTGGTCTGACAACGTAGTATCAGAGTCAGACTCTTGTAGAATAGACATTATACGCTGTCGTTCCGCTTCTTCTCGATCCATTTTTACTACCTTCAAAAAACACAAATAAAATACATTAAACTATATATTGGCAACTAAAATCATAAACAACAACAAAAAACTATATATAAAAGCATAAATACATTGTAAATAATTAAAATCATGTGTTCACGAAATGGCGCAAAATTGTTACACTAAGTGCGGGGATGGGTCTTACTTACCTTTTTCAACTTTGCGCACGTGTAACTCCTACTGCGGCTACCGCACGACTAAGGTGTTGTCTGCGACGCTTAGAGCAACTCAATATCTCCAGCTACTGAGAAGAACGGCAACGTCGCACGGGAAATAACCGAACTTCAAGCAAGATAAAATGTGCCGGGTCTCACAGACCCAACCCCCATGACGCAGGGTTAAATACCCTAACTTAAACCTTGATGGACCACCCAAACCGATTTTCGTCTCTGAAAGTTTGACAATTATGAAGAGACTCTTCTTTTTAGCCAGGGAATTTGCTAATAATAATGCCTTTAAATACTGTTGGACATCAAGAGGTAAAATATATCTTCGGAAGGAGGATGGAGCACCACTTGTAAAGGTTAATAGCGAAAGCGACCTAGAAAACATTAATAAAAAATGACTATATTTACTAATTTATATTATAAGTTATCATAAAATATGCATGTTTGATTGTTTTCTATATTTTATATGTGTTTTTTGTTTAATCTTAATTATTTTAACTCTAATTTATAAACGTATTTCGCAGATACCTTTCATATACTATCACTGACACCTGAATACATCACCTTAATACACATAAATTTGCATTTGGTTACACTTCACAATCTTATATACAAAATTCACACTTAAACACTACTTTTACACTTAAGATTAACAAGTATTAAATACTCCAGTAATATGCTACAATTCTTGGTCTCTCAACCTAGATATCTTATATTACCTTGTTTTGCAATACTTATTTTTCAGAAATATGTAAATTGTTGTTGCGTACTACAACCGATCGCTATTTTATTCGAAATGGATGATAACTCTTTTATCACCTTCGAAGTGTACATATACATTAGGGTAAAATATTTTTCACTAAGTGACTTAAACATCCTTAAATTTTTAAATTCGAATAATATTAGTAAACACACACTCGTAATTCTTATATTGAATATACGATGCATTAATTATAGCTTTAAAATTAACAGTACCACTCCAATTGATTATTTTATACTATTAGTAAAAGAATTTGAGTTTAAATTACACTATGATATGTCTTTAAGTGAATCCCAAATACTTAGTTATGGGCATTTACTTATAGTGGTTGCTTTACATATTTATTGCGCACAATTTAACTATTTGGTCTTAATTACTAATATAATTAAAAGGTGATAGCACAAAAGACTTAAGCGATGACCTTGACCAATTTTCAAAGAATAAAAAACATTAGAAGCATAACTCGCAACATGAATGAACTTAAAGTTCTAATGCATAGGACAGCTTTAGAATGGGACTTAATTCTTCTTGCAGAATGTTGGTTGCCGTCCACCCACTATATTCCGATAATGGATGGCTATAACTATTGTAAAACTCTTAATAATGCAACCCAAAATGAGGGTGTAGTGATGTATTTCAAAAAATCTTTGAATATAACCTGGCAGATTTGTCAATATCAGATTTTAATTGTATTTTTCTAAAAATATGTGAGGACACTATAGTCATTGTAATTTATAGACCACCCGGATTTAAGGATCCCACAAATTTTATTGAATCGCTTAGTAATATGCTCAATCAATATTCACATTATAAAAACATAATTATTATTGGCGATATTAATATAGATATTGTTATACATAGTAAAGACTCCTACTCTTCATATTACTTAAATAGTCTAGCATCTAAAGGTATGTTACCTGCCCACACCTTTCCTACCCATGGCAAAACGTGTCTAGATCACGTTATATTGAAAACAAAACTTCAGTCAACCTGCTACGTTGCGGAGACTTCCATTACTGATCATGACACTCTTATATTTCTATAAGAGGCTACTTTAAGTACACCTAGTTTGCCAACAAAAATTAGAGAACGTATAAATTATGATAAATTAGATATTTACCTCAACACTTTATAGACTTTAAAGGTATTTATTCTATGGTAGACGATGACTTAGCTGCTACATTCCTATTAGAATCCTTAAGTAATGCTTTAAAATTAATACAAAAACAATTAAAATTTCTAATCGCAAAATTATTATAAAGCCCTGGATTACCCCAGGTATTTTGAGATGCTTAAGAAATCGCTACAAATTACACCAAAAATGTAAAACATATCCGCATGATGACGTAATCATAACTATATACAAACGTTACCGTAATTATTGTAATGAACTACTTAAAAAATTGAAAAAGGAATATGAAAAATCAGAATTAACAGCAGCAGTTAAAACAAGTAATAAAAATTTTTGGAACACAATTAAAATAGTCACAAATACGAATAAACAAAATAATAATGCCGATAAATTATTAAACAAAGCTGACCCCAAACCTTCAGTTAATTATGTCAATTCATTTTTTGGAAATATAGGTAATTCTTTGGCAGAAAAACACCACATTAATAACAACACTCCTAGCATTTTTCCTACAAACACATATCAACATTCCATAGTACTTCTTGACACGGACGAACATGAAATAGAGACAATTATTTTAAATATGAAAACTGAATGTAGCTTAGGTAGAGATAATATTTCCACTTTCTTTCGAAAAAGGTACAGAAATTTACTAGTCCCTCTCATTACATGTTTATGTAACCTTTCCCTTAAAACTGGTAAATTCCCCAACTGTTTTAAACTAGCTAAAATTCACCCTATTTGCAAGAGCAGTGATGCTGGCTGTGTCAATAACTATAGACCCATTTCCATTCTTCCCACTGTGTCAAAAATACTAGAAAAAGTAATCAACAAGCGCTTGACTAATTACTTAGAGAAACATAATCTGTTATCATATTGTCAATATGGATTTCAACCAAAATGTTCTACTCAGGATGCAGTTCATGAACTAACTGATTTCGATCTAGCTAAAGCATTTGACACTGTCTCCGTTCCACTTTTGTTGAATAGGCTAGAAGATCTGGGAATAAGAAATACACAACTGAAACTATTCTCTGACTATTTAACGGGTCGATATAAGAGGGTAAGGATTAGTGGTTGCTGCAGTGATCATCTTCCCATATCATATGGTGTACCACAGGGTAGTGTACTTAGTCTCACGCTATTTCTTACATATATTAATTCCCTATGTAATGTAAAAGTTCACAATGGTAGGATCATTGCCGTTGCGGATGACACGGCTCTTCTTTTTCAGGCAGATACATGGTCTGAGTTATTTAACCTCGCACAAAATGGGTTAGATTTAATATATAAATGGCTAAAAGAATATAAACTTACATTAAATGTCGATAAAATAAAATACATTTAATACAATAAAATGGTATATTTTGCACTGTGCCAATCATTGTTGACATATTGCATTACCATCTGGGGAAGGGCACCTAAAACGACCATATTGCAGTTAGAAAGGACTCAGAGGGCGGTATTAAAAGTTAGCAATTCTCTACTATTCCTTTTTCCTACAACTGATCTTCAACAGTGTAGGTAGTGTCTTATCTGTTCGCAAATTGTTTATATTGCACATTACGCTACTACAACATTCTATTATACAGTATGAGTCTTCCAATAATGACAAAAGAAATATGTAGTTTGTCCCAGTAAATTTCTAAAGAACCAATTTTCACATAGATTTTCTGCTTCCTGGGAGGTTACTTTTATAATAAATTGTCTCTCTCTCTCTCTCACACACACACACACACACACACACACACACACACACACACACACACACACACACACACACACACACACACACACACACACATACACACTAACACACACACACACACACACACACACACAATTACACATATAGAAATAACTTTAAAAACATATAGAATCATTCCTTGTTGAAATATTTCTTATTTTGTATTTCTCTTGTAGTATATTTGAAAATGTAAATATGTGCAATTCGTAAGGGTGAGGCCTGGTGATCTATAACACAAGGATTACCCTAGTATGGACACCAGTCTCTCACAAAGCTCACAAATTGTCTGCAACCGTATTATTTACCTAAGTAATAAATATACCTTTGTGAAGAAATAATAATTATTTATTATTATTATTATTATTATGGGATATTTATGAAGTATTCTCATTTTTGGGCTGAATAAACATATAAAAGAAATATAGTAAATAAAATACATAAATATAAATGTATATGTATATTAAATATACTAACACAAATAATACATAAATAAATAAAACCCAACCAAATGGAAGCCCTCGGTAGGAGACCAAACGGCCGAGGTTAGGGGAAAGGAAAGAAACCGGCGGACGATGCGGGCGGTATCGAGGAGCACCGCCTTCTGCATTTGAGCTTGGAGCGGTCCGTCACGGGTCCCAGTCGCCTCAGATGACCCGAGAGCCTGACTGGGATTAACCCGTTCGCAGAGACGACTACAGGTATAATTTCGGTCGGCAGTCCACCCCACATGTCGGTCACCTCGTGAGCCAGGTCCAGATATTTTGTTCGCTTATCTGTTTCGGCTTTCACGAGGTTCTCGTCATATGGAATGGTGATGTCGACCAAAAATATCCTTGACTGTGCCCGGTCCATCAGCACAATATCAGGCTTATTCGCAAGAATAGTCCTGTCTGTGATGATGGCTCGGTCCCAGTGAAACCTGGCGCGATCATTTTCGAGCACGGCTTCCGGCAAGTACTTGTAATACGGCAATTTCGGTCCACGAGACCGTATTTCAAACGAGCTCCTGGTGTAGAATTCTGGCTACTAAGTTGTGCCTGTGCAAGTACTCAGAGTTAGAAAGCGCCGAACAACCGGAGATGACATGCCTAAGTGACTCGCCGGGATGGCGACAAGCTCGACAGATGTCGACGGCGCCATCCTTTAGGATGTATTTCCGATAATTGTTGGTCTTAATAACCTGATCCTGTATCGCACAGACAAAACCCTCGGTTTCCCCAAAGAGGTCACCGAAACGTAGCCAGTGAGAGGAAGCAACCGTGTCTACGAAATGCTTATGTTGAGCCTTGTAGAACTCTTCATGAAGCTCCTTCTCCTTCCATACGGTCTCCCGGTTGGAAATGCACTGTACTGCTGGGTCTTGCCATTGCTCGTTGGCTAAGGATAGAGGAGTAAGCCCTTTATCACACGAAATGACCGTGTAGAATGTATTATTCGATCTCGTCAAGAAGTAATTACGGAGGCTGCACACTTCGCGATTATTCATGGTGAGAGCGCTAAAAAAAGTCACGTCCACCATGTTTCCGCGGCAAGTACACCCTCGCTAATGAAAATCTCGGGTGATGCATCCTGTGTGACGTCATAACAGTGCGGACTTTTCTATCCAGAGCGTTCAGTTCGGTCTGAGTCCACCTGAGCATGCCGAAGGTATATATGAGACAGGCATGACCCAACCGTTATATGCGTGTCCTATTCACACCCGACAAAAGACTGTTGAGCACTTTTGTCAAGCGTGCATAAAACACATCGCAAACTGACTGTTTCATATCCGCCTCATCGATACCTATGTTCTGTGACATACCCAGGTATCGGTATGTTTCAGCCTGGGAAAGGGTCCTTATGTTGATGGGCATAGATAAGTCTATGCCCTCAGAGTTAGCAACCCTACCCCTTTCGACATGGAGGACCGCACACTTATCCGTCCCCAGCTCCATTCTAATAGAATTGCTAAAATCACAAGTGATGTTTAGCAATTCCACAAGATGTGAGCGACTGGAGGCGAATAACTTGAGATCATCCATATAGAAAAGGTGGGTCACTTTTGTACCTCCTTTCCGAAGCTGAAATCCCCTCCCAGAACCCTCCAGTAAGGTACTGAGAGGGTTTAGAGAGAGGCAGAACCAGATTGGACTCAGACAATCACCCTGGAAGATACCCTTCTTATCCTTATGTGGTTCTCCGCAGCCGTCATCCGCTCGCCTAGATGACAAAGGATCGTACTCCACTGCCCCATACACTGCCCGAGGAAGTCTCTAACTGTACAGTCAACCTTGTACAGCTCGAGGACCCTCTTCAGCCATGTATGAGGCACCGAGTCGAATGCCTTTCTGTAGTCTATCCAGGCGGCGGAGAAGTTCTGACGGTTGCGTTTAACCACTTTGCCAATGACCGCGTCAATAAGGAGTGGTTCCTTGGTTCCACGACCTGACATCCATTTTGAGCGCGCGACATCACCTGATTTGCGTTCAGGTGACGAGTGATTCTCGCGCTCAAAATGGATGTTAGTGTCTTGTATATGGTAGGTATGGGGCGTTATGGGGCAGTATTTGCTCGGGTCTGTGGAATCCCGGTCTTTAGGAACCAAATGAGTGATCCCAGTAGTGAAGAGGCTCGGGAGTGAATTTTGGTCGAGCACAGCGTGACACACCACGAACCCCTTCAGCCAGTAGTGATGCAGTCCGTCGAGTCCCGGACTTTTCCAGTTCGGGGCCCTACGGACCGCCTCAGCTACGTCATCCGGCGTTATGATGACGGGGTCCATGGGCGTAACACTCGCACACTGACTCGCCACAACTTCCGTCCAAGGGCCCTCGCTGTGGTTTACGGGCTCTGACCACAGGCCGCGACAGAATGCGATAGTGTCGGCCTGATTCGGTGCTGAGCCCGTTCACGTACCATCGGCCGCTCCAATGATTCATAGAGCCTCTTCTGATCACTCTGGAAGAGACGATTCTGGTTGAACCGTGTCGACCTCTCGGTATATCGCCGAATCTCTGCTTCAGGTCGTCTATGCGCTCCGTCAGTTTTTGCGTTATATCCGGCTGGGACAAACTGATATTTGTCCCAGCAAACGCCATCCTGACGGTGCGCACAATTCTCGGTCTATTATTACCCGAACTGAAGCTTGTAAGTCTGCCGATGAGGGCTCTTGCCTTTGCGATACGGTCCTCAATTCTTTTTCTCCAGGCTGGGATGGCGCTACTTTGTCTAGTAGCGCGTCCAGCTGTGGGAAAGTCCGTCTCGCAAAGGTCCCGGCTGGCTTCCAAATAGGTCACCAGCATTGGGTTGAGAGCCCTCACGACAGCCCGATTCCGCTTGCTTAAGGGTATGCGGGGAAGTCGCGGTCGATTTTCGAGAGGCGTACTGCACTTTCAAAATAGCCTCTTCCAATATGCTCCTCATTTGCTCTAGCTTGTGGAGACTATTTCATCATCGTCTGAATTAACCACAACTGAAATATCCACGGCGGTATCCACGTGCGCAGGTTGCTCTGCAATTAGTGGCACCGCATTACCAGCTGTAGCATTTTCATCCGATGAGGAACAGCCTCACGTCGTAGTCGTTCGAGTTCGGCGTCACTAAATATGTTGGAGCGCAGGATGTACCGAACTCGGTCTGCCAGGTTTTGCTCCGTTACATGAACAGATGGCTCCAGCTCTGCGAAAAGCGATGCATCCGAGCCCGATACGCTAACATTCCAGTTTCTTCCCCTCTTGCCTAAAATACACTCGTAATGCGTTTGCGTTCATAATTTGCTTCCAACGCATGCTACGTGTTCCACCAGCGGCGGGTGCCGCTTGCCGAGTCCGAGAAGACCCAGCCGACACCAAGCCCTCTGGTGGGGATGATGGATGCGGGCGGCTACTAGGTGGTCTTGCAGCCCCCCGCGCTTGGCTGGCGACCCGCATGCTGTCGCGTCCAGCGCCAGCTCCAGACGCGCCCTGGCGACCTCCAGGCAGCGGCCCAATGTTTTTCCATCATCCATTTTTGGGCGTCAATTAACGGGAGACGCCCAGGCCCGGCACCGTTTCATGGTTCGGCCATATGCACAAACGGACCTTTGCACCCTCAATTTTGCCTAGGCACGGCGCTCACACCTTTTGGCAGGGCGCTGACTGACTGCACCGACGTAGCAGTTTTGTCACTTAACTGTTACGTCAGCGGGCGATGGGGTCGTCACTTCCCTACGCCTATTTATTATTATTATTCGGGATATTTATAAAGTATTCTCATTTGGTTGGGCTGAATAAATATATAAAAGAAATATAGTAAATAAAATACATAAATATATATGTATATATATTAAATATACTAACACAAATAATACATAAATAAATAAAAACCCAACCAAATGGAAGCCCTCGGCAGGGGAGACCAAACGGCCGAGGGTTAGGGGGAAAGGGAAAGAAACCGGCGGACGATGCGGGCGGTGTCGAGGAGCACCGCCTTCTGCATTTGAGCACGGAGCGGTCCGTCACGGAGTCCCAGTCGCCTCAGATGACCCGAGAGGCTGACCGGGATTAGCCCGTTCGCAGAAACGACCACAGGAATAATTTCGGTCCGCAGACCACCTCTCATGTCGGTCACCTCGTGAGCCAGGTCCAGATATTTAGTCAGCTTATCTGTTTCGGCTTTCACGAGGTTCTCGTCATAAGGAATGGTAATATCGACCAAAATATCCTGACTGTGCCCGGTCCATCAGCACAATATCGGGCTTATTCGCAAGAATAGTCCTGTCTGTGATGATGGCCCGGTCCCAGTAGAGCCTGGCGCGGTCATTTTCGAGCACGGCTTCCGGCAAGTACTTATAATATGGCATTTTCTATCCACGAGACCGTATTTCAGAGCGAGCTCCTGGTGTAGAATCCTGGCTACTAGGTTGTGTCTGTGCAAATACCAGTGTTAGAAAGCGTCGAACAACCGGAGATGACATGCCTAAGTGACTCGCCGGGATGGCGACAAGCTCGACAGATGTCGACGGCGCCATCCTTTAGGATGTATCTCCGATAATTGTTGGTCTTAACAACCTGATCCTGTATCGCACAGACAAAACCCTCGGTTTCCTAAAGAGGTCACCGAAACGTAGCCAGTGGAGGGAGGCGACTGTGTCTGAAAGGCTCATGTAGAGCCTTGTAGAACCTCCCGTGGAGCTCCTTCTCCTTCCATACGCTCTCCCGGTTGGAAATGCTCTGTACTGCTGGGTCTTGCCATTGCTCGTTGGCTAAGGATAGAGGTAAGCCCTTTATCACACGAAATGACGTCCCTGTAGAATGGATCATCCGATCTCGCCAGAAAGTAATTACGGAGGCTGCACACTTCGCGATTATGCATGGTGAGAGCGCTCAAAAGCCGGGTCCACCATGTTTCGCGGCAAGTACAGCCTCATTACTGACGATCTCGGGTGATGCATCCTGTGTGACGTCATAACAGTGCGGACTTTTCTATCCAGAGCGTTCAGTTCGGTCTGAGTCCACCTGAGCATGCCGAAGGTATATATGAGGACAGGCATGACCCAACCGTTATATGCGTGTGTCCTATTCACACCCGACAAAAGACTGTTGAGCACTTTTGTCAAGCGTGCATAAAACACATCGCAAACTGACTGTTTCATATCCGCCTCATCGATACCTATGTTCTGTGACATACCCAGGTATCGGCATGTTTCAGCCTCGGATAGGGTTCTTATGTTGATGGACATATATAAGTCTATGCCCTCAGAGTTAGCAACCTACCCCTTTCGACATGAAGTACCGCACACGTATCCACCCCCGGCTCCATTCTAATAGAATTGCTAAAATCACAAGTGATGTTTAGCAATTCCACAAGATATGAGCGACTGGAGGCGAATAACGAGATCATCCATATAGAAAAGGTGGGTCACTTTTGTACCTCCTTTCCGAAGCTGAAATCCTCCCAGAACCCTCCAGTAAGGTACTGAGAGGGTTCAGAGAAAACAGAACCAGATTGGACTCAGACAATCGCCCTGGAAAATACCCTTCTTATCCTTATGTGGTTCTCCGCAGCCGTCAACCGCTCGCCTAGATGACAAGGATCGTACTCCACTGCCCCATACACTGCCGAGGAAGTCTCGAACTGTACAGTCAACCTTGTACAGCTCGAGGACCCTCTTAAGCCATGTATGAGGCACCGAGTCGAATGCCTTTTGTAGTCTATCCAGGCGGCGGAGAGGTTCCGACGGTTGCGTTTAACCACCTGCCAATGACCGCGTCAATGAGGTGGTTCCTTGGCTCCACGACCACCGCCCGACATCCATTTTGAGCGCGCGACATCACCTGATTTGCGTTCAGGTGACGAGTGATACTCGCGCTCAAAATGGATGTTAGTGTATTGTATATGGTAGGTAAACACGTTATGGGGCGGTATTTGCTCAGGTCTGTGGAATCCCGGTCTTTAGGAACCAAATGAGTGATCCCAGTATTGAAGAGGCTCAGGAGCGACTTTTGGTCGAAAGCCTCTTGAAACTGTCGGGCGAGCACAGCGTGACACACCACGAACCCTTCAGCCAGTAGTGATGCAATCCGACGAGGCCCGGACTTTTCCAGTTCAGGGCCCTACGGATCGCCTCAGCTACGTCATCCGGCGTTATGATGACGGGGTCCATGGGCGTAACACTCGCACACTGACTCGCCACAACTTCCGTCCGAGGCCCTCGCTGTGGTTTACGGGCTCTGACCACAGGCCGCGCCAGAATGCGATAGGATCGGCATGATTCAGTGCTGAGCCCGTTCCACGTACCATTGGCCGCTCCAATAATTTATAGAGCCTCTTCTGATCACTCTGGAAGAGACGATTCTGGTTGAACCGTGTCGACCTCTCGGTATATCGCCGAATCCGCTTCCCCCAAGCAGCGATTCTCTGCTTCAGGTCGTCTATGCGCTCCGTCAGTTTTTGCGTTATATCCGGCTGGGACAAACTGATTTATTATTATTTTGGGGTATTTATATAGTATTCTCATCTGGTTGGGCTGAATAAATATTTTAAAGGAAATAATAAATAAACATAAATAAATAAATAATACATAAATAAATAAATAATACATAAATAAATAAAAACCCAACCAGATGGAAACCCTCGGCAGGGGAGACCAAACGGCCGAGGGTTAGGGGGAAAGGGAGAGAAACCGGCGGACGATGCGGGCGGTATCGAGGAGCACCGCCTTCTGCATTTGAGCTTGGAGCGGTCCGTCACGGAGTCCCAGTCGCCTCAGATGACCCGAGAGGCTGACTGGGATTAAGACGACTACAGGTATAATTTCGGTCGGCAGTCCACCCCACATGTCGGTCACCTCGCGAGCCAGGTCCAGATATTTTGTTCGTTTATCTGTTTCGGCTTTCACGAGGTTCTCGTCATACGGAATGGTGATGTCGACCAAAATATCCTTGACTGTGCCCGGTCCATCAGCACAATATCAGGCTTATTCACAAGAATAGTACTGTCCGTGATGATGGCTTGATCCCAATAGAGCCTGGCGTGGTCATTTTCGAGCACGGCTTCCGGCAAGTACTTATAATATGGCATTTTCTTATCTACGAGACCGTATTTAAGAGCGAGCTCCTGGTGTAAAATCCTGGCTACTAGGTTGTGCCTGTGCAAATACTCTGAGTTATAAAGCGCCGAACAACCGGAGATGACATGCCTAAGTGACTCGCCAGGATGGCGACAAGCTCGATAGATGTCGACGGCGCCATCCTTTAGGATGTATCTCCGATAATTGTTGGTCTTAATAACCTGATCCTGTATCGCACAGACAAAACCTCGGTTTCCAAAGAGGTCACCGAAACGTAGCCAGTGGAGGAGGCGACTGTGTCTACGAAAGGCTCATGTAGGCCTTGTAGAACCTCCGTGGAGCTCCTTCTCCTTCCATACGGTCTCCCGGTTGGAAATGCACTGTACTGCTGGGTCTTGCCATTGCTCGTTGGCTAAGGATAGAGGTAAGCCCTTTATCACACGAAATGACGTCCCTGTAGAATGGATCATCCGATCTCGCCAGAAAGTAATTACAGGCTGCACACTTCGCGATTATGCATGGTGAGAGCGCTCAAAAGCCGGGTCCACCATGTTTCCGCGGCAAGTACAGCCTCATTACTGACGATCTCGGGTGATGCATCCTGTGTGACGTCATAACAGTGCGGACTTTTCTATCCAGAGCGTTCAGTTCGGTCTGAGTCCACCTGAGCATGCCGAAGGTATATATGAGGACAGGCATGACCCAACCGTTATATGCGTGTGTCTTATTCACACCGGACAAAAGGCTGTTAAGCACTTTGGTCAAGCGTGCATAAAACATATCGCAAACTGACTGCTTCATACCCGCCTCATCGATACCGATGCTCTGTGACATACCCAGGTATCGGTATGTTTCAGCCTCAGAAAGGGTCCTTATGTTGATGGGCATAGATAAGTCTATGCCCTCAGGTTAACAAACCTTCCCTTTCAACATGGAGGACCGCACTCCTATCCGTCCCCAGCTCCATTCTGATAGTATTACTAAAATCACAAGTGATGTTTAGAAATTCCATAAGATGAGAGAGATTGGATGCGACTAACTTGAGATAATCCATATAGAAAAGGTGGGTCACTTTTGTACCTCCTTTCCGAAGCTGAAATCCTCCCGGAGTCCTCCAGTAATATACTGAGAGGGTTCAGGAGAAGCAAAACCAGATTGGACTCAAACAATCGCCCTGGAAGATACCCTTCTTATCCTTATGTGGCTTTCACATCCGTCATCCGCTCGCCTAGATGACAAATGATTGTACTCCATTGCCCCATACACTGCCCGAGGAAGTCTCTAACTGTACAGTCAATCTTGTACAGCTCGAGGACCCTCTTTAGCCATGTATGGGGCACCGAAATCAAATGCCTTTTATAGTCTATCCAGGCGGCGGAGAAGTTCCGACGGTTGCGTTTAACCACTTTGCCAATGACCGCGTCAATGAGGAGTGGTTACTTGGTTCACGACCACCGCCCCGACATCCATTTTGAGCGCGCGACATCACCTGATTTAAATCAGGTGACGAATGATTCGCGTACTCAAAATGGATGTCATCTTATATATGGTGGGTAGACACGTAATGGGGCGGTATTTGCTCAGGTCTGTGGAATCCCGGTCTTTAGGAACCAAATGAGTGATCCCAGTATTGAAGAGGCTCAGGAGCGACTTTTGGTCGAAAGCCTCTTGAAACTGTCAGGCGAGCACAGCGTGACACACCACGAACCCTTCAGCCAGTAGTGATGCAATCCGACGAGGCCCGGACTTTTCCAGTTCAGGGCCTACGGATCGCCTCAGCTACGTCATCCGGCGTTATGATGACGGGGTCCATGGGCGTAACACTCGCACTGACTCGCCACAACTTCCGTCCAAGGGCCCTCGCTGTGGTTTACGGCCTCTTACCACAGGCCGCGCCAGAATGCGATAGTGTCGGCCTGATTCGGTGCTGGGCCCGTTCCACGTACCATTGGTCGCTCAATGACTCATAGAGCCTCTTCTGATCACTCTGGAAGAGACGATTCTGGTTGAACCGTGTCGACCTCTCGGTATATCGCCGAATCCGCTTCCCCCAAGCAGCGATTCTCTGCTTCAGGTCATCTATGCGCTCTGTCAGTTTTTGAGTTATATCCGGCTGGGACAAACTGATATTTGGCCCAGCAAACGCCATCCTGGCGGTGCGCACAATTCTCGGCCTATTATTGCCCGACCTGAAGCTTATCAGTCTGCCGATGAGGGCCCTTGCCTTTGCGATACGGTCCTCAATCCTTCTTCTCCAGGCTGGGATAGCGCTACTTTGTCCAGTAGCACGTCCAGACGTGGGAAGTTTGGCACCAACAATGCGGCAAAAAGGTATTGAGTCCGTATCGCAAAGGTCCCGGCTGGCTTCCAAGTAGGTTGCCAGCAAAGGGTTCAGGGCCATCACTACATTCCAATTCCGCTTGCTTAGGTTATGCGAAGTCGCGGTCGATTTTCGAGAGGCGTACTGCGCGTTTCCACAATCGCCTCTTCCAATGTACTCCTCATTTGCTCTAGTTCTAGTTCCTGGGCGATTGTTTCATCATCGTCTGAATCAACCACAACTGGGGATTCACAGCGGCATCCACGTGTGCGGTTGCTCTGCAACTTGTGGCGCCGCATTCACAGTCGTAGTATTTTCATCCGATGAGGAACAGCCTCACGTCGTAGCCGTTCGAGTTCGGTGCCATCAAATATGTTTGAGCGCAAGATATACCGAACTCGGTCTGCCAGGTTTTGCTCGGTGACGGTTATAGATGGCTCCAGCTCAGCAAAAGTCGATGCATCCTAGCCGGTACGCAAAACCTCAACTTCTCCCCTTTCGCCCCAAAATACGCCCGCAATGCGTTGCTATTCATTTGAATTGTCCATCGCATGCGGCGTACTCCACCAGTGGCGGTGCCGATTTCTGAGCCCGCAAAGACCCTGCCGACACCAAGCCAGCTGGTGGGGATGATGGATGTGAGGGGCTGCTGGGTGGTCGTGCAGCTCCTCGTGATCGGCTGGCGGTTCGCATGCTGTCGCGTCCAGCGCCAGCTCAGACGCGCCCTGGCAACCTCCAGGCAGCGACCCTTTGCGCGTATTTCTGAGTTCCATCATCCATGTAATGGGTGTCAGTTAACGGAGACGCCCAGACCCGGCACCGTTTCATGGTGAGGCCATGTGTACAAGCGGGCCTTTGCACCTTCAGTTTTGCCGAGGCACGGCACTAACACCTCATGGCAAGGCGCTGACTGACTGCACTGACGTAGCAGTTTTGTCACATAACCGTTACGTCAGCGGGCGATGGGGTCGTCACTTCCATATATATTATTATTTTGGGGTATTTATATAGTATTCTCATCTGGTTGGGCTAAATAAATATTTTAAAGGAAATAATAAATAAACATAAATATATATTTAATATACTAACATAAATAAACAAAAAATAATACATAAATAAATAAAAACCCAACCAGATGGAAATCCTCGGCAGGGGAGACCAAACGGCCGAGGGTTAGGGGGAACGGGAGAGAAACCGGCGGACGATGCGGGCGGTATCGAGGAGCACCGCCTTCTGCATTTGAGCTTGGAGCGGTCCGTCACGGAGTCCCAGTCGCCTCAGATGACCCGAGAGGCTGACTGGGATTAACCCGTTCGCAGAGACGACTACAGGTATAATTTCGGTCGGCAGTCCACCCCATGTCGGTCACCTCGTGAGCCAGGTCCAGATATTTTGTTCGCTTATCTGTTTCGGCTTTCACGAGGTTCTCGTCATACGGAATGGTGATGTCGACCAAAAATATCCTTGACTGTGCCCGGTCCATCAGCACAATATCAGGCTTATTCGCAAGAATAGTCCTGTCCGTGATGATGGCCCGGTCCCAGTAGAGCCTGGCGCGGTCATTTTCGAGCACGGCTTCCGGCAAGTACTTGTAATACGGCAATTTCCGGTCCGGTCAGAGCGAGCTCCTGGTGTAGAATTCTGGCTACTAAGTTGTGCCTGTGCAAGTACTCAGGTTAAAGCGCCGAACAACCGGAGATGACATGCCTAAGTGACTCACCGGGATGGCGACAAGCTCGACAGATTATTATTATTATTATTATCTTTGGTAGGAATGGGTATTCTGAATTTTGAATCAAATTAAACGCGATAAAAGCCATAAAGTTAGTTTTATTTATCTCAATCAATGTTATTTCTTTTCCCATGTCCGTTTTAGTACTGGCTCTTGTACTAAAAGTAGAACCAATGGCAAGTAGAATAGAGACTTGACGCAGGTTTTTAAAATGTATTTGCCAACGTGTTGACAGCAGCCGCCAACGAGTTGTGTATGTAATAAGCATAGACTTAGAATATACTGGCTGACAGCCCGAAAACGCGTAACAAATTTTGATTTGTCATTGTGTGGGTTAGCTAGTGATGCACATTCTACTTACAAGGACTATCGAAAAATTATTTTTTGAAACCGGTAAAAAAATTAATAAAATACTTTACTGCACTAAACTGAATAACATCAAAACTTAACTGAATTTTTAACATGATATTCTAAAATAATTAAAAAATATTCATAAACATGTTCCCGAGAATAAGCAGCACCTACCTATGTTTTGTTGGATTTTAATTCAAAATGTACAAAATCCCAATAATCTCTGAAGAGGTGAGCCTACGGATATTTCCTTAAGAAAAAATACATTTAGAGAAAAATATTTACTGCCATGGACAGTTTCCCCGGAATTTCTTTTTAACATAATTTTAATCAAATATAAATAGGTACATACCTAATTAAGTATATACCTATTTATATTTCATACGTTTAATAAAATGTTTTGTTGGTGAAATAAAATGGCGACATGGAGTACATAATGGCTGCTTTATTTTTCATATAAATATTACTTTTAATAATTACAAACATTTAATAATTAACAATTAAATACATCATAGAATTTTATTTTAACATCTGACTTAAATATGAATGTAAATTTAATAATTTAAGTAAGAAAACTTGTAGTAATCAGTTAAATAAGATTGTTCTGTTTAGTGGCCAATAAGTAACTGTAATTAATTTGTTTAAAGTAATCATCTTGAAATGTTTTGCTGGTGAAATAAAAACGGTGACACGGAGGATATAATAAGAAAAAATATTTCTTGGGGTTAGTTGATCACTTTCATCTTTTTTTCTTTCACAACTTTCACTTTTCATCTTGGTGTTAGTTGATCACTTCTTTCTTGATTTTGTGATTTCAAAAGTGGAGGGTTATGTCACGATTAACATATACACGTCACGATAAGGCTACTATCTCTTTTATCTGTCTCTGAAAATATGAAGTTATTATCAACAATTAAAATGTATTATCATTTTAGCTGCATGAGTTTTGAAAACATAATGATCTTAACAGAGACAAGCCAAATACACAGAAGATATTGAAGTGCACCAAGTATTTGACGATACAGATGCACTCTCTATTCTCTCAATCTCGGTATATTAAGAAAACGGTCACCCATCCATGGACTGACCGCGGCAAGTGCAACTTAGTCTCGCAGATCTATTGATCCGCGCAGCTGTTACTTAACCACGAGTTTCTCTTCCACACTATCAAGCCCTCGGCACACTGTCGTCGACTGGTCGGGCATCGAGCGTTGTGAGTATCAAATACTATGGAATTTTTACTGTCCTGGCACACTGAACCGCGCGTCTCATGTGCGGGCCTCTAGCGCCGCTTTAGAAGCATTACTAAATATCTATACCTAGTTTATACCAAGTTTCATCATTGTGACTTGGGAAAATAATCCAGCTGCGCTCAATCCCTTGGGAAAATAGAGTGATACTATGAATATTGTACTACAATATTCATAGCATCACTATTGTGTCCGTGTGGAGCAGGTGGTGGAGTAAGGTTATACATTTTTCGGTTGATAAAAGATACTTAGTTGGATTCTTAATGGCTTAAATAGGATAATCTCAAGATTTTTCTTGAATGTACTACAGTTTTGTAATATACAAAACTCTATCGCTATTTTTATCTAAAGTTTTTGAAGTTAAATTTTGAAGTCTTATTATAACAATATTATACTTACTGGTACAAATAATACAGAAATGGTTCCTTTTAGTAAAATCGTTTTTATTCTACTTTTCTTTTATACTTCTCAAGAAAATATTTGTTGTAAATTGTTGAGTTCTTCTTGATTCCAACCAACCAGCCCAATTAATCTTAACTATTTTTTTCTAATTATAGAATCCGGAGAGAATCCGTTTAACAAACGGCAAAATAAAATTACATTTATAAAACGCAAACCGAGCATTTATTTATATTCCTCTTCTTGTTGCGTGGGCAAGTCTATCGATTCATTATAAACATTCAAGATAATTATCGACATGAATTTTAATATAGTTGAGTCAAGCCCTAGCGTACATGTAAAATATTTTATATAAAAATGTACTTACCAAAATCTTGCAAATTATCAACAACGTGACTTTTTTCTTTGCAAAATATCAAAATTAACCAAATAATTGAATACATCCTATATTTTAAACAGTATACAACATAAATTTTAACCAAAAATAGACGCGTCTTATTATCGACGACGTCTTGACAATTTAACTGTAAAGTGTGCAACTATCAGGATTATTTCTTTTATTAACACCACAGTCACTCACATAACAAGTAAACACTTTGGAATACAATAATTACTTAATAAAAATAAAAGTATAATACTCTAAAAATTACGAAATATCTAGGAGCTTATTTCTTGCGTGCCGAATTGTGCCGACCTGTCATTCAAAATCGGTTATAAAGTCATGAAATTTGCTATCCTTTTCTATCTTGCTATATTGCCATAAGGAATTTTCTTCTCACTTGCACACTATGTCCGTCTATTACTATCCTAAGTCTATGGTTATAAGTGTACATGGTGTCAAGAGACTTACGTTTGAAAATCATTTTGATTGTTATTAAAACTTTGTCTGAGCTTATTAACTTCATACATAACAACCTATCAAAGTTCACTGCTTAACATAGGTCTTCATGAAATGCCCCCTAAGGAGGATATTTGCCACAGTTGCCATGGCTGGTAGGCGAGCTGGTAACCGCATTTCTTTATTTTAATTGTATTTGGAAGACAATGATGAGTCCCACGGGACGATATGTTGTGGATAGTTTTACACTCATTATTTATCATGTATGTCATATATGTCATTATTTATCCCTGATTTTTAATTAAATGAAGTATTAGCAATCCGAACATTTTATTGTTTTCGATGTAAAAACATGTACGTAAGTTGAAAGTGATCATTTTAAGTGTTATTCAAATTATATTCACGAAATATGTCAGATAGGCTTACCTGAGCCACTGAATGAAATGTTGAATATTACCCTTGTGAAAACACAAACTCGAATGTGCATAATGTCGAAAAAGTTTAATGTCAACAGTTCGTGGTTATGAGGTGTGATTTATTTTGTACATAAATTTAAGATGGTAAGATAGTATGAGTTTGTACAAATACTTTATAATTGACGCGGTCGTCTCTTTACTTTGTTCTCAAATTCTTTGCTTTTTTGACCTGAGATGCACCCGTTGAACCCAAAAATTCAAAAACTGCTTCAAACTCTATAATTAAACTATTTGAAATTTCCTAAAAGGACTCATTCACAATCGACCATCAACATCAGAAAACTTGTTACCCGTCAAAAACTATGTTTGTATACAAGTCACCGCAACTTTGTCAATCTAAATTCTTTTAAGCCATCTGAGTTTCATCAAAAATGAAATGGAGGAAATCTGGCTTTTTTTGTCTATATGTTTTGTCTTTTGAATACCTGCAGGTAGGTAACCGTAAAAAGAGTATATATCGGTATGGGTTAGATACATTGTAGAGATGATTATTGATTCCTAGACGAATTCTTGTTTATGTGTATGAGAATCTATCACCATTTTTCTCCCGTGCGTTTCGTAAGAGGCGACTTTGGGAAATGTTTGAAAAAAATGTTATATCCGATAGATAGCGGTATACCATATTGTATACGCCAGAGGTAAAATGCGCAGATCGAAGTCCCTAATCAAATCCTCCCTGCAAGAAGAGAATCCCATGTCCAGCAGAGGACTTTTGAGGACTCGTAAAGAAAATAAAGAGTCAAAAGTTAACTTCTACTTCACAAAGCACCACATATTATGTGCTCACTGGTCAGTGACAATCGTTTGGTAGTAGTATATTTGATTTGTCATCTGATCAATAATGAACATTCATAATTTATTTTCTTTAACAATGACGTAGTAAACATGAGTGCATAAATAATATTATACATAAGAAAACAATATTAACACATTAGAAGGGAAAAAGTAGCTTTATTAAAACCAAGAGTTTTGTGCACAAAATGGCGAGGGGTGAACAAAGCGTCATTGTTACTACATTAAAAACTTTTAATTGGCCCCCGGTGGTCGTTTTCCCACTTCTTTTGAGGCTACTTATGACTACTACTATATGATTGGCAACATTGATAAAATATTTTACATCATACTTTTTATATTTTAGAAGCACCATATTAAAAGGGGGATTAATTAATTTAATTTATGAATATTAATGGTCTGAAAATTAGGGTTCCTTAAATATATTTTTAAGTAAGTTCCTATCCCCTCTGACATTTTAATATACGTTACCTTTACAGCCTATTAAAGTCCACTGCTGAACATAGGCCTCCTCTATAGATTGCCTCATAGTGGGGATATTTGCCATAGTTGCCACGCTTGGCAAGCGGGTTGACAACAGCAGTTTATTTTTATTTTTAGTCGACATTAGGAAGACACTGCTGCCCATCTCCTGATTTGTTTCCCTCTGTCATCCCTTACGAAACCCACGCAATGACAAAGTGTAGTGGATATTATTAGAGTCAGTTCACACCAAGACGTGACGCGACGCGACGCGGCGCGCACTTTTCAGATACTCAAATAAAATATAACATTATTTACTACACAAAAGATACACATTTTATTGAGATAATTCTAAAACGCTTTGCGGCGTCGCGATACACCACGCTGGGCCTCGAGATGCCTCGCGACGTAGCGCGGCGCATCACGATGCAGCGGTGCTTCGTCGGTAGGCGCAGCGTGCAAGTGCGGTGCGCTATTCGCGACTTCACGATGCGTCTCGTGGCAGCACGCTGCACGGTGCGAAATCACTGGCCTCTTCAAGAATCGTCGCGTCGCGTCACGTCTTGGTGTGAACTGACCCTTTCACCGCCACTACACGGTACATCATATGTTGTTCCAAAATTAACAATACGAATTATTCATGGAGTATATTAGGATATTCTCAAAAGACACGGCTATTGTAACAAAAAAGACGTGTTTTTATAATAATGTTAATGTAGTAAATCATTGGACTTACACTGTCATCCGATTTTGAGCTATGTTCAAGATTCAAGTCTCTAGCTTAGTTTAAAATCCATTACTAAATATGACCCGAGTACACGAAAGCGAGTAAATACTAACGTGGTAATATGTGTTATTTCATGACTTACAATTTTTCATTCCTACTGTAATATCCTTAACACTTCACTTTGAAAGGAAATTAATTGTGTTATGCAATAATTTCATTCCTTTTAACCACTCTTACAATAATTGTTTTTTTAAGTTCATTGGAGTTTTCTCCTTAATAATCGTTTCATATATAGCACATGGTTAAAAAATAGATGGGTAGGAAAATCAAGCGTTAACTAAAAGTGAAGCCGTTACAGTTTTCATCTGCGCAACATACTTGCGCATCTCGTAGCGCTCCCTGCCCTCAACGCCAAGTACACATTTACCCTCTCTCTTTCATTAATCTCTCTCTCTGTCTCTTTCTTTTCTCATTCTTTCTAAATATGTGGGAACACTGACCTCTATTATACAAGTACGCTGGACTGGCACCGTGACATAATGAGGTGATTTAATTTTCGCCATTTTGGCGCTGATAGCAGAAGTGAGCGTTCACGAAACTATTAATAGAGATAGGCAGTGTGACAAAATATATCGAGAAAATTCTATACCCACTCCTTCCAGCCAATTTATTAGATCTCTACCTATAAAATTGCCGTTTTTTGAAATAAGTTAACGTAATTTTTTTCTATATTTTTATTTCTATTAATCAAAGTAATCACCCATGCAATCGATGCATCTTTGACAACGCAGTGGCAGTTTACTGATGCCTTTCTTGAAGAAATCAGCTGGACAGGTGGCAATAAAATCTTCAAAGGCATTTTGTACTGCCTCTCAGGTATTGATTTTTACCGCCAAAAGTTATCCAAATTCTGCGAAAACTAGAAGTCTGTAGGCGCAAGGTCTGGTGAGTACGTTGGATGACGGAGAGCTTCCAACCACAGCTTTTGTAACTTGGAGACGTATGTTGTGCAGTATAAGGTCACGCGTTGTCGTGCAGGAGCAGCGGGGACGAGCGATTGACCAAAGCTGGTTGGAGTTGGAGACGTGCCAGCGAGTAATGCTCATTCCGTTTGGTAAGAAACTGTGATGAATCAAACGGGCACCAAACAGCGACCTTCACTTTTCTAGATGTAAGTTTTCGTTTAGGCCATTGTTTAGATGCTGAACCAGGATCCCCTAATCTTGCTGAGCGCTTGCGATTGTCAAACAGAATCTATTTTTTAGCGCAGCTAGCAATGCGATAAAATTCCTTCGTTTGTGTGCCTGTTGAGCAGTGCAAAGCACTTCTCTGTGCGTACTTCTCGCTGGCGATCATTGAGTTCGTGTGGCACCCATTTGTCAAGCTTTTTTACCTTGCCAGTTTGACGCAAATTAACCAATATTGTTTTGATGCTAATATCGAAAATTGCTGCTAATTAAGTCGTAGATTGAGTATCATCAGTTTCCATAATCGCCTTTAATTTGCATTGTCCATTTTTCATGTCGAAATTTCCAGAACGTTCGCACTAATTTGTAGTATTCGCTACCGAGCAACACGCAATACCAACTATCGAAACGTCGTTGGTGTTGCATGCCGCTTGTGTCATGTTGCTGCTACGACGTTACTCATATTCCATAACTACTCGAATGTTTAACGTATCCATGATGACAAATAATTTAAAATTAAAAAATTTGTACAACCGACTTCAATATAAATTATTAAGAATAACTCAAAATCTATTGATCGGACCTTGATCAAATTTATATGGGACCACATCATGTGAGGCATCAGCTTTCAAATAAAAAGAAAATTATCGAAATCGGTTCACCCAGTAAAAAGTTATGAGGTAACACACATAAAAGAAAAAAAACATACAGTCGAATTGAATACCTCCTCCTGTTGAAGTCGGTAGAAAAGTATTTTGATTTGAAATAGCCAGTACTGCAGAACGGCAATTTCAAAGATAAAGACCTTTTATGTATCATTTTAATATAATGCCATACAATAATACATGTATCAATTAATACTTATCTTGGATACAATTAAATGTCTTAGACACACGCTTTTTACCTCATATAAAACAAAAATTGACGCTGCGTTAGTCTACCTACGTTTTTTTCGTAACTATAGAACTGGTTTTGTTTCGAGTTTCATTATTGGGTATGTATGGTTCATTCGAGAGGTTTAAAAAGGTTCAATGAGCTATTAGGAGAAAAAACTGGAGTAGGTAACTACAAAATAAAAATATAATTTTGTAAAGAATTTATTGTTAACCATTCCTTTAGTCCTGGTAATAGAGAAAATCAATAAGCTGCCAAAATATTATGCCTATTTCAACAATATCTATAGGTACAATCAGAATTTTACAAACTTTAAATTACAATAAATAATACCATACGACAAATCATTGACGTCATAACCAATTTGCTTCGGATTCCAACTCACTAGTTTTATGCTTTTTAGTCACAGTTTTAGTATCGAATCAGTTCAAAACCTGTAAATTAATAAATATAGTACGTGAAGGTAATATGGTCATCCGGTTAATATGGTCACTTTCTTATAACTCTAAAACTACAGTCTTGTTTGCAAAGATGCCTTTGTGATACGATAGCTCTTCATCAGTCAATCAAATAATAAAGCGTCAAAAGGGCGCTGCTTTATCATCACCATTTTGACAGTAAACTACGTGCTGTTTTCGAGAGCCATTACGAATGGTCTCACACAAAGACTCGACGACTTCCAGCCTCCCGAACAATCCGGTTTCCGAAAAGGCTTAAGCACCATACACCACATACATACCTTTCGGAAAATTGTACAGAAGACCGAAGAGTACAATCTGCCACTTCGTCTTGCGTATGTGGACTATGAAAAAGCCTTTGATTCCGACGAAACTTGGGCGGTGCTGCAATCCCTGCAGCGGTGCCAAGTTGACTGTCGGTATATCGAAGTGGTGAAGTGTTTGTATAGTAGGGCTACGAAGGCTATCCGAGTACAGAAGCAGAGTACGAAACCTATCCAACTGCTTTGGAAGACCTGTTTTAAGCTACTGGACTGGAAAGGATACGATATTAAGGTCGATGGCGAGTATATCACTCATCTTCGATTTGCCGACGATATAGTCCTTATGACAGAATCACTGGAGGACCTAAGCACTATGCTCAACGACCTCAATAGTGTCTTCCAACGAATAGGTCTTAACATGAACATGGACAAAACAAAAGTCACGTGTAACGTCCATGTCACACCTATGCCGGTAGTTGTTGGGAGCACTAAGCTCGAAGATGTTGATGAGTACGTTTACCTGTGACAAATAGTCCGACTAGATAAGTCCAACTTCGACCGAGAGGTCAATCGACGGATTCAACTCGGCTGGGCAGCGTTCGGGAAATTACGACACATCTTCTCGTTAGGTATACCTCAAAACTTGAAAACGGGATTGTACAACCAGTGCGTGTTGCCAGTGATGACTTACGGACCTGAGACGTGGTCCTTCGCTGCTGGCCGAATGAGGAAGCTCAAGGTCGCTCAGCGAGCTATGGAGAGGGCTATGCTCGGGGTTTCTCTGCGTAATATACTTAAAAAAGAGGATATCTGCAGTAGAGCTAGAGTAACCGACATAGTCCAACGGATTAGTTAGCTGAAGTGGCAAGGACCCGGCCTAATAGCGCGAACAACCGATGGGGAAGAAAGGTTCTCGAGTGGCAGTCTTGTACTGGCAGGCGAAGTGTAGGACTGACATTATAGTGTTGACATCAACACTATAATGTAACGTACTCAATAACAAAAAAAAAGTTCTTCTCTTTGTTTGGTAAACAGTTATAAGCATTGGTCTTTTTCTGTTTTTAATGCTTTGGTGTCATATAAATCCAATGTCAGATTTTTTACGTACGATGGAATGTCACGTCTCCCTTTATTTATAGTACCAACCAAAGTTGTACGTTTTGAAAGCAAGTTCTGTGCGAGAGACACAGATGTAAAAAGTTATCTGTAGTCACATTTCTACCTTTATTCAAAAATGGTTCCATAATATGCATGACGACGTGTTGTCCAAGACTTTGCAGTCGCGTTTCATCTTTCCCAAGATATTGATAAGCATTCAACAAGTATTTCAATTTGACATCAACACAGAGCCAAAATTTTATTCCAAATTTATCAGGTTTATTAGTCATATACTGGATAAAAGGGGCATCGAACTTTTGTAGCAAACAACTGTTCATCTGTTGTTACATTTTCTCCCGGTTTGAAGCACGAAATGCAGTTGTCAATAAAGCTATTCCATACTTGAGAAATCAACGCAAATTTATCTGTTATAATTCTCGTAGATCATTCTGATCTCACATCGAATTGTAAATATTTCATAATTTCTTTGAATCTATCCCTAGGCATAGATTTAGATAAATATGGAATGCCCAATATTTTACTCCATAAATCATTTACAGATATATTTCTCGCTACAAAACAACCTCTAACATACAGAATAGAAATGAATTTTTCAAGTTCTTCTAGGGAAATATACCATGAATGACCAAGCCGACGATTTGCTTCGGCCTCAGTACAATTTTTTATGTGTCGTAAAATTGTATCATCTATCAAAAGTTTCCAAGCTGTCATGAATTTCTCTCCAACTTGCTTCCGTACATAGCTGGTAGGTCCTGGCTGTTCAGTCACAACATTATGCCTTCCTCGGCGATCTGCTACCTCTGAGCCATTTCAAATATGGATTTCTACTATATTCCACCTGGTGACATCATATTATTTTGAGAGGTATTTCCATGAAATGATATTTGAACGCCACGTACACTTCGTCGCCGAGACGATCTTCCCCTAGTTTGTTGTTGAATGGTAGTCAACAGTGTGTTACTGTCTGAATAACCACTAGAACTTGACTCAGGAGATGCAGGAATATACGAATCGCTATCTTCAATTTCTGGTGGTAATGAGACACCTTCACCTTCACTATCCGATTGATCTTCTGGCAACGATTGCAATTATTTCAATATTTCTGCATCACTGATACGCTGAGACATTTTCACGGAATATCAACCATAATAATGAAATTGACTCAATGAGAACGCGTAGAGTAATGAACGTATAAACTAAAATATTTAGGTATGTGAAACAAGATCAGGCAATAAAATTATAAATAAATATAATTATCCTACTCACAACAGCAATGCATTCATCTATTGAATAGGTCAAATGACCCTAGCCGTCATTGTATGTGAATGTTATTTTTATTCATATTTGTATAAACATATTACAATGTAAATACTTTTGTTTACAAAACAATCGTAATTCATTAAAAGTCACGAAGTACAAAACTGTATAAACAAACAGTGACAAAATAATCAGCGCTGCAAGTTCAAATTCAATAGGTAACTGATTTTAGCTACGACCACGTCGCGTTTCACGTGTCACGTTTAAGAGCACTAGACAAACAACTTAGTCAAAAATTCGATATAATAATTCTGAGAAGGAAGAGAATGATGTAATTAAAAAATTAAGGGCAAGCCTGTTGGTATGAACTATAGATAATATGAACTGCGCAATCAAAAGTACGTGAATTCAAATCCGCCTAACCTAACCCCAAAAATCGCCTACTATCGTGAACCAATCCTTAGACAAGCATTTTAAGCGCGTTCTTAACGGCAGTGGTAATAGCACTGCCATAACTTTAAAAAACTCATATTTTAACCATTAAAAGCACGCTCTAGTTTATGTTTATTTTTCTTTACAAATAATCATAGACTTAGAATATGCTGGCGTATAGACGACCCGACAGCACGAAAACGCGTGACTAATTTTGATTTGTCATTGTGTGCGTTAGCTAGTGATGTGCATTTTACTACAAGGACTATCGAAAATGATGGTTAAGGAAGCGGTAAAAGATTTTAAAAAATAGTTTAGTGCACGAAATTGAATAACTTAATGAAACAAAATTAACTGAATTTTTACCATGATAGTTCTAAAATAATTAAAAATATTAATATACCATTTTCCTGGGCATAAACTGAACCTACCTGCACTTTGTTGAATTTTAATTCAAATTTAAAAATACCAAGTACCGATAAACTTAAAAACTCCCCAAGAAGCAGATCGGAAAGTTGTATTTTCGAGTTATGATCTTTGGAGAAAATATTTAGTACCATGGACAGTTTCCGGAATTACTTTTTAGCATATTGTTAATATAAATTTTTATTTAAAAAGTCTTATTATAATAATATTATACTTCCTGATACAAATTATTAATAAAATTGTTTTATTCTACTTTTTCTTTTATGCTTCTCAAGTAAATGTTTGCTGCAAATTGTTGAGTTTTTCTTTGGATTCCAACCAACTCGTCCAATGAACCTTAACCATTTTTTCTAATAATAGAATCCGGAGTAAATCTGTTTGACAAACGGGAAAATAAAATTACATTTATAGAACGCAAACGAGGATTTATTTTCTTGTTGTGTGGGCAAGTCTATTAATATAAATATAAATATTCAAGATAAATATCGACACTAATTTTGATATAGTTGAGTCAATCGCTAGCGTACATGTAAAATATTTTGTATAAAAATGTATTTACCAAATTCATGCAAACTATCAACAACGTGACTTTTTTCTTTGCAAAATATCAAAATTAACAAAATAATTGAAAACATTCTATATTTTAAACAGTATACAACATAAATTTTAACCAAAAATAAACGCGTCATAATATTGACGACGTCTTGAGAATTTACCTGTGAAATGTGCAATTATCAGCATTATTTCTATTATTAACACCACAGTCACTCACAGAACAAGTAACCATTTTTACTTACCAAAAATAACCACAATAACACTCTAAAAAATACAAAATGTCTAGGAGCTTATTTCCTGCGTGACGACTTATGCCGACACAGTGTCATGAGATTTCTTTTTCATTCATTCATTCATTTATTGATAAAATATAAACTTACAGTATATACAACCAAATCGCTTATATCTATACTAAACTTACAAAATAAAATAAAATACACAAAAAAAATCACCGATAATTAAATATTAACATACACAATATACATAGAGACTATCGGTCCGTGGGGTCCACGTGCGGTGAAGTTCTTAAAGGAACTCCATCCGCGGCTGGTCGTTGCTGCTGGTGATAAGAGGGCTGGCTCTTTTCTCGCTCAAAGGCTAAGTATAGCCATTCAGCGGGGAAACGCAGCCAGCGTTCTTGCACGATACCGCGGAGTAGGACTGTTTGATAATTAAATTACTAGTTTTAGTTTTTTTTATTATAGTTTTAATATTGTATATAAAATAAAAATAAATTAATTTGGAACCATAAACAAATTATTCATATAAATTACATACACAACAGTTTATGAGAACTTATACTATTCTACTATCTTACGAAGTTATTTAAGAAAATTAACACATTTTTATACATTACGCTAGGTTTGTCAAAAATATATCTGCTTCTGGATTGGCCCTGAGAAAACAGTTTATTAGTTTAACGGCTCTGGAAGTGGGACTGTTATCCTTATATTTTATGTTATCGTTATATATATAAAAACTTGAATATTTCTCAATATGTGAAAAATTATGATACTAGAATTTAAATGGGTAGTGTGCAATACATGATCAATGAAACCTTATGCTCTTAAGGCTTTAGAAGCCTGAATGACCTTGACGAAACGGCGATTGTAGAGATTTTAGCCGATGTCAACTCCTTCTAGCGGCTACGTTCTGTATTACTTAGAAAAGTACAAAGATATATAATAGACTGCAGTATATAAGTATATAAGTATACAGTATGTAAGTGATATACTGCCTATTATGCTTGCGCATCACTGAGAGTCATGTTGCGGACACGGTGTTAAGCATATTCAATTACATTGCACGGTATGCTGCTGTAGCTTCGTCGGTAGGCATCACGAGCTATCAAGTGTTTAAGTTTTAAGTAAGTAAGAGTTACGTTTTTATTATATTTGTTGAATCGTATTTATTTGTGTCGTATTAGTAGCTCTGGGGCTAAGCGCTCTTAATTGCAATTTTAAGTGCTGATTTAGCACGTACTCGGCGTTGAACAAACGTCAGGTGAAAACATCGCGAGGAAACCTGCATGTCTGAGGAATAAGAAAAAATGTCCGCATTGGGGCAGCGCGGCAGACATTTCCTTGCCCTAAAACCTCTCAGAAATAAGAGAAGGCCTGTGGCCAGCAGTGAGACATATTTAGGTTGTAACTTTACTTTACTATACTTTTTACCGTATACATATGCAATATTCGTATTCGTTTCAGATACAGAAGGGTACCTAATGCTGAGAAAAATATCATGTGGAGGCCACGTAAACGTAAAGCATCTTTGTACCTCGATAAAATCTTCTAGTGATTGTCAGTCATTTCATACGCCACATTTTCTATAGAGCTTAGAATATTTCAGATAGGGCAAAATAAAAATAATATGAAATATTATGGGAATGATTTATTAATAATATATACATTTATAATAAAATAATGATCAAGCTGCAAGGTTCAACTCATAGTGTTTCCTGTAAACACAATTGCAAAATTGCTGTTCTCATTTTTATCAACGGTGAATTGATGAAACGTAACGTCAAAATAACTTACTCGTAATATAAAATATATTTTATTAAATTGGCACGTGGCGTATTTGGCCTTCTACTTACAACTCGGCCGAAATTTGAAAAGAAAGATTTTGTCTGTTCTTAATCCTCTTGTATACCATTTTTACAGAAGTATTGTTTAAAACTATCGTGGTTTCCAAAAGCATGATCAAGTGTCAGCTGTATATCTTCAATCAGGTTCTGAACTTTTTGACATTTATTTTGTTTCTTTTGTTATGTCTTGTAACCTTTTTAAAACTGACGCAAACTCGTATGTTTATTATTTGTTATATCTTTTTTGTAAAGTATTGCGTATCTTGTTAACAAAATTTTCGCAATAAATTATTACGTTTTCTACAGTCATTCTCTCCTCTTAGTAGCGATGTGACTGTAGGATGTTATATAGGTATTGAGTTACCGTCCGTACCATAAATCAATTTATGTATGTATAGACATACAGATCTACGTTTTTGAATTTTGATAGATTTTTCGAAACCTCGTAAAATTATTTATTTTTCCGTACCAGTTGATGGGCCAGCTGTGCTCTTTAGTTGAAGATATTTTTTATTTTATGCACAATTGTGGACAAAAAATATTTATTGCACATCTCTAAAACAAAATTTTACCTCTTTTCCTTCTAATGATAGCTCCTGCACTGCGGAATAGTTTTTCTACTTATAGTTTACCATGTGCAGTAACAATTTTGTTAACAGTTATGGGTGTACCATTTTATCAGCTTTTCTATTTATAGTATTTTTGAGCAACAATTTCCCGGGTTCTGTACAGAAATGATGCTGGTTTGGTGTTTCTTATTTGAAATAATTCGTAGGCTCAGTGCCGCAGAAAACTGTTCCAAATATGGATAAATACCTACTATGTCACCTATTTACATCGAAACGTTAATTATCATGTGCATAAAATTCTAAATAGCAGTTTTACACAAGAAGGTAAAATTTGAGATCAGTCCATCTTGTTTTCGCTAATTAAGTGAATAGTAAAACAAACCGAGAGGTCCGTGATTTAAAATATCTTGCAGATTTTTACAGAAAAGCATGACCTTATCATAAAATGAAAGTTAATCATTTAGCTATCTGATAAAACTCCTAAGTGTGCTAGTCATACATTAATGATGATATTTCGGGCATTATACTGAAATAGTCTATTAAGTATTTTATAATACAATTGATCATTTTCAGTATGATATAAGTCTATGCTATTTTGATGAAAATTATTATTGCACATAAAATACGTTTCACATTGATTTTAGTCTCGAATTAAACAAAATAAAAATTTAACTTTCTAAGAAGTCCCATCGGTAGCCTTTGTTTTACATAGAAATCTTCTAATGACGTGCATTTCTTTCAATATGGACTTAGTCGTGTATCTTTGAAACTTACAAGGTTTGTTTTACCCAAAACTAAGAATGTTGCTGATGAAACGCCCCGTTGATGGCTCTTCATAACTGATTTCAAATGTAAAACACCGTCTGAAAGTCAAATAATTATTGGTAGTTAGTTTTGTATTAATTAACTGAACATTTTTAAGATTTTGATGAAGCTCCATTGGTAAAAACCAAATATGTTTTATATATTATTATTATATATATAGTTGTTGACAAAAATAAGGTACCTATTTTTAACTGTTGTTTGTTAACATTTGTAAATAATTGTTTTATCACATTTAACCGTAATAAAATTAGAACAAGATAGTCTTCGGCATGAAAGTAAAAATGAATATTTTCGATTATTTTTGCAATATCTTAACAACCGGGTCAGCGCGCGATTCTATTCCGTCTAGAGACGCTGAATTTTAGCGAGCACTGTCGAATTTGATAGGAGTAACAGAAAAAAACGCTATTTTGTATGGAAGGGCAAAATGAATTATTTAAATTAAAATCACTTTATTGAAAATAAAAATAGGCCAATAGCTTTATTGACTTTATAGACATGTAACACATAATTGTATTTATTATACTCAACATTATTTTATGGAAATCTGAGTAAGTTGAAAATTTAAGTATTTTCAGAGACCAGAAGAAAGTTAGCGTACAACATAATTTTTTTATTAAACTGTATGCCAATTAATTGCTCCTTAAATGCTCCAGTAGAATCCGTAATTGCTCCAAGTCTATTACTATTAGTTAATTTATAATTATTTTTAAAAAAATTATCGAATATTTAATTTTGCTATTAAACATAAAATATCTTTAAATAAAACTGTATGCCAATTAATTGCTCCTTAAATGCTCTCTAGTTGATCCACGTCTATTACTAATAGTTAATTTATAATTATTTTTTTTGTTTAAGGAATTGCTCTCAATTTGCTCTATTATTTAAAAAAAAAAACAAAAATACATTTTTGCAATATTTATAATAATTAATATCAAAAACAATGTGTGTCTTGAAGACACACGATTGAAGTGAAACTTTTGTATTACAGGGAAATATTTCATCAATGACTTGAATAGCATAGATTGTGTATTAGTCCCATCCATTCATAACAATTCATGATTTCAAACTTACCAATTTTAATTTTTTTGGGTTTATGCCATTTAGCATCTACTCTACGTACCACCTTGAGAGTCAATCAATTTTTATTCGATAAAATGACTTTTCCTATATAATGTTACTACATTCTATTGATGATGGCGCTATTACTCAAATGGGATCACTCTTTCTCAAAATAAATCATAAATTAACTAATCGTAACAGACGTGGAGCAATTACGGATTCTAAGAGAGCATTTAAGGAGCAATTAATTGGCATACATATTAATTTAAAAAAGTAGATATGTTATGTTTTATAGCAAAATTAAATTTTCTGTAATTAATTTATTTTTAATTTTTGAAATTAACTAATAGTAATAGACGTGGAGCAATTACGGATTCTAAGAGAGCATTTAAGGAGCAATTAATTGGCATACATATTAATTTAAAAAAGTAGATATGTTTTGTTTTATAGCAAAATTAAATTTTCGATCGTTAAATTTAAAAAAAATTTATAAATTAACTAATAGCAATAGACGTGGAGCAATTACGGATTCTAAGGGAGCATTTAAGGAGCAATTAATTGGCATACAGTTTAATTAAAAAAAAATGTTCTACGCTAACTTCCTTCTGGTTTTTCAGAGGTCACTTTGCAATTATTTTCTATTGAGTGAATTTTGTGTAATTTCGTGTAGTGGCGGTGTAAGAATATCCACTACCCCATATCGTCCCTTGAGTAAGAGGCGATGAAGAAAAATTGAAACAGGTGATGGGCAGCATCTTCCTGATAACAACTCAAAATAACAAAAAACTGCGGTTGACAACCCGCTCGCCAGGCGTTTCAACTGTGGCAAAATCCCCTCTATGAGGTAATCTATGTAGGAAGGCCTATGTTCAGCAGTGGACTTTTATAGGCTGTAATGAAAGGGATGGAATTTAATTTTGTGTAATCTTGTTTTGAAAACCGCCACCTGGAATACACTCAATTGTAAGTACAATTTTTTGACAACAATGTGAAATTACAAAATGATCCCCATGCAGCTCAATTTGGCTCTATTCAGCCTCTTGATATGGACATACCTCGGGATTCAGGGATTTTAATAATAATAATAAATCTTTTTCTTTTTTCGGATAACAAATGAGATCCATATCAAATATAAAAGTTTAAAAGTTTTTATGCGCAGTTACTGGAAGATAAAATATAATATTATTATCTGTCCAGTGTGAAAACCTTTATTCTTATATACATATTCCCATCACACGTAATACATTTTTATGGTTGGTTAGAGAAATAATATCTACATGCGAACTCTCCCGGGGTAAATTTCTTTATTTTTTTACAATTCTTAGCCAGCGCTTAACTACAATCTCACATGATGGTAAGTGGTTATGTAGCCTAAGATGTTGAAGCGCAATGACTTAACAAAAGCCTATTCACTCTTGCCTAATAGTAGTAGGTAAGTATTATTTGCGACCTATTTTTGTGTGTGGGTGAGTGAGAAAATTCGTATGATAATACGTGAAGAGGAATAAAGATTGAGTATTCGTAGTAAGTAGTAGTAAGTAGCAAGTACATTTGGCTTCATTATCATCATCATTACAGCCCCTCACAAGACCACTGCTGGACATAAGCCTTCCCCAAAGAATGCCACTGCATCTATCGAGTTCCTGCATGTTTCATCAGGTCGTCATATCGTCCCTCCATATAGTGGGGAGGTTGGAGGGGGGTGCCCTGCGTTCGCTTACCAGTACGAGGTTGCCACTCGAGAACCTTTCTTCCTATCGTTTATCGGTTTTTCAAGCTATATGGCCAGCCCATTGCCATTTCACTTTAATAATCCGTTGGGCTATGTAAGTTACTCTGGTTCTACTGCGGGTATCCTCATTTCTAAATTTGTCACACAGAGAAACCCCGAGCATAGCCCTATCCATAGCTCGCTGCGCTACCTTCAGATTTGCGCGACCTTCAGATTCCTCATACGGCCAGCTTATTTAATATTTTTATAATTTTTAGGTGATGTACATTTGAAGATGAACATTTAAAGAAAACATAAACCCAAGAATGTCTTTATATTGCAACTTAGGATACCACCATTTTATTTTATTTAAATTGTTTGATTTAATTATATAATAGTGTACCTAAATATAAGTATCTGTATCCAGATTTCTCTCGCCAATAATGTTCTATTAAAGTCATACTCATGAAAACAGCGTTTTATTATAATACATAATTATAAAATTCTGTATCACCTACTTAATAATAATATGCAACAAGAAAATTACATAGGTATTAAAAACTATCAAAATCTAAATAACGAGAGCATGTTGGTCGTTCCACATCTAAATTATATAAAAATGTATTTTTCAATTTCACTAATCAACATCGCCGCGAAAATTTCTTCTTTGGGCACTTTAAAAATTAATTTATTTAGAAAACAATATTTACAGTTACCAATGTACAGATATTATCAAAATAAAGTATTTCTCTTCCTAAAAATATTTACAAATGAGCATAAACTCTTAAAAAACTAAAATGTATTTGAATTAAGTTGCTGCAACACCAACGCGGTCCACCCTCGACAATGTCCTAAAACGGACTGCGACATAGCTTGCGGGGGATTACAGGCCGATGGAGCAGGCACGCTCGTGCTAATATATTAATTATATTTCGGGTAAAGATAAAAATATTTTCTCTAGTAAAACTGGGAATAAAAATAAAACTCTCAATTAAACATATTAATATTTTTAAGACCTTTTTTTTGTGTTATAATTATTTAAATAGCTTGTGCCGATTTTTTCTAACATGTGGTTGACTCAAATACAATTTTGTTCAATTAAAAATATTTATTAAATCCTCATATGTCACCCCATATATTTCTTTGCGGTTTAAATGAACAGTTATTGTGATTTTTTTACTTAAATATCCAAGAATTTACACGCTGTTAGTGCCTTAATTCTTAGCTACTTTTGAGAAACGTAAACATTAAACAAAATCATTATTCAAAATTTTTGCGTCTCAAATTTTTTATATAAAGTTTTTGTATAATTGAATATAAATAATAGTTGATGTAAGAGCCATGGCACCTTAATGGCTAAGCGTCCGTTGTAAATTTCACATTACTCGAGCAATCCGGGATTGATCCCGCCGACATAGTGAAGAAACACATTGTAGAAAGCCTGCATGTCTGAGCGATAAAAATATTTCAAGGACATTTGAAGTCCGCCAACACGCATTGGAGCAACGTAACGGACTAATAACACAGCTCGCTGAGCGACTTTAAGCTTCCTCATAAGCCAACAGTGAAGAACAAATTCAGAGATCCATATGTCATAACTGGCAACACGTTCTAGTTGTACACTAACGTTTTCATGTTTTGAGAAATACAAAGTATGCAAGCCAACAGCATCACTACCAACTACATCGCAATGTAACCCAGGGCAGCCTCTCAGCACCACGATTTTCCTTGCTTACACTAGTAGAATACCTCAACGGGCATAGTAACGACAGTGAGATTCGTAGAATTACCGACTGATCTCTCTAAGTCGCCTGCGCGATACTTTAAAATGTTAGAACGGGTCGGAGAGTACAGCTCTACCCTCATTTCTTCTTATTTTCTTTTATTTTTTACCCTCATTCCTAATAAAATATATATTACACATCTACCGCTATATTTAATTAATTACACTTCACACCGCGTCTGAACTCCACACATGCTGTTGTTGTTTGTATCATAGGATTAATATCTATAATGCTCTGAGATGTGAAAAACGAACAAACAAACGTTTTATCGTAATCAGATAAGCGGTATAGGAACGCACAGAATACGAACAAACAAACATATTATGCTCTATTAAGTATAATGATTTATTCCATCACACAAACACACACACACACACACACACACACAAGCTTTAACAAGCTTGTTAAATATAAGACCGACCTGGCTCCTGTCATTCAGGTTATACTTTTTCAGGTGCTAAGGTTGCTCTAATATATGAATTGTTGTGATTGTTGCAAATACATTAATTTTCATATATTAGATAAACAATAAAAATATTGAAAAACATATTTAATAGTTATATTCCAATAATTTATCTACTTCTCACAGAGACACTTTAATTCAAAATTTCAATCATATTTCTCCAGGAATAAAAACTGTCAGTACGGAATCACTATACCTGCTAGGTGCCCGTTGTTTTTCGATAGTATTAAACCTGTTTTAAAAACAAAATTTGATCAGTTTTAAACCACGTTGATAAATTGTATAAATTAAGCCCCCACATTGCGCTTACTATTTTAAAATATTGTCTCCTTGTACCTAGATTTACATACTTACTCCGCTCGAGTCCAGTCTGGAAATGTTCGGATATTTTAAAAGATATTGATAATAATCTTAAAATAGCTATAGAAAAAATTCTAAATTTAACTTTAAATACAACAGCCTGGACTCAAGCTACTTTACCTATAAAATTTGGTGGTATTGGTGTGAAAAATCTTTCTAGCGTTGCATTGCCTGCTTTCCTTGCTTCCGTGCATAGTGTCAGTAATTTATGTAACATAATTTTAAATAATAAAATAGACCTGTGCTTTGCTACGGAGGCAGGGCAGACATGGCAAACGCTCTGTCCCGGCGAAAATGTTCCACTGGAAGTTAACCAACAAAAACAGTGGGATATTCCGTTGGTACAGAGTGCAGAAAGATTTGTTTCATAATTTCATAGTGACCAAGATAAGGCACGCCTTCTAGCTGTTTCGACTAAGGAATCTAGTCACTGGTTACACGCTTTACCATCAAGTAATCTCGGCATTACTTGATGGGGAAAGCTTGCGCATCGCTGTAGGAATCCGACTAGGAGCGGCGGTTTGTCAACCCCATCAGTGCCCCTGTGGTAGCAGCGTCGACAAGTTTGGGCTCCACGGACTTTCTTGTAAGAAAAGTGCTGGTAGGTTTTCACGGCACGGTTCTTTGAACGATGTCATCCGAAGGGCTCTTGTCTCTATAAATGTTCCCTCGGTTTTAGAGCCTTGTGGAATATTTAGAGACGATGGCAGGAGACCCGACGGTATGACATTGGTCCTTGGGAGAGGTAAAGCCCTAGTGTGGGATGCTACTTGCAGACACTTTGGCGGCCTCTCATCTCAGGGTACCTCGTTTAGAGCCGAGGCAGCATCATAGGCAGCTGAACTGAGTAAGTGGCGCAAATATGAGTCTCTGACAGATGACTACATATTTGTGCCATTTGCTATGAGACTATCGGTCCGTGGGGTCCACATGCGGTGAAGTTCTTAAAGAACTCCATCCGCGGCTGGTCGTTGCTGCTGGTGATAAGAGGGCTGGCTCTTTTCTCGCTCAAAGGCTAAGTATAGCCATTCAGCGGGGAAATGCAGCCATCGTTCTTGGCACGATACCGCGTGGGTAGGACTGTTTGATTATTAAATTTGTAGTTTTAGTTTTTTTTATTATAGTATTTATAATATAATCTAAAGAGATTGGAGCGGCCTTTGACGTAGATACCACAGCAATGTTAATACCGTCTATTCTACGATAGTCATTTTATATAATATTTTGAAAGGAAATATTTTTTTGAGATAAACCATGGTGCGGATTTAAGCTTTTGGGCGATAACGTTATGAGATTTGAAATAATCTTGAGGAAAATTCAGAGCTTTGCGTCAAATGTAAGCAATTCCAAGAACATTTCATTTTAACAGGCTGTGTTTATCGGCAAAATATCTCGCAAATAATCAGTATTTTCTGTAAAATAGATCTGCTGCCTTGATTATATAAATATTTATTTATTTGTGGCAATATTATATAATTATATTAATAATAGAAGAAATGGCATATAAATACGAAATATTTATGAAAAGGAAAAAGAAAAAGAAGATTGGAATGGAATAGGAAAAAAAGATGAATCTTTCAAAACTATTATATATCAACCTACAACCGTGTAATATTAAGGATATGTTTCGTAGCCCCGTAAAATCGTTGTTCCATCAGACCGATAATTGTTGAATTAGCAACATCTCATAAAAACAGACAATACTTAGTTCTGTGAAATCTTTTAGTAAGAACAATCCGAGTAAAATACTTAATGTGACACATTTAGGTTAAATACTGGACCTGCTTCACTATACGTATCTGAATACCTCTAATCTCTAGTACTAATAAAAACCTGGCACGTCAGCTTCAAAAGAAAGAATGTACAAGTTTTGCTGGTCTGCAAATGGAAAAGTATTGATAAGAAAATCAGACGGATTGCCTGCGATATTTAATTAAAAATGGAGCCCAATCCGCAGAACTCCAAAGTGAATGCCTAGATATTGCTTCTTTGTTCATAAAGATTCATTTTAACTATTTCTTACTTTATTTCATGTTAATTTTAAGGTTTATTTCATCGTTTATCTTATCAAAATCTATGAAATACCTAAATTTAATTTCAAAATTTTAAGTACTCAACACAAACATTACACAAATTTACAAATAAACATACTACACGACTACATAATATACTCACTCATCACACCTGTGCTTATTCCTAAACCAATTTACCATTAAACATAGTGTAAAAATTTCATTAATCGTAGTAATCATTCATTATGATCAACATAATATGCTTAATTACACTTTAACAAACAACGCTACTTACCGGGTCCAATTTCTAATCTAAATCATTCAAGGAACCACTCAAACACACACAAAAAAATCATCAATATCGGTCCAGCCGTTTATGAGTTCAGAATCGGAATCAGAATAATTTATTTCGTGGATCATAGGTATTAAATAGATTCAGTGACAAACATGCGTACAGAAGAATTATATAATATATAAAGATAGTACGTCAAATGCTGTTCTAACTATTATAAAACACATAAACTAATGGGTTTTTCAATTGGCGCGGTGATATAGATTAATAGATTTTGGCGACACGTGGTGGCTATTTTGTTTTGGTGACATGTATCAAATCTTTTGGTTATTATTCAGTTACTTATTCCAAATTACCATAGCAAGTTACACGATTGACTGCACGTTCAAATTATAAAACTTTATGATCAAAATAAGTGTTCGTTAGTGCAAACGTTGCGCACATTGCGCCCATTTTACGGTAGAGGTGGTGGCCCTTCACAGTCGACTCTTCAACACTTAGTGGCCAAATTTGAAACGACCGGTTCGGTAAACAATAAGCCAACACCCGTACGTTTAAGGAACGCAAGATCGGCCGAGAACATCGTCGCGGTTCGTGAAAGTGTACAGCAGAACCCGAGGCAGTCGATTCCTTGCCGTGCGCAAGAACTCGGCTTTTTGCAGAGTTCAACTTGGCGAATTTTGTGTCGCGAGTTAGGCCTACACCCGTACAAGATTCAGCTGACCCAGAAAGTCAAAGTTCATGGCGATAGACAACGCCGTTAGTTCGCTGACTGGGCTTCGAATCGTTTGGAAGAGAACCCCAATTTTGGTCGAAAAATCATCTTTAGCGACGAGGTGCATTTTTGGATGAATGGCTGTGTTAACAAGCAGAATTGCCGTATATGGGACGACACCAATCCACGCGAAGTTCACCAAGTGATTGAAAAAGTTACCGTTTGGTGTGGATTTTGGGCCAGCGGCGTCATTGTCCCTACTTTTTCGAAAACGACGCTGGCAAGGCGGTCACCGTCAACGGCGAGCGCTACAGAACGATGATAACCAATTTCATATGGCCCAAATTGAACCATATGGACCTATACCACATGTGGTTTCAGCAGGACGGCGCTACGTGCCACACAGCGGATGCCACGACTGACATTCTCCATGAGCGATTTGAGGGTAAGCTTATCTCTGATGTGAATTGGCCACCAAGATCATGTGATTTGACCCCGCTTGACTTTTTCTTGTGGGGTTTCTTGAAGTCGCAGGTCTATGCAAACAAACCACAATCGACCGATGCCCTAATGGTGAACATAATACAGGCCATCGCTCAAATTTAGCCGGATATATGCAGAAGAGTCATTGAAAATTGGACCACTCGGATCCGTGCCACTGTCGCCGAGGCGAGCATTTGAACGATGTACATATTTCACTCTTAATGGCACATGTGGGCTTTTCAAATAAAAAAAAAGAATTTTGTCAATACCTCACACACAGCGTGTTTTATTTCATTTCAACATCTATCCGCCCTTATTGAAAAACCCTTTAGATCTTAATACCTCATTTATTACATTTTTACTTTCGTAATTAACCACACCCATTCAATACAGTCAATCGATCAAACAAACAGTACAATCTTCCATACACAAATTATATGTTTTAAATTGTTAACTATAAAAATGACCAATAATATTAACTTTTGCATCAACAATATAGAACAATGCACATTAAATGAATCCTTTTAATTAATAATAATAATATATTTATTAACTCTCTTTAGGTTAACAAAGGTAAAGTAAGTATAAACAATGTTTTTAAGAATATGGGTAGAGTCTGGTGTCTGTACGTGGCGGAAGCCTGTGTTATGTTACCTTTGTCTCCCCTCAGGATACTATTAACATAACTTAACATGCAATATATATAATTAACAAATGTGAGACATCATATTGTATTCTTTATCGTATATATGATTTATCCAGTGTTAAAACTATATGTATGAAATAAGATTTTCAGTGGTGATAGTCCACACTTAACAACCACTGACTCTTAATTTACAACTACTTGCATTGTGTGGATATATATAATATAACTGAAAGGGTCCAATCAGACAGGGATTAGTCTTTCATGGACGTTCTACCCCGTAACTGAAATCACACCACGTTGGGTTCGAGAGCAACGAGGTGGATGCGACCCCCGTGAAGGAGTGTCACACAAGGACGGTCGCCACCCTTTCTCAAAAGAAAGGTCAGAGGACTAAGATTACGGTTCCTCTTGAAGTGGTCCCGGTCCCGCCGTCCTTTATAATGTGGACTGTATTCATAGGTGGTGGAAGATACTTTAGGAAATAAAACAGCGATTTATCTTCAAAATTTCCCCATAAGAGTGCAATGTTGACTTTCACTAATTTCCTATCACTTCTCTATGCGTTTGTATTCTTTCTTGCTTTAAACATAAACTGGTAGCTGGTCCCGAAAGAATTGCCGATGATGTTCCTCTTCTTGACCCTTTCTTGGGATAGAAGGTCTACGGGTGTCGAGGTAGCCCTCATTACCCGGTGACTTCGCGGGGGCGGCACGGCTGCCCGGTATTGTGTGCTGTGTTTGGACACAGCTTATATGTTGGTGTTTTGCGTACTTCACGCCATCTGATCCGGTGTCGGGACTCTCACTCGTCCCCGGCGTCCCCCTCGCCGGGCGATGAGGGCAGAAGTTCACGGGAGTGGTCGCCCGTCATAGGCGATGTTTCTCTTCTTGACCCTTTCTTGGGATAGAGGGTCTACGGGTGTCGTGGTAGCCCTCATTACCCGGGTGTCTTTACGAATTGCCAAAATACCAGTTTACTAACCTACTAGCGAGCTATACTCGAAAGAGAACCGCGCACAACGCGCCGTTTTGCGATATCTTAAGATCGATTTTCACCATTGCACCCTTATTTTTCACCCT
The DNA here is from genome assembly GCA_029286625.1 of Parnassius orleans. Taxonomy (NCBI): domain Eukaryota; kingdom Metazoa; phylum Arthropoda; class Insecta; order Lepidoptera; family Papilionidae; genus Parnassius; species Parnassius orleans. The sequence continues at coordinate 540,510 of JAGSMP010000142.1, forward strand.
ATATCTTTATTTATACAAAACATATGGTTACATAATTTCATACATAAGAATCACATACAAAGTCTTATTATTATGACATACATTACATTGTTATCACATAAAAACATATTAAGTTATTCAACAAAATATACCTAATTTACAGAACATTTTCAAAGATTTCAGAAATCTTAAATATCTAACATACAAGGTTACAACAACAATCTTTATTAATAAACATGAATAACTTAACCAATATAATAGTTTAATTCACGATTTTACAAGTATTTTTCACAGTTAAACGACTTTAATTTTCTTATATAAATCTATTATTATTTCACTATATGTAGCACAAATTCAAACACTTTTAACACAGAACTACTCTTTTTAGCAGGCACAATAATCCTGAAACATTTATTACTTATTTCTATATAATTACAGAAATTTTCATAAATTAATAAAGTTTATTTTTTGCATCAATTTGTACTCGGTTTACATCTCACACAACATGAACAACTAAATTCTATACGACCTTAATCACATCGGTAGCAGGATATTGCCTTCCTTGTCCAAATTACATCCATCTCTATTCATTATGAAACAGTATTGTTTACATATGCTATCCTTATCAGTCATAATGTTTCTTATCTGTTATCACAATAGCCAAAATATTCTCAAGAGTCAAAATATATTTTTATCTAAAATAAGTATCTAATTTAATATAATACTTCTATTCGTATTGCATAGCTGATTAATATGTAACACATAACTCTAAATTAATTTAAAAACAAACTTTCATAAAATTAACGCTCAATCGGGGAATCGAACCCCGAACTTTCGTTCGACATTATATTGAATCTATTCACTTTTAACATAGATTACTTCCTTATATGAAGTGCCTTGAACAATTTAATAGTAATGTATTTTAACGTAAGATTATCCATTTTTGTAAGGAATGAAATAATAAACTATTTTTTAAGCGCGTCGCCAACAATAATAAATCAAAATATAAGATCGATAAGTAGCAATTTTCTACTACAGACTTTACTTGACCGAATCCCCTTTGATTGCGATCATGCCCAGCAGTGGACTTTCTAGGCTAGTGATGTTAAAGAAGAAGAAAAACGTAATTATCATTTCAATTAATTCCTAAAATATATAATAAACTAAATGAACATTTTTATATCAGCAAGTAACGCCTAGACGGAAGTTTATCGTCCACATCGGTGGTTGCAGTTAGGCCAATATAAAATAACCTTACCGACGAGCATACATAATATGCGTAGGCAACGATGTGAAAAAAGCGTTAGAATCATTCTGAATGGAAGTCTCTGCCTCCTCCTCTAGGTAAAAAGCGTGAGAGTTTATGTTATTATGTTTCATTTTGTCTTTCCAAAACGGATTTACCGAAACGTTTGCTTGTAAATTAACAAAGTAATTTGTACGTTATTTTAATGAACGATCCTCTCAGTTCGTATTTACGTTGCATTTCCCCGCCGTTTATTCAGTTAAGAGAGATCGTTATGTTACCATTCACTCTTGTTAAAAGGTATGAAACGACGGCAATATCATTAAAATAATAATAAGGCATAATTCGTTTTGTAATTTTATGTATTATTTCTAATAAAACAATACGCAAATTGTATACAGGAATTATTTGCTTTGCGTAATTTTTGCGTATCATTTTTTATTTGTGTCCAAACATAAATGAACCTACGACTTCAATAACACTTCAAACTTGATAGGATGGTGATATAATATTCAAAAATAACGTTTTTTAAATTAAAATTATTTATTTATTTATTTATTTATTTATTTAAAAGGTACACCAACAGTACATGTATACATATTATAAGTTACATTTTTATAGTATAATTTCATATACATATACCTATTATAGGTGCACAACATTGACAGAAGATATTAAGTAACAACATTATATAACAACATTATATCTAATCTCTAAATCTAATCTAATCTGAAAATTTTAAAACAATAAAATAGAAAATTCACCAAAAAAATACTAAAAACTTAACTACTTAAGAACAATTGCCTCTTCACAAAGGGCCGACCAGTTTTCGTTTAAATTTAATCAACGTGTCGGAAAATGTCAAATGTTTTGATATTCATCTCGTTGTACGCAACATCGTCGCTGTGCGCAACATCTGACGAGAGGAGAATGGCGTCCAAGGTTAGTCCTCACAGAAGGCAAGGCAAAAGTTTTTTTGATAGGATGTCGGGGTATGCGAGCAGGCACCGTCAATTTAACACGTTCTAGGAGCTCATTACATTTTATTTTGCCGTTGACAAGTCCGTGCACCACCAAATCCTGATTCCTTCGACGGCTTCGCAACGATTTCATTTTAAAAAAGACAAGACGATGCTCATATGGTGACCGGTGTGACACGCCCTGCGTAATAAATGCCAAATGCCTAGTGAACCTACGCTGAATACCCTCCAAGCGTTGAGAGTGAACAGCATATACAGGGTTCCATGCCACGCTAGCGTACTCCAAGTTACTCCGGACCAAAGCATTATATAATATTTTTCGGGTGTAATTTAAACGGAAACCCGCAGTACTCCGCCTAAGAAAACCAAGCATTTTCGATGATTTATGCACAATATTGTTAATATGTGAAGTGAATTTAAGGTGCTTGTCTACTGTTACACCTAAATCTCTTATTTCTTCTACTTCAGTTAATGTTGAGCCGTTGATTTCATAAGTTGATGGGAAATGATTTTTCTTTTTTGTGAATTTGATATGGTAGCATTTATCAACGTTTAGGTCATATCATTTGATTCACACCATGTGTGAATACTGTCTAAATCCTCCTGGATAAGTTTTATGTCATGGGAAGAATTGATTGCTCTGTAAATTTTAAATCATCTGCAAATAAGCTGAATTTACAGTTTTTATGCGCCGCTATATCGTCAATAAATATAAGAAATAGAAGTGGGCCTAAGTGAGATCCTTGTGGGACTCCTGACGATGCAAAATATATTTCTGACTCAAAACCCCCAACAGCAACTACCTGGGGTCTCATACTAAGGTAAGATCTAAACCAGTGAAGCAAACTACCATGTATCCCTTTCACTTGCAATTTTGTTAAAAGTAGTGCGTGATTTACTTTGTCAAAAGCACTGGTAAAATCTGTGTATACAGCATCAATTTGACTTCCACTATCAACCTCCAGTGCAATTTCAGAAATAAATGAGACCAAATTAGTCTGTGTTGAGCGGCCCCTGCGGAACCCATGCTGGTACTCAGTTAGTGAAGTATCTATGTGGCTAATAATTAGTGGATTAATCAGAGACTCGAACAATTTCGAAAATGTAGATAAGATGGAAATCGGCCGGTAGTTTTTAACGTTGCTTGTTTCACCTTTTTTGTATACAGGTACTATTTTTGCTTTTTTCCATTCCTCGGGGAACACACCATCTCTGAGCGAACAATTGAAGATCATAGTTAATGGTTGAGACAAAAGAGATCCACAGGTCTTTATAAATAGAGGAGGTATTTTATCAGGACCGGCTCCTTTCTGTATGTCTAATCGTTTAATTGCTCTTAAGGTATCATTTTCAGAAAATTGAATATTCGATAAAATAAGTGGCGATAAATCCTCGAAGATGTGATTTGTTTTTTCAAAATTTGAACTGAACGTGGAAGCAAAATGTCTGGCGAAAAGAGTGGCTACTTCAGAACCAGATTCTGCAATGGAATCGTTTAATTGCATTTTTGAGGGAAGAGTTGACTGGTTGCTACTTTTGTCTTTTATGTATTGCCAAAAAGATTTGACATTACGCGATATTCCATTCTCAATACTTGTCTTATAGTCACTATAGCACTTGTCAATAAGTTTGTGACAGCGGCTCCGTAAGAGGTCGTGTTCAAATTTGTCACGTGGATTACCATATTTGATATCTGTTGCGTAGCTTATTTTTCTCAGAAAGAAGTTTAATTAGGGTGCGGCTAAACCATTTGGGGTATTTACTCTTGGAAGGACGGCGCTTGGGGACAGATTTATCAATAATTAATCTTAGCTCATTATAGAATTTTGCAACCATTTCATTGACGTTGCCACAGCTCGAAAACCTCTCCACCCAATCTATACACTCCAGGTCCGAGGCAATTTCCTCGTAATTTGCCTTATAGAAATTGTGGTCAGTTCGTTTCTTAGGCTGGAGATAAGTAAAATTTGTTTTTTGCAACGTTACTAAAAGATTAGGATGTTTACAGTCCAGCCTACTCAAGAGTTCTAGAGGCTCCGAGACTTCAACACCGGAAAGTTGCTCATAATGAGATCTAAGTATCTACCGTCACTGTTTGGTAAGTTGTTAAATTGACTAAAGTTGTTAAGAGACATGAAATCAATAAGACTGCATCCGAGGGTACTATTGTAATTAGATGGAACCATTTGCGCAATATGATCATGATCTCTACTCCAGTTAATGAATCCTAGATTAAAATCGCCCATAATTAGAACGTTATTGGGTTGGTTCGTTACGTTATCAACTTTATCAAGGAAATATGTTAAAGTATCTGATTTAACTGGTGGAGGTAAATATACCGCGCAAATGGTAATATCCGAGATAATATTGCCAATTTTTATTTGTACCGATACCATAAATTCACAGTTACTTTCCCATCGCTCAACACGAGCGGATGGAATGTTTCGCAATACAGCTATTAATACTCCTCCACCGTCCATTTTAGTGGATTTAGAACATACACGGTCCCTACGATAAACCTTATATCTAGAATCGAAAATTTCACTGCTAGCAACATCCAGATTTAACCAAGTCTCCGTAAACACTATAACGTCGTAATTATTTACCAAAATTTTTTTTAATACGTCAGTTGTTTTCGTTCTCAGACCACGCACGTTTTGATAGTATATTCCAAAGGTGCCTTATACGTGAGTTATTAGGATCTATGTTGAGAAGAGGTTACCGAATCAAGACACTCAATGTTTCGAATGAGTATGGCTGGGCTGTACTCGTTTTTGCGTAAGAAGACGCGTCCATTACGAACCCATACGAATTTGTAATCTTCCTTCTTGGCCTTGATGCGAGCTGCTGCGTGCAGGGACTTGATAGCTGGTGGTAAGTGCTCAGAGATAAACACAGGCTTTGGCGGACCCGCCATACCAAGATGTTGGGTTGACAGTTTTTCCTTTGGGTTACTTTTGTTAAATTTGGCAACAGCAGCCAACATGGCATCTCGATGTCGGGGGCTGCGGAGCTTAGCAATAACCATGCGAGGCCGGTCACTGTCCTTATTTAGCTTAGCAACTCGGGTTACATGATAAATATCTTCATCTCCAATATGGCAGTCAACGGTTTTTGCTATTTGGGTTAAAATGGTTGACAAATTCTCCGTTTTATGTTCTGGTACGCCATTTATTTCCAAATTGACTCTCTCATATTCAGCTCCGCCAGATTGAGTCTTTGGGACAGAGCTTTGACACTTGATTGTAGCGTTTCATTGTCTTTTTGCAGCCCTGTTATAATAGACGACTTTTCCTGTAATTCAGCCCTCATTTCCTCATATTGCCTGTTAAAGTAAGCAATGGACTCACTAAATTCCGTTATGCGCTCATTTATCGTTTGAAGTTGTACAGTTACCAATTTTTTTATTTTTCCTTCGATCATGAGTGACAATTCCTCACTAAGTATTCGCCGCAGTGAATCCTCCGTCACGTAACGGTCATCAACTGGAACAGCCTGTGATTGCTGGCGAGCTCTGATGGTAACGTTGCTGGCTTCACATGATGTTTCCTCAAGCACGCTGACGTTACTGGGGCCCGCTGAGTGGATTGAAGTGGTTGGCGCAACGGTGAGTTCGTGTTATCAGTTTTGGTTGCTTACTATGACATTCAGGACATTTCAGCTATGTCTTATTTCTTGGTTCATCAGATTAAATCTTTTAAACCAACGTTAGCACATAAAAGGTCATATTTAGATAAGCAAGCGGAGCACACCAGAAACTCTCTAGTAGTTATGTTGTGGCGGCATCCAGAGCATTTATTTCCACCCATAGTAAGCAAGTCTTCAAGATGCGCTTGAAAGTTGCGGATGAATAAGACGTTAGCGATAAAAACGCTGTGCCGTACGTCACGTACACTGTGCGATGCGTATGTGTGCGTAGATGCGAGGCGGCTGCGAGTTGCCCTAGGTCAGGGACAGCACTTAGCAAACGATTATTTTTAAAATGTTTATTTCTATTACTCACAATCTAGGTGGAATTTCACTTGTCCAATGGTGTTATTACAAAGCTTGCACTTTATACTATCGAAACGTATATAGAATCACGGTAAAACTTTAATTCTTACACTGATTTTGAATAAAAAATTGAGGAGCAGATTAAATACGTGTCGTTACTTATCGCGGAGGTGATGTGACGTGAAAATTATACGTTTATTTAATCAACAATTAATAACTATTTGGGTATGCACGTAACCGAATATCGTCCGCAGTTTCTTTCTTGTTTTCTTGTTTTCTTGTTTTCCTGTTTTACGTCTTTTGTTTAGCGTGCAGTTTCTTCTCGGCCAGTATGTTTGTATAGCCCGTACGGATAAAGAATGGGATTAGAAATAGCGGCTCATCGAGCCCGTACTGTCATCATGCACAGTACCAATAGCGAAAACCCGCTAATAACGGTATATCGTTATAACGTTATATTATACGGTTAATTGATTTTTTTATTAATGGGAAAATATTTTAAAATAATTGTATATAGGATTGAAGTTATAGACCTTAAGTCGCTACTCCTAGCAAACGACCTTGAGTATTCGGTCCGCCGACTCTCGCTACAATATATCGCGTAAGAAATCTGGAAGACGCCACCTACTGTACAAACGTAGTATTATTTTTTCAATATCAATAAACTATTTTATGGAAATAGACACGGCAGACAATGATAAACGTATTTTCATTTTTTAATTCGGTATATTAGTTGCATTATATTAGAATTATGTATTCTCACATATTATCTAATTAATAAAAATTACATCATTCATTTCAGATGTGTTTTTTTATTATTGTTAATTTTTACGTGTCACGTATTGAAAAGTAACATTTTTGAACTGAGCACCTTGTAACTTAGCCTGCTTATTACTTATGCTGGCTGAGATTATCCTCACCCCAATGATTGATGAGGATGAAAAAAAAAACGTTTGTTTTTATTTTTATTCAATTTTATTTCTTCATACGTAATTATATCTATTTATACATAAGGGTTATAATAAAGGTAATTTAAAAACAAAAACCGACAAGAAGTATAAGGGTTATAGGTAAAGTGACCATACGTCCCGTTTTGAACGGGACTGTCCCTTTTCTCGGTCACCTGTCCCGTTGTCCCCAAACAAAGCTCCGGGACACAAAATTGTCCCGTTTTCCGAAACCGCGCGAAAATTTAAAACTATGAAGTTTGTCAGACGTCACGTCAGTGCGAGAGCGGAACCGACCAAAAATAACCGAATGGGATAATTTAAAAGTTTCCGCAAAAACTCGTTGGATGGAAGTATTCAAACTCTTTCGCACCAAAAATCTTCATCATATTTTTTTTTCATTTTAATCGAATATATTTTATGTCTACCTGGTACAAATGCTCCAGTAGAAAGATTATTTTACTATTTTGAATAAATTGTGGACATCTGAAAAAAATTACTTACGGTTCCAGTTCTAAAGACGATGTTGATAACAAAGGTAACAACAAAAAAATTTTTTATTCTTATTTAAAATCATTTAATAATTACTGTCTGAGGAACTTTGCTTTAATGAAGCTGGTGAACTGGTGAACGATTTTTATTTTTCACAATTTATTATAATAAAAATAATTATAATTAATGTGAATACTAATTGTATAAAGTTACAGTTTTTCTAAATAAATAACATTAAAAAGTTATGTTTATTTTTATTGTTAACCTGCTTAACTGGAATTAACCCATGTCCCGTTTTAAGTTAAAAAATAAATGGTCAGCTTAGTTATAGGGGTTTTGGGTTATAATTAAATAATGCCTGGGTAGGTATTAGTACCTACTTACTAAAAGTAGGTAACTATTTAGATAAGTACCTTTTATCTAATCATAATACCTACATAGGTACCTATTGTGATTAGTTATACTGGGTGGGTATATTAATACCTACTTAGATACTTTTTACCTAATTACTATACCTACTAAGATATTGTGGTTAGGTATTAGGATTATTTTAACTATATACTATACCTACTGCTAATATTGAATTGGCTTTTTATAGTGTAAATTATAATATTTGTCAAAATGTTAATTATGGATTCGAACCATTTTCATTTTTTTATTTACATTTACTTAAAAAAATACACACAAAAAGCTTCTTCGCGCAGTAAAAAACACAACAAAATATACTAACAAACAAATAATACTAACTAATAATAACTATAACCTATAACTAACCTAATAAGTAAATAATATTATCTACTGATAAGATGACGTAAGCGAGCATGTGCGCTGGCCGACGCGGTGACTAAGGACACAGGTTTCACCTTCAAGAGCTTGCCACTCACTGACTCCCGCTACCCCGTGGGCAGTGAATACGCTCAGATTTTAAAATAATTTCTTAATAAAATCAAATTTTGGTCTTTTGAAACAATTTAATCAATCGAAATGTTCATTAATAAATTGCCTATCCATTAGTGTAAATCGCAAAATAAAATAATGCTTACTTTACGAGGAGATGCATGTTATCAATAATTATTTCACATTTATGTGGTTTCGTTGTAAGGAGATTATTCAAATATTTACTCCTTTAAAAAAAATTGGATATGACTATTATGGAATCAATATTATGTAGAAATTTAATGTGTTTTTTATTAGTTGGTATATCTTTTTAATAAAAAGTAGATAGCTCCTAAAAACCGCAGAAATAACGACTAGTACGACATTTTGCTCAACCATGCGCCTTAAGAGAAATGCATATCGTAATGTAATAGGTCGGGGAAAAAGTTTCTTCGTATTTTGTTTGTATAAAATTGAAAAAAAATCTCTATGGTTATACTGTTTGTATCTGGCTGGTTATAATATCAATACATATACGACATTAAGAAAAATAAAAATAAAAAGTAAAAACCACTTTCCCGCCATTTTTCAATTGTTTTTCTGTCCGCCAAATTGAGTGAATCTGACAAAGAAATTCGATACATTCTGAAGTTTTATTACAAAAAACGGAAAATACGACCCAACCCGTGAAAAAAAATTGTAACATTCATGGATATAATGCAGTGTCATTAAGAGTTGCACAAATGTTGGTTCCAGCTTTTTCAGTCCGGAAATTTGGATATTTTTTTATGGGATAGGGTGACAAACGAGCACACAGTCTACCTGATGGTAAGTGGTTGCTGTGACCCATAGACATCTACATCTATCCTCAATTAAGAATAAAAATGCAGATGCGTTGTCATCCGTGAGGACTAAGATGGAATGCCTCTTTTCCAGTAAAAAGGGTCTCCGGTTCTCTACACTCACCATACGAAACATGGTATTCTGTGAGAGCGTGGTCCTTCGTCATACCCATTCGTGCTACAACTATACTACTAATATAGCTGTAGCATGGCTCTCCCTCGTAAAAATGTCAAAGAGGCAGCTCGTTTTGATCGCCCTCATACGGATAAAATCGATGCCATTTTTGAAAAAGTGGAGCAGGATCGGCATATTAGTAGTTACGACATAGCCGAGGAATTGAACATTGATTACAAAATGGTTTTGATCCATTTTAAAAAGTCTGGCTGTATAGCCGATATGTAAACTCGATATTTGGGTACCACACGAACTCACTGATAGAAACCTTATAAGTCGTGTACTCATTTGCGATCAAAAAATATAAAGAATAGAATGATAGACGTGTTTAAAAGATAGACCCACTAAAGTGGAGATGCCATATACTGCGAAGTATCCAAGAAAAGTGGAGCAAGATTATTACTAGCTGGTACCCTAGGGGTGGTAAAAGGAAAAGAGGAAGGCAAGGGAAAATATAGAAAAATGAGATAAAATTTACAGCCGGTCCCAATTGAAGAAGAGTTGCTAGAGATAGATAGCAATGAAAGATGTTAGAGGAGGCCTATGCCGAGAGGCATACTGAATTGAGAGACATTCTATAAACATCACAATAAGTTGGACAACAATTGAAAAATATTCAGGATAAAAGGTTTATTGAATGATTGATTAAATAGTCCACATGGACATGAACCTCTCGGATCTGCTTGAAAGCAACAATGCCACAGACAGAAAAATAAATAAATATAAAATGGATAATAAACCTCCTTTTGTATGTTTTTTTAATGTTTACTAATATTAGTAAAGCTTTATGAGGATAGATCAAAATAATCAAATAACTTCATCATTATGGCTTCGTGGTGCAGTGGCTAGCATTGAGTTACGGGGCTGAGTGCCGCGAGTTCGAAATCCGCACGGAATAAGTATTTTTATGGCCCACAAATTATTGCACCGGTTCTTGATGTTTGTCTTTTTTTTATAGGAATGGGTGACAAACGAGCACATAGTCCACCTGATTGTAAGTGGTTGCTGTGGCCCATAGACATCTACATATATCCTCGTTTGCGAATCAAAATGCAGATGCGTTGTCAGTCTTGAGGACTAAGATGGAATGCCTCTTTTCCAGTAAAGAGGGTCTCCGGTTCTCTACACTCACCATACGAAACACAGCAGTGTTAAGCTACTATTTTACGCTGGTATTCTGTGAGAGCGTGGTCCTACCCCGGTCCACTACCACGTAGATATAGCTGCAGCATGGCTCTAGTAGTAGCTCAATAGTATGTCCTTGTGCAATTTATGTATGTAAATTTTCTCCTAAAAAATAAACAAAAAAATTATTTTATACAAATTGTATGATTTAATACTTCACAATTCATTACTAACATCCCATAACTTGGGCTTTCCCATAGTAGAAAAGATTGTATAGAGGTTAGTGATCCCAATAAGAAATGTCTAACCTTTGACGCCGTGAACCTGTGAACCGTGTAGTGTAAGAATATCTACTACCCTATATTGTCCCGTGGGTGGCGTAAGAGGCGGCAGACGGAAAAATACCGGGAGATGGGCAGCAGTGTCTTCCTGATAACAACTAAAAAACAATTGCGGTTGACAATCCGCCTGTGGTGGTTGCCAAGTGTGGCAACTATGGCGAAAATCCCCTCCATAAAGCAATCTGTGGGGAGGCCAATGTTTAACAGTGGACTTTTATTAGGCAGTAACGGGTAACCTTTGACGCTACTACCCGTCACACACTCTTTGTTATTCGAAAAGATCTAACTCCATATATCGGAAGCCATACGGTACTTTCGACCTATCGCATCGATAGTCGTCTCTTACGACATTTGCGGGACGAAATAAGGTAATGTATTTTTTTACGCCACCACCACCAAAGTTTTACTTAACTGCATACTGTCATCCTTGCCTTTTATTCGCTCCGGTCAACATTTCACTTTTAGAACAGATAATGTTAAAAAAACCTTGTATTTAATTAGTTTGCATACCGGAAGGTTGAATATGGCTGTATTTTGTTAAATTATTAAGACCTATTGTAACACATTATCGCAAACGAATAAAATGAATTTGAATTTGAATGTTCGCACCGGCCGTGCCAATATTTCTCGGGAAAACGTCGCCGAGTACCGGAACAAACTTGTGTTTGAAGTCGAGACTTTGTTGAACAAAGTCTCGGACTGGGGGCGACTGTCCTCTAAAAAGCTTGGCGTATTCAGCAGAGTGGGACAGTATTTCATGCTGGCACACTGCCTGCAACTTTACAAGGCGCAGGTTCGGCCTAACATGGAATACTGTTCCCATCCCTGGGCTGGGGCTCCCCAGTGCCAGCTCCTTCCATTTGATCGCATCCAGCACAGAGCGGTTCTAATCGTCGGCGACCGAGCTTTTTCTGATCAACGTGACTCACTGGCACTGCGAAAAGATGTTGCATCTCTTTGCGTATTTTATCGCATCTACCACGGAGAGTGCTCTGAGGAATTGTTCGGACTAATTCCAGCCGCTCGATTTCACTATCGCACATCGCGACAAAACTCGCGATATCATCCATACCATCTGGATGATTGGCGGTCCACCCTGTGCGATTTATAAGAGGTTTTCTTTCTCGCACAACTTTCTAGTGGAATCGACTACCACCAGCAATTTTTCCGGACCGATACGACTAAGGAACCTTAAAGAAAAGAGCCTACTCCTTTTTAGGCCGGCAATGCATCTGTAACTCCCCTGGTTTTGCAGTTGTTCATGGCGATAGTCACTTACTATCAGGTGAGCCGCATGCTCGTTTGCCCCCTCGCCTATAAAAAAAAACAATAATTTTAGTTCGCATTTTGTTTGTTTACCGTCAATCATCACAATAATTTTAGTTCGCAATTTTTTTGTTGAAAATAACGACGAGAAGCAAAGAATCTAAACTGGTTTCGAATGAAGAATTCAGTTTAAAATTATTATTTCTAAGCGTAATTATATTCATAAACGCTTACAAAAAATTTACGAGACCTCAAAGGACGCATTTATTTCTTTGTACGAGCAGAATTTATTTCTTAGTGCCGCATCGAATATAGAAAAATTACGTAGTGAATTCCAAGAAGTTTTAGATGACTATAATGTTAAAATTTTAAAGTTTAACCCTAATGCCGACATTGATTTTAACGCTTGGAACTCATTTGAGAATTTATATAGTCTTATAAAGGGTCGAGTTACGAAACTATCTACATCGCATTCCACTGTAACGTTAGAAAATAGATTTCCTACTAAATTAAAAACGTCGCTGCCACCAATTGAATTAATGTAATTTAACGGTGACATACACCAACGGTCCATGTTTTATCAATAATTTAGGACATTAATTCACGATAATTTAAAGTTAACTAATACCGAACGTGTTTATTATTTAGTAAACAAATTAAGTGATAAAGCGTTGTCAATTTGTGCCGGCTTAGCGCCTACCGCAGAAAACAATTATATTATTTGGAATGCGCTTATACCTAAATATAACGACGAACGTTGACAAGAATTTACGTATATTAGTCAACTATTGAACTTAAAATATGTGAACGCAAACACAACAACCGCTTACCATAATTTTATAGGGACCAATTTGATGCTTCAATTAATGCTTTAAGGCAATTAAATATTGATTGACTTAGCTGATTTTTTGTTTTTAAATATTGCACTTAGAAAACTAGATCCTGAGACTGTTAAGTCATTTGAAATGTCTTGTGTATTAACATACATGTGTATTAACATACCAAATATGCCTATTCAGTATTATTTTTATACGAACAGAATAGGGCTATATGTCATACATTTAATAATTCGCATACTTTGTCTACAAATATTAATAATCGAAACAAGTCGCTTTCAAATAAAATTTGTAAAACCTTTATTAGTATAGATCGTTTGCATTCATGTATCTTTTTTAAATCAAATGATCATGAAAACTTGTATGTTTGTCCACGTTTTCTTAAATTAAATACACAAAAACATTACGATTTTGTTAAACAAAACAATAATTGTTGTATTAATTGTTTGAGTGACTAACACTCTACTTCCATTTGCAAATCGAAACACATGTGTATGTACTTTCGCGCGCCGCCACCATTCATCAATTCATTTTAATTCGCACCGCAACGGCATTAAGATTGCTTTTCGTAGTAGCAATACGTATAAACAGATAGATCATTCAGAGGTTATGCAGTCGCGTAACTCTAATGCATTTAGCTTGCATTCAATGAACGACCGTGCAGTTAACAATTATTACCGTGCAATTAACCTTACAAAAGTAAGGTTAATTCTTCTGTGGCTCATAATTCCAATGCGTTGGAAAATTTAAACACACTTACCAATTCATGTAATATTTCCCCCAACTATTGCACTCGCCCACGCTATACTATTTTATTGGGGACTGCAAAAATAAAAGTCATAGATAAATTGTATAACGAACATTTTATTCGGTGATTAGTGGACCCCAGATCCCAAAGGGATTATATTACAAAGGATTGTTGTAAACGAATATTTCTTTCTGCTACAAAAAAAAATCGTTTTACTGGAGCACACGGAATCGGTGGTGTCATGGTGTGTCCCAAAAAATTTTAGATGTTTTAATTTTTTAAATTATTACAACGATACTTATCAAAGTATAGTTTAAGACTAGTAGCAAATACGCTATCTTGTTATTTATATTTTAACTCAGCAAATGATTTGGCTACCGTGACACCTGCTTTTATTGAGCAACAAAATAATCTTATATTTGATTTTGAACCAGTTCCAAGTGATTTAAATTAGATAATAAGATAATAGAGGTAATCTCTAGCAAAGATAATTCAAATAGCTTAGAATACAACCTACCAATACATAATTGTGTAATTTCACAAAATAGCAATAATAAAAACTGTATCAACCTGGTGCATCAAAATATACAAGGTATGTTAGACATAGAATTAGAAATTGAATTATTTTTAAATAGTAACAATATACATATTTTATGTATTACTGAACATTGGTTGAAAGATTACAATTCCATATTTAATTTCAGTAATCACCAGATGGTCAGTTCGTTCAATAGAGATACTAAATTACGTGGTGGCTCCTTAATATTAGCTAATAAATCCTTATCATGTAAAGAACGTGAAGACATTATGAGCCTCTCTGTTGAGCGTACCGTAAAAATGGCATGTGTTGAGCTTGAGCACCTTATTGTTGTCAGTGTTTACAGACCCCCATGTTCAAGTTATGATACCTTTGAAAAAATTATGGAAGAAGTTTTAGTTAAGCTTAATAAACAGAATAAATGTCTTGTAGTGTGTGGAGACTTTAATATCAATCTCCTGGAAACTTCTTCCATAAGTATTAAATTTTGCTCTTTATTCAAATCCTATAATCTTGATAATTTATGAAAGATCATATAATCTTTCCGATGCTTTTAAAGAATATGTGAAAAATTATTCTAAAATGTTAAAAAGAGTTTGCTCCACAGCCAAATCTTTACACATTAGCAACAAAATTAAGACGGCTAAGAATAAAATTAAAATGACGTGGAGTATAATTAACTGAGAAACCGGTAAAGACAAACCTCGTAACTCAAACTATCAATTAAAAGTTAACAATGAATTGACTAAATCAAATCAAAAAGTCGCAGCGGTGTTTGAGAAATATTTCACTGAAATTCCTATCTTGACAACAGAGTCATTGAATACTTCTCCAACTGTCGCCGAGTCATTACTGAAACAGAATATTAATACCTGTTTAAAAGAATTTAGATTTGAAAAAGTATTACTGCAAGATGTTGTAAAATACTTCAAAACCATTGATGTAAAGAAAACCGCAGATTTGTGGGAGATTTCCATTACAGTTATTGCGTCCATAATAGATTTAGATTTACCTTATCTTGCTATTATTTTTAATACTTGTATCGATTCTGGTGTATTTCCTGATTTAATGAAATATAGTAAAGTAATACCTTTATTTAAATCAGGTAGTAGATTGGACCCTGCTAATTTTAGACCTATTTCTGTACTACCAACTCTCAGTAAAATTTTTGAAACAATAATTTTGGATCAATTGTAAAATTTTTTGAAACAAATAAATTACTTCATAAAAACCAATTTGGTTTTACAAGGGGTCGCTCGACGTCTGACGCCGGTGTTGAGCTCATGAAATATATTTTTAATGCCTGGGAGAATTCATAAGATGCGTTAGGTATTTTTCGTGATCTTTCCAAGGCTTTCGATTGTGTTCATCATGAGACATTAATCAGGAAACTACAACATTACGGTGTAAAAATTTGGCGCTTAGACTTATTACTTCATATTTAAGTAAGAGAACTCAAAAAGTCGTGATCAATGGTAAAGGTTCCTCCGGATCGGTAGTATCAATGGGCATTCCTAAGGGCTCAATTCTTGGCCCATTCCTGTTCTTAATCTATATTAATGACTTACCTTATCTTGTAGGGGACAATCACGATATAGTATTATTTGCTGATGATACCTCTTTAATTAATTATGACGATGTAAATAATGCTCTATCGAAATTAGTACATTGGTTTAACGCCAACAATTTGCTCTTAAACGGCAATAAGACAAAATGTATTAAATTTACAGTACCTAATGTAAAACATTCGAATACTAATGTGCTATTAAATGGGGAGGAGTTGCGTCTAGTGGATACCACTGTTTTTCTTGGTATTACTATTGACGCAAAACTTCAATGGGGCCCCCATATATCTAAATTAGCAAGCAGACTTAGTTCTGCAGCATATGCTATAAGAAAGATTAGAAGTCTCACAGATGTTGAGACAGCTAGATTAGTGTATTTTAGTTTCTTTCATAGCGTAATGTCTTATGGAATTTTGCTATGGGGTAATGCGACTGATATTGAAGCCATATTTATTTTGCAAAAGAGAGCCGTACGAGCGATTTATAACCTAAATTGTAAAGAGTCCCTCAGAGAAAAATTTAAAGAAATAAACATATTAACTTTGGCATCGCAATATATTTATGAAAATGTAATGTATGTACATAAAGACATAAAGAGCTTTAATACGAATAAGGATGTTCATACTATAAACACTAGGAACAAACATAAGCTTGTAATGCCAGTTACTAGACTCCAAAGAATCAGTAATTCATTTATGGGTCAATGTATACGCTTTTACAACTAAGTCCCAGAACATGTTCAAAGTTTGTCAGTAAACAAGTTTAAAAGTTTTATTAAAGAAAAACTGTACAAAAAGGGTTATAATAACATCAAGGAATTCATGAATGAAAATAAACCCTGCGAATAGGGTGATCGCCACTATGCTGGTTCTATGAAAATTCATTTAAAAATTACATACATAAACACTCACACCTGTCACCCAGAGGGGTAGGCAGAGACTACGGACTTCCATTTGGCACGATCCTGGCACACCTCTCTCGCCTCCTTTACATCCATATATCTACGCATACACGCTCGTCGGTTAAAAGTACTCCTAATCTGGCTTTTTTTCAATATAACGCCAATTTGGTCGATAAACCTTCATCTAGGGCGTCCCTACCCGACTCTACCGTTCACTTCTGCAACATAAATTTGCTTAGTCACTCTTTCCTCGTTCATTCTTTCTACATGACCAAACCCCGAAGCATTCATTTCTTAATCCTGGTCACAACCTCATCTTGCAAACCACACTTTTCTCTTATCACACTATTTCTCACCCTGTCATTCAGATTCAGCCCTAGAATACTCCTTAATGACTGCATTTCTACAGCATTTATTCTACTCTCATGCTTCTTCTGCCAGATGCAACTTTCTCTACCATACATTAAAGTAGGGACTAACACAGCATTATGAATTGCCAAACGTGCCTTTTTTGACACATTCTGAGCCTTCACAATAGCGTGTAGAGCCCCATTCACTCTATTTCCTGCGTTCACTCGTCGTTCTATATCCTTATCATATCTACCGTCCCTGTTAAATAAACATCCCAAATATACAAACTCATCCACTTGCTCAATCAACTCCCCTTTTATTCTTATTTCACATAACGTTTTACTTTCTTCTCTTTCAAAAACCATCACTTTCGTCTTACTTGCGTTCACTTTCATACCCCTTTCTTTTAATGACCAGTTCATTAATGTAACCATCATTTGCGACTCGTTCGCCGACGATGCAAATATGACTTGATCATCGGCGTACAAAAGGCATTTGACGGTTAACTCACCCATTCTCAACCCACATTCATCAACTTTCAAAGTTTGCAAACAACTGTCCATAAATAGGTTAAACAGCCATGGGGAAGCTACACAACCCTGTCTGACACCTTTTTGGATGCAAAACCAGTCCGAGTAGACCCCGTTGATCCTAACACAAACACTAGATTCCCTATAAAGAGAACTTAATGCCTGTATCAAACCAGCGAGTTCAGTGTTTGCCATAACCCATTCCTGTCCACTCTGTCATAAGTGGATTTTTTTTTTTATTATGTCATGTCATAATTAAAAATTGTATAAACAAAATTATTGTTAAGTGAAATATGTTTAAAAAAATTCCCGCTGGGTTTCTTGCTGGTTCTTCCCAGGACAGAGGTATTTTCCGAACCAGTGGTAAATAAAAAATGACTTTCAATAAGTATTATGTTATAATCAATATTGAATAAAAATCATTCTATTCTATTCTAATCTATTCGATTATCATATTAAACCATTAGTGGTTCCGACCATTACCGGTCAGTTACCCGATTCGTTAGTAGACGTTTCAAAAATTTGCCATTTAGATAAATTACGCTTGGGAGATGATGAGTTTCATCAGTCTGGGGTTGTTGATGTTTTATAGGGTGTTAACAACTACTTTAAAATTTTGTTGCCTGAAAACTTAATTAAATCGCAATCACTTAGTACTATAGGAACATCACTCGGATATATTATTATGGGTGATGCTGAAGTCGCTATATTTCATTATTCCCCGCGTTCCTTCGTTTCCTGTTGTTTCGATTCAAATTTAAATCGTTTTAAAACGAAATAATAGTTTTAGCATATACTGTAAATTAAGTAAAGATTGTAAACTTTATGTAAAGTGTTATGGAAATAAGTCTATAATACGATGCTTAGATTAGTTTTAATTATATTGTAATCACTTAGACATTACCTACCTGTATGTTGTGTTATAATTAATTTAACCATCAGGTTATTACATAAGAAATTACAGAATTAACGTATCTCACTAGTGATTAAAAATAATATATTTCGTACTTCTATTATTTATATTTTAACATTTTTATTATTAATTGTTTTTCGACAATAATGATAGCGCACATCAATATTTTTTGATCTGTTATGGAATACAGGATTCCCTGCTAACTTTAGAGCACTTTGATTATCATTAAATAAGTTAATTGTATACATCTGTTTACTTATCTCATTCTGTAAATTAATAAGATACACAGCTTCCCTGCAACCTACTGTAATTGCCATGTATTCAGCTTCAGTACTTTAAAGCGCTACAGTTCTTTGATTTTTAGGACCCCATGAGATGGCTGAACTTGATAACATAAAACAGAAATCTGAATATTATCTTCTATCTACGGAATTATTTGCCTAATCAGCATCAATATAACCCCCAATATTAACATTTTCATTTGTACAATACATTAAACCCAAACATCCAGTCTTTTTTAAATATTTTATTATTCTTTTAGCAAAGAACGAGTGTTCATTATTGAGACAGTTATTAAATTGACTTATGTATCCTACAGCATAGAGCATAGACTGTGTTTTGCCTAGTCAGTGCAGCTATATACATTAGCCTCCCTATGTGCTGTTGATATGGATTCTGAATTTGTAGTTCCACTTTTTGGAGCATCTGCAAGCTTCCAAGCACTGTTATCTTCAAAGCACTGTAAACACCCCTTGGACTTTAGGCAACCAATTTTCCTTCTCCGGGCCTTGTAGAG
Source organism: Parnassius orleans (assembly GCA_029286625.1). Taxonomy (NCBI): domain Eukaryota; kingdom Metazoa; phylum Arthropoda; class Insecta; order Lepidoptera; family Papilionidae; genus Parnassius; species Parnassius orleans. The sequence continues at coordinate 559,950 of JAGSMP010000142.1, forward strand.
CTTCTTTCAATGACAAATCAAATATTTGAACAACCATACCTTTCCGGTTTACTCCTTTGTCTCGCAGGTAATTGTAATACACTACCCGTACTTCCTGTAGAACTGTCCGAGTCGTTATTCCCACTTGGCTTATATGGAGAATATTTGCTGTTATCTGTGGAGGTAAATGAATCATCTGATTGACTGCCCCCACTGAATCTTCTTTCTATTTCCACTGAATATTCTTTTTATTTACCCACAAAATTCGAAATTCGGATGCAGTCGAAGTCGAAAGTTAAAACATTTAACTTTCGACTTCGACTGCTGCCCGCCACCATCTTTTTCACAACTTATTGGCTTGACATTTTTGTTATGTTAGCCCTATTGGTTTCTCTGTTGCAAACTACCAAACGCAGCATTGTCGCTTCCGCTAACTTCCGACTTCATATCTAATAATTTTGATTTAATGGCGTCCGTTGTGATATTTATCCCCGCCTAATGGATCATATCATAGGGGAAATTTTTTCTGTTAATCCAGCAAGCAATAATAAACCGATCCATTCATCATTAATCTTGAATCCTGTTCCCGCCAATTTCTGACCCGTTTCTACTAATTGAGTAACATAGGAATTCATGGAGATACAATTTTCAAGTGTAATTGATATGAGGTTTCTTAACAAACATATCCTCCTGATAAATCCTGAATTATCATACAACGATTTCAATTTATCCTATAGTTCCTTTGTTGATTTTACTTCTTAGATATGTAAGTAAATAGAGGAATTTATCGTCATTTATACTTGGCTCTGGTCTTAGCGTCTTCTGCAGCTGCTGATTGGTCTTGCTCTGACTTGATGCATCCTAGCATTCCTTCCAACACTAAGAAGTTCTTTGCGGCAAAGCACCACTCACTGTAGTTTTCGCGCCCTTTGAGTTTAAGTACGCTCACGACATAGGAGTTTGAGAACGCCATGTTTTTTTTTACAGCACGACTGCAAAAAACGGAACAACTAACTGTACTCTTACTGCAACTTATTATCAATGTGCGGATAACACACTGTCACGAAAAAAACTAGTTGATCGGGCTAGGAATGGCCTGGGCCCATAACCTATTGTAATTTGTAATTTAAAAATTTAAATAAAACTAACGTGCTCGGCTGTCAAGACAGAAGTAAGACTTTATTTTGTTTCATAGACTATCATAGAAATTCACACAGAGACAAGCTTACACTACTACATTATAGATGGCGTTAATAGACCAAAAACATGGTATTTTCACCACATTACAACAGAAAATGATAAGAGGGTGGTGAACAGACGCCTAGGAAGTCCTACCACCGAATTAAAGTTAATGGTTCTTTTAATAATTAATTTGAAGAATTTTCATCTTTCTGTAGTGAATTAATTACTAAGTTAGTAAGATTTTGAATAAAACTGGTTTTGATATGGGATAGGTAAAGTGGTGTGTGCAGAACCGGCGTTCTCGTACAGGGAACGCTGCCACCCCTCACCAGTTAATGCATTTTGGTGTCGGCATAATTGTCTGGATATTTGACAATTTTAGGCCAATTCGGTTCAACAGTTTAAAATCGTCACTATGAACTATATGCCCACCAAAACATGGGTGCCTCGCCCTCAGGTATATGATTTCCTCTTAAATCTATAGATTAGTATTATAAAAAAATATAAAAACATATTATAAGATGAAAAAGCATCAACAGCATAGTATTATGAACTAAAAATTATACAAAGCACAATGCGAACTAATAGTTCAAACAAATTATTTTTGACATTTTTTTCTTGCGTCTACAAATAATAAATATGTAAAAATATATTTTGATATCCTGAAAAATTTTTTCTTCAGTCAAAATACTGCAGGAAGTCAGGAATTAAAGATATTTTAGTTTGAACAAAATTCACATCAGAACTAGGATGTATGGTAGCAATTACAACAACCAGTCAATTTAGTTTTAAATTATGTATGATTTTTTTTTCCAGGCTTCGAAAGGCCATACGCATAATTAGATAAAACGTAGTAAATTATTTTATTGATATCTGTAATGGTGACATAAGTAGACGCTTAGTAATTCCATCAACAATTATTTCGCCATTGTCTTTTTGCGCGTGAAAGTGTCCCAATGAAGGTTAACTATTTAGTAGATTTGCAAACGAATGATAGATCTATGGAGGGCTTGATGCCGTTTCATTTTCCGCTTTTAATAAATTAAATAAACTTTATTTAAATTTTTATTATATATTTCTTTTTTATCAATTAAAATGAATGATGAATGAATCTGTCTTAATTGATTATCTAATGAGAGAAATTGGATATAATATTTTTATTAAAATATTATTCAGAGTAAGCCGTGATGCGTAAGCCACTAGATGACGTCACAGGATTTGCGGTAATCCCGAAGATATTACCGTAGTTCGTGTTGGATTTTTACAATATCACATTTTCCGAGTAAAAACTAGAAAATATTTTTTGGTATATAATTTTTCATTAAGTCATTACAGTCTATCAGAAATCCACTGCTGCACATATAGGAGACTTATACATACATATATAACTACATGGAGGAGTTATTTGCCATCATTGCCACGCTCGGCAGGCGCTGGCAACCGTTTTTTTTGTCATATTGAGTTGTTATTCGGTAGATGCTGCCGTCAATCACCTATTTTAGTTTCCCTACATCGCCTCATACGACATCTCCCAAAAAGTAAATTTTTTGATATATACACCTTAATGATAGATTAATATTAAAGAATACGTAATCGATAATTGCCCCTTTTTTGACACTTTCCGCATGCTCGTTTGACCAGACTTTTATTAAAAAAAACCCTGGGGTGAAGGTGATCGCTACTGTGCTGTTTTTAAATATGTTTATACTCAATTATGCAACATATATTGCAAATAATTTTTAAAAATGTTTATTATTGAAAGTTGAAATAATTATTTCATATTTGAGTACATTAATTCTGCATATTATACAACAAACTTAACATGATATGAAACTTGTTTCAATTAATTTCATTTATATGAAAATTCTTAATATGTGAAATAAAACAGAATCAAATAAGAATTAAATTAAATTCATAATTGAATTTAATTATTCTTTATAATCTATAAGGTTTACCATGTAGTGGCGGTAAAAGAATATTCAGTACTCAATATCGTTCCATGAGTGTCGTAAAAGGCAACAGAGGGAAACTGAAAAAAATAGATGGACAGCAACAAGTTTATGTTAATAGGGTCAAAAAATATGATTGCTAAACTTGTAAATGCCCCCATAGATTTAAAAATTGGAAACAATCCTATTGATCAAATCTCCGAGGCTAGAAGCCTTGGGCTTAAGCTTGACAACCACCTGCGTTTTGAATCACATGTCACAGAAAGTGTACGAAACTGTTTCTATAGATTAAAAATCTTATATAATATCAGACCATTCTTAACAGAGCAAATGAGGATAAGACTATGCGAGTCTTTGATTTTGTCCAAATTAAATTACTGCGACGTGGTATTTGGACCTTGTCTATTAAGTAGGACTCAGAGGCTCATACAGCGTGTGCAGAATGCATGTGCGAGGTTCTGCTTCCACATACCACCTCGTACGCATGTTACTCCTTTTCTAAATAATGCAGGCCTATTAAAAATTTCTTCGCGTCCAAAATTACACCTTGCTACCCTATTGTTTGGAATAATTGCATCAAAAACTCCTCGTTACTTATATGACAAATTAGTGTGGGTTAGCGAACAATCAAAATATCCTAAACGTAAATGTACTAAAGTCTTCGTTATTCCGAAACATAGAACATTGGCATTTAGAGGGTCCTTCAGGTACGCAGCTTCTCGCTGCTGGAACGATCTGCCGCCACCAATGCGTGCTCTAAAAACTATAGGAATATTTAAAAAAAACTGATATTAATTTTAAAACAAGACCAAAATCCCTCCTTATTTTAAAAAAATTACTTTTTTACGCCTCCATTTAATGTTAAGGATAATATGATGACTGTAAGACTCACTGTTTTTAATTATTTTTTTAACTCTACACTAATTTTCAGTTCATCCACTGTTTCGTTTCTTTTCGTTGATGGTGTGGTTAAATCTCTTGTAGTCTTCAATTAAATTCAAATGTTTAGTTTATTTTATTAACATTAGACGATATACTTCATGTTGATGAGCTGTTGAGCACTTTATCATGTATATGTACATATAAATGTCTATGGTTGTATAGATATATATGGGTATATAAGTAAGTGTATGTTTATGATTGCTTAAATAATGTATTATTATTTCCAAATAATAACTCTTATTATGCTGATTCTTTTCCCACTCACTTCTCTGAATGTTTTTTTAAGTTTTAGCTTTAGGTAATGTACGACCGTCCGTGAAGCCAATAATAGGCTCTATTTGAAAATCAGCGCTGCTGTCATTTAGTTCAGCAACTGTTAGCTGAAATAGGGACCTAATTTGACTTTACACAAATCCTTGTTTTTTATGTCTCGTGTTATTTTATTTTTCTTTGTGATGTCAAATAAAGTTTTCTTTCTTTCTTTCAACATCTTCCATAATAACAACTCAAAATTATAAAAAACTGCGGTTGGCAACCCGCCTGCCAAGCGTGGCGACTACGGCAAAATCCCACCAATGAGGTTATCTACATATGTGGGAGGCCTACGTTCAGCAGTAGACCTTTGTAGTTTGTAATAATTTTATTTTATGTCTTTTATATATTCAATGACAAAAATTACAAAAAGTTTAATAATATTTCAATAAATTATTGGAATTATTATATATTTCAATGAATTATGATATTGAATTGTGCATATTAATTATTCGTATATTATATTTAGTTTCATTTATTTTTATAATAAATAACCCTTTTAAATTTAACATAAACTTAGTTTTGTTAAGTTAAGTTATGCTACATTACTCCACATAAAAATAGACCGCTGATAATTAAACAATAAATCAAAAGACAAATATTATAAGAATAATACAGATTACATAATAAAAATTTTAGAAGGAATGTCAAACTTAGTGTAACAGCTGAGCTTGCAATTATGCTAAATTTTAAATTAGACGTAGTAATAGTCAGGCGTAGACGTAGTAGTTTAGTTGCGGTGTAAGAATATCCACTACCCCATATCTTCCCGTGGGTGTCGTAAGAGGTGACAGAGGAAAATAAACCAGGAGATGGCAGCAGCGTCTTCCCAATCTCTAAGTATACAAATCAAATGCTGTCCGTTAGACTCGCTAAAACTCGAAAACGGCTCGACCGATTTTGATGAAATTTTTAGTGTGAGTTTGAGTGGATCCCTGGATGGTTGAGATTTACAACTAGACCCGGTAGTAGTTGGAACGGCACTATTGTCGAGATACAGAAATCACCAGTGCGAAGCCAGGGCGAACAAATAAAAGAAAAAATGCAGTTGCCGATTCGACTGCCAAGTGTGGCAACTATCATAAATATTCCCCTATGAGGCTTATATGGGGAGGCCTGTGTTTAGCAGTTGACTTTTGATAGGCTGTAACGGTAACGGTGTACAGTAGTATTAATGAGATCTTTATTTGTACATACCTTACTATTCTGACAATGAGTTTAAGTCGATAAAAGAATTACTAGTTTATTTTTCTTGTAAAAAAGGGGGAAAAGGGGACTATCTACGTGAATAGCGTACCGAAAGTTGGAAGAAAACTAGCAGAAAATAATATCATGGCAAAAAGCGTCGACGAATCGATTTGTTCACGCTACGGGTTGACTGGCAGAGAATGCCGACGGGCATTAAGTCCACCCCTTGTGACCCTCTTATTTAAAGGTGTTTAAAGGTGTAAAATAAACAGTGAAGAGAAAATGAATGCAAAAATAATACATGCATACATATATAAACTCTCACACCTGTTACCCAGAGGCGCAGGCAGAGACTACGACCTTCCATTTGTTACGATACAGACACACCTCCAGCTTCTTTTACATCCTTTTATATACATGCTCGTCGACGCATACGTGCGTCGGTTAAAGGTATTCTTAATTTGACTCACCTTCAATATATCACCAATTTGATTGATAAACTTCGGTCTAGGGCGTCTCTTGAGAGTCATCAAATTGTTCAAAAATAAATACTTACTCATGTAATGAAAAATACTCATGTAGTAAAAGTATATTAAGTCCCAGGCATCATCTTATTTCTAAGATAATTTTGTATCAGAGAATTCCTCCACCCTGTTGCAATATATGTTGGAAGATTTCAGACATGAAATCAGAGATGTTAAAAAATAATTAACTAAGATCCGCGTAATAAAATAAAATAATGTGTCTTACGTAGTTTGAAGAGCACCTCCCGCTCTCCTATAATTATGTGCACTAATCCTAACACCAACAACGCTACGCTAGGAACATGAAAGCTTCCTCTAAATGTAATCCATTTCTCCGTGGTAAAACCGCACTTAAAATTGCAATAGACAATTTTATTGGTGCCGGTGGAAACCAAACTCAAATCGCCCCTGTATTAAGAAGTATTACGCGAGAGCGTATCCCTTCAGCGATCGGCTACATCTCAATTTTTACGATTCCATAACTCAGAAAAAAAAACGAAACCCTCATGACTTTGTTGTCCATCCGATCGTCCTTCCGTCCGTCTATCTGGCTGTCAAGACCCTTTTTCTTAGTAACGGGTGATACCTCTTTCAAGTTAAAATTAATATCAAATATTAAAACTGATATGTACTACGTACTAGAACAAACACCGCGAACATAATCTGTGCGACGGCAGTGCGGACCGCGTGGAAGGAGGCACAGAGTAAGTATCATTTTATGACATAGACAAAGTAAGTGTGAGCCCATGGGCTCTAATGCGTGTTGCAAACGACCAAGTCTCGGCGTCTCTCCTAATACGTAGTACATATTACTACAATGCAAATACCAAGGTCTACAGTCCCTTGGAGGTTTGAAAATTCAAGCATTTAAGTCAAAGCAATCAAAATATTATAAAAAGGATTAGTAAGCTGAAGTGGCAATGGGCCGGCCATATAGCTCGAAGAACCGACAACCGATGGGGAAGAAAGCTTCTCGAGTGGCAGCCTCGTACCGGCAGGCGAAGTGTAAGGCGTCCCCCCACTAGATGGAGTGACGACCTGGTAAGACATGCAGGAAGTCAATGGATGCAGGTGGCTCGGGACCGTGCTTTGTGGCATTCTGTGGGGGAGGCCTATGTTCAGCAGTGGACTTGTGAAGGGCTGTAATGATGATGATGATGAATCAAAATATATGGACATTTATGTCTCATATTTTGATACTCGCAAAATCATTCAACAAAACCTATAGGGTACTTCCCGTTGACCTACAATCATGAAAGCAAGAAGCAAAATTTCACAGCACAAGTTAAGAAAAAATAATGTCGTTTATAACGCGTACAGCAAGAGAGTGGAATAATTTGTCAACATTTGTATTTTCAGGCAAGATTGAATAGGCTTTTCTTAAGCTAAGTCAGTGCGCTTTAGAATCTTCGGCTACATAACCAATAGATAGAAGTAAAGCACTGGCTTATAATAGTGAAAAAGAGTCCTATTTACGGAAATGGATTCCCCATTAATTATTATAACAGCCCATTACAAGTTCACTGCTGAACATAAGCCTCCCCCAATGACTAAATGGAGAGACAATTGCTATAATTGCTACGCATGGCAGTTTTTTTAATAAAACTAAAGTGAAAAACTAACTCAAAGTTCACCTCATGATAAATGGTCAACGTGATGTTGTCTGAATTCAATACAAACTACGGTAACATCTCCGGGATTATTTGACTATTCATCCATACATAACAACCTATTAAAGTCCCTGCTGAAGATACTCCTTAGACTGGTCGCATAATGTAGATATTTGCCATAGTTGCTACTCATCGCTGGTGGGTTGGCAACCGCAATTTATTATAATATTCTAGTTGCTATAACGAAGAAATTACTGCCCATTTCCTAGTTTGATTCGCTTTGTATATTTATTTGACTATATAAAGAAAAAAAATTGGAATAAACATTTATATCGCACGCCCATTATAGGGAAGATTTGTCTTACGCTTGGCAAAGAAACTGACAATCGCAGTATTATAGAAACTAGATCTTTGATGCTGCTCTCTATCCCCGTTCTTAGTATTTTACGTCCATTGTCCAGCCTAAGATCTTTCTAGCATTTACGATATCCACCTCTTGCGACACCCACGGGCCGAAATGGGTTGATGGGTTCTTTAAAACCTCCACCACTACACAAGGTACTAGGATAGAGACTAGCTATTTGCGCAGGGCACGATTCACGAGTACATGCGCTAGCACAAGTGCACTCTATGTACTAGCCAATCTCACATTACGATGGGGCAGCAATCCGACTCGGCCGGAGATGGATAGGCACAGGACCAACGGCTTTTATGTGCTTTACGAGGCATGAGTGTTAAATATCGTAAACTTCCTGACTCCAGGCTGTTACTGAGAATTTCTTGAAATAAAAACCCAAAAACTGGTTTGTGTTCCAACACGGTATTCGAACCCGAGTACAATTGATCTGCTGTCGCACTTACGACCACTTGCAATCTCATTCGTGCTGTAGCCATAATACAGCTAAAGTGTAGCTCTACTTTCTGAAATAAATTATAATATTCTAGTTAATTATTCAACGTTGAAAGGGTTGGGGTTTCTTATAAAACGTTGCGATGGGAACGATTAATGAAAATTAAAAATTAAATATGCAGGAGCCGTAAACTTAAAGTTCCTTAACTTTAAATAAAACCATGGGGTGAAGTAGAAGCATATCCACCCATCCACTTTTTTACAGGAACATGAATTTAACTTTTAATTTAATTACTAAACCTCCCCTATTATTTATGATGGCCATAAACCTATTATTATTCGATTTTGATATTGCTCCATTTGTAAAACGATTTATTGCAACGAGTGACATTACTTTGACAAAACGATGTTTCGATCATCTCATGACTTTGATCGTTCATATTAAACGTATAACAATATAGTTTGTAATTATTAAAGTTAGTAAAAATTACTTTGCCTATATCCGCTTAATGAAATAAAATGATGTGTCTTACCTAGTTTAAAGAGCACCTCCCGCCCTCCCTCAATAGCGTGCACTATCCTCGTCACCACTAATCCCAGCACCACACGTGGCAGCTATGGCAAATATCCCCCTAAAAAGCAATCTATGGGACAGCTAATGTTCAGCAGCGGACTTTTAATAGGATAACTGAATGAACGTATGAAAAAAATATTAAACTATGCATTGCATAACTCATTTGTTATATATAAAAAGACTATCCATTTACTAAAAACCTAAAAACCAGGACATCATTTTGCAGGTTATTACTCTTAAAAGAATCTAACCTCAGATTTTCTCTAAAACAAGTATTCTCTGAGCGTTATTGACGAAATTCTTGAAATTTTCTTTGTTACAACGTTTTCGTACGTGGTAGAGCCAAGCTGCACCTATATTTATAGCATAGTTGTAGCACGAATGGGTCAGCTCGACCGGGGAAAGACCACGCTCTCACAGAATACCAGCGTAAAATAGCAGCTTAATGCTACTGTGTTTCGTATGGTGAGTGTAGAGAACCGGGGACCCTTTTTACTGGAAAGAGCCATTCTATCTTAGTCCTCAAGGCTGACAACGCATCTGCATTTTGATTCGTTATCGAGGATAGATGTAGATGTCTATGGGCCACAGCAACCACTTACCAACAGGTGGACTGTGTGCTCGTTTGTCACCCTATTTCCATAAAATAAAAAATAAAACAAAGTTATGGCTTTCATCGTTGTAGCGATGGGAGGGGTATCATTAAAATACTTGTACAATGAACGAAAATCGGATCAGCGCGGTCATCTTTCCATTTTACAAACTTATCGCCGTTTTGCTTCGCTGCGTGTAGGTGGGCTTCGAATTTTCTCGAAATATATTATTGCGAACATGGTTGTTTTGTTGTGTTCATGCGCAAAATTTTTTTATCGAAATACATAACAATCGCGAAAATTTACAGTGACTGCTAAATTAAATACTTTTGACAGGCTGAAAGAATACAAGTAAACATAATTCAGTATTATTAATAATTTGCATAATTTTTTGGTTATCTTACTTTATGTCATAATTTTTGAGCAAGTGGATGAGTTTGTGTATTTGGGATGTGCATTCAGCAGGGATGGTAAATATAGTAAGGACATAGAACGATGAGTGAACGCAGGAAACAGAGTAAATGGGGCTCTACACTCTATTGCGGAAAGTCAAAAAGTGTGAAAAAAGGCACGTATGGAATTGATAATGCTGTGTTAGTCCCTAATTTAATGTATGGTAGTGACTCGGATGTGGCAGAAGAAGCACGAGAGTAGTATAAATTCTGTAGAAAAGCGGTCATTAAGGAGTATGTTAGGGCTGAATCTGAATGACAGGATGAGCTTTTGTGTGATAAGAGAAAAGTGTGGTTTGCATGATGATGTAGTGACCAGGATTAAGAAAGGAATGCTTCGGTGGTTTGATCATGTGGAAAGAATGAACGAGGAAATAGTGAAAAAGCATATCTATGTTACAGAAGTGAACGGCAGAGTTGGAGAGGTAAGCTCTTTAGTACATTCATCAATGAGTATGTTTTAACATATATTTTTTAATAAAAAAGAGATGTACAATAAAGTTCGCGCGCGTGTATTTGCACTTGCAAACTCGCATTTATGTTTATAAATTTTTACCTTAAAAGCTACGGTGTTTACGGAACTAAGATGGAGGTCTGGTTACCTGTAACACAGATTTTAATTACCTACTTCAGGCACCAGCGATCCACAACCATTTTTGTCATAATAGCTATTAAGTTTAGTGTTAAGATATTTTTGTGATTTTGTCGTGAGAAACAAATAATTTTTCATTTCGAAATTTTCATTTTTTTTTCAACTTGTGGACTTAATGTTCACTTTGATTTAGTCCTTAGTGATTAAATTTTTATCAAAAGCACTAAATGATGTGCAGTGATTCCTCGGGAGTCGAGTTAATATGTGGTTCCGACAACTCTGTTACTGTAGCATTATGATGAGTCGGTGGCATTTTTGTTGCTGCAATCAATTTTATTTTTTATAATATTTAGTTAACTATTGTGTGTAAAATTGATGTTCTGAAAGTTCCAGCAATAAATAAATATGTTCTATTTTCTTCGTTCCTTCTTCGTTGTAGTGTATCGGCTAGATATTTATATACTAGATTATTCAATGAATTCAATGGAGCTAAAATATTCGCGAAACTGTCTTGAGAGTTAATACGAGAATGTTATGGCGTAGCGTAGTGCTAGTTGAAACTGTGTAGATCTCGCATAGACCCAAGTATCTCCTAGATCAAGGCGTCAACTTTCAAACAATGGAAGAAGAAATTTCAAAGAATCAGAAGACGTTAGTACCACAAGTACCCGCAGAAGTACTTACTCGTCATATCCTAACGATTGAACGCCAACTTTTATGATGAGATCTCAGGCAGACATTCAACCTTAGTTTAGTATCAGAGATATACAGGATGTTTGTGAAACGTTCCCGAAAACGAAGTCAGACGATAGTACTAACGATACCTTTGATAATGGGTCAGAAAGAAAATCGATCCTGAGGAAAAAAAATCATCTTTTCACAACGTTTTATTAGCTTTATTCACGCTCCATCATGTTAGTACTGCTAAATGAAACGATAATTTCATTAAAAAAAATCATGAAAATACTTAAACATAAAACCAGCAGTGGAATACTTAAACATAAAATCAGCTGACTAGGAGTCAATATACGGGCGGAGGTCGAATTCGCGCGGCCCGTAGCTAGCGATCGTACCATCAATACTTAATAATTTACAACACTTGTCTAAATACCTAACTTTTCTACTTAACCTACTATTTTGCCGCTGTGCTTGTCTCCACCTAGCCACTTTAATTCGAATTCACAGGTTAAATAAACCAAATACCTGGTTAGATTCCCCGCTAATGAAAAAATTACTTAAATGAAATGTTAACAAAGATAAAGTCATGCTTTTTTATCCATCGTGTAGGTATGTTTACTATTCTGATGTATTCAGTTATGTACCTATTCAGATCAGTTCAGTACTAAGTTATTTAAAAAAATAGGTATGAAACAGCTAACCGATCTAAATCCTCCGTGGCCTTATGAGATTCTCCAAGGCACATTAACATGTTGCCTTATTCACGAGCACTATAAACCTACCTACGCGTTAGGCATTATTAAAACAAAACAAGAAACACAAAACGTAACAACAAGTAATAACAACAAGAATTTAATTAACCAAACGATTGAACTGTCGCTCACGCGCACGTGATAGTCAACACGGAACTGTCTCAAAAACTAAAATTAATAATCAATCCCGCCAAAACAAATGCGTCGTGCGTCGTAACGTCCTTGCGGTAAGCACTTTGATTATTTGCACAGATCGTTAAACCGTTACAACATTGCAACGTTTATTTTATTTATAAGTTTAGTTATCCCTACGACTAGTCTTATGTAATTTAGAAGTTATGGTTGTCATTTTTTAATACAATTACATAATCAATTGTACCCTGACGCAACAAGCAGTACTTTACTACAAAAATGATATTGAAATGAATAAACGTATAATTGGGTACTCAGTACTCACTTACATAATTATAAATAGAATTTAATCGTTATCTTTGATTTTGTACAAGAAAATAGAAATGAAATGGTACTGAATAATTTAATAATTAAAATCAATTGCAATTATGATCGTCAGTTAATTAATCTATCAGAATTAATCTAAAAAATAATTCTTTTACTTTATTTTAATTGACTTTCCGTATTTAATCCGACCAATACTTGAATTTAAAAAGAGGTACGTCAAAACGATTAAAAATTATTTGCAAGTTTTATTGTGATTGCCGCCTCTAATTCTTATGTCGCTGGCAAACAAATCGTAGTACGTAAATTTCGGTGCAACATGGCAGCGTTGCCAACACCAATTTGTCAAATTCCCCGAAAATTCATGTCAAATTCCCTAATTTAAGGACAAAACTTCAACAGATTCCCCACAAATTCCCCTCAATTTTATTTTAAAAAATGAAACAATTTTCAACTAATTTTATAAGATTTACTTTTTAACTAACATTTTTTTTTCATTAAAATTAAAAAATAAAGAAATGAAAAGCATTAAATGGTACACAAAAGTTGCCGAAATAAATCCGAAAATTAAATGTGGTGCAATGAAGATAATTAAAAAAGGGAGTCATTCGATATTCATAAGTAACCTAATAAAATGTTAAGATAAGTATTTAGATTTCTTGAAAAAAGGTTCTCACTTGGCCCTGGCTATCGATTTTCAAAATCCCTGCATTTTCCCCGCATAATACCAATCCACATAAAATCCCCAACCAACTTTAAATTCCCCGCAATTTGGGGAATTCCCCACATGTTGGCAACGCTAACATGTGTAAATTCCACAGCACGAGGCGACACGAGTCGGCCAGGCGGTGGCAGCGCTTATGTGAAAGAGAAGTTAGAGTGAGTAGTAATACCTAATGCATTGTTTCGTACCGAGCTAGATAAGAGTTCGGCGTCCGCGAGAATATTGACCCTATTGTCAGCTGCTTTTATTTTAACTTTCACTGCTGGTTTTATGTTTAAGTATTTTCATGATTTTTTTAATGAAATTATCGTTAATTGTGATGGGCTGTAATGCAACCATGTTCAAACAAAGGAGGCTGCAGGTATGTTGTCCCTTCCGAAGACTAAGATGGAATGCTTCGAAACCTGTCATTAATAATTGTACTGTCTCTTTATACACTTTAGACCGGAAATAAGCAATGCAAGCACAGCCATATTGCGGTAATGTCGTTTTGCGGCAGTGCCTGCATGGGTAAGGGGGTGATTATAAGTAATGGTTTTGCATAATCATCGACTTCTAGTGGGAATCGAACCTTAGGCTGAAGTTTAAAATATTACGTTGTACATGTAATAAATGGGCTAAGTAATCATGAGTTTAATAAAATAATTTTTGGAATTTTTACATGATTTCAGAATTTCATTCAGATCTTAGTATAATTTTCCCATATAAAAACATTTTAAGAAAAATAAAGTAAAATATATAGACGTCGGTAATATGTAATATTGACGTCCAATTAAAATAAGTTGATTAAACGATAAAATCCATAAAAAGTTGTGAAATTCAAAAGGATGGGTTCTCTGAAAGTAAAGCTCACGAGACTATAAAGTAAGATCGATAAACGATGGATTTAATATCTCTCAAATTTAACTTTCAATGCCGATATTAAACGAAACAAGTTCAGCAACATAATACTACATCATTGCCCCGTCACGCAGAGGGGCATAATTGGTGCGTGTCGGTGTCACGCCTGCGTGACTCAATTGTAAATCGTTACAGAGCCAAAAGATTCGTTCGTGACTGCGTCCTTGGAGATTTACGTAAAATCTTATGTGTGTGGGAATGCCAAAAATCTTCCAGAAATATGGGGCATTGAATTATCCTGAGCTTTTCACGATGCTTGATATATGTTTTATATAATAACGAGCTTTTTCCCGCGACTTCGTCCGCGTGGAGTTCGGTTATATCGCGCCCATGTGTGGATGTCGCGGGCAAAGCTAGTAAACTACAAAACTTCTTTATACACAACATTTTTTGCTAATCTATTACTGTGTGCCAAACTACTGGGCGAGCTTACGCGTGAGCTAGCCACATGGAATTGCCCCTGTGAAAAACAATTTTCTCTCAAGTCTATACCCGCAAATTTTAATGTCTGCCCTTGTGATTTGTTTATGGTCATTGCAAAGCAGACTTTGAGGGGAAACTGTATTCGTTTAAATTCAAAGGGGAGATCATTCGGGATCAAGGGAATTCTTGGTACAAATACAGTTTCCTCTTGCGCACATCCAGTTATAATTGTGGCTTAAACTACATTGCGATGTAACGCTTTTACTTTTATTATGGTTCCTTTGCATAGTTGATGAGGTTTTAAATTTCGCAACAACATAACCACACAGAGTGCCCACGCGCAGAATAAGCTTATGATGTGGAAGACCCAATGGTTTCAGTGAATTAAGAAATTCGACAGGGAAGTTAATTGCGTCATCTGTGTTGACCACAGAGTCTATTGTATGTATATTGTATGTCTATGGGCCACAGCAACTACTTACCATCAGGTGGACTGTGTGCTCGTTTGTCACCCTTATTCTATAAAAAAAAACACCATTTCTTCCCCCTCAAAAGACATTAACAGTTAATTGCCGCTGCTTGGTCGTTTTTCGGGGTTAGTATGGCACTCGTGGATATGAGAAATATCTGGGTAAATTTTGGATATTAACTCCTGTAACGTAAATACAACTGTGCACAAATTATCAGGGATGGTTATCATTCCGTCATTTATCGGGTAATCTCCGTTGCCGATTTCAAGTAGGAGATTCGCAACTCCACCAGCAGACTTTTTTTCTCCTAAGTGTACCCGTATATTTTTCGAGAGCTTGAGAATTTTAATTATAGATCATAAAGTGGATCTCTTAAGACACGCCTTATCTTCATCTGCTCTAGTTCCTTTTGGCACTACTGGCAGAGTCTGTCTAAAATCTCCAGCCAGCAAAACCGTTACACCACCCATTAACTTCTTATTTCCTCTTATATCTTGTAGAGTTCTGTTTAAAGCCTCTACGCCACCCGTATGAGCCATGGTTATTTCATTCAACACTATCATTTTCGTATGTTTTAATACTTGAGCAAAGTTACTTTGTTTCGATTTATTACAAATGGGAGTATCAGCTGTTGTTAAATTGAGTGGTAACTTGAAGGTAGCATAAGCAGTTCGTCCACCCTCAAGCAGTGTAGCTGCGATTCCAGAAGAAGCCACAGCCAAAGCAATTCCGCGAGTACTTCTAACTTTTGCTAATAGCAAATTTATGAGGAATGTTTTGCCTGTTCCACTGGGAGTATCTAAAAATATATTCCACCCTCATTTGATTAAATTTTTGTGTTAATTTGATTGTAAACTGCTTTTCGTTCGTCATTCAGTGATCCTTCATTATTTTTAACTGTGTTTTCTAATTATGCTAAGTCGTAACTTGTCTCTTTAAGAAACTCTCTATTTTGAAATTGTTGTTCTTTGCTTGGCTGAGGTAACCCATACTCTTTTAGTAGCCGACCTCCAAACGCTAATACGGCATCTTCTATTACAGAAATGCATTTGATAAATACCACATCAGTTATGTGCTCTACATCCACCTATCCCTGTCTATCTAATTACCTTTTAAAATCTTCAGATAGGTATTCTTTAAATTTCTCCCAAAGGCTTAAATGATCTGATACTTGGCGGAACACTAAAATAATCGTAAAAAGATCCCGAATCTATTGCGGTGATTGGCAAAGTGCTGACTCTTCCATTGCTGCGAACAAATGCTGATCATCTTCAACCAAGCCGAGAGCTTTGCACGCTGATTGGAACGTGGAATATACATGACCATCTACAGTTTTTAACGCTTCAAACGAAATTGGGCCCCGGATCTCATGAAGAAACATGCGAAGGTGATAGCATTCTGTATTGTTCGGATGCACAGTATAAACCCTGCCCAGAACGTGCTCTTTTTTGATCCCTGGCCAGGCTTCAACGTTTGCTCCTCTCTTTCTCCTTTGGAATTTTGTTTTATCCCAAACTTAGTATCTAGGTACTTCTAGGTAGAGCAATGTTTTTGCAAAGTTATCCACTTTACACAAATCGAAAAAGGATAAGAGTGTGGTTGTTAGAGGACTATTCACTCTTTCACTCAGATTTTGCTCATTAAAATAAACCCTTTGCCCATTTTCCAAATGAACAGCGAGGAACTACGGGAGGGAAACGCTCATGAATGGGAAATTCAAGGATTCGCCATACTGCCTCTGATGAACTTATATATCTTCCACTTGTGTAGGTTTGAACTTCATCCTTCTCATTCTCTAAAGCAAACGATGCCTGATCTGAACCTTTGTTTACGTATTTACAGACGTATTTTATTGATTTCACCGAATGACAATATTCCACATTTAAGTGACCGTTAAATGTTTTTAATAATACTCGATTATAAGGGACTACCCAGCGATTATCTATGGTTGTGCCTTTGATATCAACAGAGAACCCACCGTCATCTAGTAAACGTCTCTTGTACTGCGGATAACCATTTTCACCAGTTTGAGTTTCCCTTATGAGAGCCCTGGGGTATCGTTTACTGCACATGTTATCTTTCATACATGGTGACTTTTGATTTAAAGTTCCACATGGACCATGTATCATATTACATTTAACGATTTCGTGAAGCTCTGGGTCACGTTTGGGCTCCGGTATTTCAGCACAAATTATATTGTCGATTTGATCCGGAGCAATACGTTTGTGAAGCCATAAAATAATATGAATATGTGGAAGACCTCTCTTTTGCCATTCCGTTGAGTACATATAGCATCGCACTTCACCAAATATTTTGCCCTTTGTCAATAAGTTCATGATCTTTTTCACTTTTATTCGAAACACCCTCGAAATTATATCGTGTCTATCATGAGATTGTTGTCCTTGAAGCAATTGCTCTCTTATCTCGTCCCAGCGAGGATTGCATGTGAAAGTGATAAAAAGACCAGACCGGCCGTAATTCCTAACATAGGTCATAGCGTCCTGTGTTCTTTCGTGCATATACCTAGTTCGTCCGTAAAAGATGATGAAAGGACAACCATTTGTCCTAGTTGGTTGGCATTTGCGTCTTTTCGTCCAATAGCATCTTTTAAATGGATGAAACTATCAGCACGTATTTTGGCTTGATTATTTTTGATATAATTTAATCTCTTTGTCTCTATTTTGGCGTATTCATCCACCAAATATTGACTAAAAAGGGCACGATAGTTGACTAAATAGTTATCTTCTCCTTCTTTAATCATTATTCTATACGAATAAAACTTGCAGAAGAGACAGTTTTATTAAGCGGCAACTTAGTTGTGGGATCGCGTTGTGGTATGTTGATTGAATACCCATCATTCCCCCAGCAAAACATCAATATGATCGATCTATTTCACTAATACGCTGAAGTGAATTACTTCGGCTCTCGAGGATGATGTCCCTTCGATCAAATTGTTGATCCACTAACACTAAAGCCACTTCATTTGTAGTTCAATGGCAATTTTCAGATCTTTTATATACGGGTTCACTTGATGCAGCATATTCTGCAATTGTTTGATTAAATTTGACTGAGTTAGGAAATTTAGAACATCGAATCTTTGCTTCTCGATCATCTTCACCTACAAAATATATTGGTAGGTACTGAGCGTCATGTTCGGCTCATGATAATATACTTCCAATTAAATGGTAGACCTGGCCTTGTAAATTAAAAGTTAAAAGATGAAAAACCATCTGCTGTTGCCTGTTTACCACCAAAGGAAGTCATCTGGAAACAGGCATTATATTTACGAATATTACCCATAAAATGGTCATGATCTGGGTGTAGATCATTAATCAAACTAAAGAGTGGTTCAGGCAGTTGTTTCAACCGATCAAGTTGCACTTTTCCAGCGCTGCAACACATACCAGGTGTCTTATCCTTCCATTTCAGGGCATTGCACCACTGACACTTGTATGTCATAGAACCCAAGGCTACACTGCTGTCAGTTCCATAAGCAATATCAGGGTCATACTCCATAGCGGAATGGACCTTTTTTTCCATAAACGCAGTGTAATGTTTTCCTCACACCGTGACTGAATTGCTCTATGCACTTGTGGTTACGCAGTTTGGTAATTTGCAACAACTTGCCTGTGTACATCGGGATTTTTTTTCTGATAAGCGGACACAGCTTTACGATTTGAATCTGGCCGTTTCTGCCTATATCTTTCTTGTGTACTTTTTAATTGACTTTTTCTTGTGTAATTAGTAAATCTCGACCTTCGTTTATTATTCTTTTTTTCATATTTTAATGTCGCCGATACAGATTAATCTGTTCCGCTGGTTGGAGGGTTGGAGATGATATTTCACTGTTTACAAAAGATGTAAAAGTTAAATGGTCAAACTCTGTAAAAGGATCACGCTCTTCGACAGGTACCTCCATGCGACGCTGTGTAATTTTCTTCGCAACAATAGGTAGATAGGCGTCAAAATGTCCATTAGATAAATCATGGCTAAATCGTAATCGCCTTACTGGACAGATATCTGTTCCCGACACAGAGTCGGGAACAGATATCTGTCCAGTAAGGCGACGGTCTGCTATACACAGGTATAGCAGACCGTTTCGATATACTTCAAACCGAAACGGAAATATTAATCTTGCAACTACAAATACACAAAGTTCATCGTAAGTTTCATTTTTTAACATATCGGCTGAATATTCATTTGCTGTTGAATAATTATCGCCATTTCTGTCGTGGGTCATAACTGAAAACCTAGGTCAATCATTTACCACATATCTAACAATCAGTGAACGCATCACCATCGCATTTTCTTGGGTTCCGTACATTAAAAATGAAAGAGCACGAAACAAACAGGCGCCATCACCTATAATGGGGACAACAGTATGTTCTTCCATTTCTCCTTTAATATTAAGAGTTTCTGTAGTCATTTTTTCAGTGGGAAAAAATACTTCTATCAACAATACCTAATCACAAAGCAAATCGAATTCCAAGTTTGAACAGTGGTTGTAAGAAAGACAAAATCAAGCAACTAATCCGAAACACGCAGCAAATGTTAAACCGTAAGCAAGCAAACAAAGTCGAAGTCTATTCAAATATCCGTTAACAGTGAATAGGTACCGTATGTGGTACAGGTTGAAGCGCTCATTCACCATTCACTTTATATTAGTTCGAAAAAACACAACGTTACCGCGTTCTAAAACGATACCAACTCCATCAATTGGTAGGGATTGGAACTTAAAGATCAATACAAAATAGGTAGGTACCTAAGTATTTCTTTTGTTTTTGCCATTTTATTAATTTGTAAAAAAATATATTTGGTTTGGTTGTTTATTTTCATTGTTTTTTAATTTTTAAATTAGTATTTTTTTGTTCAAGTGTAATATTGTGCAAATTTTTTGTACAAATCTTCTTGTCTATTTTGTTTATTCATATATTTTTTGTTTATTCATCTATTTTATTTCAACCACATCGCACCCCCACAGGGGGTTATGGTAGGTATTTACCGTCTGCTACGTTGGTTTTTGAAATAGTTGTTGTTTTCGTAATCAGCGACCCGATAAACCATAAAAACGATACCCATGTTGATTTTCAGAATTTGTCACCCCTTTTCCACCTTTTGGGGGTTGAATTCTGAAAGAGTCTGAAACACTTGTTTACTCATTTATTGATAGGAGTACTCCTGTGAAGTTTCGAATAAAATAGTTTAACTAATCTTGTTTCCCCATACAAACGTTTAACCCTTTTTTCACCCCCTTAGGGGTTGAATTTTCAAAAACTCTAGGACACGTAGTTGTTAATTTCTAATCGTTAACCTAGAAACAAAGTTCCAGGCTTCTAAATCTAAAAATGACGGACTTCCATACAAACTTTTTAACCCCTTTTTCACCCCTTTAGGAGGCGAATTTTCAAAAATCCTTCGTCATTACAACTGTTTGTGTGCCAAATTTCAGCGAAATTCGTTCAGTAGTTTCGGCTGTGCATTGATAGATGAGTCAGTCAGGTTTGCCTTTTATATAATAGATGATAACATACAGAGCCGTGTTAGTTTAGGGGCTAAGCGCTCACATAGTGCTTTTTTTAAATTTCTTGAAAAATATCTCTAGCTACCTAGATAGTAGGAAACCAAGGGACATTATGGTTTCTTTTTACGAGGGTTTGTAGTTTATCAAATCTGTCGTTATGACAGGGGCGATTCTGATATCTCATGTATTTACTTAATTTTTAAAATTTAGATTCAGGATTTAGTAATAAATTTAAGATGTTCGGCCTCACATGGAATACTGTTCCCATCTCTGGGCTGGGGCTCCTCAGTGCCAGCTCCTCCCACTTGACTGCATCCAACGCAGAGCGAATCGTCGATGACCGAGTCCTTTCCGATCGGCTCGATTCATTGGCGCTGCGAAGAGATGTTACATCTCTTTGCATTTTCTTTCGCATTTACCACGGGGAGTGCTCTGAGGAATTGTTTGGATTAATCCCAGCCGCCAAATTTCTCGAACGCACATCGCAACAGAACTCTCGATACCATCCACACCATCTGGATGATTGGCGGTCCACCACTGTGCGATTTAGAAGATGTTTTCTTCCTCGCACAACTTCCTTGTGGACTAGTTTACCACCAGCGATTTTTCCGGACCGATACGACTTGGAGACCTTCAAAAAAAGAGCCTACTCCTTTTTAAAAGGCCGGCAACGCATCTGCAATTCCCCTGGTGTTGCAGTTGTTCATGGGCGGCGGTAGTCACTTACCATCAGGTGAGCCGCATGCTTGTTTGCCCCCTCTCCTATAAAAAAATATATTACACGACTACCATTTCGTCATTCCATCTAGTGGTTAAACTACACTTCGCTTACCAGTACGAGGCTGCCACTCGAGAAAAAAGGTTCTCGATAAGTACATAGTTTTGGGAAATTTTATTACATGCAAAAACATTCAAATTTGCACTTAACAGTTTGTAGATAGGCTGAATGAAGGTATTCCATTTTAATAGTTGTAATAAAGTAAATACCAAAGAATTCACGTTATTTCTTATCACAAAAGCGGTTTCGTGAGTGACAAATAAAATTAATAATTCTATGCTAACGTGTGTAACAGGACATATTTAGACAGGACATTTTCCAATCCTACTTTATTTTCGTTTATTATTTAAAACAAAAAAACAATTATACGTCTTACCATCAAAATTTTGTACCAAAATAACTTTATTTATATGACAAGCCAGCGAGAGCGTCAATCCTAATGGATGATAATTATGTTTCACATTGCGATATAACTAATAAAAGCAAAGTACCCACGGCATGGAATCTTAGAAGAAAAAATTTAGACCTTATTTTCAACCATGGATTAACAGTACTTTAGAATTTGACATATCTTATTACCACAGACTAAGAGTCTTCACAGTATTTTCAAACTTTCATTTTATTTAATTTTCATTACAGTCACAGAGTTCTATAAATAATCCGAAAATTACATTTTGGATTGGATCGAGTAAAGTTACGTTGAAGTGTTTAACTCCGTGCTTATCCTCTCACGTTCAAAATTGTGATACAAGTGTACTCGTAGATGGAGGATTAGCGTACTCTTCATCATGAAGAATACTTGTTGTGTTCCACATTCCGAAAGCAAGCGTAATATTGTTATTTGTAGTGTTTTCCTAAGACTGATTTAGAACTCAAGTGGGTGAAAAATATTAATTGTGCAAGATTGAAGCAGCTCAGTTCAGTCATAAGCACATTATTTTTGTCAAGGACACCTGCACTAATATAAAAAATATACTAGAGAAAGTGATAGTGAATAAAAACCGGATTAACCAGGGAAAATCAGGGAACATCATTCTATTCAGCCGTTAATAAGTTGAAGGAAGATACTAGAAAAAAACAAATATTGGCTAAGGAAAATACTAGTAAGATAATTGAATGAAATTAGAAGTTCAGTGTTAAAATTAGCATTAATGATTTTTTTAATTTTGATTGCTTAATAAACAAATGTCTGTTTTCATTTTAGATGGCACAATCATAATAAGAGGCTAAAAGATTAAAATCATTTTCGATCCTCAAATGGTCTGAGTAATAATTTTCTTGAAAAAAATTTAATATGGAATGGGAAAACATCTAAACGGAACGACTTGCTTATTTAACGGACTGTAAACATGCCGAAAAATAATATAAATGATAAACATGTCATTCCTCAGAAATTTAAAATAATGAAAGTAAGCTTACCAATATATGAAAATACATTATCATTAACAATGTTTTGCCTTTTTTTAGTGTAAATAAAAATGTGATGTAAGCTTTGAAGCTTTGAAGTAAAGCCAAAAAAATCAAGTCAATTTTCCGGTGAAAAACTACAGTTGTGTGCTAAGCATGACTGTTTCAGGAGCCTTGGCATACACATCACAATTTTGTAAGTTTGTTGATCCAAATACTATTATTCTATTCTAACTTATATTTTGCCGTGGAGCTGTGGTAGCTCAGATGGATAGCGCTCGCTGTACATTTCACAGTACGCGAGCAACCCGGGTTCGATCCCGCCGGCACCAATGAAATTGTTAATTGCAATTTTAAGTGCTGATTTACCACGTGCTTGACGGTGAAGTAAAACATCGTGAGGAAACCTGCATGTCTGAGAAATAAGAAAAAATAAAATTTCGAAGACATGTGAAGTTCGCCAACACGCATTGGGGCAGCGCGGCGGACATTTCCTTGCCCTAAAACCCTCTCAGAAATGAGGGGCGGCCTGTGCCCAGCAGTTGGACGTATACAGGCTGTAACTTTAACTTTTTTTAACTTAACTTTATTTTAATCTACAATAAGGGGGAATATATCAAACTCTTCACCAAATTCCAACATCACCTGCATGAAGTAAGTCCTGCTTACTAATGAATAGTGCTTTAGCAACCTACTGCTGTAGGTAATCCATTTATATTATAGCACAACCGAAAATCTCACAGAATGATGGTGGAGAGTGTATTGCTGCTATCGACTCATTATAAACATCTTCATCATTACAGCCTCTTCAAAAGTCCATTGCTGAACATAGGCCTCTCCCAAGGAATGCCATCACACACAGACCTGACCCATGTGCATCCATCATTTTCCTGCATGTCTTATCAGATCATCACTTTAGTGGGGGCCATCCTATGCTTCGCTTACTGGTTTGCGGCTACCAGTGGAGAACCTTTTGTATTCACTAACCTATATAAGCCTAAATCCAACAGTAACAGTTTATTTTTATTTATTTTTTAACTTTTTATTGTATTTTTTACGTGGCAGAGCCATGCTGCAGCTATACTATGTTTGTGGCACGAATGGGCTCGACGGGGAAGGACCACGCTCACGCAGAACACCAGCGTAAAATACCAGCTTAACACTGCTGTGTTTCGTATGGTGAGTGTAGAGAACCGGAGACCCTTTTTACTGGAAAAGAGGCATTCCATCTTATTCCATCGTAGTAATCCTCACTCATTCCATAACTTGGGGGAGGCCTATCTTCAGCAGTGGACTTGTGAAAGCTGTAATGATGATGATAATGATGATTCCTAATCTTTGTAGTGGAATATTTTAGAGTTCTCTCCATGGATTCTATCTAATTTTCAAGTTCGCGAATATAGTTTTGTTCTTGTTTTTCTTTATCTAGTTCAGCTATTTTTTCCCTTATCTCATCATATTTACCGCTCATAAATTTCACACATGTGTACAATTCTTTATACAAGTTTCGAAGCTTGTTTATAGTCGTAAGAATTGTCTCCATCTTATTATATTGAGAATCCTTGAAAGAGTTTATGATGCTAAGGATATCTACTTTGAATGCCTGTAGCTCCTCTTTGAAGTCTTGATCATGTTTACGTTTAGATTACATTAGAATCATCCTTATAGGTAGAAATGTTGGGTTCGAAGCCACCATGATATGGTGATTCCCTGGGTTCCGTCGATGATGCTATACGTGGTGGAGTCCGCCTGAATATCATGTTTATAAAGCAGGAGTTTTGGGGTTTCTTATGTCTATAATAAGTATATAATAATAAAAAAAATCGGCGCAGCGAATACATATAATTTTTATATGCTTCTGATGTCCGGGTACTTGTGATCGAAGGACTCCAACGTGCACCGCCTTTAACGTGTACGCAGACACAGTTCGGGCGCGCTCATTAGCGGCGTGGTGGGCGCTACACCATTGCAGCGTTTGCGCAAATCTTATTTCCACTAGTATGTAGGGGCGGGGTTATGTCACAGCAGGGTAATATGCTAATTACTCACATAGCAGGGTTCACGGAGATAAGTTATTATGGTCCATAAACTGTTTAACTTGGGATATTTTATGCGCGCCTAGTATTCGTGTCTATATTTTAGTGTTTTTTTAAATCAATAATTAATTTATTAATATTTTAAGTAACACAATGTTATTGAACGCAACGGAATTTTAATAGGCTGTTATAAATTAATGAGTGAATGAAAATATTTAGTAGTTTATACTATTTTTTGAGTATAGGGCTGTAACCACATGTGTACACAATGAAAACAATTTAATAACGAAACTCCAGTCAAAATTTATTCTAAGCGATTCTTCGGAAACATAAAATTTTGCAAATTTCTTTTGATGCCTTTTACGGCAAGTCGTATACGTAAAAAGTATATATGAATACAGTAACATGTGGTAAAGGGAGGCGAAAAATACAACTTTCAGAGAAAATACGTCCTGCCTACGTTACGTTAAGTGAAGTGTTCATACGTTTTTGTGAATAGTTTATAAGTTCTTTCATTTTTTTGATGAACATGTGAAAATATTTTACACGTGGTAGAGCCATGCTGCAGCTATATTATAGTTGTAGCACGGATGGGTCAGCTCGACCGGGGAAGGATCACACTTTCACAAAATACCAGCATAAAGTAGCAGCTTAATACTGCTGTGTTTCGTATGGTGAGTGTAGAAAACCGGAGACCCTATTTACTGAAAACGAGGCATAACATCTTAGTCCTCAAGTGTGACAACGCATTTGCATTTTGTCTCATAATCGAGAAAAGATGTAGGTGTCTATGCACCACAGATCCACTTACCATCAGGTGGCCTGTGTGCTTGTTTTTCAACCTCATTTAAAGAAAATTGATATAGAAAATTAAAGAGCCATGGTAGCTCCGGGGCGAAGTCACTCCTCTCCCTGGACGTCACAAGTCGAATGGGCCTGATGGAGTCCCACCTATTATGCTGAAAACGTGTGCTCCGGAGTTGGCATCGGTTTTAACGCGTCTTTTCCGGTACTACCACTCCCTAGGCGTAGTCCCGAACTCATGGAAAACAGCTTTGGTGCACCCAATCCCTACACCTCCTTTTTCTCTAAAATAATGGAAACAATTATTAACTGCCAGCTCATTAGGTACCTTGAGGATCACCAGCTGATTAGTGACCGCCAGTACGGTTTCCGTGGGGGTCGATCAACTGGTGATCTTCTAGGTTACCTAACTCATAGATGGGCGGAGGCAGTAGAGTCCAAGTGGGAGGCGTTGGCCGTGAGTTTGGACATAGCGAAGGCCTTCGACCGGATTTGGCACTAAACGCTTCTTTCGAAGATTCCTTCCTATGGGCTTCCCGAGAAATAGTGCAATTGTATCACCAGTTTTCTTGCAGATCGGAGCATTAAGGTCGTAGTAGACGGTTCATACTCCGATTACAAGCCCATTTACGCTGGTGTTCCCCAAGGCTGCGTGCTATCACCAACGCTGTTTTTTCTGCATATCAATGATATATTGCAAACCGGTAACATTCATTACAATACGGAATACAGCGCTGGTGATGCTTTATACACCGGCCGTGCCAATATTTCCCCGAAAACGTCGCCGAGTACCGAAATAAACATGTGTCTGAAGTCGAGACTTTATTGAACAAAGTATCGGACTGGAGGCGACTAAACCTAGTCTAGTTCAATTCCCAGAAGACACAAGTTTGCGCTTTTACCACTAAAAAGAACCTCTTTGTTGTATATCTTCAGTTTAAGAGCACCCCTTGTTGCCTCAGCCAATACCGAAATCCTCAGCGTCAAAATATCAAGTGACGTGCAGTTTCGTGGTCACTTGGAAGAGAAGGCCAAATTGGCCTCTAAAAAGCTTGGCGTGCTCAGCAAGGCGGGACAGTATTGCATGCCGGCACACCGCCTGCAAATTTACAAGAAGCAGGTTCGGACTCCCATGGAATACTGTTGCCATCTCTGGGCTGGGGCTCCCCAGTGCCACCTCCTTTCACTTGATCGCATCCAGCGCAGAGCAGTTTGATTCATCGGCGACCCAGCTCTTTCTGATTGGCTTGACTAACTGGCACTGCGAAGAGATGTTGCATCTCTTTGCGCATTTTATCGCATCTACCACGGAGAGTGCTCTGAGGAATTGTTCGGACTAATTGTAGCCGCCCAATTTCACTATCGCATATCGCAACAAAACTCGCGATACCATCCATACCATCTGGATGATTGGTGGTCCACTACTGTGCGATTTAGAAGAAGTTTTCTTCCTCGCACAATTTCCTTGCGGAATTACCTACCACCAGAGAATTTTCCGGACCGATACGACTTAGGGACCTTCAAGAAAAGAGCCTACTCTTTTTTAAAAGGTCGGCAACGCATTTGCAATTACCCTGGTGTTGCAGTTGTTCATCGGCGGCGGTAGTTACTTACCATCAGGTGAGCCACATTCTAGTTTGCCCCCTCTCCCATAAAAAATAATTATAATCATTGCTAACAAAAGTATAACAGGAAAAGTCCTTATAAGTCTCTCATTTCTAAAAAGGTAATGGAGCAATTTCCCTTTTGCAATTATAATTTCATATTTTCTTGTAATATTTTATTCTTAATCACTGAGCACTTGGTAAAATTTAAAAACGAAACGAAAAACGGTAATGTCCCCCAGAGCCGAATTATGGTCATAGCGGTCAGTTTCAACGGAGACTAGCCATCTGAGTAGGGCAGGATTATGTGGCGGCGCTGTCGTCGCGCCGTAAGCGAAACGCACCGAAGCCTAAATCGCGCTATCAAAGTTCTGAAGTTAACGCGTTACATATAGAACAGCTCCGGAATAACACACGGAGCGTTGTATGTTAATGAGTGTGTGCGCAAGCATAGGAGCATGCTGAATTCCCTCACAGCCATAATACGATGGGGCGGCAATCCGACACGACCAGAGAGAGGTCAAGCGCAGGACATCTTTACGTGCTCTCTGAGGCACGGAGTCGAAACACCGCCAGGGCTTACCACTTACTAGACCAACCAGGCATTCATGGGCGCAAAGTAAACAAATATTAGAGAGCGTAATTAAAGCAATATCTTAAAAGGATAATTCCATTTGTTTTCCCAGCGGCTATTTGAAGTGAAAAACGAACAAATTCCATTTTGCTTTAGCCCCGTAAAAGAATTTCTTACATTTATTGTTTGCATTTTTCTGGCAACGTAGCACTTTCTTCTTGAATTAGTAGGGAGATGCTCATTTATGCTTTCCCAGATGCCGACATTCTGGAATTTTATTAGTGGAAAGTACGGAAAAGAAATCGAATATATGGTAAATCTTTAGATATACTTAAACGTTAAAATAAACTCAAATTATGTCTATATAATTTATTTCTTTATGCACAAAATATTCGATTGACTAAAATAAATTTATATTAAATAATTAAATAGAAGTTATTTACTTTCTTTTTATAAAAGTGTTTAATTTCTATTTAATTTTTTAGTTATTATTTTGTTAAAATAATGGAATACAACTGTATAATTCTTCTATAAGTTAAGAGAATACATCGATGTGTCAAAGAATTAAAACCCCGCCTTTTGAATTTTTTATTCTTTTTAGTTTTTGAATTTGTTTTTACCTTTTATTTATTTTAAAAGACCTAACCCAACGAAACAACCTAAACGAACACTTACTTTTCATAATAAACGTCAAATTTACAGAAACGGCTCAAAGTGTGCTCCGCCTTGCTCAATACACAACCTCGCTCGTCGGGATATGGCTTGTGTGGCATTTCGCACCATGGTCGGTGTTATTGATGCGAAAACCGATCTAACACGCTGTTCCATCTCGGCAACCGTTGGGCAATCGGAGAAATACACTCTGTCCTTCACATAACCCCACAAAAAAAGTCCAATGGTGTGAGGTCCGGAGAACGAGCAGGCCATAGCACCGGTCCCCCGCGGCCGATCCATCCTCGCGGAAAGCGAACGTTAAGATGTTCTCGTACGTTGCGAGCAAAATGTGCCGGAGATCCATCATGCTGAAACACCATGTTTCTTTGGTTCTCAAAGTAATCCCAGTCAGCCACAGGAAAGTCGTCAATCGCCTCTTCGAATTCCGTTTGTAAAAACGTTAGATCGTTGCTACCGTTCAGAAGTGATAGCATAATGACGGGACCAGCCCACACATTCAGCCGCCACTGGTGTTGGAGTCTGCCCTGCCGTGAAACATGTGGATACACGCGAGCCCAAACGTGATCGTTATGCATATTTGAAAGTCCTGACCTCGTGAATGTTGCCTCGTTCGTCCAAAGAACATAGTTTACGTAATTAGGGTTTTCCTCTAACTGCCTGAGGTACCACTCGCAGAAGTTCCTCCTGGGTGCAAAATCGGAGGGTATCAGTTCCTGTGTACGGCGATAGTGATAAGGGTGACGATTGTCGTCACGAAGAATTCGCCAAACTGCAACATGGTTTATACCGAATCTTGTTCCGGCTCGCCTCGTACTTGTGGTCGGCTCTTTTTCAAAATGCTCTAACACTAATTCAGCCTGCCTGGCGTCGACTATGCTTGGACGTCCACTTCCAGTAGACCGATGAAAAGAGCCGGTGGAATGTAGTCCTCATGTCATGTTCAGAAAATACCGGTACGAAGGCAGCCGTCGCCGTTCAGTGGGGGGTCTACCTTCGATAAATCGTTGCCGATACAGTTCGCGAGCACGATTTAAATTGCTATCTTCATGTCCTACGCATAACATCATATCGTAATAATCCGAGTTAGAAAGCATCGTTACTTTGCAAAAAAAAATGTTGTAGGATATCGATTAGAAGATTTGAAATTGACAACATATTTTTTTTCCAATTTGACATTTTTTGAAGCCAGTACTTGAGTATAATGACATCCTTGTAGTGAGGTAGCAAACATTTATGAATGAAAAATAGGAAAACTATTAAAGTAGACAATTTAATAGTTTTCCTATTTTATTTAAGCCTTTCTGTTAAATAATCTGGTTCCCTGACATGACAGCTTACTAGGGTTGACAAAATTTTTGGCTTTGATAATTAATTATATTTATACGGGGTATTTTGTAACACGTTGTATATATATATATATATATATATATATATATATGTATGTATGTATATATATACTAATTTTTAAGGATTCTATCGCATCGGAACTATGACATCGGGATATCAAACACCTTAGTCCCCCACGTGACCATGGGTGCTGTAAAGCACCCGAAACGTCGGGAGTTAAAAAGTTAGTTTCATTTAATAACTTATCATTGACAAATTAAAACAATGTTTGCTTAGTGTACAATAATTAAAAATTATCTATTGATCGATCTATCTATCTATTTAAAAGTCTATTCACCTCAGCATCCGACTACAATTAGGTAAAATGTGTTCTCGTTTGTCAGGTTTACTGTTCAGAATTGTAATAATGTATAAGATACAATATTTACATAATGCTATCGCTTTAACCATAAAGATGGCGCTCTCCGTATAGGCCGTTCGGTCTTGACGGAATTATTTAGGGAATTTGAATGTTATTACGTATTTATATAAAAAAACATGGGTTGTTGTCATTTAATGTGAAATGTATTCACAATAAAATTTGAGATCTAAATCCTTTTGCCTTTGAATAATAATAATAATGTGAAATATATTCACAATAAAATTTGAGATTAAATGCTTTTGCCTTTGAATAATAATAATAATAATACAGAAAAAAATTGTAAGTACGTGGAGCTTAAAGATGAAGTTACTAGAATCTGGCGACAAGAAAAAGTATATGTAGTTCCTAATAGTCCTCTCCACAACAGGCGTAATCCCAAATCATCTCCATAGCTTGAAGTTCTTAGACCTAAAAGAAACCCTCTACATTACACTGCAAAAAGCTGCTATATTAAATACATGCAGAATTGTCAGGAAATTAAATAGAAGAAAACGAAATAGGACCTCATGAAAATACATAAAAATACACACCCACACGCTGCATTTTCTTTGGTTTCGGCCCGTAAATGTAGTTGAATTCCAGTCTAAGGGCTGAGAAGTGAAAAACACTTTCCGAATATAATAATAATAATCTCTTTATTTCGACCAACACGGATTATTATATTACGTATAATTAGGTGACAACATAGCCTATTGTTAGTAATTAATTATAAAATTAAAGAAAAGTAAAATAAATATATGTGAATAAATAAAATCTCTAAGTAAGCACATAGTTGACTTAAGATTAATTATTTGTCAGCATTGAAGTAATATATACTTACGTACTAGAACAGCTATTTCAAGCAAAAAATGTGCGCTATTCATGTCTTAGCGCATGCGAAGGGGCGAGTTATTTTAGTTTTTTATCATAGATATACTACGTCTAGTAGGTGGAATGATCAGTGTGTTATAATAGATTGTATTGTTAATTATGTAAATAATAACGAGTCCAATTTTTAAAATTTGTCATTTAATTTGCATATATGTGCTAATTTAATATAATATTACATAATATAATTATATTTTAATGATATCTTTATTTGAATATTTTAAAAGGTGTTTGACAAAATGTATTAATATAACATTTAATTTACAAATATATAATTTATTAAGATTAGAATAAGAGTCGTTCATAAATGCTGGGCACGCGAGAGTCAAAAATGGACGAATATAATCCACTTTTCCTGTTCTCATGGCTTGGACGTGAAAACCTAAAAATAAATAAAAAATTATCAGCAAATTTAAACATCAGAAATTTAGCCTCATTATGAATACTTCTATTTGTTTTCAGAAAAAAAATTGCATAATGTAATCGTCCTACACTCACCCACAGAAACGTCACGTATTAATTATATACAACAAGATATTATTAATTTATAATACTTTTTATTCAGTATCTTACTCACCGATGAAAAGTTACTCTTAGTATTTGCTAACATTTCTTTATAAAATATGCCATGGTGTTTTAAGATATTGCACAAATAATTGTGCAATGCACGTGCATGTGTCAACTCTACTAGCACCTTGTTATGTCATAGATACTATTTACTTTATATTATAAGTCCTGTATACTTTATAAATCATATTGTTTACCTCCTTAGAAGCCACACTAATTCGATTGTAATATTATATGCTAATGTTTATCATTTACCATAAGTTAACCATAACACCAAGAACAATGTTGTTCCCTTATGTTTACCCCACCTCCTAGCTTCCTACACTATTTAAACCAAATCTTTCGATCCCTCAACATCATTCCATTACCAAGTTCTCTGTATCAACTACTATATTTTAAGTTAGTTTAAAAGTGTTAAATGAATTTATTTTTAAAGAGTTTTTGTCTCTGCCACATAACAACCTAGAGAGTGACTGAGTAAAAAAGCGCGGCGATTTTGCCGTAACTGAATGGGACCGCGTAACTTAATACAGTGTCGCCTCTAGTATGTCGTAAATAATAGCTCAATGTTTCTCATTATACGAACCATACAACAATGGTTCAGCTACTGACATTAAGTGAAATTGACTTTTAAGTATTACTTGCTCAAATACTTACAAAATAGGATAGCCAACAGCAGTCAAAATAAAGTTTACATTTAGTTTTAAGAGTTTTTTAATAAAGAAAAGAAAAAGTGAGGTCACACCAAATCGTATTTACAAGATTTTTTTTTGCTAAGTCTTGAATTTATTATGTGGGTACATGCGTTTTTGGTAAGTAAATTGTCTTTCTTTCTTCTTTTTAATGTAGCTTAACTGACTTAATGATTTTAAGAGGACATCCGGACGGCATTTTGGCCATACAAATGTATTCCTCTGCAAATATTCAGCAAATATTCAGTCTATAGGTATCTACAACTGCCAATTTCCCATGTTTTGTTTTTTTTTTATTTATTTTTTTTACCGTGTAGTAGCGGTGTAAGAATATCCACTATCCATATCATCCCGTGGGTGTCGTAAGAGGCCACAGAGGGAAACAAATCAGGAGATGGGCAGCAGCGTCTTCCTAATAGCGACTAGAAATAAAAAATGCGGTTGCCAACCCGCTTGCCAAGCGTGGGAACTATGGCAAATTTCCCCCTATGAGGCAATCAATGAGGGAGGCTTATGTTCAGCAATGGACTTTAATAGGCTGTAACGGTTATTATTTTTAAAACTAGAAACTTTCTAAAATTACTAAAACTGCCCAGCTATACCGCAGTTTTTAGACATGTAGCAAATTAAGTTTCTTATATTTTAATTTACTAATTAATACAATATAAGAGAAACAAATACAGACATAGCGACGATCCTTCCTATAGTGTTTTGAAAAAATTAAAATCAATCCAGGTTTGAAGGAGGAAACTAGGGAAAACGGGATGATGATTTCGTAAATTTTTCGTTAGAAAGTCACGCTGGTTTTCTTGGTGAT
Source organism: Parnassius orleans (assembly GCA_029286625.1). NCBI lineage: Eukaryota > Metazoa > Arthropoda > Insecta > Lepidoptera > Papilionidae > Parnassius > Parnassius orleans. Next base: position 593,210 of record JAGSMP010000142.1, read on the forward strand.
TCTTCCTAGGACTTGGGCTTTTCGAACCAGTGGTCAAAATAAAAAATGACATTCAATAAGAATTATTTATAATCTATATTTAATAAATATACTCTATTCTATTCTATTCTATTGTATAGCTATCTCTAGGTTGTTTAAATTATAGCTATCTAAAGGTTGCTTACGGACAAAGCGCGGTAGCTCTCTCCAATTCTTCAAATTTCTTACAGTCCAGAATATCGTCTTAAGAATAAGTCAATGTATCTTCCAACGTAGGTTCATTGCACTGCCAAATTTAGTCATCCAACTGTCATAACTCAGTAGCGCCTTACTGATCCAGTGAGCTCAGCTGCCAGCAATCAATAGTCGTTTCGTATGGCTAGGTCGGATTAAATCTATTCAACTCCCAAACACTGGGGGCTTTGATCAGTATCTAGTCACATGTCTCGTTCATTAATCAATTCATAGAAGCATGTTGTTATATGTGAAGTTATCAGTTTGATTCGCTTTGAAAGTGACTATTTAGAGATATTTGCAATAGATATTAAGTTGTAATATTGGTAATATAGCGCAAATATCTATGTATTTTAAGTATATGTTCGTTATTTTAAATGGCAATAAAGATCTTACAATCAATTTATGACGAGAAACAAAAGCTTAAAAACGAGCAATCCGAGTGTGATTCCCGTAAAAACCAAAGAAATTTGCAATTTTATAGTAGGTACGTGGTAGAGCCATGCTGCAGCTATATTAATTGTATAGTTGTAGCACGAATGGGTCGGCTCGACCGGGGAAGGACCACGCTCTCGCAGAATACCAGCATAAAATAGCAGCTTAATGCTGCTGTGTTTCGTATGGTAAGTGAAGAGAACCGGAGACCTTTTTACTGGAAAAGAGGAAATCCATCTTACGCATCAAACGCATCTGCATTTTATTCGCAAACGAGGATAGGTGTAGATGTCTATGGGCCACAGCAACCACTTACCATCAGGTGGACTGTGTTCTCGCTTGTCACCCTAATCCCATAAAAAAGGTAGAATGATTATATAGTTATAAAAGATACAAAGACATTTATTGGTTAATATATTTTACTATTTGATTATTTAATTATTTTTGTTTTATTCTTTTTTTTTAAATATTATATTATTTTCATATATTTTTTAATTTTGATATAATTATTTTATAAGAAGTAATTTAGTAAATCTTAGAAATATAATAGGGATATTGCTGTAATATACGTTTTCTTTTATTGTAAATGTATAAAAATAATGATTGATTGATTGATTTATAGCGCTAAAGGAATACATAGTGAGGAAACTTATGTAGTCTGAGAAAGGAAAAATAAGTTGAAGTAGATGAAGTACGCACTCCATCCCGTGGCCCTGCCTATATACGGCGAAGGTGGAACACCATTGGGTCAGTCAGTGCAAGTCCGACATAACTCATCCTTGCACCCGCGAGGTGGGTATGAGTAGTCAATACCCCATTTAAAAAAAGGTGAATTACACACTAATGCCGGCCAAAGCCTTCCTGTGGCCCTGCCAATATGCGGCAATGGTGGAATACCATGAGGTTTTAGTCGGTGCGAGTCTAACGTCACCCGTCCTTGCCTCCTGAGGCAGGTATGCGTTGGCAACTCCCCATGTAAAGAAACGAAATGTGGCACGTGGGATTTTTCGCTACTTTCAAAACATCTCAGAAGTGAGGGCAATCACATACAGGGAATGAAATATTGCATATCATGTGGCATTCTCTGCCAGTCGCTCTGGTTGCCAAAGACAAATGTTGGGGCTATAATAATTCCGACCGACTTCGGAATGTGATTTCATTTTATTATTTTTAGTTCTTTGAATGCGGTTTCTACCTTTTATTAAAAGTTTTTTTTGTATGAGAAATAAACTATAGTAAAAAGTAATTATCTTGAAAAGAGAAAGTTATTCAACGAAATTCAAATTCAATTCAAATTCAAATTTATTTATTGCCAGAATACTAACAACATCATGGTAGAATGTAAATTCTACCATGATAATGGTGTGCAATATCTTTACAATATACAAAAAAATATTATTATTATTACAATTAAATGAAGTAAATTACTATAGAAAAATAATTACGTAAGTATTTAAAAATATTTTAGCGTCAAGTTTTTAAATTACAATAAATGCTACATGTGAAAAATTAATTAACCACGTAAATGTTTATATATAAATGTCAAAAATATCTAAAAAAAATTTAAAGAATGCAAAAAAATCTACACTTAAAGAATCTATACTTATCGTCGTATACTTTAGAATTAATTTGAATTCTGAAGTATACGAGCTCGCACAATTTAGATCATTGCAACCGGGCTTTTATTTATAATTGAAATATACCAGTTAAAACAAATATTATTTTACTGAACGCAAACATCAATCTATTCCCTATGACTAGTGGAATACTCCGGCGGCCGTAATCATCTGACTAATCACGCTCAGTGACGGCCTAATGGTCTCTTAGTTCCGCAGTCTGCAATCAATTGTCGGTCCGCCTGGATAAGTGGTATTACATCCATTCAACTGCAACCATTGAAAGCTTAGTCTAAATCTCGACGTGGACCTCGTCCACTATTCAATCTATAGAGAAGTAAACGTTAGAAAATATTTTAAAATAATATTTAAATATATGAAATAAAAGGTAGTTTAAATTCAATACAATGACACAGTCAGTCAGTGTCCACAGCTTAAAATAGGTCTCCCCTATAGATTGTCTCATAAGGCAGATAACTGCCACAATTGCCGCACTTGGCAGACGGATTGACTACCGCAGACTTTTAATATTTACAGTTGTTATCAGGAAGATGCTGCTGTCCGTCACCTTTATCATTTTCCTCAATCGAGAATTTTTTTTAGTGTTTTTCCATATCGAAATATATACTTTGAAATATTTTACTCGCAGGAAATTAAACGAGTAGAAAAAAGAAATGTCCAAGGAAAATTAGAGTTGAAAATATAAGAGCGCAATCAGCGCGCTTTCAAAATATTTATATAGTTCTTATTTATTTCTGTTTCTTTAAATGCTGTACTGCCTCTTGTTCATTTCTATTCAGTGCCAGTTTTATACAGATATTATGTTCTGCAAACGATTCCAATTATAAGCAAACTAGCGACTCCGCCCGTGTGGAAACAAAAACTTTTCGTTACATTTTCCCGAGCTCACTGTTTTTTATTTCACTTTGATTTTATATTATCTAGCGTGTTAATTTAGGATATGGTCTATCAGCTTGCCTTTCTTTAAAATTCTTTCAGTCGCTTATGCGTGATTGACGTATTAACAAACTCTGTGACACCTATTTTTATTATAGACTTCTTATAACCATTATTGTTGTTAAAAAATTACGTAACAGTCGATCATTATCATCAATTTATTTGTGGTAGAGCCATGCCATTGTGGCACGAATGGGTCAGCAGTGAGGACTACGCTATCACAGAATATCAGCGCACATAGGCCTCAGCATTCAACTTCCATCAAGTGGAGTGTATGTTCATTTATCACCTTTATTCTACAAAATAAATCATCATTGCTGCTTATCAAAAATCCACTAATGAACATAGGCCTCTCCCATATATTTCCCCATAGGTTACGTTTGCTTTAATCGCTACGCTTGACAGGTAAATTGGCAACCACGATTTGCTTTTTGAGTTGTTATCAGGAAAATGAACATCCCCTTTTTCATTCCCCTCTGTCGCTTCTTATTACAGCCATGGGGTGATATGGGAATTAGTGTCAATAATAATAATAAACAAGTAAAGTTAAGTATTATTATTGTCCAATCAAAATAAATTATATAACAATCAACATTTTCCGTAAATTCGGTCGAGGATCACCAATCAGTTGATAAAAGATCACCAAGTCACAATAATGTTTAAGTAAAGTTAAAGTAAAGTTACAGCCTATATACGTCGCACTGCTGGGCACAGGCCTCCTCTCATTTCTGAGAGGGTTTTAGGGCAAGGGAATGTCCGCAGTGCGTGTGGGCGAACTACTCATGTCTTCGAAATATATTTTTTTCTTATTTCTCAGACATGCAGGTTTCCTCCCGATGTTCTCCTTCACCGCCGAGCACGTGGTAAATTAGCACTTAAAACTGCAATTAACAATTTCATTGTTGCCGGCGGGGATCGAACCCGTGTTGCTCGCGTACTGTGAAATTTGCGCTTAGTCCACTACAAAACTAGGGCGCCTCTTTTTGTAAGGAGAATATGCCTTATTTAAAAACGCTCAGGTTTCTACATTTAAAAACGTTTCGTCTTCTTTTACGAGCCGTTTTGCAGTAAATGAAATGCATAAAAAACCCTTTTTTGTTAAACAAAATACCTGTTTAATTATTTTGTGAACCGTTTAAAATGTATTCATTTTAAGTCATTTTATGTTACTGGTTAAATAGTTTGTAATATAAACTTTTTTTACATAGACCTCGTATGTTATAAAACTGATCGTTACGGAGAAATATCTGCCATTAGTCCTCAGGGGTGACAACAAATCTTTATTTGATTTTTAATCGGGAATATATGTAGGGAATAGCCCACATCATTGTACTTCAGGAGACAGGCAGGCTGTGTGGTCGTTTGGCAACCTTGCTTTTATAAAAAAAAACGTTTTAGAAAAGGTCCATACGTAGCCTACGTTAACTGAGATTTAAGCGTTCTTAACATTCTAAATTATATATTACATGAACAAGCACACACAATTCGTTTAATGGTGCTGCAGTTATACTCAATGCTGAAATATGGACTTAATTATAATCTACCAGCCATACTAAACATTATGATAGATTTTTCCCGGCTTCACTATCGAGTCAAATATAAGAGTATCGACTTAATTATGAGAGTGGTGTGTGTTCTTAGTGGGTAGTGTATTTTGTAGTGTAGTTTAAGGTTAAAATATGTTTTATTCGTTATAAAATTTTGCGCGGCAGTCGACGTTTGTGGATCGACGTTTAACGAGCCGGTACTGAAATTTTACGTGACTTAATTCCTTTGAAGTTACCAAAAAACGATTGCAGCGGAAGCGTAGTTTGAAATTGCAAAATATTTCAGAGCGTGAATATTTCTATTCCCTTATAGTAACTATGAAAAAGAATCACAACGAATCATATGTGGTAAAGACACGCTGCAGTTATATTATGGATATAGTATCTCGACCAGGGAATGACCACACTCTCACAGAATACTAGAATAAAATGGCAGCTTAATGTTTTCTTTTTAATAGAAGAGGAGGCAAAGGAGCATGTGGCTCACCTCATGGCCAGTGCGCTTCCGGCCTTTTAAAAAGAAGTAAGCTCGTTTCTTTGAGGTCCCTAAGTCGTATGCTGCTGTGTTTCGTACGATGAGTGTAGAGAACCTTTTACGGGAACTGAGGCATTCCTATTTTAGTCCTCGGAGATAACAACGCATCAGCATTTTGATTTGATTCTTAGTCTATGGACCACATCATCTTCTTACTATCCGGGGACTGTGTGTTCCTTTGTCACCCGTTTATATAAAAAATAAATAAAAACCTAATTCACATTCCAAGTGATGATTTACTAAGGTAAAAATAATAAAATAAAGGGAACGCCACTCAAACTTGTTTCGGTTCCAAATTTCGTTTTGATTCTTAATTTAAGTCCTAATAAATGTTCCACTTTTCGGTATTGTTCCGATTTTGATTTCGGTTGAGTTATCGGTTTTAGACACCGGTGCCTTAGTAACATATTTTTCCAGATTTCAAGTCTAAAGAGGAAGCCTTCGTGGCGCTATAGATTAGCTTTATATAAGAAATATAAATTCTCAAATAAAATTATATTTATTTAAGGGCCAGTAATTTACAACATGCATTTGGTTTTAAATAGGTGTCTAATTACCGGTTCTTTTTAATTAGATTTTCTTTTAATTCTGAATTTTTTTTTGCCAAACTGTAAATTATGTCTAATATTTTTAAATTCGCAAAACTCCATAATTTTTCTTTTTTTTTTAAATAGAAATAAGGGTGACAGTCAAGCCTACAGTCCAGCTAAGGACGTGATTAAAGGTGAGGGATCAAATGCAGATTGCGTTGTCAATCCCGAGGACTAGGGTGGAATACCTCGCTACCAGTTAAATGGGTCTGCGGCACTCGGCACTCGCCGTACGAAACACAGCATTATGCTGCCATTTCACGCTAGTATTCTGATCAATTCATTCTAGATAGACTAATTCATTTATTGAGTTATAAATCCATTATTGTTTTTGATTTGATTCAGAAATAGGTATTTAGTCGTTTCAATTATTCGGATCAAACTTAAACGAGTGAGCTTTTAAAATCGCTGAAATTCTGATTCCGTTTACGTTCGTCAAAACCCGGTTGTAATTGAAGATCGTCAAAATTGTTTTTATAAGTTTGCACGTACTTATAAGTACATTTCCATCGACACTATTCAAAATAAAAATGGTTTAGGTAACCACCATAACTGACGGTCCATGCAATAATATAGCATTACGATGCCGTAAGGATACCGTTCGATTTAAAGGTAAATTAAATCTATACATATTTTATATAAAATTTAAGAGAATGTCTGTAATATCGACATGACAGCCATAATATATTAAGCTGAAGAGGTTGTTTGCATGCTAGTAACCATTTTAAAATTTCAAACTTCACGAACAAATAGAGAGCAATGACAGAAGTGACCTATATTTTATCAGAAAAACTTCCGAGATTTTGTTTTGAAAAAAATGGAAAACTGATAAAATAAATGGTCTTTGACTATCTTAAATCTAAATAATAAATCCTACATATCGTTTGTTGACTGCTTATTATAAAGACTGAAAAATTATTTAATATGTATACATAGTAGAATAAGTTCATAGTTACATGTTCATAGTTATAGTTTTTAAAATTTTAATGTTTTGTAATTTTTTATTGAAATGTTGACATGTTATAATAATAAATCATTTATGTAATATAAAAGTATTTATCATTCATGAAGTTTTCTGACAAACTCTTTATAAACATATTTATGTCCCACTGCTTGGGCACGAGCCTTCTCATAAGGGGTCTAGCCTTATACCTCACACTTAGCTGTCGGGTTATTCACAATGCCTCAGAAAGATTTCTCTCGAAAACGGAAAGGTTTGTTTTGGAGATTTTATGAAGACGGCACATACTGCTGCTGCTGTTTCCTGGTTAGTCCCTAATGTATGAAAACCACATGGTTTACTTCAAGATGGTAGATGGTACTTAATTTAAATTTGCTTGGGACAAGATCGCCTTAATTTTTGAAATGTTTACTTGCTGATTGATTCATATTATACTGTTAATAATACCTACCTACAGATTCATATCAATAAGTATGCTATAGGTATCTATGTAATTTAAATCTTGAGATTTACCTTAAAACAGTTGCCTCCATTTGAGGACGATTTGGGAAATTAATCCATTTTTTGATAATTTGAGGTTGATTTAGAGCCGCCACTGCCTCACTAATGGCTCTGCTGGAAGTAAGCTGGCTAATTTTAAAGTCCACATCCTTTGTAAGGCTTTTTTGATAGGAGCCATATGCGAAAAAATGTAACGCGCAAAGGAACTAAGTACAAAAAGAAAATTAAAATAACAAAGTAGGTAACAACATAGGTATGGTACTGAGTTCACTAACTAAAATTAAGTAAAAGTGCTGAGGAAGCGGTTTTATTATTTTATGAAAAAACTTACAGTATCATTGATTTACATGTACCCAAAAAATATATTAGGTCTTCTTCGTATCCTGCCTGGTTTACTCCTGAATTAATAAATCTATTTAATAAAAAAAATCGAGCTTGGGTTAAATTTAAAAAATATAACAATAATTTTAATTATAATATATTTTCAATATATAGAAAAAAAATTAAAACATTATCAGAAAAATGCTACAAAATATACATGGCGAAGGTTGAAAATAGCATACAATATAACATTAAATACTTTTGGAAGTTCATATCTTAACGCCGTAACATTTCAGAGATCCCAAGTAGTATACAATATAAAGGTTCAATTGCTCATATTCCAAAAGAGTCTTGTGATCTATTTAGCAAGTTCTTTCAATTTGTGTTTAAACGATCACCTGTATCAGATGATTTCGATATTGATGATATTTGCATACCACTCGAAAATACATCTGACTTTACTATTCATAACATCAAAGTGACTAGATTTCAGATACGTAAAGCCCTGCAAATGTTAGATATATCGAAGGGCGCTGGGATAGATAACATACCAGGTGTTTTCTTCAAGGAAACTGCATCTGTAATCGATCTTCCTTTATGTTATCTTTACAATAAATGCTTATCCGATGGAATATTTCCTGACATTTGGAAAAGTGCAAGAATAGTCCCAGTTTTCAAGGATGGATCAAAAGTGACGTTATGAATTATCGACCAATATCAATACTGCCCATTCTTTCTAAAGTCTTTGAGCGTTTGGTGCATGATGCTATTTACCCCCTCTTGCATAATGTTATCTTAGATGAACAACACGGTTTTGTCAAACGGCGATCTACAATAACTAATCTTATCTCTTATACATCGGATTTGTTTAACGCGCTTGACACCAATACACAAACTGACAGTATTTATACTGATTTCCGGAAAGCATTTGACACTGTTGATCATAAAATACTATTGGAGAAGATTTCTTTCAATGGTATACGCGGTAATCTCTGGCGGTGGTTTAAGTCGTATGTCTCTAATAGAACGCAGAGGGTTGTTATTAAAGGCTCAGAGTCCGATGTTGCTCATGTCACTTCTGGCGTCCCACAGGGCTCAATTTTGGGTCCTCTCTTGTTTGTGATCTTCATAAATGATGTTAAAAATTGCTTTAAAAATAGGCGGTTCCTTTTATATGCTGATGATCTCAAAATATATCAATGCATCGATAGGATAGAGGATCACTATTTGCTTCAAGAAGACCTTGACAGATTTAACAATTACTGTGCTCTTAATAATTTACGACTCAATTTAAATAAATGTAAAGTAATCACTTTCACAAAAAAACGGAATATAAGCCACTTTAACTATTCTCTTAAAGGTACAGATATTGTAAGGGTGAATAATATATAAGGGATTTGGGTGTGACTTTTGATAGCAAATTACATTTTGATATTCATATACAAAATGTAATTAGTAAAGCTTTTAAAATGTACGGACTTGTTATGCGTTCTTCTACTGAATTTGGAAACCCCACCACTTTAATCTATCTTTTTAAATCTTTGGTCAGGCCTCAATTGGAGTACGGAGTGCCTGTATGGAACCCACTTTATAAAAAATATAATCATAACATTGAAATGGTACAAAAAGTTCTTGCGTCGCGTTAATTACAAATATCACCGTAAGCGTTTATCGTATGTGCTCCTTTTAACAAAATATAAACTCTTAGACTTAAGGTCTAGACGCATTCAACTTGAGGCAAGATTACTTTATGATCTGTGCAATAACAAGTATGATTGCACAGATATAATTAATCGTATTAGTTACTCTGTACCACCTCGCGTACGTATGCGTTCTTTGCGTCCTCACTCACTCTTTGATGTGTCAAGATTTTGGACAAACGCCGGTATCCGATCGCCCCTTCATCGTATGGTTGACACATACAACAAAAAATTTAATTCGGTAGATTTATTTTCTTGCAGTACCACATCATACAATAGACAGCTAGTTAACTTGCTGTTAAACACTTAATGTCTCTTTTAAAGTCTTGAACACATTAACTACTAACACTAACTATAAATTATCTAACCAATGACTATATATGTACATGCATAGACACACACATACGCGCGTGCACGCGCATGCGCGCGCACACATCCTAACACACAAACACACAAAACTTTAACCTCTAATACATGTTAAATAATATTTTAGAAATTAAGGTACTTTATTTTTACAAAATTAGGTCCCTCACATAATTATTCTATGTTTTATACTCTATGTGTGACCATCGTCGTTGAGTTTATGATAAGTAATAAATTGTAATAGAACATAAGCTTTAGCATAAGATATATTGTAAACTTGTTTGTGGTTCTCTAAACAACTTAAAAAAAAACTAGGTACCTATTTACCTTCAGTTCTACAGGGAGTGAGCTTGAATAGTGGTGTTGTTGCCAAACAGGCTTCAAATCTCTCAATAGAGCCAAGGCCAAGTCCGGGGTGAGTCGGTAAGTAATTTGAAAATTTGGGTCCTCGTACGGATTTGAGAAATCGCGAAACCGTTTGTTTCGTATCATTGTTTGCATCCGTAATTTCTCTTTTTCTTGATTGCGGACCCGCCTATGGATAATTAAGGCCATAATGCCTGACATTTCTTATATCTGTAAAATTTGTGATAGAAAACACACCTTTCTTCCAAATATTAGCTTTACGATTAAGTGCAAATATTAAGTTAATTATATGGAAATACGTCCTATAGATAATTGTAATTAATTTTTGTTACCTACCTTATAATTAAAAGGGCTTATTTATCTCTTCTAATCATCAATATTCAAGTTTTCGCCAGCTTCAGAGCTTTCGTGAAGTTTCCGATGCAAACTGTCACAATTGCCAAAAACAAATGTCATATTTATCCGAACGTCAAATGTGAAATAGCGTTTATTGGTTTCCGTGCGAGAAGTTATCGAATCCGAGTCGATTTCCCTTTCCGAGACGATTGTGAATAGACCTGTAGAAGTGAACTTTTACAGGCTGATAAAAAAAGAAGATTGTGAGCGTGAAAAAATTGGTTCTGATGAAGTCATAATTTATTTAAGCCTGTTACACTTGCCTTATTTGTGCAAACTACTTAAAACTTTATCTATATTACGATCTTTTTCTGTATCTCTAGGGTAATATATTAATATTTTTATATGCCTATTAATCTGTTGTATCATGTGTTGCTGCTATATCACGCTGGTATTCTGGCCGAGGGTGGTAACTCCTCTGCCGAGTCGACCCTAATGGTGCTTCAGCCAAAATATACTGCAGCTCAACTGTGCCACAATAATAGTTAAATGTATTACCGTTATCGTTACAGCCTATTAAAGTCGACTGCTGAAAATAGGCCTGCCCATAGATTGTCTCATAGGGGGGATATTTACCATAGTTGCCACGCTTGGTAAGCGGATTGGCAACCGCAGTTTTATTTTATTTATCTCCATATTTTTCGCTCTGTCACCTCTTACGGCACCCACGGGATGATATGGGTTAGTGGATATTCTTACACCGCCACTACACGGTACTAGAATGGTAGTATTACATTTCTGCCTAGGAATCTAGGTAGATACCACCCTATTTCTTCTGACCGGTCAGATGGTTAAGGAGAGCCAGTATAATTACAGGCTGGGAGGCATTCCACCTTAGTCCTCAGAGGTGTCAACGCATCTGTATCCTTCTTTCCTTGAAGTTGGTTGCAGGTCTCCATAAATTGCAGTAGCCACTTACCATCCGGTGGACTCTAAGTTCGTTTGTCACTTTAAAAATTTATTAGCCTTTTTGTATTATATTTTTCACTGTGACAAAGTAGTTTTATTTGTTGACAGAAAAATATTGCATACTTATTTCAAAAAGCCCAAAGTCAAATAGCCGAGATATAGAACACAAAAAGTTCTTCCGTGGACAAGGTCACGTACAAATCTTTCGCCTCAACAGCGATTTAGAACTGGAGTCACGCAGCCACGGTACCGACACGCGTCAACTTCATAATCGTAATAACGGGCTTGTCGTAAAGGATAAGTGGGTAGCTTGGAAGTCACTTATTCTTATAATCAGTATCAAATGTACGAGTAATATGTAGATGCCTAGTGACTGTTAGGTACACGTTAAAAGTAGGCATGGGTAATATAATTTTAACTCTATATCAAATCGTACCTATCTATGTATTGGATTTAAATATCTAACTCTGTAAGCTAATCAGATTTCAGTACGGCACAGTGATTTACGGTTTTTGATGGATTTGGTTTGCTTAGATTTATTGATATATTGTAATATCTAAGTATTGGTTAATATTTATGATACGCTGAAACGAGTACCTCTTACAACGAAGACTCCAAGTAGATATATTACATATTTTACTCCAACATAATATCTCGCATTCTGTGCATCATGTAGGTAATTATTTTATGATAGTATTATTTCTTTGAGTTCGATATTATATGTTCTGTGAATTGACGCTGTATTGTAACGGTATTTGATAAATAGAGAACATAGTCTGTCGCCTGGTATATAGATATTGTATCTATATACGATATGTATCACCCACTGCTAGTTAGAAGGTTATCGTTAAAATAATAATATACTGTGAGAGCTGATGGTTAAACTTGATGTCTAGCTTACGCAAATAACCATTCACAGCAATAAAACAGCGTGACGCACTACACATTCAGAGGATCTACAACCATTTCGATTTATGCATTTTTAGTTAGTTAGTTAACGACGGACCGTTTTCCGCAAAACCACGTCTAAGCGCGTATTTTGCGTGTAGGCAGGAATAATGTGATTATTCGGGCTTTTCTTTATACATTTTTATTTTCTACACACTATCTCCGAGATGTCAATATAAGATTGTAAAAGAAAAAAAATATTTATTTATATATTTATTCTACTCCTTTTTTATCATCTTGTAAAAGTTCACGGATAAACATGAATCCCCGCCATTTTAGATATACTGATTTCCTCCGCCACAGCGCCATCCTCTTTGCAAGTTGTGACATGAGAAGTTATTGTCATTGCAAAAATCGGCCAAAAAGTAATGTAAACAAATATGCCAGATGAACGTTCACCGAAATGGCAAAAGGATACGAAACTTCTAGATTTGTGGTCGCCAATACGTTTGCCAAAAGACACGATTACGCATATATTTCATCAGGTGGTAGGACTCTTTTTCTGTCTAGCAGTTCGTCTTGGTAGATATTTCCAATTTCTGCATTGGCATTGCTTGCCCTGCTCTGTTCCAGTCTGAAGGGTACACTGTTAATTACATGTTGTGAGGCATTCCATCTTGAGAACGCATATGTAGCATTCTTTGTTTGAAAGTGGTGGCAAATGTCCGTGGAATGCTGTAGCCACTTACCATCAGGTGGACTGTAAGCTCGTTTGTCACTTCAGTTTTACAAAAAAATACACCATACACGATACTTTAGCAATCCTCATATTTTTTTTAAAACAAAGGAGATACGGGGAATACAAAGAAAGGTGCACAGTTTCCTACTTGTATACAAATTTAGATAATAAAAAAAATTAAACTGTACTCAACCAACTTTATAAGTGAACAATCATATCAAAGTCAATAAAAGGAACCTAAACAGCTTTAATAAAACTATTATGGTTGCTTGCAACTCTCCATTAATATCCCTTTTTATAATTTGTAGGAAATTGTATTAAAATCCTTTTGTTACATTTTAGCCTTTAAGTAATTGATGGAATCAACTTACTACCAAATAGATGAAAATAACGTACTTTGTTTAATTTTGTGTATATTTTAGAGTGCGCACGAATTACATGATTAATTCCGCCCTACGTTTCCATTATCGCTACGCGACGCTTAGCGGTCACCACTGCTTTCTTGTCGACATTCCATGCATTCGAACTAAACGGTTAGATTTTTTGTTCGTAATGCGCAAAAAACAGATACATATAATGCATACAGTAAACTAGTGTATGTTTTCACATGTGGTAGAGCCATGCTGCAGCTATATTGTGGTTTTAGCACGAATGGGTTGGCTCTCACACCGTTGAATGACCACGCTCTAACAGAATACCAGTAAAATAGCAGCTCGATGCTGCTGTGATTGTGTGGTGAGTGAGACCCTTTTTAATGTATACAAGGCATTTCATCAAAGTCCTCAAGGGTGACAACGCATGAGTATTTTGATTCCTTTCGAGGATAAATGTAGTTGTCTATGAGCAACAGCTTCCACTTACCATTAAGTGGACTATGTGCCCGTTGGTCACCCTTATTCTATAAAAAAATACAAATCGCAAAGTAATACACCAATACAATAACAACAATTTTTATTGTTTAGTTAGATTTAAATTACCCGACGCATTTAGCAATTTGAGTAATAGATATTACCAATTTTTGCTGCTTGCTTGTATATGGATTATATTTTTTTATAATACCACAAGGATTTTAATTTAAAATTAGGGCTAATAAAGTATATGACAGTCAATTTGCAATACGTATATAAGATATAATTTTTTATAACACCACAAGGATCTTAATTTGCAAATAGGCCTGTTAAAGTATATGACAGTAAAGTTGCAATATCTATATGTCAGAGATTCAGTAGAAGCCGCACTCGTCATCGGTTGCAGTGCCTGTGGACAAAAATATGCTCAGAGTGTAATCTAGCTCAGCTATCCTGCCAATAGAAACAAGGTTGATTCCGTCAACTATCATAATTAACAATGTCCTGTTATTAAGGCTTCGTACACAGTACTTCATGCACAACATGATTTATTGTGAAAGGTCCGATTAACAAGTACCAACACCGTAATTCTAAAAATTCTGTTACTCTTTACCATAATTCATAAGCAATGCATACTCAACTCGTGAAACCTTCATTGAAATCTGTGCACCAACACAGGCCAGAATTGCACCAACGATTTTTACATATCTGCCGCCACATATGCTAGGATCGCACCAAAGTTTCTCTACATATCTGCCGCCACATATGCTACAACACATGAGGGGCTCTGTGCACCAACACAGACAAGAATCGCACCAACTATTCTGTACAGACCCATCGCCACATGTTACCCATGAGGTGCGGTCTAAAGTTTCAAGTATGAGTATACAAGCCATTCTTAATCAGATTTGGTCTCAATACCGCTGTCATCAACTATGACATCTAATTCTCGAGGAATTTGGTGATCGGGGATCTTCCTCACATGATCATGAGGGTAAACTTTGGCGTAACACAATCTTTGATTGATGGTGAAATGATGAGGTACGGATGGAAGTTGAAGCAAAGAAGAGAGCATAGCTAGATTTACTAGCAACCAAGGCTAGTTATTCTAGCGGGTATGAATGATGATATTGAAAGAAAAAAGGCAGTCTTTAGACATCTAAATAAGAGATTAAAAGAAGTAGTTGAAAGGAAAAAGCAAGAAAGAATGGATAAGAATGATAGAAGAATATCGGATAACTTACAAGCAAATATCAAAATGTTTTGGAAACTCGTAAGAGCTGCCAGGGGACATTCAAAACAGCCTAGAATAAATGCTATACGAGACCAGAATGGCTGTATTCTGAACGACGAAGCTTCGAGTTTAAGGAGATGGAAGGAATACTTTGAAAGCGTGTTTATGAGTGACGAGACGTTTGAATTAAATGAAATAGAATTTCCGAAAGAAGAGGAAAGAGATAGAGAGATAAGTATAGATGAAATAATGAAAGCAATGAAAGTATGAAAGCAGGTAAGGCAGCCGGATATGATAGAGTATCACCCCAAATGCTAAGGGCTGGAGAGCGAGTGGTAGCAGACCTGCTGTACACCTTGTTTAATTTATGTTGGGAACTTAAGCGGGTACCGGGAGACTGGTGCAAAGCCGTGATAGTCCCAATATATAAGGGAAAAGCAGGACTGTAAAAACTATCGTGGTATCAGCCTTCTTAGCATTGTGGGAAAACTGTATGCTAAGGTATTAATTGAAAGAGATACGAAAGATACTGATGGAAAAATTTGGGATGTGCAAGCGGGATTTAGAAACGAATGGTATGTACGGATCAGGTCTTTTCCATGCGCATGATCGCGGAGAAGTTTTTGGCCAAAAACCAAAATTTTTTTTGTGCGTTCGTGGACTTAGAAAAGACTTATGACAGAGTGGACAGGGATGTGTTATGGCAAACACTGAACTCATTTGGGTTGAGCGCTGAGTTGATACAGGCATTGAAGTCTCTGTATAGGGACTCCAGTGCTTGTGTCAGAATCAACGGGGACTACTCGAACTAATTTAGCATCTATAAAGGTGTCAGACAGGGCTGTGTGGCTTCCCCGTGGCTGTTCAACCTATTTATGGACAGTTGTTTGAAAAATTTGAAAGTTGAAGAATGCGGGTTAAGAATGGGTGAGTTAACCGTCAAATGCCTTTTGTACGCCGATGATCAAGTCATACTTGCGTCGTCGGCGGCCGAGTTACAAATGATGGTTACATTAATGAAGAAGTCATTAAAAGTTTGGGGAATGAAAGTGAACGCAAGTAAGACGAAAGTTATGGTTTTTGAAAGGGAAGAAAGTAAAATGATATGTGAAATAAGAATAGGAATTGGTCGAGCAAGTAGATGAGTTTGTGTATTTGGGATGTGGATTTAGCAGGGATGGTAGATATGATAAGGATATAGAACGACGAGTGAACGCAGGAAATAGAGTAAATGTGGCTCTACACTCTGGAAAGTCAGAATGTGTCCAAAAAGGTACGTATGGCAATTCACAATGCTGTGTTAGTCCCTACTTTAAAATATGGTAGGAAAATATATGGTTAAACTTTAATATATTGTTGGGTGTGGCAGAAGAAACACGGGAGTAGAATAAATGCTGTAGAAATGTGGTCATTAAGGAGTATTTTAGGGCTGAATCTGAACGACAAAGTGAGAAATTGTGTGATAAGAGAAGAGTATGGTTTGCAAGATGATTTTGTGACCAGGATTAAGAAAGGAATGCTTCGGTGGTTTGGTCATGTAAAAGAATGAATGAGGAAAGAGTGACAAAGCAAATTTATGTTGCAGAGGTGAACGGCAGAGTCGGGAAGGGACGCCCTAGGCGAAGGTTTATCGATCAAATCAGCGATATATTGAAAATAGGCCAAACTAAGAGTATCCTTAACCGACGAGCGTGTATGTATATATGGATGTGGAGGAGGCGAGAGAGGTGTGTCAGGATCGTGCCAAATGGAAGTCCATAGCCTCTGCCTACCCCTCTGGGTGACAGGCGTGAGTGTTTATGTATTTATGTATGTATGTACTACTTAGTGTTTTAATTCATAGCACGTTAAATTCAAACATTTTTTTTGATACATCGTTTAAACATTTCGAACTTTTAAATGTACCACATGTAAAACATATTTCGCATGAACTATCAAATTATAACATAACTCAAACAGTTTAACAATCAACATTTCTTTCAACATTTGTGAACATATATGGGTACATTCAGGAATAATAGAAGTACTTAAGTAGTTTAATATTAATTGAACAAAAATATTTAACTTTTGGCTTAAAATATTTCATAATATGCTCAAATTTCATTTCGAAATTTAATAAAAATAAAGCCTTTCACAAAGGTAGTAACGATCACACTATTCGAAGACTATATGTGGGTGATATAAGGGACTTTATCCCACTTCTGATGTCGGAAAGTCAGCAGAGGATCCCAGTTTTGATCTCGGAAATATATCAGGATAGCGTTAATTGTTAAAAATAATAAAAATGTGAGAGCGGATGTTCAACTTGCTCTCTTGCGCTCACGCAATTAATCATTATCAGTTATAAGACAACGTAAATTCACTATACATTCAGTATAGAGCAATTACAGTTCGACCACCGTAACACGTCTCCGCCACTATCACACACCAGTGTAACGTGAGGTACGTAATTACATGATAACACCAAAGTATGCAAGCCAACAGCAACACTACTTATCTCAGTGTAACCCAGGGCAGCCTCTCAGTAACACCATTCTCCTTGCCTGCACTAGAAGAATTACTACAACGAACAGAACCACGACACTACCTTAACACTCGTAGAATGACTTCACTCGTGGAATGACTTAAGCGTAATCTCTCCCACACGGCGCCTACAGTGAACTTTATACTGCACAAACAAGTGGGGGTTTCTCGATATACCCTTAATTCCACCTCGATCCAACCGGGTATTTTATAGACGCTCCGACACGGCCATTCTGACGTACAAACGTTCTTGTGCGTGTATCTTCATGCATTCCTGTAACAAACACTATTGGTCACCAATTCGTCCGCTCGTCCGTCCTGACATGAGTAGGTACATATTATTAGTTCGCAAAATTAATTGTTAGATAGCGGTGCTTGTTGCACTATGGCGCCATCAATCCACGACATATATAAGATATATTTTTTATAACACCACAAGTATTTTAATTTAAAATTGGGCCCTATTAAAGTATATGACAGTCAAGTTTCGATGCGGCGTACAAATGTATAGCTGCTCGTAATGGAGTTCGCTTAAAACAATGACTCGGATTTACATTTTGGTATACTGTAGTTAATGAACGTTATATCAGTAATTTATGTTTTCGGTTCATGCCTTCTATTATAATTTTAACGATGGTTCCTTTCTTGTTTACATTAATTATTGTTATCTTTTAATTCTTTTTATCGGAAAATTCATTATAAAATTTAGTTAGCGACTGTGTGTGTGTCATTTCAAAGGCAGCAAAAGTTAAAGTTTGTTATTTTTCTTAACCAACCATAACCTTTGTTGCTAGAAAACTTTTATGATAACGATATTCGAATTAAAACAATCTCTAACAAGTTTGTCACAATCATTATTCTGGCAACGTATATGGTAAAGTTGCAAGGACTTCTGATACTATGATTTGCAGTATGCCTATTCTCGCAACCTGGTTGATGACCGTCAAGGTCAAAGTAATTAGTTGAACTGTGTAGCCGACAACCGATGGGGAAGAAAGGATCTCGATTGGCAGCCTCTTACTGGTACGCGTAGTGTTGGGGGAAGCCCCACTAGATGGAGTGAAGAACTGATGAAACATGCAGAGAGTCGGTGGACAAAGTTTTGTACCGTGTTTTGTAGCAATTTTTATGAAGGCTTATGTCTACTAGTGGACAGCCTGTAATGATAATTATGATGGTGACGATAATGATGATAATATTGATGATGATGTGGTTATTGAGCTCATGAAATAATTCATAATAATATTAGAAATTTTTTTTTCAACAAATGCATCTTCAAGTAAGTCCCAATTAACTGATATAGAGTAGAATCATTTTTATTCAATATAGATTACAATACATAATACTTATTGAAAGTCATTTTTTACTGTTACCACTGGTTCGCAAAAAAACCTCTGTCCTGGGAAGAACCAGCAAGAAATCCAGCTTGACTTTTTTTTTTAAATACACAATTTATAATATAATATTTTATACAATTGTTATGATAACATTTAGAAACAGCATGGTAGCGATCACCTCATTCCCAGGGGTTATTATCAGTCATGTACTCTTTAGTAGTATAATAACCCTTACTAGACAATTTGTGCTTATTAAATAATTTAAACCTTTAAGTAGAAAAGGTCTGCATATTTTCTGGGACTTTGTTGTAAAAGCGTATACAGAAGGAGTTACTGACTCTTTGGAGTCGAGTAACTGGTATAACTAACTTGTGCTTGTTCACAGAATGTACAGAATGTACATCACTATTTTTAATAAAACTATTTTTGTTTTTGTGTACATACATTAAATTCTCGTAAATATATTGAGAGGCCAAAGTTAATATATTTATTTCTTTAAATTTTTCTCTA
Source organism: Parnassius orleans (assembly GCA_029286625.1). Classification (NCBI taxonomy): domain Eukaryota; kingdom Metazoa; phylum Arthropoda; class Insecta; order Lepidoptera; family Papilionidae; genus Parnassius; species Parnassius orleans. The sequence continues at coordinate 612,699 of JAGSMP010000142.1, forward strand.
AGTGATTCCTTCGTACCTAGGTTATAAATTGATTTTATGGCTCGCTTTTGCAAAACAAAGATAGTTTCAATGTCGGTCGCATTACCCCATAGCAAGATTCCATATGACATTATGCTATGGAAATAAGTAAAATAAACCAATCTAGCTGTTTCAGCACATGTAAGGCATCTAATCTTTTTTACAGCATATGCTGCAGAACTAAGTTTACTAGCTAGTTTAGATATATGAGGGCCCCATTGAAGCTTGGAAAACAATTCTATTTATGAAAGATTTCTGTTCGAGACATTTTGTCTTTTCTTATGTCAATTGCAAGCTCGTTGTGACAACGGAATAAATAAGAACAACAAAAATTGACACTTCGAACAAAACTGATTTTATTGCGTTAAATTTATACATATTTTTTTATATAAGGAAATAACGTTTTGTTATTTTTAAAATAAGAAACCAAAGTTAAAAAAAAAAACCGCCGACCATCAAGTAACGAGGTATTCCATTTTAATTTTTGTGATGACGACGCATATGCATTTTGATACTTAATCGGGGATAATTTTACCATTGGGCCACAGCATTCATTTTCCAATAGTTGAACTAATTGTTGTAACCTCCAAGAGAGCAACTTGTGAAGAATAAATCTAAGTCAATCTTTTAAATCCGCGTTTATTTTATTAATCAAGAAGTCAATTCTACACAATGGTTAGCCTTATTTCAATATACAAACCTCAGGTCTCTTGAGTATTATTATGAAGGCAAGTCTAAAGACATCTTGTTTTTTAATGTCTTTTTTTATAGAAGAGGGGGCAAACGAGCTACAGCTCACCTGATGGTAAGTGTTGATCGTCGCCCATGAACAACTCTAACACTAAGGTAATTGCAGGTGCGTTGCCGGCCTTTTAAAAATGATATCTGGCCAGTTGTTTAAGCAACAGGACACAAAGGAACAGTGGAACAGATAAATAAATTTACACTCAATAACATAAACGTATTTCTAAAGAAGTGGGGTAAAATTTTTAGAGAATAAAGAGAGAGAAATAGGCAATATTCTACTTATTGGCATGCCAGAGTAAATAGTTCCTTTAGTTAAATATAGTTATGCTTAAACAAACATGGTATCTTGATGAAATATCAAAATAGATGAAAGCCAAATATTATTGGAAAAATAGCGAAACCGGCAACGTTGTTTATATTACAAGAAGCGTATTTATAAGAAGCGCGCTTCATATAAGCAGCAATATTTGTCAACTTGTTGAGCGCGCAGAATATTTTAACAGTTTCAATATAGCGTGAAAATATTCAAAATACAATTTATCTGTAATAATTCTGAGAATAGAATCTGAGAATAGCGGTAACCTAAACGGTTACCGCTATTCTCTTTTATCTTAAGATTTTTTTTATGGAATAAGGGTGAGGAACGGGCACACACTCCGGGATTAAGAGTCAAAAAGCAGATGCGTTGTCACCCCTAAGATGGAATGCCTCGTTAGTAAAAAGTCTCCAGTTAGTGAAAAGGGTATCCGGTTCTTTACGCTTACTATACGAAACACACTATTTTAGTCTATTTTATATTCCGTGAAAGCGTGGTCCTTCTCCGGTCGAGCCGACTCACTAGTATTCCATAATATAGCTTCAGAGCAGCTCTATCACGTGTAAAAACTATTAACCCTGTTTTTCTATGTACTATATAGCTGCAGTCTAGCTTTACCATTCACCATATACGAAAACGATATGTTTTCAAACTTTGTTAAAGAAGAACATAAAAGTTTTAGTGTACAGTCTCATCTCAATGTACCACCTCAAAAGTTAAGTTAAACTTTTAACCTGGGTTATCGTTAATTTAACATAATTTGTTTGTGGGTGAAAATGATGATGAAGACGAATGTGTGAATCAAATATTCGATTTAAATAACAAACAAAATACTTTGCCACATTAATACTATTGCTTTGGGTTTGGTTTGGATAAGGGAATTTGATCAATATGATCTGGGCATTTTCTTTGTTGGCCCGTAAAATCCACTGCTAGACATGAGCCTCATCCACAGCTAGGAGAATTTGCCTTAATCGCCACACATCGTAGGTAAATTTGCGATTGCAGTACCAAACGTTTCGTAATTTGATGCTGATCTCTGTCGCCGGTTTGGGTATTTTACTTCTAGCATAATCGAGATGGTTTGTCGAAACGCCACCATTAGTCGGAAGCCTTAAGATGTTTCTCTGATCCACGGGATAAAATGAGGTGTTTGATTCACTTACGCCATTACCACACAGCTTGGCAGTTTAAGGGATATAATATGTTGACTCTTGCATTGCAGCTTAATGCTGGTGTTTCCTTATTACTGGAAACGAGGCATTCCATCTTAATCCTCTGTGGTGACAACGCATCTGCATTTTGACATTAATTGCGGGTAAATGTTGATTTCTATGGGCGACAGAATAGAATAGAATAGAATAGAATAATTTTTATTCAATATAGATTATTACATAATACTCATTGAAAGTCATTTTTTATTTACCACTGGTTCGGAAAATACCTCTGTCCTGGGAAGAATCAGCAAGAAACCCAGCGGTACTTTTTTTTAAACATATATCACTTTACATTTTTTTTTGTACAAATTTTAAATGAGTTTTAATAGAACCAGCATGGTGGCGATCACCCTATTCCCAGGGTTTATTTACATTCATGTATTCCTTGATGTTATAATAACCCTTTTTGTACAAGTTTTCTTTAATAAAACATTTAAATTTATTTATTGACAAATTTTGTACATTTTCTGAGATTTTGTTGTAAAAGCGTATACATTGCCCCATAAATGAATTACTAATTCTGTGAAGTCTAGTAACTGGTATTACAAGCTTATGTTTGTTCCTAGTGTTTAAAGTATAAAAATCTTCATTCTTATCAAAGCTATTTATGTTTTTATGTACATACATTACATTTTAATAAATATATTGCGATTCCAAAGTTAATATGTTCATTTCTTTAAATTTTTCTCTAAGGGACTCATTATAATTTAAGTTATAAATCGCCCGTACGGCCCTCTTTTGCAAAACAAATACTGCTTCGATGTCAGTCGCATTACCCCATAGCAAAATTCCATAAGACATCACGCTATGAAAATAACTAAAATAAACTAATCTAGCTGTCTCAACATTGGTGAGACTTCTAATCTTTCTTACAGCATATGCTGCAGAACTAAGTCTGCTTGCTAATTTAGATATATGGGGGCCCCATTAAAGCTTCGCGTCAATAGTAATACCAAGAAAAACAGTGGTATCCACAAGACTCAACCCCTTCCCATTTAAGAGCACATTGGTATTTGAATGTTTAACATTAGGTATTGTAAATTTAATACATTTTGTCGTATTGCCGTTTAAGAGCAAATTGTTGGCGTTAAACCAATGTACTAATTTTGATAGAGCATTATTTACATTGTCAAAATTAATTAACTGTCGTTTGAGTTTGAAAATTAAAGAGGTATCATCAGCAAATAATACTATATCGTGATTGTCCCCTACAAGATAAGGTAAGTTATTAATATAGACTAAGAACAGGAATGGGCCAAGAATTGAGCCCCGAGGAACGCCCATTGATACTACTGATCCGGGGGAACCTTTACCATTGATAACAACTTTTTGAGATCTGTTATTTAAATATGAAATAATAAGTCTAAGCGCAATATTTTTGACACCGTAATGTTGTAGTTTCCTGATTAATATCTCATGATGAACACAATCGAAAGCTTTGGAAAGATCACAAAAAATACCCAAGGCATTTTGTGAACTCTCAAAGGCATTAAAAATATATTTCATAAGCTCGAAACCTGCGTCAGTCGTCGAGCGACCCCTTGTGAAACCAAATTGATTTTTATGGAGTAATTTATTTTTATTAAAAAAAATAACAATTGATCCAAAATTATCTTTTCAAAAATTTTACTGAGAGTTGGCTCAAAACGCATCTGCATTGTGATTCGCAAACGAGGATAGATGTAGATGTCTTTGGGCCACAGCAACCACTTAACAAAAAAAAATGGATATAATGGTTAAAAAATGGGAGATGACAAAATTTACGACCACGGGACTAGATATTCAAACTCAAATACGGCAGAAGAGAGATTTAAGCGGCGATACACTAAAAGAGATCACCTGTGATAAAAACTGTACAAATGCAAGAAGCATATTATATATATGATGAAATATTCGGAAATTTTGTTGGCGTGATTTAGAGACCTCGATCCATGTTCAATCAAAAGATACAGCGCTGTGCATAATAAATGATTGTGATTGGGTTTGATATATATTTAGGCGACGGTGGCAAAATAGTTGAGAGCACGAACTAAAAACTAGGAAAATCGTGAGTTCGAATCCACCATTCGATTACTATCGTAAACCACTCCTAACACAAGTATTTTAAGCTAACTTGCAGTGGTTAACGAGAGTATTAGTAATGTTTATAGGTTTACTAGTATTCTTACAAAAATATAATATATGGTAACCAGGAGATTTTATATATTTTACTACCCTCATTTCACTGTTTAATATGTTATATGTATTTACAAATAATGGCGTCATTATCACTATTATAGCCTTTTAAAAATCCATGGCTGAACCAAGGCCTCCTTTAGGCCCAAAAAAATACGATCCTGAGTCACCTGCATCAATCGACTTCCTGTAAGTGTTACCAAGTTGTCACTCCATTTTAAGGGGGCCCGCCTTACACTTCGCTTATCGGTGCGAGGCTGCTACTCGAAAACTTTTCTTCTTAGATAATGTAATGATTTTTTTATTAAATACTTTCGTGCTAAAATAAACTAAACAATAATTGATATTATATTCTACTCGAAAAATATCATTTAATATAATAATAAAAAATGAATCTCTAGAACTCATTCAGCTAACTTTGTGACATACATAAGATGAACAACGTGGAATTTAATGGAAATGCTGAAATAGAACGTTCACATTTTAATCACAAGTGGTAAAATTAAAAATTTTGTACAGCCGACTTCAATTTAAATTATTAAGCATAACTCAAAAACTACTGGTCAAACCTTGATCAAAATTTAAGTGGCACCACATGAGAAGCACCAGCTTTCAAATAAAAAAGAATTATCAAAATCGATTCACCTAGAAAAATGTTATGAAGTAACACACATAAACAAAAACATACAGTAGAATTGAGTACCTCCTCCTTTTCGAAGTCGGTTGAAAATAAATTACGTTTGGTATTTTACTGGGAAACACTGTCAGCTTTCACAAAAATAACGAGTATGATTTGGAATTGCCAACAGAATCAGACGAATGTACAAAAAAATGAATAAATCCGGAGTTTTAGGGAACAAAAAATTGCAGCCAAGTTGGGTAACAACCACAGGACGTTTTTATTTAATAAAAATAAAAAATCTGAAAAACGGTTGAACCTGTAGGCCATCCCAGGAACTTCCCGCTTATTTTCGCGCACAACACTCGAATATCGTAAGACAAAATTTTATTTACATACATACACACACACACACACACACACACACACACACACACACACACACACACACACACACGCGCGCACACACACAAACACACACACACACGCGCGCACACACACAAACACACACACGCTTTGGGCTAGATCTGGTGAGTAAGGCGGATGGTCAAGCAGTTCGAACCGTCATTCGTGGATTTTTGACATGGCAACCGCTGAGGTGTGAGACGGCACGTTTTCATGGTGAAACAGGATTTTCTTTTGCTGCAAATATGGCCATTTTTCCGCAATCTCTGCCTTCAGTTTGTCAAGTAATGATGCGTAATATGCTCCTATAATGGTTTTTCGTTTTTGAAGATAATCGATTAAGATAACTCCATGACTCTCCCAAAAAACAGTCGCCATCACTTTCCCAGCCGAAAAAACAGTTTTTGCTATTTTTGGAGCCGGTTCACCCTTTGCAGTCCACTGTTTTGACTGTATTTTTGTTTCGGGCGTATAATGGTGTAACCAAGTTTCATCTACAGTAATTAATCGGTGCCAAAACTCGGATTTATTGCACCTAAACTTTAACACTTTGTCATAGCCTCTGCTATCTCTCTCATTTTAATTTGGCGATCATCTAGCACCATTTAGTAAACTTTAGCGATGTTATCGTCAGTAGTTGCAGTTTTTGGACGTCCCGAACGTTTATTGTCTCCCAAGCTCTCACGGCCACGTTTAAATTCAGCTGTCTCATTGCTCATGCTCATACTCATTCACTATGGCAAATGATGGTGCAGAGTCCCCATATACAGAGTCCAACTCATCTTTGATTTGCGTAGGCATATAGCCTTTCAAACACAAAATTTTTATGACAGCTCAATACTCAATTTTTTCCATTTTCACAAAAACACTCACATCGAATCACTCAAACGACTGACAAATAACAACTACGCGTCCACAACTACATTCACTAACTTTTATCGACGAGTGCTGCCACCTTCACGTTGAGGTCGGAAACTTTTCAGACCACCCTGGTATAACTACCTACTTTTGAAAATTATTAATTTTCAAAGCGGGAAGTTAAAAAAATATTTTACAGCTGAAGTTGTAATATTAAAACGCCCATACCACGAACACCCTATTAGTACCGAATTGTTAACACTTATCAAACTATGTCAGTAAAGTTTTGGGATGGGATACAAGTGCCCGAAATCAAAAGTATTAATTTTTCGTAAGTTATCTATGCTGTTTGTAGATGTGACTAAAATTATTATCTTGTCCAGTAATAAACTCTAAAGATTGTTAAGACTGCATTTTAACGTTATGCAATGGTGTCGTAAATAACGTAGTACCTAATGAGTAAAATATTGATTTCTTATAAGAGTAAGTTACCTACAAACATCAGCAACACCAGAGGAATCACAGATGCGCAGTCTTTTAAGAAAGGATTAGACTCTTTCCTTAAAGGTTTCTAGGTCATAGCTATACTCTACCGTTTCGAGATAATTTACAAAGACAAGTATTTAACATAGAGTAATGAAACACGTAATATTTAATCACTATACGGGTCAGAGGTCCTTTTTCTTAATAACGAGGCAATTTCATCTTAATCCTAAGGGGTACAAACTTATTTGCATTTTCATTCTTAGCCGAGGATAAATAAATGTGTATATAAACCACAGAATCCACTTACCATCATTATAAAAAAGGTCGTTTTCCAGGGTTGGAATATTCAGTAAGTCGATGGATGCAGGAGGCAGTTGACTGTAGTTTGTGATAATCTGTGAGGGATATCGATTGCTTAGTAGTGTCTTGTATTAAGCTGTTAGGATGATAAAGAAACGATGAAGGTAATGCTATGTACAGGTGAGTGAAAGTAAAACAAGTGTTGTAAGTAAAATTCGTAGTATAAGAATGTTCTAAACAGAAATCTATAGCATTTTAAAATAAAATGGATTAAAATTTGTTATGAATTTCATAGCAACTCAGTGTTGCCATCAACTTGGTATCACCTTGTTGTATTCGACATAAAGCCTATCAGTAAATCAGAGATAGGAATCTGACTTTTTCTTTTACCCGTATCTTTCAACTATCTTCATTTCTCTAACCTTCATTAAGATACAGGGAGACTATCACGATACACCTTATTTATTTCTTACTTGGAACTTGACTTAGATTGGAAACAAACTTCCTAGATTCAGTAGTCCTTTCAAATGTTACTTGAAATATATTTTTATCTTACGGCGACAGGGACAGAAAATCTATTACAATCAAGAGTTCGATAAATATTACAATCAAAATAATTGTATTGTAACGTTCGACTAATAAATAGTGCCCGAAGATGTCATGACCAATTGAATAAAACTAATTTTATGGATTATATCGCGTTTAATCAACTTATTTTTATTAATTCCCGACGTTTCGGGTGCTTTACAGCACCCATGGTCACGGGGGACTGGGGGGTAGTTATTAATTAGGAATTAGGAATTAATAAAAATAAGTTGATTAAACGCGATATAATCCGTAAAATTAGTTTTATTCAATGTTTAGTGTTCGCGTAAATATAAGAAATCATTATGTCATGACCAAATTAGTAAGTAGTTTGTAGTTAAATTATATGGCATGGCAGCGTAAGATAATTCGTCTCCCCATTTCACGTGGGAAAATGTTGAAAATTCAATGGGAAAAGATGTAAAATACCCGCACAAGAGATGGAAGCAGCTCCAAATGCGTTTGAATCCATAAAATTAGTTCTATTTCATGTAATCAATCAGTTTTTTTTTTATTTTATGATTGGACTCACATTTTGACATGTATTTCTAGATTTCTAAGAGCTGATTTTTCAATACTTAGATAAAAATTTATTCATAGGATAAAATACAAGTACAACATAAACGAATTTAAAAATAAAATTGTTTGAATAAGTAGTTACATTGTTTCACTTTTATATTCAGTCAGTTTATAATATATGCGATAGATAACTTTTATCTGACGATTAAAAAATCAGCCATAAGAATTATAAACATATAATTATATTTAAATAAATTCTATTAGGATTCGTTCAAATTTAAACAAATTGATCAGAATTCACTTCCGACTTTCAAAATAAAGTACAGTGCCGTGGTAGCTCAGAGCGGACGTTCGTTATGCTGCGTACAGACTTATGTAACGTAACATGTAATGTAACATGAAATGAAAGAATTTGCCGTTCACATTAGTGTAATGTATCATGTAATGTAACACACACTGTAACAAATTTTCATAGTATGGACGCCTTGCGCGCGCGAACCGTGCATTTCATGAGCACGCTACGAGCATTACAAGTCGCGCTTGGAGCGATCCGTGATTTGTCGGTTTTTCGAACAAACACAAAGGGGCACACAGCGCGCAGTGTGTTCGGAGCGCCAGTGTGCACGGGTTGTGTTGAGACGTGCACGAACACGAATTGAACACGTGCTGAAATCTCATGTCAGTCATTCATTCTGCACCAGCTCACTGTCTGTACAACTCTGTACGTCACCAACGTCGAGGTCTTCGGCGTTTTTTTTTTAAGAGTTCAGACCTCAGAGTCGCTAATCGGTCGTCACACTCCATTCTCTTGGCGTTCGCGCGCACGCCGGGAACAGATGCGAGTAGGTACATGTTCGGTTCGTGCGCGCGCTGCGTCCACACTGATGAAATGCTCCTTTCATGTTACATTGCATGTTACGTTGCGTAAGTCTGTACGCAGCATTAGATGCCCTACCGTGCCAGTACCAGCTGAACACTCAAATTGTTAATTGTAAATTTTGCAATTAATTTGTCAAGTATAGAGGACCTGAGGAGTCAAAGAAAAAAAATCGATAAGAAATAAAATCCGAACAACTACAAATAATTGTTTCTGGTCTGGATGTTTGTCCTTGTATAATTTATGTTTGTAAACTACCTCCACAATACGAGTATAGGAGAAAATTCTAGTGTGAGGATTTTTTTTTTAAATGTAAAGAAAAGAAAGTATACATTTCAAACATCGTCCCATGTTTTATGAAACAAGAATTTGTTTGAATTTTTAAGTGTACTGTTTCTAAAGCAACGATTATTAAATTATGAGTATGATAAAGGTAAAGTTCGTTTCATCTTTTATGAAATAACTTAAAGTGATTTTTGTGGAACTTAACGAATTTCATTTTATGTAAGCTTTAAAGATATTTCTTACTAAAAAGAATTTCTCATTTGTGAGTGGAGTGTTTTGATCGAGTTTTTTTTACTCTCGCGACTTCTATATTATTTTATATTTGTTTTGGGTTAATAAACAAAGAAAACGCGAGTGATTGTTGTCAAGGGCATCCTCGGAAAATATTAAATTCGCTTTTTTTTTTATTAAAGTGAAAATGTAATGCCCCATAGCCTGTTATGATATTGCCTCCCCATTCCATTTAAATTCTCTCAAATCTTCCAGAAAAGAGAGCGGTTGGCTTCATAATTATTGCGCTTTGAAGCTGTTTTAGGAAATCTACTTCGAACCAGAAGAAAAAAGCTTATATGAGAATTTTTAGCCGATTTCTAAGAAAGAGGAAGTTCTCGATTCGACTGCGCTTTTGTATGTATCTTCGCCAATTGTGAACCGAATAATTTGTTTTTTTAAATTAAATATAATTAAAAAATGCAAAAGCCAGCTTCAAAAACTAAAACGGTGGGACTTTTAGACAGATAATAAATAATAATTATTAAATCATTTATTTTCTTATCACAAATAGACGTAGGTGCATATAAAAGAACTACATAAAATGTCGGCTTCATATGATATTTCTTACCCTTCACCAGCGACGTGTTCTGATCACCATGCCGCGACGTTGACACAAACATTTTTGTATAAAGTAAAAGTCACAAGCGAACTAACAGCTCAGATAACAGATAGGTGTTCTGACCAGTAGGTCACGGTGTTGACACCAACATACTTTTAATAAAATAAAAGTGACAAGCAAAAATCTAACAGTCGTGCCAGCAGGCTATTGCAGCCCCTGGACATCTGTAATAAACTTTTAGGAAAGAGAACTACAGATATGGTGCTACCACTGAGGACTTAGATGGAATGCCACTCAGCCAGTGATTTATACTGGTTATCTTTACGGTTCAGACCGTAACACAGCAGTGCAGGTACTGCTACTTGACGGCAGAAATAACTAAGAGGGTGAAGGGGTGTGTAACCTACCCCTTTCTAAATCCCTACGGCCCTAAAGAACGCGTACAAAGCTCCCCCCGTCAAAGGAGCGAGTATGACTGATTGCGAATCAGTATTCAGTGATTGGCGAAACAGGGCAAAACAAATGCCTGCGAGTAGTTTGATTCGGATTGACATCGACTACCGCGTCTTTCGCGGAATAAAAATGATGTATGCAAAATTATTCTAAATGAACATCTCATAAATTATAGCACATTCAAAAAACATAGTTAGAGTACATAATCAGCTGTTAGTGATTGTATACATATATAATATCTAAAAAACACTTAAAATGATACTGATGTAATATTTAAACTAGAATAGAATAGAATAATTTTTTATTATATATATTTAGATAAGTTTCCCACCCTCAGTCGGTCGCTAGAGTCTTTATTGCTACTTGTCAAGATGTACATCAAGATACGTACATAGGTACCTCGACCGGTACCAATGAAGTTGTTAACAGCAATTCTTCCAATTTACCACGTGTTTGACGGTGAATTATGGGGACATTATGGGAAACTGGCCTTTCCACGAAATAAATAGCAAAATGTATTAATGACCGTTTTGTTTACTTTAATCCTAATACTAAAATTAAAACAAAAAAATATCTTAATAATCATAAAAAAGTTTTTGCATATACGTGAAATTTACTAACAAGCATTTGGTCAGCGCGATGGTCCCTTGTTCTAACATCCTCTCAGGAATGAAAAGAGGCTTTGGCCCAGCAGGTGGAAAGAATAGGTTGTTACTTTATATTTGAAAATCCATTTATCACATTATTTTTGCTATGAGGTTTATCTGACAAACATTTTTTTGACATTTAAAAGCTAATGGTTGACTTTTATCCATGATGGTAAGTAGTGATGCAGCCGAAAATGGCATAGTATACTGACTTAACATAACAAGCCTGTTCAATCTTGCTTTGAAGACATCCACATTGTGATCAGATGGAAAGATGCAGGAAGATGCCATTCCTTTGCTGTACTCATTATGAACGAGGAAGCAAACCGTTTGGTTTGAATGCGTAGTGTGGAAAACAAAGTGGTGGAGACCAGCCGAGCATCTGGTTGTCCGATGATGGAACGAAAAGGGAAAAATTTAGGATTTTATTTTCATTTCATTTTAGCTTCTCGTTCTATGTAATATTTTTCCGCTACCTTTAATGAGGTGAATATTAATGTGTGACACTTTGGGTGTGTTCCGATATACACTGTGAGCACTGCTCAGTGCTCTCACTGGTGAAAAATTCGTTCCGTTATGGACTGCCAGTGTACTGCCGCAGTACCCTAGGGAAATATATGACGTCATAAATCGCCGCCATTTTTGTACTGTGAGCACTGGCGCTTTCGAGGTAAGGTGCTCTCAGTACTTTGATCACGTGATCAATAAAAATAACAGCGCCTAGAGATTTAACAGCTTCCACGAATGATTGTTATTATTATTAATTAATATTGTTATTCAAATAAACTCGGACATTAAGTTTTAAAAGGAACAATATTCAAATAATATTTTTTCTTGTTGAACAGAAAACGTGTACATGATAAATATTTTCATTTGAAACAGTGTCGGGAAATGGGGATGACAGTATACTGGACTGCCTTCCGTTTTAAACATTAACCAGTATAGCAAACTAAAAAGGAACGGCTTCATAGTATATTGAATTGTCGTCACACCTTACAGTGGTCACTGTGTATATCGGAACGCATCCTTTATTGCACGTCGCTTTAAATTCATACATAATTAAGTTTATTGAAATATGAAGCAGCAAGCGACGTGGCATGATAGTTTATAGCAGCGCCTAATGAAGTACGCTTTAACCATCAACCCATATTTACAGTTTAACAACGTGCAGTGATAACGAAAGCCTTTTTATTTATTTACGTCCGCAACTAGTTATGCTGTCTTTATTAATATTGAAAACAATTTTTCCTAATGTGTGCAATATAGTACATCGTAGATAGAAAAAATTAAAAATTAGGTTTTATACGTGGTAAAAACGCGCTGCAGCTAAATTATAGTTGTAGCATGAATGGGTCGGCTCGACCGGAGAAGGTCCACGCTCTCTCAGAATACCAGCGTGAAATAGCAGCCTAATGCTGCTGTGTTTCGTTTTATGTGTGTAGAGAACCGAAGATGCTTTTTATTGGAAACGAGGCATTCCATCTGCATTTTGTTTCTCAATAAAGGATAGACGGTAGATGTCTGTTTGCCAAACCATCCACTTACCAACAGGCGGACTGTGTACTTGTTTGTTACACTTATTCTACATTAAAAATGTTTGTTTATTCAAACTTAATTATTCTTCCTAGTAATACCAGTCTCTCGACTCCATAGAGTCTGTGATTCATTCTTGGGGCAATGCATACGCTATTACGACAAAGTCCCAGAAAATATACAAGGTCTCTCTATCACCAAGTTTAAATATTTAATTAAACAAAAACTGTATAAAAAGGGTTATTATAATATAAATGAATACAAGGTTGATAATAACCCCTGGGAATGAGGTGGTCGCTTCCAAGCTGTTTCTAAAATATTTTTTAAAATAGTTTGTAACCATTTATATTGAAAATTTATTTAAATAAAGTCCCGCTTGGTTTCTTGCTGGTTCTTCCCAGGACAGAGGTTTTTTCCGAACCAGTGGTAAAGTAAAAAAAAATACTTCCAATAAGAATTACTTGTAATCAATATTGAATAAAATTATTCTATTCTATTCTATTCTTAATTTTTCAAAACTCAATCTCTTAATTATATTTCTCAGTTGTTAATAAGCATAAATTTTTATAATATTATATAATATCACAGGGGATATAAAATAAATAATCAAGCCCAGAACAATGTTGATTGTTAATTTGCGTCTGTAAAAAGTAATATACACGTAATCAAAATAAAAAATAAAAAGATAAAATGTTGTGTTGGAGGTGCTGGGATTTGAACCCAGGACTTTCAGCATGCGAAGCAGACACTCTACCACTGAGTTACACCCCCGATATTAGAAAACACAAAAAAGCTATTCTGTTTCCGCGTGTACTTGTAATGTGATTTCTTATATCTTTTATATTTATACAATTGGTATGTATTATGTATGGTTAATTTATTTAAGTGCCTTTTTCTATTTCAGCTCTTAAAAGTCCATTACGGGACTTGTGTAGCTTCCGTTGTAGGGAAGGGCGGATTGGACGATTGGATCGGATTTGCGATCACAGTACAAGACGTCTCGTTTTTTTAACGCAGCTCCTCGTCGCTGGTCTTTTTCTTATTTTCTTATTTTAAAACGAAACAGTCTACTTTAAGAGAGTTATTGTCCACCGCGCTCTCCAATGCATGTTGGCGAACTAAGCAAGTCTTTGAAATTATTTTCTCAATTTCTCAGACATGCAGATTTCCTCATGATGTTTTCTTTCACCGCTGAGTGCGTGGCAAATTAACACTTAATATTGAAATTAACAATTTCATTGATACCGGCGGGATTGATCGTGAATTGCTCGCGTACTGTGAAATTCACAGCGAACGCTTAAGGCGACACATCGAAAACCGTTGAAGCGGGCTATCGCCGGACTTACCCGAGTGAAACATAATTTCTATAAAAACTTAAAAAAACGCCGTCATGAGGTCTAAAATTGCGTAGCGCCCGCGACGATTAAGACGGCTTAGAAATCGCTTAGAATCTTAAAATAATTTTTAGAAAATGATTGATTTAAGTAATCAAAATAATGAGCAATTAAATTACGAATATTGATGTTATGAATGCATTTGAGTAATTCCCAAGCATATAGATTAAGTAATTTCGTTGTAATTTCAACTATAGTGATTTTTTAGAGGTGTTTTCGCAAATAATTATGATCGAGTTAAAATTATACAATCGTGTTTTGAACAAGCAATTTCAAGATAAAGACATGAATTTACCTATATCAAAATTCCACTTTCGTTAGTCGTGTTATACTCCTATAATATTCGATGAAAGGAGGTGCATTTTTTCGCGGTGTCGCCTTAACCCCTTGGCTATCACGGCTAAAAGTATAAGCAAGTAAAATTACACCAAAGGCTTTGAAAAGAGTCCTGCCAACGAAATATCTGTAAAAGCAAGGGAGTTTCTTGTAAAATTCCTACACCTTCCGGGTTTAAAATATCAGGTTTTATGTTGCCTTTTCTAAACTCTTTTTCCTAATTATGTTACAAAGCTGCCTATTAAAATAATAATTTAAGTTATTTTAATATTAGAACTGCCACATTTTATAGATGATAATATATCTAATGATAGGTATTATTATTCAAAACTTAAACAAAGCAACTAGCAAAGAGTTATATCACTACGTTCCATTAACTAGAAACTTACCTAATTATAATATTTGCTAGAAACACTTAATCGCATATAAAATCCTTCGTAATACTGGATCATTTACTTTGCAGTATTGGCATCGTGTAGCAATAATACTGGAATGTACTGTCTTTTTAATTAGATAATTGAAACATTAAAATATAAAATTCATACATACTAAAATTGTATTAGGTTCACCGTTCAAGGTTTGACAGGCAAAAATATACAACGTATAGTATACATAATTTCGCTACCGTTACAGCCTATTAAAGTGCACTGCTGAACATAAGATTGCTTCATAGGTGAGATATTTGCCATAGTTGCCACGCTCGGCAAGCGTGTTGCCAACAGCAGTTTATTTTTTTATTTTTAGTCCCTATTAAGAAGACGCTGCTGCCCATCTCCTGATTTTTTCCCTCTGTCAACTCTTACGACACCCACGAGATGATATGTAGTAATAGCTATTCTTACATCGTCTCTACATCGTAATTTCACTACATTATGAATTATTATAAATTTTAACAAAAAGTAAAAACCTACTTCAAATTGCTAAAAAAGAAGTTATTTATTTGCTACCCTTAGGTGTGAAATTTTATCTCCAAATTTATGTGGGACCACCCTTGAAGTGTAACCTATTTAATAAAATAAGAATCATCAAAATCGATTCACAAGCTGCGAAGATATCGCGTAACATACATACAAAAAAAAACATACACACGAATTGAGAACCCTCTCCTTTTTGAAGTCGGTTAGAAACTCACTTACTGTTCTTATAAAAAGCAAATAATAATAAAAACCCATAACAAAAGCATGTAATTGTGATTTGCGGCATTTCGCGGGACGCACGACGGGCGTTTGTTAAACCGAGCGTTGCGTTTGAAATATTTCAGCACAGGTGACGTAACGTGAGAAGATTAAATCGGAAACGGCAACGATGTCAATTTATTGCAGAATTCTCACGTGATTGTTCACAAAATTCAGCAAAAAAAATTATATAAATGTGAAGCTTAAAGAACTGTGAAGATAACATACTATATCTACACATCATCATCATCATTATTATCACCATCATCATTACAGCCCTTCACAAGACCACTGCTGAACATAGGCCTCCCCAAGGAATGCCACAAAGCACGGTCCCGAGCCACCTGCATCCATCGACTTCCTGCATGTCTTACCAGGTCGTCACTCCATCTAGTGGGGAATTGCCCTACACTTCACCTACCGGTACGAGGCTGCCACTCGAGAACCTTTTTTCCCCATCGGTTGTCGGTTCTTTGAGCTATATGGCCGTAGGGTTATTTTGGTCACTCTGGTTCTACTGCGGATATCCTCATTTCTAAGTTTATCACGCAGAGAAACCCTTTTATTTATATGTGTCTACACATATAAACATATAAATAAAATTGAAATGTCTGTTTGTAATATCGAAATAACTGCCTTTTATTGATCTGGGGGGCTTTTACATCCTATTAAGAGTTTCGCAGAAGAAGTACAATTGAACTATCTTATCCCTATAACTGTATTTTTTATTTATTTATGTTGTATTTTTATATTTTGTAGCTGAAGGCCGATTGCGGAAATAAATAGCAAGAGGATTTTAACAAATCCTTAATGTATTATAAATATTGAAATATTCTATGTTTGATATATTATATCCGACATATAAATGATAAAATATATACATATAAATAAAATTGTTTTTTAAATATAGGATAAGCGTAACAAGCGAGCACACAGACCACCTGATGGTAAGTGGTTGCTGTGACCCATAGACATCTACATCTATCCTCGTTTGCGAATATAATGCAGATACGTTGTCAGCCGTGAGGACT
This sequence comes from Parnassius orleans, assembly GCA_029286625.1. Taxonomy (NCBI): domain Eukaryota; kingdom Metazoa; phylum Arthropoda; class Insecta; order Lepidoptera; family Papilionidae; genus Parnassius; species Parnassius orleans. The sequence goes on from JAGSMP010000142.1 coordinate 629,507, forward strand.
AAGAAGGATTGCCCCCTTTTCCAGTAAAAAGGGTCTCCGGTTCTCTACACTCACCAAACGAAACACAGCAGCATTAAGCTGCTATTTTACGATGGTATTCTGTGAGAGCGTGGTCCTTCCCCGGTCGAGCCGACCCATTCGTGCTACAACTATACTATTAATATAGCTGTAGCATGGCTCTACCACGTACAACGTGTTTGTCTGCAATATCGAAATAATTGCCTTTTATCTAGCTCATGGGGTTATTTGTATGCCATTAGGACATACACATTTTTAAATTTTGTTCCGCCTGTCTGTATGTCTTTGGAATGGCTGACAAGATTATTATGTAACTTGACGAACAGATAGAGAGCAATTCCAGGAGTGGATTTAGACTATATTTTATTCGAAAAGCTTGTAGATTTTTTTTGAGGAATCGAAAAATTAATAAAATTAATGGTCTTTGATGATTATCTTTAATCTGAATAACGCCACGTTAATAGATCCTACCTAAGCGTATGGCACCAAGTAATAAATAAATTTTTTAAATAATTTTGCAAACATATCGCTATGCAGGGGCGACGTCCTATGGGTGTCGTAAGAGGCGACAGTGGAATACTGCAACTGGAGCTAAGCAGTAGCATCTTCCTGACAACTGAAAATAAGAAAAACTGCGTCAACCCGCCTGCCAAGCGTGGAAACTATAGCAGATATCCAGTTATACGAGTATGAGGCAATTTATGAGGGAGGGCTATCAGCAATGAACTTTTGATTAGCTGTAACGGTGACTGGGCATGGTCCAATACCACACGACATTATGTAGAATAGAATAGAATAAAATAATTTTTACGCAATATTGATTATTACATAATACTTACAGATTTTTTTTATTTAACTCTGGTTCGGAAAATACCTCCATCCTAGGAAGAACCAGCAAGAAACCCAGCGAGATTATTTTTTAAATATATATGACTTTACAATAATTATATAATTATAAAAGCTGTTATTATTATCTATACAGGTGGGTATGTTTATTTTATCAAAATACTTACAACTATTATTATTAATATTTCACCTCCAAGAACAAAACAACTTATTTGAAGTAAATTATGTGAAATAAAGTATGTATTTTCAAAATTATTTGATGGCGCATCGCTTAGTAGCTAACCTTTTTACGCGCGTAAGAACAACAAGTACTTATGGTAAGTAACAATTTTATGTGGTATATATTTTACGTATATTATGTTTTATTACTTAATATTATTTATGTTTAAGGTATTCGAAATTCGTGAGCGTTGTCAACAGAATGATTTCCAAAAGTAATTGATGGCTCGTCGCTTAGTGGCTAAGCTTTTTACGCCGAGAGCCACGGGTTTTATTTACACACGGTACAAATATTTGTATGGTCTGCAAATAATTGTTTCGGATTTGGATATTTGCCCATGTACAACGCCTCCACTGTAGGTACAGGAGAAATTTTGGTAAGGTGTTCGTTTTTTTCTTTAAAAAAATGCTGGAATAATCAATTGTTTTAAAAAGAATAATTTTTAATAAAATTATGTCGGATTAAAATTATCTTCACACCTGGTTTAAAAGAATATAATATATTAGACCACTGACAAAATATACCTCTTCGATAAGAGATTACCAATAATGTGTCATATAATTGAATTTAAATTATAATAATAACCATTTTGCAAATATCCTCACTTTTCGGGTCGGTTAAAAAAGTAAGTTTAAAGTGCATTATTAAAATAATTTTAGCCTAACAAAAAATATTTAAGCAAGACGATTATTCAGTTTGTTAATAAATTATCAAAGTAAGTTTCACTAACAACTGGGTTGTACGGGAACGAATATTTTAATTCAATGAATATATTTATGGAGCTCTTAAAAACCGTTGTCTCACCGAGCCAAAACTCAAGAGAAGCTGAAGCCGAGACAAAACATAGAACATTTAAATGAAACTAAGTTTTACGGATTTTATCACGTATATTTTTTACGTGGTAGATCCATGCTATAGATGTATTAGTGTAATAGTTGTAGCAAGTAAGAAGGTTTTTCTCCTCAAAGTCCGCCATAAATATATCGGCAATAATAAAAAGTACAGGTGAGCCCATCGCCACACCATCTACTTGCTTGTAGTACTCCTCCTTCCACAATAGGTAGCCAGATGTGATGCAGTGTCTAAGTAATACTGCATATTCTACGGGCATGTTGTTTTCTTCCAGCTTTCTAGTTATAATTTATATGCAATTCTTAACAGTTAAGCATGAGAACAGTGACTGCAAATCAAAACTGACCGTAGTTTCATTGCTGCCAGATTTAGGTCTTTAATCTCGCTGACAAAATGGTAGAAATCCTTTGTATGTGCTCTTGTGTGTCCCCTGAGCGGTGAGAGTATTTTCGCTAAGTGTTGAGCCAATCTGTTAGTTGATGAATTGATTTGGCTCACTATTGGACATAGTGGAGCATTGATAAATAAGTTAATATACGATATAATCAATCCGTAAAACTTAGTTTTTCATTTAAATGTGTAGTGTTCGCGTGAATATAAGAAATGATTATGTAAAACATAGAACAATTTAAATAACTTGTTTGTAGTGACCCTTTTATTTTTTAAAGTGGACGACTTAATAATAGATGAACTAGAGAGTACACCGTTTTGGAAGTAGAAGTCTTAAAAGTGGACGAGTTGGAAAGTGGACATATTTAGAACTAATCGATTTTGGAAGTCGACATCTCTTTCCGCGCCAGCTGTGACGACCGACTGATGCCGTGGAACCAATAGCCCTTAAGCCATCCTAAGCTGCAAATATTATACGTAATAGTTACTTTACTGGCTAATTTTAATTTTTGTTCACAAGTATTCATAAAACTAATTATCATAACGTTTTTAATTTACTGATTCAGGTTTAGTAATGTTCTCATGACCGAATTTTGATCACGGCGGCAAGTCTCATCGGAGGCTAGCCATCTGCGCAGACAAGGTACAAATGCACAAGCACATGTGCACTCTATACCTTCATTCTCATAGTCCGATGGAACGGCAATCCAACACAACCGGAGAAAAATCAGGTGCAGGACCAAACACCAACAAATCCTTGAATCTGGGCTGTTAGAATAAGTTACGAAATATTTTGTCTTGATTTCCATTTATTTTACTGCTTATATTTAACTACCAAAACCGTTATAATTGAATATACAATTTGTGTATTATATTAAGAACTGCTTAAATGATATCCAATGATATTTGTTAACGGCTATAAATCCGTGTGTGTTTTGAACTAAATCTCATTAACAACTTACAGAGTATAGAAACGAACAATTTAAATATATGAATAAATTCATGATGTCCCGCCAAATTCTGCTAGTGCGGAGAGTACACTCATGAATATTAATTAAATTAAGCGTTCGAGTTTTCTTGTTTTCGAAAAGAATTTTTCTATTTCGAGTTATATTACGATGTCTTTTGAAAATAATTAGTTTATGAGGTATATTTTTTATCGTGTAGTGGCGATGTAAGAATATCCACTATCCCATATCATCCCGTGGGTATCGTAAGAGGCGACAGAGGGAAACAAATCAGGAGATGGGCAGCAGCGTCTTTCTAATAACGATTGAAAATAAGAAACTGCGGTTGCCAACCCGCTTGCCAAGCGTGGCAACTTTGTCAATATTTTCGGCAATCTATGGGACAGGGATATGTTCAGCAGTGGACTTTAATAGGCTGTAACGGTAACGGTAACGGAGGTTTCTTAATTTGTTTACGTGGCTTGACTTTTCTTTTTAGGATTAGGGTGACAAACGAGCACACAGTCCACCTGATGGTAAGTGGTTGCTGTAGCTCATAGACATCTACATCTACCATTGATTACGAATCATAATGCAGAAGCGTTCAAAATGCTAATGGCCTCCTGGTTGTTATTTATTTATTTACTGTGTAATTTAGCTGTAAGTTTTCCAAAAAAAAACATAAAAATAAAATAAAATATACAATTTTAACATTAAGATAAGAAATCATGAAAACTGAAATTATAATAATATTTGTTTTAATATAATTTTTAGTTTTTAATCTAGTTTTTCAAAATTAGAGATGAGTTGTTACTATTTTGTTGCTGAATTGGAACTAGCAACCGGCAGGTAACTACTACAACAAAAGCTACGAATGAATCTCATCTATAAAAACCGCGTGCTATAGTAGCATGAACAGTACCACTATGGCTATCGGTTGCCAGATCCAGCCATTTTTTGGTTTCTATTTTTACTGGTTTTCTGAGTACTTCTGGTGTCATTTCTGATCAGTAACACAATCTAAGGCATCATCTCGCCTATAAAAAACGCGTGCTACGATATTATGGTCACTGGTAGGAGTAATATTCAGCTACAAATTCTAGTGACTGTGACAAGGGCAAAGTGCTCATCGTATATTATCATAGTACAAAATAAGTTTCCAGAATGAAGGCATGTAAAATTCGTCATCACTTTAACAAGTATCTAAACATAAAACAATAGTGATTTATGGATCTTGGGATTTGCATGCATCAAACTAAATTCAGCTCACAAACTCTAAAATACCTAACATTACAATGACTATAAAGGCCTTCAGAAAACGCATCAAATGCATATATATGCATAGCACGGAATTGTGTAACGTAAATATTATTCATGCATTGCACATTCAAATGAAACAATAGGGAAATACACGATGTACTCCCCGTAGAGTAGTTGTAAATGTATATAGAACGGAGTATAGTCGATAACAATGTAGACTAAGAGAAAATATAAATTTCTAATACCATACCTATTAAATTCTTTACTTTAAAATGCCTGGAAACAGTACAAAACATAAAAATAAGACTTAAACATTTTTTTCATATAATAAGAATTCTTAAAAAAATATTTCAATGATAATAATGATAACTTATATTTATCTATGCAAATATTATAAAAAAGAACAATAAACAAAACGTGTAACCAAATCTGGTGAACTTTAGGTTAGTTTTTCCCTTTAGTTTTATAAAAAAAAAACTGCGTGTGCTAACCCGCCTGCCATGCGTGGCAAGTATAGCAAATATCCTCCAATAGTAAGAACTATATGCCCCCCAAAGCGTGGGTGCCTCGCCCTCAGATATGTAATTTACTCTTAAATCTATAGACTAGTATTACACAAAATTTTAAAAACATATTAATAAGATAAAAAAAGCATTGACAGCATAGTATTATGAACTGAAAAATATACAAAGCACAATGACGAACTCCTAAACAAATTTTTGTTGACATGCGTTTCCTGCGTCTACAAATGAAAAATATTTCAGGAAGTCAGGAATTAAAGGTATTCCAGTTTGAACATAATTCATATCACACTAGGCTGTATCGTATAAGACCTTTGCCTGCCTTAACACAGGCCCTTTGCCTGGCGTATTGTAATATAGTACAACAACTAGTCAATTTAGTTTTAAATATGTATGATCATTTTTTTCCAGACATCGATAGGCCATAAGTTTGATTAGATAAAACATAGTAAATTATTTTATTGATATCTGTAATGGTGACATAAGTAGACAGACACTGTAATAATTCCATCAACAATTTTTCGCCATTGACCTTTGACGCGAGGAAGTGTCCCGATTAAGGTTAACTATTTAGTAGATTCGCAAACGAATGATAGATCTGTGGACGGCTTGATACCGTTTCATTCTCCGCTTTTAATAAATTCAAATGAACTTTATTTTAATTATTTCAGTATTTATTTCTTTTTTATTAATTAAAATGAATGATGGATGAATCTGTCTTATTTGATTATCTAATGAGAGATATCGCATATAATATTTTTAGTAAAATATTACTCAGGGCAAGCTGTAGTGCTGTTCTAAGCCACTAGACGATGACGTCACAGGATTTACGGTAATCCCGGAGATATTACCGTAGTTCGTGTTGGATTTAGATAATATCACATTTTCCGAGTACAAAATAGAAAATATTTTATGGTATTTAATTATTCATTAAGTCATTACAGCCTATCAGAAGTCCACTGCTGCACATAGAGGAGACATCCGCGTGATGATATTATGGTGTATTGTTTTCTCTTATGCCGTCACTACACGGCGGTAATTATTAATACTGATGATATGGTGATTATTAAATAGACGAAAGTTCTGTCCATCAAATATGAAAGGTCTACCAAAAAGTAATTTTTTTGATAGAGTGTAGAGAACCGGTGACCCTTTTACTGGAAACGAGGCATTCCATATTAGTCCTCACGGGTGACAACGCATCTGCATTTTGATTCTTATTCGAGGATAAGTCTAGATGTCTATGGCCACAGCAACCACTTACCGTCAGGTGGACTTTGTGCTCGTTTGTCACCCTTAAACTATAAAAAGAAGATAGAGCTTAATGTTAAATTAATATTAAAAATACGTAATTGGTAACTACCCAAGGAGTTATCCATTTCCTCCGTGGTAAAACGGCACTTAAAATTGCAATAGGCAATTTTATTGGTGCCGGCGGAGATCAAACTCAAATAGCCCGTATATTAAGCATGCCCATGTATTAACGCGAGAGTTCTTCAGCGAAATTTTTAGGGTTCCATATCTCAGAAAGGAAAAACGAAACCCTCATCACTTTGTTGTCCATCCGATCGTCCTTCCGTCCGTCTGTCCGGCTGTCGAGACCTTTTTCTCAGTAACAGGTGATACCTCCTTCAAATTGAAATTAATATCAAATACCATTGAACTGATATATACTACGTACTAGAATAAACACCGCGAACAAAATCTGGGTGCTAGTGCGGGCCGCGTCGAAGGACGCACAGAGTGAGTACGATTTCTGACATAGACTAAGTAAGTTCGAGCCCATTGGCTCCAATGCGTGTTGCGAACGGCCAAGTCTTGGCGTCTCTGCTAGTACGTAGTACATATTACTTCAATGCAAATACCAAGGTCTACAGTGAAAATGAAAGTGAAAATTCAAGCATTTAGTCAACGCAATCAAAATACATGCTCATATTTTGATACTCTTGCGAGTATGCACTCATTCATCAAAGTTACTAATTATTCCACTCCTTTGTTGTACGCATTACGAACACGTAAAGAAGCTAAGTTAATTTTCACAGCACAAGTAAAGAAGAAATAATGTCGTTCATAATACGTACATCAAAGGAGTGGAGTAATTTGCCAACATTTATATTTTCAAGGAGAAACCCTATTCAGGCTGTTCTTAAGCTAAGTCAGTGCGCTTTACCATCTTCGGCTGCATCACCAATAGATAGAAGTCAAGCACTGGCTTATAATAGTTAGAAAAGAGACCTGTTTACAGAAACGGACTTTGATTATTAAACGGACATTAAATTCAAAGATAAAATAATACATTCCTCGTTAATTATTATAACATCCCATTACAGTTCACTGCTGAACATAAGCCTCCTACTTATGTCACCATTACAGATATCAATAAAATAATTTACTATGTTTTATCTAATCAAGCTTATGGCCTATTGATGTCTGGAAAAAAATGATCATACATAATTTAAAACTAAATTGACTAGTTGTTGTACTATGATACAATTCGCCAGGCAAAGGGCCTGTGTTAAGGCAGGCAAAGGTCTTATACGATACAGCCTAGTGTGATATGAATTATGTTCAAACTGGAATACCTTTAATTCCTGACTTCCTGAAATATTTTTCATTTGTAGACGCAGGAATCGCATGTCAACAAAAATTTATTTAGGAGTTCGTCATTGTGCTTTGTATATTTTTCAGTTCATAATACTATGCTGTCAATGCTTTTTTTTATCTTATTAATATGTTTTTAAAATTTTGTGTAATACTAGTCTATAGATTTAAGAGTAAATTACATACCTGAGGACGAGGCACCCACGCTTTGGGGGGCATATAGTTCCCAGTGGCGATTTTAAAATTTTGAACGGAATTGGCCTGAAATTCTCAAATATCCAGACAAATATACCGAAAACAAATTACATTAACTCGTAAGGGGTGGCAACGTTACCTGTACGAAAACATTGGCCACCACTTCACCTGTCCCATATCAAAACCAGTTTCATTCAAAATCTTACTAACATAGTAATGAATTTACTACAGAAACATGAAAATTCTTAAAATGAATTATTACAAACAACCATAAACTTCACTGTGGTGGTAGAACTTCCTAGAGTCTGTTCACCACCCTCTCACGAAAACCAGAACACTGCAAATATAAAATATAAATAATAGAATTATGAAAGATATATTTATATGATAGTGAGATATGTTTATTGTGTAATTTCTTACGTTATTATATTATTCTGAAAAGGATGACCGGAGCGAATAAAAGGCAAGGACAGTAGGTCATAGAGGACAGAAAAAGTAACGTATTGATTACTTTCTATGTTAAGACGATCCGTTTTCTTTTCCGATCTCCAGAGTTTCCGTCTCATATTTAGGATTTCTTCACTTATAGTTAAGATAGAGACGAATTTTTTCTCCAATAATTATAACGGCGGTATGCACTTATGTAAAAATTTGGTGGCGGTGGCGTAAGAAAATCCATTACCATATTTCGTCCCGCAAATGTCGTAAGAGGTGACTCTGTGAGAGGTCTGAAGGACCTCATGACTTTTGATAGATGGTGCTAAATCTTTTGTATAATAAAGAATGTGCGACGCGTAGCAGCGTCAAAGGTTCCCCGTCACAGGCTGCTAAAAGTCTACTGCTAAACAAGGCCTCCCCACAGATTGCTTCATGGAGGGCATATTCGCCATAGTTGCCACGCTTTGACCGCAAAGGCGGCGGTACTGCCATTTACTACAAGAAGATACTACATTACTCCCACATCCCCACTCCGCCGCTTACCAATATGGCAGCCACGGTATACAAGCTGGCCCTGACTGGACATCAATCCATCGTCATAGCCTCCTGCTATATCCCTAGTGGAACTCTCCCCCTCAAAAAAGATTTTGAGGCCATCCTTGCATTAGGCAATTCAGTCATTATGTTTGGAGACTTTAACTCCAAGCATACGGATTGGACTTGTTTAACTACGACTCATAGTGGCAAGAAACTGCTTGATATCACGCAGTCTCTCGACCTTACCGTTCTCAGTCTTCTCGGTGTCACTCACTATTCCGACAACACCGACCGCGCTCCTGACGTACTAGACTTTGCAATAGCAAAAGAAGTTTCTCTCAACCTCAGGTTAATCGAGACCCTTGACGATCTTGGATCCGACCACCGCCCTGTCTCCCTCATACTTGGCCATCAGCCACCTACCTCAACCCCCTCCACGAAAACCTTCACCAACTGGAAGGGCTTCAAGACGTCCTTGGCCACAGCTTTGGACTCTCCGGACTCCCTCATCCCCCATTCTTCGGACTTTTTCGACAGTACCGACACAAAAAATCGACACCGCGGTCTATTCTCTCACCACCCTAATTAAATCCTCCCTTAAGGAGAATGAAAGGGTCGTCCCGGTTGCTAATACTAATAGTCTTCCCCCACATATTAGCAACCTAATAAAAGCCAAGAGCTGCCTCCGGAGAGCAGCGCTCTATCAACAGAATATAGACATACGGCCAATCGTTGAAGTCCGTTCAGTCCTTTCCGAATTTCGAGACCTCGAAAAGAGTAATCTCATGGAGAATATCTCCCCCTCTCACACAGCGTACTACCAGATGGCGAGAGCCCTCCGTATAGACGCTATCACTTACACTCCCCCTCTCTTCTGTCCCGACGGTACTATTGCCTTCGAGGACGAGGAAAAAGCAGAGTGCGTTGCAGACAGCATCGCCGCTCAATGCTCCCCTAGTTCACAGCCCACTGACCCCTCCCACATCCAGACACTGGAGGATGAGGTCCGCCGCCGGAACTCACTCCCCACAGCCTCTGACCCTATCAATGTGTCCAATGATGAGATCTCTTCCCTTATCAAAGGACTGAAGCCCAAAAAGGCTCCGAGCGCGGATGGCATCTCCAACCAAGCCCTTAAACATTTTCCTGAGCAGGTGTTAACCCTTTTAGCTATTATCTTCAACGCCTGCTTCAACCTTAGTTACTTTCCCACCACGTGGAAAGAGGCAACTATCATTGGTATCCCCAAGCCAGGAAAGCCTCACAACCTCCCCTCCAGTCATCGTCCCATCAGCCTCCTCAAGGCCATGGGCAAACTATTTGAACGAGTCATCCTAACTCGCATGAGACACCATCTGTTTCCCACAGACGGTGACCCTCTTGTCATCCCTCACCAATTTGGTTTTCGAGCGAAACACTCTTGTCCCCAACAAGTTCACCGTATTGTGGAATATATCCTCAGCGGTTTTTTTCCTCGCCGTCATAAGACCATAGCGGTCATCTTCTATATAGCGAAAGCGTTTGATAGGGTCTGGCAGGAAGGCCTTATCTACAAACTATTCAAAATAGGTCTCTTCTATATATCCTGTACACCAACGACATTCCCATCCCGTCGAATGGTGTTCAGCTCTCCCTCTTTGCAGACGACACTGCCCTCTACTGCAAAGGCATCTCACTACCCTTTATACGGAACAAGATCCAAAAGTCAGTTAATGACTTAGGAGCTTGGTTCCAAAAATGGCGTATCGATGTGAACCCGGAGAAGAGCTCCGCCGTTCACTTCCAACATAAACGACGCTGCCCCACTACCATTCCGCCAATCCGTATGCTAAGGACCCATGTCCCCTGGCATACGTCCGCCAAATACTTAGGTGTCACCCTTGACACGAGGCTCACTTTTGAGCCCCATGTTAAGAGAGTAACTCGCAACGCAAGATTTTATCTGGGTAGGCTCAACAGTATGTTGTGCAGACACAGTAAAATGTCCCTCCGCAACAAGTGAACCCTTTATAAGGTCTCTATACGACCCGTTATGACTTACGCGGCCCCCATTTTTGCTCACGCAAAGCCTAAAACCCTGTACAAACTTCAAGTTGTTCAAAACTATTTTTGTCGTTGGGCTAAGAACGCACCCTGGTACGTCCATAACGCCGACCTCCACCGAGACTTAGAGCTCCCCACAATTCAACAGTTCCTAAAAACACTCTCTGAGAACTTCTTCAAAGCCTCAGAGTCCCACTCTAACCATCTCATTCGTGAGGCAGCTTCCTATGCAGCCCCACTTCCCTCTCGCTATCGAGTCCGCAGACCGAGAAACTCTCTCTCGGACCCCCCAAACCAGCTTTTGGCCGACCTGGCCTCTTGGCGGCCCAGGCCGAGCCTTCTTCTAATGTATAATATAACTTAATTAGGCGCAACTCTCAGCTGCTACTCGCTGCCTGCGCCCCCTTATCCCTTAAGCAGCCAGCTTCGTGGTATGCTATGAGCATTCACCACCTCCCTCCCCCGCTTCCGGAGGGTGTCATTACATTGGGCGCAAAAAAAAAAGAAAAGGCCAATGCTTTCCTTGTCTAAACAACATCTATCTCTGTTCATTATGAAACACTAAGGTTTACATACGATTTGCTTATCAGTTACAATGTTTCTTATCTGTTATCACAAAACAAAGTTAATCTCAAGTGCTAAATATACTTCCCTTTAAAAATAAACATTTAATTTAACATAATACTTCTATTCGTATTGCACAGCTGATTGCCATGTAATACATGACTCTAAATTAATACAAAATAAAAACAAAAAACAAAGTCGCACAACCGAGGAATCGAACTCCGGACTTTTCGTTCGACGTTTTATTAAATATATTTACTTCTGACGCAGATTAAATTATGTCATAATTAACTAGCAGTCTTTCGAGTCTTAAATTTTATTGTTGCTTATCACATGAATTTGAGTAAACAATTTTTATAGGCGCGTCGCCAACAATACAGGGAAAGCAGTCAACTTAAAATCCTTTCTCCATTGAGTTCTATGTACTAAGTACTAGAAGCTATTCAAACAAAATGTTACACTACTCTGTTTTCCTTTTGCAGAATGTGAATTTAGTCTATGATTGTAGATAGCGTGGCATATAAATGAAGAAATTTATTTTTCTGTTGTAATATTATTACCTATTTATTCACTTGAACAACAAATAATTTTACTTATTTGACTACTGAATTATTAATTACGTTCAGGTTTAAATTTTAATTTGAAATCTCGTATTATTAGCGCAGCTCCACACTATGAATATTGAAGCCACTAAATGACACTAAAGGTGTACGGATTGCAGTACAGTTCATTTGAACATAGTGAATGTTCGGAATGCCAAATCTAGTATGTAGTATATATATATATCGATGTCTTTCTCAATAATAAAGCCCAAGTCGTAAAGCCAAGCGAATATATTCAAGAAACATAAAGCCAATATGCTAATTTGAATCATCGAAGACGTCCGAATAGTGTACTATACAACAAATAATCATCTAACTCTACCTGTTTGTTAACTGTACTTTCATTATTTATATTTTAGAAATGTTGGATATTCGATTTGTTGTTGACCTATTATAGGTATTACAGGCACGAAAACTTCTGATTATACTGTTGGGTATGGCTGCTGGCTATAAGATATCCATGAAAATGGCCATATATTTTACTGGTTCTATCACAGAACTTGGAAAGCAATGTCTAGCTAGCAATAATAAAGCCCAAGTCTAGCTATGGGCTGTTATGGGCTGTAGGTAAGGAATTGTGAAGTATAATATCACACTATTTGTATAAAATAATTTTGTTTTATTATTTATTTTTTCTTAAAAAAACGTCACCCCCACACCAAGTTGTTTCCTATATTGAGGAGGCAGTTTACATACATAAATTGAACAAGAAGACTTGTTCCTTGCGGAATTCAAACCCACGGGACTCAGCACCGCAACTCAAAGCCGGGACACTGCGCTACCGAGCCATAATGATGGAGTTATTTGATTATTTTGATAATAAAAAAAAGTGACTATTAAAAAAAACGATACAAAAAAGGAGGTTATTACCTATTTTATATTTATTATTTTTCCGTCTGTGGCATCGTTGCTAATATAGTTGTTGAAAGCAAATAATTCTTGTATACAATTTGGATAACGTTTTATTAGAATAATATATAAAATTACAAAACGAATTATGCCTTATTATTATTTTAATGATATTGCCGCCGTTTTGTACCTTTAACAAGAGTGAATGGCAACATAACGATCTCTCATAACTGAATAAATGACGGGAAATGCAACGGAAATGCGTACTGAGAGGATCGTTCATTAAAATAACGTACAAATTACTTTGTTAATTTACAAGCAAATGTTTCGGTAAAACCGTTTTGTAAAGACAAAATTAAACAAACATAACATAAACTCTCACGCCTGTTACCTAGAGGGGTAGGCAAAGACTACAGACTTCCATTTGGCATGATTATAACGCTTCTTTAACATCCATACATACGCATATATGCTCGTCGGTAAGGGTACATTATATTGGCCCATCTTCAACCACCGATGCGGTCAATAAACTTCCGTCTAAGCCGTTCCATGCCGACTCTGCACACAAAATAAAAATGTTCATTTAGTTCATTAAATATTATAAAAATAAAAACATATGATGATAATAAAATTTTTCTTCTTCAACATAATTTAATATTAAAAATTTTGTACAACCGACATGTATATAAATTATAAAGAATAACTCAAAAACTATTGCTTAAACTTTGATCAAATTTATATGGAATCACCTAAAAGTCACCAGCTTTCAAATAAAAAAATAATCATCGAAATCGGTTCACCCAGAAAAAAGTTATGAGGTAACACACATAAAAAAGAGCATAGAGTCGAATTGAGTACCGTCTCCTTTTTGAAGTCGGTAGAATACGTAGGTCACTCAATAAGTTTTGAGATATACAAAAAGTATTCTAGATACTATTGATATTTATTTTACATCTTTTCAAAATATTCTCCATCATGCTCTATACAAAGTTCCATTCGCCTAAACCAACTCTGAATACACTTTTGCCAGTCTTGATCTGACAGGTCGGAAATCGCTTCTTCGTAGGCAGCCACGGCTTCTTCAGCGCTTGAAAAAAACTTGCCTTTTATTTTTTCTTTGACTCTTGGGACCAAAAAGAAATCACAAGAAACTAAGTCAGGGCTGTAGAGTGGGTGACTTAGAGTTTCAACACCAGATTCCTCAATAAATGCTTTTGTTCTGAGGGAGGTATGTGAAGAGGCGTTATCGTGATGCAGCATGTCTTTCTGCAGCCGGTCTTTGGTCTTCTCTCCCGCACAGCTTGAAAAGCTTTGGGTAATACAACTGTAGTATACCATTCAGAGTTGACTGACCTACAATTTTCCAGCATTGACGTCGACAAATGTCCGCTCCGCGAAAAAAACCGTTGTAAACTTAATTGTTCGGTTAAATCAAATTTAACATCATAATATATCACAGCGCGCAAATGTTCACGGTTAAGATCCATCGCTTTAAATGAAAAGCGCGGGAGGCGTTGCAGGAAAATTAATAGAACTTTGTTTTTTTTTAAATAATATTGAGCAATTGGCTTATGGAGTTCTATTTTTAAATAAATTTGCTTTTTAGAAACATATAACACGGGTGCGTTCCATTTTTAAATTTCGAGCATCTCAAAACTTATTGAGTGACCTACGTATCATAAGCCTATAAAGTCCACTGCCGAGCATGATCGCAATCAAAAAGGATTCGGCAAAGTAAGATTTGTAGTAAGAAATTCGCAATTTTTCGGTCTTAAATTTTGATTTAGTATCTTTAGGAATTTGTTTGGTTCTTTAATGTAACGTTCAGGCTTTAACTGCGTACAATAATAGGATTCACTTAATGTGCATTGGTCTAAATCGATGTAAAATATTATTCGCCATTTGATTTGTTAACAATTTAAGACGTATAATTTGTGTTTGGAAGAGTTAGATTGTACATACTGTTTATTTGATCGAATGACTATATTGGGTGTGGTTAATTACGAATACAAAAAGTGTAATAAATGGGGTATTTTTAAGTTCTAGTTTATTTGTAGATGTTTTATAATAGGTAGAACAGCGTTTGACGTACAATCTTTATATATTATATAGTTCTTCTGTACGTGTGCTTGTCACTGAATTTATGTGACACCTATGACCTACGAAGTAAATTATTTCGATTCAGATTCTGAACTCGTAAATGGCTGGACCGATTTATATGAAATTTTTGTTGGTTTGAGTGGGTCCTTGAATGGTTTAGATTGTAAATTGGACCCGGTAGGTGGCGTTGTTGGTAGCAGATCGCTAGTAGTAATTAGTGGCAAGATCTTAAAGTGTAATTAAGCATATTATGTTGATCATGATAAATAATTACTATGATTAATGAAATTTTTACACAATGTTTAATGGTAAATTAGTTTAAGAATAAGCACAGGTGTGATGAGTGAGGTCGTGTAGTATGTTTATTTGTTTGTTTGTAAAGGAGATGAATGAAATTGGGTGCTTGACATCGTTCGTAACAGTTATAAAAAAATATGAAGGTAATAAAACGATAAATTATAAGCATAATTAAAAGGTTTATAATTCTGTAATCCATGGGACATTCATAAAAACATTTTTTTAAACTGAAAAACGAAAACTAGCGCTTTTACCATAGCAAAAACAAAACGTCTTTAAATATGTTTCTGTATTTAATGTCTATGGCATTCGATTATGAAGGCTATTTTTTGTAAAAAAATAAGCCTTCATTATCAAAAAATCGTAATATTAAAATATTGATGCGAATCTATAGAGATTAATACTGAATTAAGGAAATCAATTTAGAAAATCAATTGAATAGACCATTTTATTTAGCTAAAAAAACATTTGAATAATATCTGATACGATTGAATAGGCTTTATGGTCGTTGATCATTGCCTGTTCCGAAGGAGACTTAACTTTATAATTTCTAGTTTCAGCTTTTCATGCGCATTTGATATTGTGGTTGTATTTGTGAATATATTTCGTGTTTTTACTTCCGTGGATTAATTTAACTTGACCCTTGGCGTTTCTTTCGCATTACAGGACAGTAGGTTGTTGCGCACACATAATGACAATAATGTGGTACTTGGGTTTTGGGAAGAATAGAACAGACAATTTACAGCCTCCGGCTGCTTTTGTAGATGATATTTTATTAATAATTGCAGAAAATAATTAAATAATTAAAAAGGTTGAGATTTATAATACATTATTTTCATAATAACTACAAAATTGCATTATTTTGTATCCTTTTCAATTTATTTAAACAACTTATTACAGCAATGAGTGATTTTATTACATAACCTACAAATAATAAAACATAAAATAAAAACAAAACCCCAGGCCCTACAAAAATATGATTTTTTGACATAAATAGCAAATGTTTAATCTTCAAAATAAGATTTATTTGAACTTTGTTCACGCCGGGCCCAAGCTTGTATGGAACCAAGTTCATCTCCTTTATGTAATGTTTGTGGTGATTACTTAAATTTTAAAACAAAATTTAAGTATTTTATAACTATTAATAAGAAAAGCGATGAAAGAAACCTTAAAATTAATGCAATAAAGTCAGAAACAATTAAAATTAATTTTAATGCATTAAGAAGCATTATCTAGTCATTCACGTTTTTGTTCTTTGGGTTGGACTTCTTTTCTAAGTAATATCGCAGGCGATCTGTCTGATTTTCGTATTAATACTTTTCCGTTTGCAGACCAGCAAAACGTGTACATTCTTTCTTTTGAAAGCTGACGTGCCAGGATCTTAGTACTAGAGTTTAGGTATCCAGATATGTACACTGGAGCAGGTCTAGTATTTAACCTAAATGTAACACATTGAATATTTTACTAGAATTGCTCTTATTAAAAGATTTCACAGAACTAAGTATTGTCTGTTTTTGTGAGACGTATGCTAACTCAACTGTTATGAGTCTGATCACGATTTTACGGAGCTACGAAACATATCCTTAATATAACACGGTTGTAGGTTGATATATAATAGTGTTGAAAGAATCATCTTTGTTTTCTTTTTCCTTTTCAGAAATATTGCGTATTCTATGCCATTTTTTCTGTTATTAATATAATTATATAATGTTGCCACAAATAAATACATAGTTATATAATCACGGCAGCAAATCTATTTCACAGAAACTAAGACTGATTATTTGCAAGATATTTTGCCGACAAACACAGCCTGTTAAAATGAAATGTTCCCAAGAACAAGAATTGTTTACATTTGACGCAAAGCTCTGAACTTTCCTCAAAATTATTTCAAATCTCATAACGTTATCGCCCAAAAGCTTAAACCCCCACCATGGCTTATCTAAGCTAATTTTTTTAAATAACTTGTTAACATTTTATTTAAGTATTTTTTCATTAGCGGAATCGAACCAGTTATTTGGTTTATTTAACCTGTGAATTCGAATTAAAGTGGCTACGTGGAGACAAGCACAGTGGCAAAATAGTAGGTTAAGTAGATAAGTTAGGTATTTGACAAGTGTTGTAAATTATTAGGTATTGTGGTACCATCGCTGGTTGCGGGCCGCGCGAATTCAGCGTTCGCGCGTACATTGACCCGTAGTCAGCTGATTGTAATTCAGTAATTCCACTGCTGGTTTTATATTTCAGTATTTTCATGATATTTTTTGTGAAATATCGTTTCAAATAACTTTAATAACATGATGGAGCGTGAATAAAGTTAATAAAACGTTGTGAAAAGATGATTTTTCCTCGGGATCGAATTTCTTTGTGACCCATCATCATAGGTATCCTTAGTACTATCATCTGTCTTCGTTTTCGGAGCGTTTCAAAAATACCCTGTATAATCACAGCAGCAAATCTATTTCACAGAAACTAAGACTGATTATTTGCAAGATATTTTGCCGACAAACACAGCCTGTAAAAATGAAATGTTCCCAAGAACAAGAATTGTTTACATTTGACGCAAAGCTCTGAACTTTCCTCAAAATTATTTCAAATCTCATAACGTTATCGCCCAAAAGCTTAAACCCGCGCCATGGCTTATCTCAAAAAATATTTCCTTTCAAAATATTATATAAAAAGCGACTATCGTAGAATAGACGGTATTAACATATTAACATCAAAGATCGCTTCAATCTCTTTAGATTATTAATATCAATGAAAATCAAAATATAAATATAAAATATATTTTTCAATATTCTTTATTGTTTATCTAATATATGAAAATTGATATATTTGCACAACAATTCATATATTACAGCAACCCTAGCACCTGAAAAAGGATAACCTGAGTGACAGGAGTCAGATCGTTCTTATATTTTTTTTATAGTATAAGGGTGATATTATATTTGACAAGCTTGTCAAAGCTTGTGTGTGCTTGCGTGTGCTTGTGTGTGTGTGTGTGTGTGTGTGTGTGCGTTCGCGTGCGTATTGTAAATGTGGAAATGATCCTTAATAGAGCATTTGTTTGTTCGTATTCTAAAATAAAAAACCGATAAAAGTTTTGTGAGTTGTTGTGTGAGCGCCCGCGAAGTTATCTAACAAATAAATGTTTAGTTGTTCGTTTTTTCAGATCTTAGAGCATTATAGAAATTACTCGCACGTTAAAAAAAACAACATGTGTTGAGTTCACACGCGGTAGAAGTGAAACCTTCAAATGAAATTAAAAATAAAATTATTTCACGATAAATGATTTATTAAATATGATAATTTTCGATCACACATGTTTTTGACATGTGTAGAGCCGACATTATAATGTAATAAACCAAAAGAATATTTTCTTTCTAGTAAAATTGTAATAGCGCCATTTACTTCATTCTAAAGGTTAAGTCATTTTATCGAACAAAAATTGATTAACCTCAAGGTGGTACGTGAAATAGACGCTAGATGGTCTAATCACGATTAATTTAATATAATATTCTATCTCATTCTCTTGCAGGCTTAACCCTATAGAGGTCATAATGGAAGAAAATAATGTTTGTCTCTTTTTAGTGTCGCATTTTTGTTTCATCGAGCTTCAAATCACAACGATATAAAGTATCCACTTCAAAAAGAAGAAGGGATATCGTTTATCGTTAAAGGTGTGAGACTGCGCGGATAGTTTCGTTTGATGGGTGCAGAGAAACGGAGACCCAATTTAATGCTAGGTAACGAATCATTCCATCTTGGTCCTCACAGGCAACAGCGCATTTGCATATAATTTCTTAATCGACGATAGATGTAGTCGATAGTCGTCTATATGCCACGGTATCTACTTACCGTCTCGTGAATTTTGCGACCCTTACTTCAATATGAACATTATTATACACATTCATTATCATCATTACAGCCCTTCACAAGTCCACTACTGAACATAGGCTTCCCCCAAGGAATGCCACAAAGCACGGTCCCGAGACAACTGCATCCATCGACTTCCTGCATGTCTTACCAGGTCGTCACTCCATCTAGTGGGGGGCGCCCTATACTTCACCTGCCGGTACAAGCTGCCACTCGAGAACCTTTCTTCCCCATCGGTTGTCGGTTCTTTGGGCTATATGGCCAGTCCATTGCCAGCTTCAGCTTACTAATCCGTTGAGCTATGTCGGTTACTCTGGTTCTACTGTGGATGTCCTCGTTTTTAAGTCTATCACGCAGAGAAACCCCGAGCATAGCCCTCTTCATAGCTCGCTGAGCGACCTTGAGCATCCTCATATGGCCAGCAGCGAAGGACCACGTCCCAGATCCAAAGGTCATCACTGGCAGCACGCACTGGTTGTGTGAGGTTTGAGGTATGCCTGACGAGACGCTGCCCAGCCGAATTGAATACGTCGATTAACCTCTCGGTCGATGTTGGACTTACCTAGTCGGACTATTTGTCCCAGGTAAACATACTCGTCAACAACTTCGAGCTTAGTGCTCCCAACAACTAGCGGCATAGGTGTTGCATGGTACAAGTACGGAAGAATTACTCTCTGATATCAAACTTGCGAGTTTAAACCTAGTTACAACGTGTCTAATGTTCATAATACTTTGCACGCCTTGGATGCGACCTTCGTTAAAATAGCCATCGATTGTTGCGCTACGCGTATTAAATCAAAATGCACCTTACGTCCGCATGCGAGAGTTTGTCACTTAGCCCGTTACGCGTCTTTGTTAAAGCCGCTCCTAATGTAGAGTTAGGTGTTGTGAGAAAACAAATTGAATCCTTTGATTTTAGTTGGTAAAGCACGGTTGCGGAGCACGAATTTTTTTATTGCTTTGCATTTTTGAACTTAATTCCCATCATAAAAAGTTTTATTTCTATTGCAATTAAGATAGTTTTAGGACCTTTTGAACAGTATTTGTGATTCGAAAACGGAGTTTATTCTCAAGTTATTAAAGTTCACATTTGTATGAATTGCAATAATTTGAAATTCTTCCTGCTCGGCGATCACGCTATAGTAGAATACATCGAGGTGTTATGCAATGTATTAGTAATTTGCTTATAATAAGAACATTATTGTTCAATGTGAGATAGGTTAAAGATATTACCTACTACAGTAGAGTAGATAGCGTCACTCCGTGTCTGCTTGTGGGTGTCGTAAAGGCGACTAGGGGAATCTAAAGAAGTACTGATTATCTAATACTCCGTTCACCAATCCGCATTGGGACGCGTGGTGAACTACTGCTCAAGCCCCCTCCGTATAAGAGGAGCCCTGTGTCCTAGCAGTAGATCAATATTTAGCCTGATGATGATGATAATGTTACGTTATTTTTAATTAAAATTGACAACAGTTTTAGATTGCTTAAGTATATAATTTGTACAATAGAAATGGTACATGCCCAGAATCGTAGGTTTTAAGACTTGTTACATTATAACATTTAAAAAATCGAAAACTGCGAAGCTGTGATCGGGTTGCTAATCAAATAATATATCCAAAACTATGACGTCAGTTACTAGGTACCTAATTATCTAGATCTACCTATAAATAATAATATATTTCCTTTCGATATCTTTAGGAACAGAAAATAATGAAAATTCGACATGCCTATTGTTATTTAAGCACCCGTATACTATGCAGTACCTTTTTGCTTTTTGAGTGGCCATACTTGAATAAAAACTCAAAAATAAATAACAAAGTGCCTAAATACATATAAGAGAAAAATATTTTTTGTTAACGTAAGGCTCGCGTCAGCTCGAGCGCGCGAGTAGCAACCTTACTGAATTAGCCTCTTATAGGCGGCCGCGCAGCAGTATATTTTTATGCCTAAAACGCGGAGTGAGACAGGCCTGACATGACTTTTGTTTTGTCCATGTTCATCTTAAACCTATCCTTTGGGAGACACTGCTGAGGTCATTGAGCATAGTGCTTAGGTCCTCCAGCGATTCTGGCAGAAGTACTATATCGTCGGCAAAACGAATGTACTCGCCATTAATGTTAATACCGTATCCTTTCCAGTCCAGTAGCTTGAAAACGTCTTCGAATTCAGAGATGAAGAGTTTCGGGATAATATTACGTCACCCTGTCTTACACTGGTTTTGTATTCGGATAACAATCGTAGCTCTACTGTACAAACACTTCAGCACTTCGATATACCGACAATCAACTTGTCACCGCTGAAGGAACTGCAGCACCGCCTAAATTTCGACGGAATCAAAGGCTTTCTCATAGTTTACATACGCAAGACAAAGTGGCAGATTGTACTCTTCAGTATTCTGTACAATTATCCGAAGGGTACGTATGTGATCTATGGTGCTAAAGCCTTTCCGGAAACGAGCTTGTTCGGGAGGCTGAAAGTCATCGAGTCTGCGTGCGAGACACAAATTCATTTAACTTAAACTTAACTTCTTCTACAAAACTTCGAAAAGTGATAATTTTATATCGCATAACCTTTATTCGTATTCTCCCATTTCGTTAAAATACCGATAAAGCGAATTTCCAATGTACCGTTCCATCCATAGAATGCTAAGCGTTGAATGAACATCGCCGTTTCTAAGGATCTTTTACCGTTCTAGTTCCGATTATGTCCATAAAATGAATTCACTCTCAATTTAAATATTAGGAGTTCTTAATATTTCAAAAACTCCCGTCACGTATTTCTCAAAACATGAAAACAAGAATAAGGAATATAGAGCGTGTTGACATATAGATCTATAAAGTTGTTCTTCACTGCTGGTGTATGAAGAAGCTTAAAGTCGCTCAGCGAGCTTTGGAGTGCAATTAGTACGTTACGCTGCTCCAATGAATGTTGGCGGACTTCATATGTTCTTGAAATATTTTTACTCCTCAGACATGCAGGCTTCTCCACAATGTTTTCTTTCACTATCGAGCACGCGATAAATCAGCACTCAACAACTTCATTGATGCCGGCAGGGGTCGAACCCGGATTGCTCGAGTAATTTGAAATTTACAACGGACGCTTAGCCCTTGAGCTGCCACGGCTCTTACATCAACTATTATTTATATTCAATTATATAAATACATTATATTAAAAATTGACATGCAAAACTTAAGGATAATGATTTTGTAAAATGTATACGATTCTCAAAAGTTGGTAAGAATTAAGGGCATAAGGTCTCACTGACAAATATATGTATTGCGTACTACCCATTTCAATTCATACTATCAAAATTTCTCACTTATTGAGAAATATTCATGTTAGTAATTGTTTATGACCATACATGCAAAAAAATATATTACAAATAATATTATAATATTTAGAGTTTAATCTAACTTGTAAGTACTAACCTATTAAGCTTAGACTGAAAGTTCTCTTTTCACATATGTATGATTTTCACTTTTCAGTAACGAACACCTGCCAGCTGTAAATGTTCACGACAGCCCACTCCATTTCATTGGCGTTTATCAAACCAGCACTGATATATGATGCGGCGATTCTTTGACGACCGTCGAAAAATCAACTACATTTAAAACTTTTACTTTTACACATGTATGGAATATGGTGCAATTTTATAGAAATTACAAGTTAACGCTATTTCAACCTTCCCAGTATGTTCTACTTTTTACCTATGTTATGCCATTGACATTTGCCAAATAAATGAAATCTTATATTTTTACGTCGATTATATGTCTTTCATTTCATTTAAATTCATTTCATTTAGTAACATTTCATATCTACTTATATTTACTTATTGGTCCGTGGCTTTCAACTTTGATTAAGAATATCATATTATTAGTTTAAAAAAATACATAAAGAGGATACCAGCGGATTTTTCGCCGTTTCTTCTCCGGAAAGAGCAATGTCAATTTAAAACGATTGACGAACATAATTTTAAATTCTTGCGTCAAAAAATAAAGACTTTTTATTTTATACTAAGAGATTTAAATAGTCTTTGATTTTGTACATATTTGCTCTGTATGGAAAATATAGTAAAAAATACTTTAAAAAATTAAAAATATATATTTGCAGCCACTTATTTTATAAAATCCTCGTATAATGCCTTTGAAGCGATTTAAAAATTCGGAGAACGTCTCTTATTACCTTGAGATTCTGAGTACGTGTGTTGCCAACTCATGCCCTCAAATTACCCCAAGGAGCAGTCCTCTTTTTATATTACTCATCCAATTTGCTATTTTTCTCTTTTTCTCATCATTTTCTTTAACTTCTACATATTTTGCAATAGTTGACTGAAGCTCCTTATAATGTTGGTGTCTGGTTACGGTGAAAATGTTTATGTTTTTATTTACATAATGTAATGTTATAATATTGTATAAATTTAATATAAAACGTGTAATGTGGATACGATTCGCTGTTACTCATAGGAATAGTACGATTTTAATAATGGTATTTGCATACTGCAGCCTATTCATTACTATATTTAACATCTACTAAGAAACAAGATACAGATGCGTTGTCATCCCTGAGGACTAAGATGTAATGCCTCGTTACCAGTAATAAGGGTCTCCAGTTCTCGTCACTCACCATACGGAACACAGCAGTATTATGATCCTATTTCATGCTGATATTCTGTACGAGTGTAGTACTACCCCGGTCGAGCCGACCAATCGAGCTGCATTCTTGATTCAGTTGCAGTGTAGCCTACTACGTTCAAAACTATGATGTTATCGCGATATATGCAGCCAAATTGTCGTGAAGACTTCGACTCTTCAGGTTTCGCCCTGTTGTCGGTAAACTCTCGCTCTCGCTATTAGAGGATTTTCGTGCTATCAAGCTTTTTCTAAAATTATTTAAATAATTAATCTTGAAACATAATATCTAATAGTAAATCATTTCTAAAAAAAACAACAAATAACTAAAGTGTCATTTTAATTATTGAATATGAGGACATTTAAAAAAAAATATGGCATTGCTATTAACGCTACCGTTAATTACACCAATTGAGCTTAAACTGCTTGTCTAAGAAGTGGTTCAGACAATAAGCGAATGACGGATTTGAATCCACGTACTTTTAATTTCACAGTTCATATCTTTATTTCATACCTATAGTAAGCCTATTAATTTTTAATTACATCTTTCTCTTCCTTCTCGGATGTATGATATCGATTTATAAATGTATATAAAATACAAGAAAATACACATAGAAACTGTTTTAAACAAATTACTGCAAATCGTTAACGTTTTAGCTTTTTTTATAAGTAGTCTTGACAGAAGCACATGAGTAAAAAAACTACCTTACGGAGGCAAAGCTTCATACAACCGCGCTATGATAGTTACACTACTACAAGCTAGAGGCGCGTGTGTGCGTGAGCACTGGCGGCTCGTCACGTACATAGAGAAACTGCTGTAAACCGGCTCGGTCAGTGCTCAAACTCAGGTTGATGTAAAGAATAATAAGTGGTAAATTTTGTTTCTTAAATAATTATTGGAGTCAAATGAAATATAAAACCGTGTAAATATGGTTTACTGTACTGTTTGTTTGAACAATAATAGAACAAATAAAATATATCGTTTTAAAAGATAAGTAGTAACTCGACTATAATTTATGTTTTAATATGGTAGCTAGATACCTCATACATATACTTCAACATTGAAAGAAAACGTAGTACCTACCTATAAGTGATTGAATAGCTATTTTTATAATGTTTATAATTGAATAATTACGTTTATAAATAAAATATGTAGATTCATGTTTTTTTATTATTATTTGAGACGACAGGAGTGGTCAAATCTGTTGGACGAGATCTCCTTTCAAAACTTTTTGATTATAAAAAATGGTAACGATATAAAATCTGTGAGGATCACTTCGAAAAATTCTGTATTAAGTTTTCTAAAAAAAAAACAGTAAATATTTATTCGGAAATACTTTACCAACTCTCAACTTGCCGACAAATGACGGTGCTTGTTCGAGAATATATCTGAAATAAATGTATGAATAATAATTGCTTGAGCAAAATTTCGCAAATATTTTGATCTCGAAAGAGACATTGTAAATATTGGTAATAAAATATTGAAACGTGTACAAGATTGTATATTTGTTATGCCATGTGAGTACTTTCTAATATATTTTTTTTTTAAAAAAGCTTTACATTAGATTCAGAATTTACCATTAATTAATTAAAAGGCACCACAAATTGTTGAAGATCAAAAATTATAAAAATGAAATATTTAGAATAAGTAATTTGTAAAGAAATATTTTATCTTAAGTAATATATCTATAGTATATAAAAGCTGATAAACGGTTTGTTTATTTAATTTTATCCTCCTTGCCAACCCTACCAAAATAGATAAAAACTTTGACAGCTCAGAAGCTTTGCCTCTGTACGGTTTTTTTACTCATATGACAGAAACATGGAAGCGCAACCGATGACCATTTAAGTTTTTAATTATTAACTAATGATAAAGATGCGCTTACCTTACGCCATTTTATGCTCGAAGTTAACATTAAATTTAAAGAAGCGTATTTTTTTGATAATTTGTTTTTTTCTTAAAATACGGTTTTTAAGGAAAATATTATTTTTAATATTTCATTTAGTCATGTTCTTAAAACAAAAACAAACTTTTATTTTAAGAGTATTTAAAAGGAATGAAATTTAAATAAAACTAGTTTTTACGGATTTTATCGCGTATATTAACTTATTTTATATTCCCGACGTTTCGAGCAATTTACAGCACCCATGGTCACGGGGGCGGGGGGAGGGGGGGACTGAGGTGTTTGACGTCCCATTGTCATAGTTAACCTCGGCTACCTCCAGATTAAATTATTAATTTTTGTTCCAATCTACGCAGTATGAACTTACAGTATCCTGAAGTCATGCAGTTGTATACTTGGGTTGGGATTTAATTTTATTAATTATAGTATCCCAAGCAGATGGTAGTACCCAGCCACCTTCTCTATTGAAATTAGGATGTTTTATGATTTCAATAGCCTCGCGAATCATCCTTGGGGGGAGGCCTATGTTCGGCAGTGGACTTGTGAAGGGCTGTAATGATGATGATGATGATGGTAAAACTGACTAATCTTCTTCGGCGGCTTGAAGTATGTTTTAATGGAAGCACGCTTCAAGAAGCCAATCTTGTCAGTGACTCCTCTGACATATGGCAGTACAGCAGGCACTCGCTCGACTGTAGCCGCCTTCACTCGTTCACTGTGACGTAGAAGCGGGACCCAAAGCTTGTTGTCATGCAAAACTTGCTTGACGTGTTGGAGCTTGGCGGCCAGGTGTTTACTGTCACAGATCCCTCGTGCTCTCTGAAACAAAGATTTACCCATGGTAGCTAACTGTGAAGGATGGTGGTGCGAATCATCGTTTAAATATCTATCTGTATGGGTCTTTTTTCTATACACAATGTGGCTCAAGGTGTTATAAGGATTCCGAAATCCTGATGTCTGTGAACATGTACAGGATCCTGTCTGTGAACACGTACAGGATCGCTCCCGTCACTACATTAGATTTGATAGACCACAAATCCTCGTTAAAGTACACCGATTCCTTCCAAGGATGATTCGCGAGCCTATTGAAATTAAAAAACATCCTCATTTCCATAGAGAAGGTGGCTGGGTGCTACCATCTGCTTGGGATCCTATAATTAATAAAATTAAATGCCAAACCAAGTATACATCTGCAAGACTACAAGAGATCGGAACAAAAATTTATAATTTTAATTTGGAGGTAGCCGTGGTTAACTATGACAATGGGACGTCAAACACCTCAGTCCCCCCCCCCTCCGTGACCAGGGGTGCTGTAAATTGCTCGAAACTTCGGGAATATAAAATAAGTTCAAGTTCAAGTCAGACCTCGATCCCACAAGTTATGAGGTAACACACATAAAAAAAACATACAGTCGAACTGAGTAACGTCTCCTTTTTGAACTCGGTAGAAAACTAGTTTTATTTAAACGTGTAGTGTTCGCGTAAATATAAGAAATCATTAGGAATGAAATTATTGCATAACAAAATTAATTTTCCCTTCAATATAAAGTGTGAACGGATATACAGTAGGAATGAAAAAATATGAGTCATGAAATTACACTTATTACCACGTTAGTACGAGTATTTACTCGCTTTCGTGTATGTCTATTCGGGTCGAATTTAGTAATTGATTTTAAACTAAGCTTGAGACTTGAAATGTTGAACATAGCTCAAAATCGGATGACAATATAAGTCCAATGACTTACTAAATTAACATTATTATAAAAACTTCTTTTATTTACAATAGCCGTGCCCTTTGAAAATATCATGAAATACTTCATGAACAATTATTCGTATTATTAATTTCTGAACAACATATGAATTATTTTCCGTGTAGTGGCGGTGTAATAATATCCACTACACCATTTTAACACGTGGGTGTTGTAAGAGGCGAGTGAGGGAAAAAATAAGGAGATGGGCAGCATCTTCCTAATAACAACTAAAAATAAAAGGCTGCGGTTGCCAAGCGTGGCAACTATGGCAAATATCCTTCCTATGAGGCAATCTATGGGGGAGGCCTATATCCAGCAGTGGACTTTAATATGCTGTAACGGATATTAAAATATCAGAAGGGATACGAACTTCTTAGAAAATATATTTATAAAACCCTAACTTTCAAACCATAATAATTTATAAATTTAATTAATTAAGTTCACCAACTCTTAAATATGATTATTTAAAAAAATAAAAAGGTTAATATACAATCTGTTATCAATGTTGCCAATCATTTTACTCTTGTTTCAAGTAGACTCGACAGAGGTGGAAAACGACCACCAAGAGCCAATTAAAAATTTTTAATATATAACTAGTTAAAATGACGCTTTGTTCACCTCGCGCCATTTTGTACATAAAACTCTAGGTTTTAATAAAGTTACTTTTCCCTTCTAACGCGTTAATTTTGTTTTTCTTGTTTAAAATATTATTTATGCGCTACACTACGCCTTCATTAAAGAAAATAAATTAAGTATATATGTTTTCATTTTGTGGTCACATTACAAATCAAACATACCACTACAAACATTTGTCACTAACAATAACACACAAATGTTTGCTCACGCACATGAGTTTGATTCTTCATTTTCATCGTCGGCCTTCAAAAGTCCACTGCTGGACATGGGACTACCTTATTGCAGGGGGGGTTTTAATTAGGGACTCCGTGTATTTTAAATCTGGCGTAAACAATGAGGTATACCGCCATCTATCGGCCAAAAGACTTTTTTCTAGCATTTCCCAAAGTCGCCTCTTACGTCATACGTGAGAAAAAGGATTATAGATTCTCTTACGCCGCCACCACAGGATGAGAATTCGTCTCGAATAGTCATCATAATAATCTCTACAATGTATTTTACCCATACCAATATGCCCACTTTTCAGGGTTACCAGCAGGTGCTTCAAAGAATAAAAAAATACAGACTGAAAAAAATCCTGATTTTCTCCATTCCAATTTTTGGTGAAATTCAAGGTACGAGGGTGGATTGAAAAGTACTCGGCTAACACAGATCCATTCAATTCTAAAATCAAATCTACCCACATTATTTAGTTCAGTTCAGATTAGTTCATTGTGTGAAGTTCGAAACGTGTGCGATAATTAGTTGTGATTTTATAAATTTATTAACAAAGTAATCGGAAATAATTTCCGCGAATGGAGCAAATCGAGCAGCGTGCCGTCATTAAGTACCTCCATAAGAAGGGCTATCATCAAAAGCCATCCATGATGACATGGTCAGTACATTAGGCGATTGTGCTCTGTCATATTCATCCGTCAAAAATGAATAGCAGAATTTAAGCGTGGTAGAGAGTGTGAAAGATGAACCCCGCTCTGGAAGGCCTTCGACGTCAATTACTGACGAAAATATTAAAAAGTACTTGATTTAATAATGGGAGACCGCAGATTAAAAATTAGAGATAGCCGAGATTATAGGCATCTCTTATGAACGAACTCAAAACATCATTGTCAACGAGTTGGGTTTCCACAAGGTGTCTGCGAGGTGGGTTCCGCGACTACTTTCAGTTGAACAAAAGGACGCGATTGACTATTTCACGCGACTGTTTGAGTTATTTGAAGCCGATGCAGATGATTTTTGAATCGTTTTGTTACTATGGACGAAACATGGGTTCATTACTGTACACCGGAAACAAAACAACAATCAAAACAGTGGAAGACCTGGTTCACCACCCTAAAAGGCTAAGTCGATTTTGTCGGCAAATAAGGTGATGGCTTCAGTATTCTGGGACTCGAAAGGTGTGATTATGATTGATTATCTTGAAAGGGTCAGACTATAAACTCTGATTACTACTGCACCTTACTACGTTGTTTACGAGAGGAAATAAAATAAAAACGTCGAGGAATGCTCAGAAGAAAATTCCTGTTTCATCAAGATAACGCCCGTGTTCACACGTCAGTACAGTCAATGGCTGAAATTCACAACTGTGGTGACTCGTATACATAGTTTTTGACAGTAACAAGTTTCCTGATGGTTGATAATCGACCATCAACCATCAGGAAACTTGTGACTGGGTCCTTTAAAAATTTCAATAATAGGTATTTACATATGAAATTGGCATTTAGCAGTACTGGCCATTTCAAATCAAAATGATTTTTGTTTGGCTAAGAATTCTAATTACAAATTAATTTTATTTTAAAAACATGAAATTCTTTTTCAAAACTTCATTCATTCCTTTATTGTTTATTAATTTTTTATTGATTAGCGTTAAGTTTTCATCGCACTTGAATCTTTTTGGTCATCCTGAATACGTTAAAAATTCGAGTATCAACGAAGTTTACGGAGCGAATACTACAAACAAACGCACCACCTGTTATTGGTTTGCCCGCTTCCGTTATAGAAATTTCGACCTGAAAAATGAACCCCGTGGTCGACCAAAAACTTTAGTCGACAATGACGAATTAAAGGTGATTGTGGAAGATGATGACCCTCAATGTACTCGTAGATTGTAATTGCAGGCTGAATTAGCAGCAGCTTTCGACGTTAGCAACAAAACAATATTGGTCCATTTGCGTCAAATAGGCAATGTGAAAAAGCTTGACAAATGGATGCCACACAAATTTAATGAGTGCGCCCCCTTATTTCTTAAGGGGGTCGCATCAAATTTCGGCGGAAAGGCCGCTATGGCTAAAGCCGTTCCCAGGTGGTGTTTAGTGGGTAGGCACTTCTTCAAAGTGAGTCCCACATAACCACGCAGCCGGCGGCGTGGTATGCTATGAGCATTCACCACCTCCCTCCCCCGCTTCCGGAGGGTGCCTTTGCATTAGACGCAAAAAAAAAACAATTTTAATGACATCCAGCGCGAAGTACGCGTCGAGACGTACCTTGTACTGCTCAACAGGAAAACAAACGAAGGAATTTTAAACCGCACTGTTACGTGCGACAAAAAATGTATTATGTTCGACAATAGCAAGCGCTCAGTAAGTTGGTTGGATCCTGATTCAGCACCTAAACAATGCCCTAAACAAAAACTTACCCCTAGAAAAGTGATAGTCACTGTTTGGTGGTCTAGAGCCGGTGTGATTCATCACAGCTTCTTAGCAAAGGGGATTATCAATACTGCAGATGTGTACTGTGAAGAATTGAACACAATCGCTTGTCCCTGCACGACAACACGCGACCTCATACTACACAACAGATGGTTTCCAAGTTACCAGAGCTAGGGTTGGAACTCTCCGTCATCCGCCGTACTCACTAGACCTTTTGCCTACAGAATTCTACTTTTTCCAGAATTTCGACAACTTTTTGGCGGAAAAAAAATTCAATACCCGAGAGCTGATTTCTTTAAGAAGGGCATCAATAAACTGTCACTGCGTTGGCAAAGATGCATAAATTGCAAGGGTGATTACTTTTATTAATAGAATTAAAAATTTTGAAAAAAATACGTTAACTTATTTCATAAAAAATGGCAATTTTATAGGTAAAGACCTAATAGTTTAATTATAGAATTTGAAGCAGTTCTTGAATTTTTGGGTACAACGGGTGTAAATGGCATCTTAGGTTAAAAAAAAAACAAAGAATTTGAGAACAAAGTAAAGAAACGACCGCCTCAATAATAAAGTATTTGTACAAACTCATAATATCTAACCATCCTACTTATATTTGACTTGTAACAATATTACTTCTTACAATTTAACACATGAACTAGAACTAGATAGTTTTTAACTCAAACTTTTTACTCTTTATACTGGACTTCGAAACAATTAAAAACTTCTTTGGCTATTTCAGAAAGTCTATTTTTTACTTAAAAAAAATATATCTATTACTTCCAATGAGGAATTAAAAACCGTTTTCACATATTACATATTCATTCATTCTTTACAGTGTATCCAAATTGCACTGCTAAACATAGGCCTCCTACGTAGATTGTGTCACAGTGGAGACATTTGTATGTGTGCGTGTGTCCCTAGGGTCCTTCACCCATTTTCAGTGTATAATTACCTCCCTTTTTTATGACCGTGAGTATAATATAAGTTTTACTTTATAAGTTTCATCTTCCTATCCTATCAGCATGCACAAAACCACATGACCCTTTTCCGTTGTGGGAGGATTTGCCACAATCACCACGCTTGCAAATCGGATTGGTGACCACAATTCCAGACGTTTCATACCTTTTGTACTGCACCCTACTAAGATCTAATGTAAAAATATATTCGTAATACCAAAACATAATAAAATAAATGTGAAACACGGTGAAACGTTCCGGCCATGTAGCCGTAATCAAAATAAATGTCACGCGTACTGTCAGGATAATGTTTCACAACTTTAACGTAGTTTTAGGAACACTCGTAGTTCAGGATGTATATTGTATGTGCTGGCAGCAGGTTGTATAATTAGTCAATATACAAACGAATTAGTATGTTTGCAAACGCTCATGGGTTTGTGAAATGCCGTAAGCAATGACGATTCAAACGCCGCTTACAATTTACTACCGAAGTTCGGTCGAAGAGAAAAACATGTAATCGCTATAATAAAATTCATAATTTCAAGTAACATCAGTGACGGTAGTTTAGGGCAGTAGGACCGGACCTCAACGGCGGCTATAAATTAGACACAAAGTGATATGACGGATAGATTATCGCAAAAACCATGAAATGGTGGCGGATACGATTAGAAACATTATCAATTTTCCTTCGGCATTTTGTAATCCAGCGAGATTTAGCAAATAGACAACACCGTTTGTTCAGTGATGAATGCAATCTGCCGACGATATATTTTAACAACTTTTTTTTATAATATTAGCGGTGACAAGCAAGTTAACTTGGTGGTAAAACTCCTTATCTATATAGGAGTCCGTTTAAAAGGTACACCCCACAGTGCTTTCACTACTGTGTTTCGGTCTGAAACATTACAAGACAACGCATACTTTAGGATCTTAGTAGTGGTATCCGTAGCCTTTTTTGCTTGAATTTGGCAGCAGTTGTCCATGGACTGCAGAATCTGCTTGCCATCAGATGGACTGTATTTCGTTTGTTACGTCAGTTTTATAAAAAAGCCTTATAAGTCATGGACATCTGCCGCCAAAATGCAGTAACTAACAGTCTGTAATTATATTGGCGCTATTACCCTACAAACCGGAATACAGTAGGGTATGCACTTTTATTTGCACTACTGCTTGTCGGAAATAGCTTGACCAAACCAGACGGATTCTTACGCTGAAATGGAGCCCTACTTACTAAATGTTTAATGACTTGCATTTCTGCATTGTTTTTATTTATAAAAGTTATTGACACTTGATATTCGGCTACCATTAAAACATTTCGATAAAGTTGATCATAGTCTATCTCTTACTCAAACTAACTCGTTGTGGAATTGCGGTTAGTCTGTTGAACTGGTGTTCCTCATATCTTAGTATTCGATTCTCAGAAGTAGTACTTAATGGATACAAATCTGATAGAATCCCTGCACTCTCCGGGGTCACACTTAGGTAGCGGACCTAGTGTGATCATTCTTCAATATCTTTATGAACGACATAGTTTCGTGTTTCTTTCACTCAAAAGTTTACCTATTCGCAGACGATTTAAAAATTATGAAAGCCATAAGCAACTTACATAGTCAAGTATTCTTGCAAGAAGATTGAAATCGTCTTAGTATCAGGTGTGATAACAACTATATGCCACTGAACGTCATGAAATGCACACATCCCGTTCACGAGAAAAAACCAAGCTAATCTCTATCCTACCATATTAACAATTATACATTACAAAATATTAAGCTCATCCGAGACCTAGGAGTTTTAATTGACTAAAATTACAATTTAACATCCACGTCGAACACATTATGTCTAAAAGTTTTAAAATGCTAGGTTTTGTCCTGAGAAACATCAAACATATCAAAAATCCATCTTTGAAAATAACACTTTTAACACTTTAATTAGAAGTGATCTTGAGTACTGCAGTCCGGTGTGCAATCCGCACTATGAAGTTTATATAAAACGCATAGAATCGATACTAAAACGCTTCCTTTGGCATCTCAGCTACCAGTGCAATCTAGTTAAATGCCTACCATCATATAATGACCGACTAAATCATTTGAAATTAAATAGCTTTAAAGAACGCAGTGATCGATCTTGTTTTTCTTTTCAAACTAGTCAATAGGAAAATCGATTGCCCAGAATTATTATAAAAGGTTAGATTAAACGCACCATCTAGAATACCTAGATCATCAAAATATTCACCCTTCGTGACAAAATCAGCCAAGAGCATAGGCCATAACTCTAACTTGAAACAAAATTCAACGTCAACATAACTCTCTGTCAAAAGAAATAGATGTACATATATTTAGCAATACTATTGAGTGTTTTATTTTAAAAAAATCTACTTTTAGTGTAATATTTTGTCATCATATTTGAATATAAAACTAATTTTACCCATATATAATTTTTTTGATATGTATATGGGTAAAATTAGCTCACCCACGATGCATGCCTTGGTAACCTATAATTAAGACAACATTTAGTTTTTAATCCTAGAATAGAAATATTAATTATTACATGTCAAATAAAGTATGTCTTGTTGGTTATCCTTAATAAAATAGTTTGGAAAATCCAAAAATGCACGCCTCATGAGCGTTTCATTTAATTTTGATGTAAAAAATATATTGTATTCATGACTTTTAAAATATATTATTTAGGTGTATTAAATTTTTTTATAGCTGCTTTAAATTTTTAATAGCAATATAACGTATAAAAGATGAAAATCATTTTACTAACAAGCTACGCGTACTAGGTTATTAATATGAAACAGGGAACCAGTTGATGAAATTCTGAAGCTAATAAAGAAAACCACATACAAAATCGAATTTATATTTATTGTAATTTTTTTTTTCAAAGCGTTTTTTTTTTCTTCAAAGTAGCAACATAAAATGATTTTTTAGAAAATATAAGATGGATTAATTAGAATGTTTTCTTGATATACGGTACTCACATTATCGTATAAGTTCAATATGGTTATGATAGAGGCATTTTAAGAACACAAAATTGCTTGACCTTGACATGTCGAGAGTAAAGCACTACTTATTAACGCCGACACTCGATACTTCGATACTAAAGGAAGACAATTATTGTACTTTATTTAGTGTGAGGTCGAAGTATTGAATATACTCGGTATTAGATATAGAAATTGGAAGTACCGATAATCTTGTATTGCCAAAATAATCGATTTTTATAAACAGATGACGTGTCAAACATTGCCAATATGAAGACTATGTTAATATTCTTTTCATTCTTAGTACGTTACCGTTACCTTCACTGCCTATCAAAGTCCACTGCTGAACATAGGTCTGCTTGGCAGGCGGGTTAGCAACTTCAGTTTTTTATTTTTAGTCGTTATTAAGAAGACGCTGCTGTCCATTTGATTTGTTTCCCTCTGTCGCCTCTAACGACACCCACGGGATATGGGATATTCTTGTACCGTCATTATCCGATTTTTAGAATGTAAACTACCACTAAAA
The DNA here is from genome assembly GCA_029286625.1 of Parnassius orleans. Lineage (NCBI taxonomy): Eukaryota > Metazoa > Arthropoda > Insecta > Lepidoptera > Papilionidae > Parnassius > Parnassius orleans. The sequence continues at coordinate 664,689 of JAGSMP010000142.1, forward strand.
TACTATGTAGGCTATATATAGTAAGGTTACCCACAGGTCCCTAACAAATTAATTTGCCATAAGACTACGGCTCGCAACTTATACTTCGTCAAAAATATCATGAGCTCATCACGCGACGTCTGATTGACCAAATCGAACAATATTATTAACGATGAACATATAAAGAAAAGCTTTTACTTAAGAATAAAAGTATATACGATAAACATGGAATAATTTTAACATCACAAACCAAAATCGTAGGTGCCGAGAGTTACAAATCACTGGCGAGGCGAAAAGTTCCGTGTCGTTCCTCAGCAAACAATGGAACGTCAAAAAACGGGAAAAAGGTAGGAAACGATGACATGGATCGAGCGAAAATTAGAGATATCGGACCGCTGTTTGAAATGATTTGCGGGCATGAGTTGGCAAATCTCGTGATACCGTCAATAGCTGTTATTTAAATATGCTTTTTTTTCTATTTCTTTTAAATTTGGCCGTGTAGTGACTCAGCAACGGAATCCATTGTCACATATTCTCCGAGACAATTTGTCCTGTTGAAGCGGCTATGGAAAAAATCAGAAAGATCTTGTAACCTTCGATATTAGGGCTTAACCATCTCGAATAAACTAGATTTGTAAAATATCAAGACTGGCAACCTGATTTTTCTGAAATCTTACTTGGTCTCACCAAGTAAGATTTCAGAAAAATCTGATATAGGTTTCAAAACTTCTATGACAGGTTGTCAGGTGGATAGTGGATAGATTTTTTATTTGAATGTAGCCTGATTATAAGGTACCAAATTACTACGTAAGGGAAACCTGCATGCCTGAGGAATAAAATATTTCAAAGATATGTAAAGTCCGCCACCACACATTAAGCAGCGCAGCGGATTATTCATAACTCTTGCAGAAATTATACGAAGCCTGTGTGATTATCAGCAGGATTTATACAGGACGGAACTTTACTCACCGCTGAGGACTATGGAATATCTTACAGCCTGTAATTAAACTGGCTCTATACAGCTTTCAAACCGGAACACAGCAGTGCACGCACTGCTATTTGGCGGCAGAAATAGGTAAAAGGGTGATTTACCTATTTCTATGATTGGCGAGAAGAAATAGATTTAACTACATGTATATCAAAATTTAAAACGCTTTTAACAAATCCATACATTTATATGAAATTTAGTGTCTGTCTATAATATCGAAATAACTGCCCTTTATTGAGCTTAGGGAGTTATTTGAAAGCCATTAAGAGATTAAATCTTCTGTATGTCTGTCTATCCGAGCTAATCTTCGGAATGGCTGAACCGATCATGATGAAACTTCAAAAACAAATAGAAAGCAATACCAGGCATGCACTAGGCTATATTTTATCAAAAATCTTAAATCTACATAACGCCACAATAATAAATAAAAGCCGGGGCGGGTCGCTCATTATACTAACTACAATTTTTTTGCTATGAAACTAGACATGAATAAAATAAAAACTATTTAATAAAATCACATTACTAAAAAATATGAAAAATTAAAATTACTTTGGTAAATAAAAAATTATCAACGAATAACGTATATGAACAACTTAACCGATTGAGGGCAGTAATTTTGTGGCATGACGTGGCATAACGAGGGTCCATTATTGAAGGACAATTCGCAATCGGCTTGAGAGAGATATGAACAAATGAAACATCTATTTTAGAGGGACTATGGCACTTGTGACAGATAACATTTCTTTGTAGCCTTTTAGAGAATGCTATCATACTAGACAGAAACATGGCAAAAAAGAAGCCAACCTATAGAGATTTACAGTCGCCAGATTCGCTTGTTTCATAACCGTAATTTGAGAAATACTTAGTTATAATTTTCAGCGGAGGTTTTACGAGGGAAGGGTGATGATTTTGAAATTTAAAATCTATGCATTGCAAAGCTTCAACTCCGAAGTCTAATATTGGAAAAGTTTCATTTTTCGTCATCACCATAACAGCCCTTCACAAGTCCACTGCTGAACAATGCCCCTCCCCGCCCTTCCTCCCCCCCCCCATCCCCAAGTAATATTAAACAAAGCACGGTACTGAGCCACCTGCGTCCACCTGAGATCGAGTGACGAATTTATATAATAGTCTTCTAGACTCTAGACTTTATTTAAGTAATATATTTATATAATATAGACGACTGGCTATCTTTCATATTTTTTTTAGCCCATCATAGACAAAGGACAATACACCATACAGCTTATATCGATTTTATACTTTGTATAATCGATTTATTTTGGTAAACATTTTTTTCCCTGTAGGTGAGCCGCGTCTACGTGCTGTTTTCGAGAGTCATTACGAATCGTCTCACACGCAGACTCGACGACTTCCAGCCTCCCGAACAAGCCGGTTTCCGAAAAGGCTTTAGCACCATAGACCACATACATACCCTTCGGCAAATTGTACAGAAGTCCGAGGAGTACAATTTGCCACTATGTCTGGCGTATGTGGACTATGAGAAAGTCTTTGATTCCGTCGAAATTTGGGCAGTGCTGCAGTCCCTTCAGCGGTGCCAAGTTGACTGTCGGTATATCGAGGTGCTGAAGTGCTTGTACAGTAGTGCTACGATAGCTATCCAAGTACAGAACCAGAGTACGAAACCTATCCAACTGCAGAGAGGTGTAAGAACGGGTGTCGTGATATCCCCGAAACTCTTCACCGCTGCATTGGAAGACGTTCTCAAGCTTCTGGACTGAAAAGGATACGGTATTAACATCAATGGCGAGTACATCACTCGCCTTCAATTTGCCGACGATATAGTCCTTATGGCAGAATCGCTGGAGGACCTAAGCACTATGCTCAATGACCTCAATAGTGTCTCCCAACGGATAGGTCTTAAGATGAACATGGACAAAACAAAGATCATGTTTAATGTCCATGTCACACCTATGCCGGTAGTTGTTGGCAGCACTAAGCTCGAAGTTGTTGACGAGTATGTTTACCTGGGACAAAAGTCCGACTAGGTAAGTCCAACTTCGACCGAGAGGTCAATCGACGGATTCAACTCGGTTGGGCAGCGTTCGGGAAATTACGGCACATCTTCTCGTCAGGTATACCTCAAAACTTGAAAACGAGGCTGTAAAATCAGTGCGTGTTACCAGTGATGACCTATGGAACTGAGACGTGGTCCTTCACTGCTGGCCGGATGAGAAAGCTCAAGGTCGCTCAGCGAATTATGGAGAGAGCTATGCTCGGAGTTTCTCTGCGTGATAAACTTAGAAACGAGGATATCCGCAGTAGAACCAGAGTGACCGACATAGCCCAATGGATTAGTAATCTGAAGTGGCAATGGGCCGGCCATATAGCTCGAAGAACCGACAACCGATGGGGAAAAAAGGTTCTCGAGTAGCAGCCTCGTACCGGCGGACGAAGTGTAGGGCGTTCCCCCACTAGATGGAGTGACGACCTGGTAAGATATGCAGGAAGTCGATGAATGCAGGTGGCTCAGTGCCGTGCTTTGTGGCATTCAAAATTAAATGTAACGCTCATGAGGCGTGCACTTTTGGATTTTCCAATATTATAGACGAATGGTAATCTTTATATAATAATAAATAATCATTAGTGTGTATGTTAGTGATCATATAACTTCTGAACAACTTAACCGATTGAGTTTACATTTCCACAATCTATTTGTTTTGCCGAGATTGTTCTCAGCTATACTACGATCAAATAGATAACGCTGTAGTCAACTTACTAAGAAATTCTTTATTTATGGACCAAAATTACTCACATTCGCAGTATTATGTTGGTTAATTGCCAAAAAAGAAAATAACAAAATCTAAACCACAATTATTTCAAGCTATTAATTAATAAATTTTGTATTTACATTCTAAAATTCCGAAGTGAATTCGGAGTGGAACTCATTTCGCCCCCTACCATAAACGGCAGAATAACGTCTGCCTGGCCAGTTAATAATTACGTATTAAAATGAGCCGACATAGCTCAGGGGAAAAGCGCTCGCGTTAAAATTTCACTCTACACGATCACACAGAGTTCGATCCCTACTGGCACCGCTGAAATTGTGAAATGAAAATTTATGCACTAACTACGCGTATCTACTGGATTTTATAGATTCAGATATGTACGACAAACTTAATTTATCGGCGAGTAGTCAATAGTCGATAAAAACAAGACGATTTAAAAGTTAATTGGAAATTTTTCCTCTTTTATTTCAAATCACGAAAAGCTACTGCTTGCATTTTATTCGCTTCGGCTTTTTGGAAAAAAAATAAAAGTAAAACTTTTTTCACTATGATTAAGCGATTCTTTAAGTTCTAATCAATTTACAGCGTCATGGATTAATGATTTCTTATATTTACGCGTATGCAAGACATCTAAGTAAAATGGAGTTGCAACGCTAAGGGCCGCGGGTTCGAATCCCGCACTGAACAAGTATTTGTATGACCTACAAATAATTGTTCCGGGTCTTAATGTTTGTCCTTGTGCAATTTATGTTTGTAAACTGCCCCCACGATACAGAAGAAAATTTTGGTGTGGGGTTACGTTTAAAAAAAAACTAAAGAAAGTAATCTAAAGAGTTATGTACATACTTACGTCTTTACTGCTGGGCAAAACCCTACTCTTAATTCTGAGAGGGTTTTTGGACAAGAAGCGACCGCCGCCCCATTGTGTTTACAGTTTTTAATTGCTAAGAAATACAGATATCCATACAATATTTTCTTTCATGTACCTGCGAGGACTGAACTCTGACAGCATCAGCTATTTTAGAGGAGTGAATAGGTGTTTTCTAAACTAGTGCAGTTATCGTTTAAGATTAAATCAGCGGTTATCAGGTAGGCTCTTAGCCAAGCACTACTTCATAATTTAGAAAAAAAATTATAACAAATCACATTTTTTTAAGTATTTTATAAATTTTAAGATTCTTACAGATGTTATTTTTATTAAATATATTTGCAAACCAATATATATACATGCCTTAACGTCAGAGCTTATGAATACAATTCGTGCTCACGTCAATCGAACGACGACCATATGTCAATAGAGCGTTATGGATGACTACGAGATACGGCATATCGGAAACGGCTTTTATTTATTAGTTTTCGCATTGTTTTCATAATAGTCAAATTGGCGCTAATATATATTTATTGCTGGCACTGAGCACGATGGGGCGATTTACAGTTCAATTCGTTATTTTTTTTCTTTAATCTCTTCTCAAAATATTATAAAACTCGCTGTTCCCGCGACTTCGTTCGATTAGTACTTTTGTTATGATGAATTATGATGATTTATTTGTACTTTTAACTGTCGCGAAGGCCTAGAAAGACACTTATCTAGATAAAAAAATTCAGTTAGTCAGTCAATCGGACAAACTAACGAACGAACAAATAAATGGGTCCAGAAGCGAACAAAGAAACGAATAAAACTATACGCTTTTGTTTCAAATTGTAAATATTAGGTCCTTACATATGAATTAGCGTTTTATCGTACTGACCACTTTGATCTGAAATATCTCCTCTTTGGTTAAGAATTCCAAATTCAAACTTATAAATTCATTTAGCTGGTACATTTGAGTTTTGAAAACAGTCATTCATTTGTTTTTTACTCATTATTTTATTCTTTAGCGTCGCTTATTACCGCACAATGGAAAACATGAAATATCGGTATATTTACGAGTACGAGTTCTACCGTGGCACCAGTGCTGCAGAAACAGCTCGAAGGATTAATGATGTGTACGGCGCTGGTGTCGCAAAAGAAAGCACGGTACGTTTTTGGTTTCAACGTTTTCGTTCTGGAAATTTCGACCTTCAGAACCAACCCGTGGACGGCCGGAGACCAAAGTGGAAAATGAAGAATTAAAGGCTATTGTGGAAGCGGATCCATCACAATGCACTTCAGAGATAGCTGCAGGCTTCGGGGTAAGTGATAAAACTGTATTAATCCACTTGAAGCAAATCGGGAAAGTAAAAAAACTTGAACGATGGGTACCTCATTAATTCAGTGAATCGAACTTGTAAACACTCGTCGACTGCTGTGTTACTTTGCTCAACCGACACAATAATGAAAGGATTTTAAATCGAATAATTACTTGCGCGTTAAAGCTTGCGACGGCGTTGTGTGATGGGTCGTCCACTTCCCTTTTATATGGTCGGGGAAGGCGCTGACTGCCACATGCGTCATATTTGTTACGCATTGACTGCCCCGTTGGTCTAGTGGTCGTAAACGCGATTGCAAATCATCAGGTCCCGGTTTCAAAACCCTGGATCGGGCCAAAATCAGCTATTGGGTTTTTCTGTCAAGAAATTATCATTAGTAGCCTGTAAAGCACCTAAAGTCGTTAGTCCTGCGCCTGATCTCTTTCCGGTCGTTTTAGATTGCCGTACCATCGGACTATAAGAGTGAGGGAATAGAGAGTTCACATGTGTTTGCGCAAACACTCCCATTTAATCGAAACAATGAAGGCTACATATGTATTGTTGCTTCTAAGGACTAATATGGAATGTCTCATAGCCTGTAATTATACGGGCTCTCTATACCATTCTGACCGGAACACGGCAGATCTAACACTAATGATAGAAATTGGTAAGAGGATTGTACTTACCCAGACAGACTCCTAGGCAGAAAAAGGAATCCTACCACCCAGTCAACATTTTGTTAACCCGTTTTGTTACGTGGTAGAGCCATGCTGCAGCTATATTCGTAGTATAGTTGTAGCACGAATGGGTCGGCTCAACCGGGGAAGGACCCCGCTCTCACGGAATACCAGCGTAAAATAGCAGCTTAACGCTGCTGTGCTTCGTGTGGTGAATGAAGAGAACCTGAGACCTTTTTTACCGGAAACGAGGTATTCCATCTTAGTCCCCACGGTTTACAACACATCAGCATTATGATTCGTAATCGATGGTAGATGTAGATGTCTATGGGGTAAAGCAACCACTTTCCATCAGGTGGACTGTGTGCTCGTTTGTCACCCTAATCCTATAAAAAAAAGTCAAGCCACGTTAACAAATTAAGATACCTCCGTAACCGTTACCGTTACAGCCTATTAAAGGCCACTGCTAAACATATGCCTCCCCATAAATTGCCACAAATATTTCCCATTTGCCATAGATGCCACGCTTGACAAGCGGGTTAAAATAAAAAAACTGCAGTTGCCCAGTTTTTTATTTTCAGTCGTTATTAGGAAGACGCTGCTGTCCATCTCCTGATTTGTTTCCCTCTGTCGTCTCTTACGACACCCACGGGATGATATAGGATAATGGATATTCATACATCGCCACTACACGGTAAAAAAGATACCTCATAAACAAATTATTTACAAAAGACATCATAATATAACTCTAAAAAGAAAAATATCTTTTCAAAAACAAGAAGACTCGAAAGTTAATTTAATTAATATTCATGAGTGTACTCTCCGCACTAGCAGAATTTGGCACAATGAAATATAACGCTATTGCACGGAACCTCATGAATTTATTCAGATATTTAAATTGTTCGTTTCTATACTCTGTAAGTTGTTAATGAGATTTAGTTCAAAACACACACGGATTTATAGCCGTTAACAAAAAACATTGGATATCATTTAAGCATTTCATAATATAATACACAACGTATTTCACGTGGTGGAGCCATGCTGCAGCTATATTAGTAGTATAGTTGAAGTACGAATGGGTCGGCTCGACCGGGGAAGGACCACGCTCTCACAGAATACCAGCGTAAAATAGCAGCTCAACACTGCTGTGTTTCGTATGGTGAGTGTAGAGAACCGGAGACCCTTTTTACTGGAAAAGAGGCATTCCATCTTAGTCCTCACGGGTGACAACGCATCTGCATTTTGATTCTTTATTGAAGATAGATGTAGATGTCTATGGGTCACAGCAACCACTTACCATCAGGTGGACTGTGTGCTCGTTTGTCACCCTATCCTATAAAAAAAAAAAAAAAACAAATTGTATATTCAATTATAACGGATTTGGCAGTTAAATATAATCAGAAAAGAAAAGGAAATCAGGACAAAATATTTTGTAATTGGTAGTTTTAAAAATATTTGAATTTGTAAAAATTCAATAGGCCACTATAACAAATTATTGGGCAGTAGCGTGATCCGCTACTATATTTGACTTGACTGCTTCACTGTAGTAAGCGCGTCTAGCTTTAGTGGTCGTTAACGCGACTGCGGGTCATGTGGTTTCAGGTTTGAAACCCAGGTCGGGCTAAAATCATTGATTACTATGAGAATGAAGGTATAGAGTGCATATGTGCTTGCGCATTTGTCCTTGACTTTGTCTGCGCAGATGACGAGACGAGACTTGCCGCGGTGATCAAAATTCGGTCTTGAGAACATTACTAAATCTAGTAATCTAGTAAGTACACTAAAAACTTTATGATAATCAGTTTTATAAATACTTGTAGATAAAAATTTAAATAAGTCAGTAAAGTAATAAATACGTTTAATATTTTCAGCTTGGGATGGCTCAAGGGCTATTGGTTCCACGGCATCAGTCGGTCGTCACAGCTGGCGCGAAAAGAGATGTCGACTTCCAAAATCGATTAGTTCTAAATGTGTCTACTGTCCAACTCGTCTATTCTTAAGACTTCTACTTCCAAAACGGTATACTCTCTAGTTCATCTACTATTAAATCGTTCACGTTTAAAAAATAAAATAGCTACTACAAACAAGTTATTTAAATTGTTCTGTTTTACATAATGATTAGGTATTTATGTTCACGCAAACACTACACATTTAAATTAAATTAAGTTTTACGGATTTTATCGCGTATATTAACTTATTTATCGATGCTCCACTATGTCCAATAGTGAGCCAAATCGATCCACCAACTTACAGATTGGCTCAAAACTTACTCACCGCTCAGGGGACACACCAGAGCACACACAAAGGATTCCTACTATTTTGTCAGCGAGATTAAAAACCTACATCTGGCAGCAAAATAGGAATAATGATGTCAAGTGAGTTATTCCGGTTTGTTACTAAGACGGAATAATTATCTTCACATCTTTAGTATAAGTTTCTTTTTAGTTTAGTAATTTAATTAGTACTCATAACTATACCTTCTTATTTTGTTCTTTAGTATTAGCACTAATTAGTATAAGGTATGATGAGTTTGGCCTGTCGTTTCGACAAAAATCCCAAAAATTAAGAGAAAAAAAACATGTGTGTATTTCTCTTTTATATGATAAATGGTACATTTCGACCTCTTATAGTGGGACCCTCTATAAATAAGACAACTGTCATGTTAACCTGTCTATTTGGGAAACTGGGTAAACGAAAAGCCTCTATAAGTGATAAAAAATTCTAGGTCCCTTGAGATCCAAGATAACCAGATTTCACTGTATACGTATTGCCAACACAACCTTTATGCCATATTCAGTTTAGAATTGAAAAGTTTTGTTGAAGGCAAAAAACACATTCCTTAACTTTCGAACCATATCTAAAGCGGGGAATTCACTTGACGGACATGCCCGCGGGCAAGTCTGTAGACATGCCTGCCGGACTTCGCTACTATAGGTCTGTGCAAAGTTTGATAGTGTAGGACCGTCACAGTCGGTCTGGCAGACTTGCCTGTTGAACGTCCGCGCGATCTCATTTTGTCTGCGCGGGCACATGCACCATGCCCGAACGTGAATGTTACTTTGCACCAAATTCTTTTCTTTTTCTTATCATCGGACAGTATTAATGCAGCACCAGCTAATATTGCAATTTTTCGTCGTTTCGTTGTCATCTTAATGTGCACGCACAACTAATCACGTAACCGGTCTTAAACAAACTGATGAGTCTGTGTAGTGTATTGCGGCAACAGACATGCCCGGACAGACATGCCCGGACAGACATGCCCGCGGGCATGTCCGTCAAGTGAATTCCCTGCTTAAACAATGATGATATCCTTCAAGCGTGTTTAATTTACTTAAGTCACATGAGTACATGTTCTTAAACACCATCAAAAATATAGACTAGTTTTTCGTCGATTTCGATTGAAGTTGGGTTGTGCGGTAAAAGTGAAACCTGCAAATGAAATGAAATATTTCACGGCAAATGATTTATTTATTATGATTATTTTAAACCACAAGTGCGGCATAAAATATAAGATAGAAGCTTAATTTTATAGCAAATAAATGTTACAGTCTGTGCCGGACGGATGAAACTTGGGAGTAAATGTTGTCGAAGATACTCCGCGAGTCGCTCACGTCCTACACCTATAGGTCCCGGTGGATACTTCTACTGCCGTCTTTGTGGGTGCGGCTGGGGTACTGTGGACTGACGTCCAATCAAAATTCACGAACTGTATAATACAAATGGCAAGGCAGTGGCCAGCGGTTCGACTGCTCAACTGTTCGGTGGAAATCCTCTGACTATTGGTTATTAACCACGGTTGTTGAATATGGTTGTTCAACTACGGTTGTTCTATATCGGTTTTTCACTATATTCTTCAGATGATTTCTTCAGTTGACTATTTCTTCAAGTTGTTCGGTAGTAACTTACTACTACTAGTACTATTTGCTTTATTATCACTGTTTACTAGCTGCTATTATCAGCTACTACTTCGTACTATGCTACTACTATCACTTGTTACTAGCTGCTATTATCAGCTAAGTTGTGCTACTAGCTATTACTATCACTGGTTACTAGCTGCTATTATCAGCTACTATGTTGTACTACTAGCTACTAGTCACTTCACCTAATACTATCACTGGTTACTACCTGCTATTATCAGCTACTATGTTGTACTACTAGTCACTATGTTCTATGTTCAGCTACTAGTTGCTTCAGCTACTACAATGTTACCGGGCCCCGAGGCGCTAAGGTAGACTCGAGCTTTACTTTAAAGTGAGCCACTTGCCATTATCTGTTTTGCCTCTTTATTGTTCAATATTTTCACTATACAATTATCTTAAATTACAATTTTTCTATATACGATTAATTCTTAGCTAATGTACTATACATTTTAAATCGGTAATTTAGTTGTCTATTATTGTCATAAAGGTTTCTTAATATATTCACAATGTAAAAAGTTATTAACAAAAATATCCCAAATTTTCACAATATTTGGGTACATTAATTCTTTAATTTTACTATAAGTAGGAAATAAGTTCATATCACGCTAAATATTATTTTATTTCCTTAATCTATGAACCTTAATCTAATTAAATACTATGTTTACAATTCCTCTAGAGCATAAAAATTATTTCCATAATTTTCGGGTCTTAATATTACACAATGCCCGGAATGTTCTATAACGTGTCGCGCTCTGATTGATCGACCTTTTGTTTGTACAACTAAGAGTTATTTTCTTATTTATTATGAAGCGATGCTCTATACTATAATTCTAAGGGTTGTAAACATGTTTTAAAATTACACTATTGCACCTTTCACTTAGGTTTGTCACTAATATTTTTCCTAATTACACCTTTAATATTGTTTTTAATCACTATGTTTTTTAAACACTTTTTGCCGTCGCGAACACAATTGGACAAAATATTGGACTTAATTTTAGTGTAATAAATCAGAAGTATATTTTCTTTCGAGTAAAACTGCTTTGTGATAGCGCCATCTACTTCATTATATAGGTAAAGTCATTTTATCGAACAAAATTGATTGACTCTCAAAGTGATACATAAGTTAGGCGCTAGATGGCGTAAACACGAATAATTTTATATAAATCGGTAGGCTATGAAATCATTGATTGTTATGAATGAATTGGATATAATAATTTTATTCAATATGGTTAATTTCTTTTATTTAATAAATTTGTTAATTTATTTTAACAGTTAAAATGTATATTAACCATCTTTAAAGCACCGCACAAAGAAGAGACCGAAATTATAGGAGTCACCATTTTCTTAAATACTAGCAATACTATTAACATTACTGAAATTGCCCTTAACCACTATTGGTAAGGTTAAAAAGGAAAAATGCTTGTGTGGTTTACGACAGTAGTCAAATGGCGGATTCGAACACACAACCTTTTGAGTTCGTGGTTCGCACCCTGCCATCAGACTACTCTGTCTTTGCATTCTATCTCATTTTCTCACAGGCTAAATCCTATAGCTGTATACGTTTTTTTTTGTGTCGCTTTTTCGTTTCATCCAGTTTAAAACTGGTCACAACGATGCCAAATTAGTTTTCACTTCAAAAATCTGGCAGCAATGAAGCTATGGTTAGTTTTGATGTGCAGTCTTGCTTACGTGTTGAAGACTGCATATCAATTGTAACAAGAAAGCTGGAAGGAAACAACATGCCCGTAGAGTATGCAGTAAACTAAGACACTGCCTCTCATCTGGCTACCTATTGTGGAAGGAGGAGTACTACAAGCAAGTAGATGCTGGGGCTATGGACTCACTTGTATCATTTATTATCGCCGATATATTCATGAAGGACTTTGAGGAGGAAGCCCTTCTTATTTCTCCCCTAAATCCAAGATTCTACAAACGGTACGTAGACGATACTTTCACAATTCTACCTTCAGATAAAGTTACTGCATTTTTAGACCTAAGCAGGTCTCTCTATAAATTTTAAAATTCAATTCACAGTAGAGTTAGAGGCAAACAATTCCTTAGTGTTTCTAGATGTATTAGTAATTCGGAATACTGATATACGTAACAACTTGAGCCACACTGTGTATAGAAAAAAGACCGAAACCAACAGATACTTAAACGGTGATTCTCACCATCATCCTTCACAGTTAGCTACCGTGGGAAAATCTTTGTTTCAGAGAGCACGCGGGATCTGTGTCAGTAGACACCTGACCGCTGAACTCCAACACGTCAAGCAAGTTTTGCACGACTACAAGCTTCGGATCCCGCGCCTACGTCACAGTAAACGAGTGAAGCCGGCCACAGTAGAGCGTGTGTCTGCTGTACTACCATATGTCAAAGGTGTCAATGATTGTCTACATCTTGAAGCGAGCTTCCATTAACGCATACTTCAAAACGTCGAAGAAGATTAGTAACTTTTTACCATCTGTCAAGTGAAATATACCTCTACAAGATGCAGGAGTGTACAAGCTTGATTGTGAATGGACCACATTCTATTGGTCTCTCCTACATAGGACAAACTAAAAGAAAAATTTTAACCCGCGTAAAAGAACACATAGCTCATGTGAAGAATCGACGCTCCGGGAAGTCTGCAGTCTGCAAACACGTACAGGATCCTCAGAAATCTTCGCTAAAGAACGAAAAGTGAGAAGGTTTGTAAAATCGCTATTATTATAATTTAAATTGAAGTACATGACACATTATGTAATCATGTAAACATGTAATCTATTATCGAAAAGATATATTTTTTCAGTGGTCTCATATATCATCTTCTTTTTAACGAGGTGTGAAAATAATTTTAATCCGACGCAATTTTATCAAAATTATTCTTTTTGAAACAATTGTTTACTTAAAACCAGTATTTTTTAAATAAAAACACCGTTACACACCTTAGTTAAATTTCTCCTTTACCTATAGTGGAGACATTGTACATGGACAAATATCCAAATCCGAAACAATTATTTGCAGACCATACAAATATTTGTACCATGCGTAAATAGAACCCGTGGCTCTCGGCGTAAAAAGCTTAGCCACTAAGCGACGCGCTATCAAATACTTTTGGAAATACATACTTTATTTCACACAATTTTACTTTAACTAGGTTGTTTTGTTCTTGGAGGTGAAATAATAATAATAATAATAATAATACCTGTAAGTATTTTGATAAAATCAACATAACTGTATTGATAGAAATAACAGCTTTTATAATAATATAATTAATGTAAAGCCATATATGTTTAAAAAATAATCTCATTCGGTTTCTTGCTGGTTCTTCCCAGGGCGGAGGTATTTTCGAAGCAGTGGTAAATAAAAATGACTATCTGTAAGTATTATGTAATAATCAATATTGAGTAAAAATTATTTTATTCTATTCTATTCTACATAATGTCATATGGTATCGGACAATGCCCAGTTACCGTTACAGCCTATCAAAAGTCCACTGCTGAACATAGCCTTCCCTCATAGATTGCCTCGTACAACTGGATATCTGCTATAGTTTCCACGCTTGGCAGGCGGGTTGGCAACCGCAGTTTTTATTATTTTGAGTTGCCAAGAAGACGCTGCTGCTTATTTCCAGTTTCAGTATTCCTCTGACACCCCTTAAGAGAGTCACGGGATGATATGGGATAGTGAATTCTCTTGCGCCGCCACTGCATAGCGATATGCTTTCAAAACTATCAAATGTTTCATTAAGTATTACTTGGTGCCGTACGCTTGAGTAGGATCTATTAATGTGACGTTATTCAAATTAAATATTATCATCACAGATCATTTATTTTATTAATACTTCGATTCATCAAAATAATCTCCAAGGTTTTCGAATGAAATATAGCCTATATCACTCCTGGCATTTCTATGTATCTGCTCGTCAAGTAACTTAACAATCTTGTCAGCCATTCCGATGATTAGCACGGACAGACATACAGACAGACAAAAATTTTAAAATGTTTATTCATGTCCTAATGGCATGCATATAGCACCACAAGCTATATAAAAGGCGTTTCGATATTACAGACAAACACTTCAATTTTAATAATTATGTTAGGTATAATATAACAAATATAAAATATTTCATTATTTTATAATACATAAAAATGAAGAGGACTTCCTAATTATTTCCACAATCGGCCTTCGGCGATATAAGATAAAAATACAACATAATAAAAAATAAATACAGTATTATGGATAAGATAGTTCAATTCTACTTCTTATGCAAAACTCTTAATAGCATGTAAAACCCCTCAGGTCAATAAAAGGCAATTATTTCGATATTACAAACAGACATTTCAATATAATTTATATGTATATATGTGTAGATACAGTATGTTATCTTCACAGTTCTTTAAGCTTCGCATTTATATAAATTTTTGCTGAATTTTGTGAACAATCAGGTGAGAATCCTGCAATAAATTGACATCGTTGCCGGTTCCGATTTAATCTTCTCACGCTACGTCGCCTGTGCTGAAATATTTCAAACGCAATGCTCGGTTTAACAAACGCCCGTCATGCGTCCCGCGAAATGCCGTAAATCACAATTACATACTTCTGTTATGGGTTTTTATTATTATTTGCTTTTATTAGGACAGTAAGCGAGTTTTTCATAATCGCTACATAAATTCGCTACATTCGGTAGTCTTATAGTATTTAGATAAATGATTTGTTATCAAATATAATACTATATTATATTAGATTGCTGCCGCATCGACGTGTAGTGGAGGTGTAAGAATATCCACTACGCCATATACTCCCGTGAGTATCATAAGAGGCGACAGAGGGAAACAAATCAGGAGATGGGAAGCAGCGTCTTCTTAATAGCGACTAAAATAAAAAAACCCGCTTGACAAGTGTGGCAACTTTGGCAAATATCCCACCTATGAAACAATCTTATGTTCAGCAGTACTCTAACATAACGTAACGGCAGCGAAATTATGTTATACGTTATTTTTGTCCTGTAAAACCTTGATGTAAACTTGTTTATTTAAGATTCATTTTAACGCGTTAACGCTATTTACAATGTATATAATATTAAACTAAATTAATACATTTTACAGGTGCTAGAGCCATGTTGCAGCTATATTATAATTGTAGTACGAATAGGTTGGCTCAGGCGGAGAAGGATCAAGCTCTCACAGAATACCATCGTAAAATAGCAGCTGTTTGCCAGTTGTTTCGTATGTTGATTGTAATGTAGGTACATCATTGATAGATTTGTGTAGCGAGTGCAGGATCGTCCGGGCGGCGGTCAGGCGTGAAATAAACGTCTATGCATACAAACCGTGTTTCATACTTACACATAATAACCTTTTGCAAGTTAGTTATCGTATTAGGTATTTACCTATGAAATTGCCGTTTTTTATGAAATAAGTTAACGTAATTTTATTTTATCTTTTTTTTATTTATATTAAATTTATTTGTTTTTTCTTTTTGACATAAATAAAATATTTATTAAATATTTTATTTATGTCAAAAAGAATCCATTTTTCGTCGAAGGTAACAATGCGGTAAAATTCCTTCGTTTGTGTGCCTGTTGAGCAGTGCAAGGCACGTCGCGACGCGTACTTCTCGATAGCGATCATTGCGTTCGTGGAGCACCCATGTCAAGCTTTTTACCTTGCCAATTTAACGCAAATGGACCAACATTGTTTTGATGCTAACGTCGAAAACTGCTGCTAATTCAGCCATTCATTTAATTCGTCATTGTCAACCAAAGTTTTTGGGGTTCATTTTTCAGGTTTAAATTTCCAAAACGGAAGCGGGGAACCAATAACAGGCGGTGCGTTCGTTTGTAGTATTCGCTCCGTAAACGTCGATGATGTTGCGTGCCGCTTGTGCCGCGTTGCTGCCACAACGGTTCTCATATTCCATAATTACTCGAATTTTCAGCGTATCCATGATGACGAAAAAGATTCAAATGACGATGAAAACATAACGCTAATCAATAAATAAATGACTAATTTTGAAAAAAGAATACCATGTTTTTAAAAATACCGCAGGGAGTAGGACTGTATGATAATTAAGTTACTAGTTTTAGTTTTTTTTTTATTATAGTTTTATAAATAAAATTTAGAATTTAGATTTAGAATTCTTAGCCAAACAAAAATTATTTTGATTTGAAATGGCCAGTACTGCAGGACGGCAATTTCATAGGTAAAGACCTATTATTATCTAGAGATCTATTAAGTAACGTTAATTAAATGTTATGCTGTATACTTGTTTGATAATATTAAAATAAATTAGATTATTACCTTAATAGGCAGCTTTGTAACATAATATAGAAAAAGAGTTTAGAAAAGCTAACATAAAACCTGATATTTTAAACCCTTCCGTGTAGGAATTTTACAAGAAACTTCCTTGCTTTAATTGATAAATATTTCGTTGCCAGGACTCCTTTCAAAGCCTTTTGTGTAATTTTACTTGCTTATACTTTTAGCCGTGATAGCCCGGGGGCTAAGCGTTAGCTGTAAATTTCACAGCATGGTGGACAAAAATCCTCTTAGAAAGGGGGCCTGTGACCAGCTGTGGGACGTATGTAGATTGTAAATTTACATTACTTTATTTTTATATATATTGACGTGATGTGGCGGTGTATTTCGTCCCAAGTTAAGATGTTACTATAGCAAAGAAAGATTTTATGGCTTCCGACAGATGGCGGTATTAACCATAACTTTAAGTTTGGCTCTTAAAATGTTAAAAATTAATTAGCTAAGATTCGCGCAATAAAATATAGTGAATTGTCTTATGTAGTTTGAAGAGAATCTCCCACGTTCCCTCAATGAAGGCATCCACTTCTTTTTTGCCACCAGGGAAAAGTAGAAGAATAAAAAATGTTAAAAATGTGTACATAAAGAATACAGCACTAAGGCATTGTTTTGTGTATATATATACACTAGAAACCGAAACACTTATAACTAAATCGAAACTTTTCAATTATAGTGACACTGTGTAATCATCTGCGTAACAAATAACTTCACCATAGTCCCAACTAGCGACATCTGGTAAGCGTAAGTTTATTAGACCTCATTGCGTGCACTACGCCCGTCACTACTAATCCCAACACCACTACACCAGGAAAGACACCGCCGTCGATGATAAGACACGTGTTTGTAAGCTACGCGTAAGATATCTAGACCGACTATTCCGTGGCGCAGTGGCTTACCAATCAGTTGCAGTGCTGAGGCCAGCGAGTTCGAATCCCGCACGGAACAAGTATTTGTATAGCCTACCAGTAATTGCGCCGGTTCTGGATGTTTGTCCTTGTAAAATGTATGTATTTAAACTGCGCCCACGATAATAGAGAAATTCCTAGTGTCTAGGTAACGTTTTAAAAATAAGAAAATAAGAAATAAAACAACGACTAGGAGCTGCGTTAAAAATATGAGACGTCTGGTACTGCGATCACCAATTATCCGGTCCAATCGGTCCAATGCGCCCTTCCCTACAACGCGCAACGGAAGCTACACATGTTTCGCAATGGGTTTTTTAGAGTTGAAGTAGAAGGTACTTTTAAATAAATTCACCATACATATTACACACCAATTGTATAAATATGAAAGATATAAGGAACCACATTACGTGTACACGCGGAAACAGAATAGCTTTTTTGTGTTCTCTAATATGGGGGGTGAAACTCAGTGGTAGAGTGTCTGCTTCGCATGCTGAAAGTCCTGGGTTCAAATCCCAGCACCTCCAATGCAACATTTTATCTTTTTATTTTTTATTTTGATTACGTGATTATTACTTATTACGGACGCAAATTAACAATCAACATTGTTGTGGGCTTGATTATTTATTTTATATCCTCTGTGATATTAAATAATATTATTAAAATTTAATGCTTAAATTTTGTCTGTTTGTCTGTCTGGGCTAACCTTTATAATGGCTAATATGACTGTAATTAAACTTCACGAACAGGTAGAGAGCAATTCAGGAGTGATCTAGGCAAGATTTTATCTAATATTTTTTAAGGATACGAAAAATTGATATACAATGTGATTGGGAGATGGGTGCAAAGCTTTCAAGGGGCGCTAGTATAGACAATTTAGAACCGTGTTTGTCTTAGATGAAGTCTAACCATTTTTTTTAATAAGTTTTTCTGATTTTTAGCGAAAATACCCAAAATTTTCTAATTAACTGTTATTTATCGCCAAATTAAACAATAAAAAAACATGTATTTTATTTTATTTTATTTTTTGCTATCCAAATCGCAGAGTGCCGAATGTTCGAGTATTTTACAACACGTATCGACGACTGGCTCAAGATGGGATACACCACGTGGAACCTGGGGTGAACCCAGGCATACATGCACCTGGCGCCGAAGATGATATTTTGGCAGCGTTTGAAGCGGATCCTACAACTTGTACTAGAGTAGTAGCTCGAAATTTAAACATTTCCCAATGGAAGGTGTGGCATACAATGCACCAAAACGACAAATATCCTTTCCATGGCAGAGGTGTGCAAGGTCTGGAAGTGCAAGATTTCCAAAGAAGGATGCAGTTCTGCCGTTTCCTACTTAATAGGGATATTGCGGATACATGGTTTTTAAAATCGATCTTGTGGACAGATGAAAACAAATTTTCTAGGGAGCACGAATGGGCGGACAAGAACAACAATTGGAAAAACAAGTATCCTTCCAGAGAAAATTTTCAGTAAATGTGTGGGCTGGAGTAATAGGCAGAACATTGATCGGGCCCCACTTCTTGCCGGACTCTTTAAATGGCGAGAATTACTTGCAATTTTTGGAAATGAATTTACCGTTGCTTGTGGAGCAATCCGGTGCCCCGATATTTGAAACAGATCGAGAGGTAATTTTTCAACAAGATGGCTGCCCAGCGCATTGGACTTTGACCGTTCGAGAATTTTTAAATAACAGCTCCCCTCAAAGTTGAATTGGACGAGATGGACCCATTCCTTGGACCGCACGGTCACCTGTCTGACCCCAATCGACTTTTACGTGTGGGGCCGGGCCAAAGAACTAGTTTATACGAGCATAGAAATAAATACAAAGGAAGAACTAATAGCTCGAATAAATTCTGCATTTGAAACCATGAAGGCGGAGATGAAACTTAAAATCACGACCACAGAAGTGAGAAACCGAGCCCGTGCTTGCATTAGAAATAACGGCCGTCAGTTTGAACATGAATATTAAAAGATTTCAATTCAAATTTCGTTTTAATAAGTTAGCTAAAAATTTAAATTTACTCCCTCAAATTGGTTTGTAAGACATAGATTCAACATTTTTTAAGATATCTGCATGAATGATATTTTATTATATCAAATATTTATTTTTTATTATACTAAACGTTTTTGTGTGTGAAGCTTCAGATGTTTATTCATCGGTTATCAGAATGATGCTGATTATCTGAATGATAATGATAGCAACGAATTTTCTGTTTTATTTCTTTCACCTCTTATGACACCTACGGGATGCCATAGAGTAGTCACCACTACACAGGTAATAATTACAACTGAGAAGTATAATTAAGAGATTGAGTTTTGAAAAGTTGAAAGCAAATAATTAAGTTTGAATAAATAAATATTTTTAATGTAGAATAAGTGTAACAAGCAAGCACACAGTCCACCAGCTGGTAAGTTGATGTTGTGGCAAACAAACATCTACATCTATCCTAATTCAGAGGACTAAGATGGAATTTCTCGTTTCCGATAAAAAGGATCTACGGTTTTCTACACTCATCAAATGAAACACAGCAGCATTAGGCTGCTATTTCACGCTGGTAATCTGAGAAAGCGTGGACCTTCCTCGGTCGAGCTACAACGATTATTTAGCTGCAGCAAGTCTTTACCACGTATAAAACCTGATTTTTAATTTTTGCTATCTACGATGTACTATATTGCACACATCGCAAAAATATTATGTTTTCAATTTTAATAAAGACAGCATAACTCGTTCTGAACGTAGATGAATAAAAAGCCATTCATTATCACTGCACGTTGTTAAACTGTAAATATGCGTTGATGTTTAAAGCGTACTTCATTAGGCGCTGCTATAAACTATCATGCCACGTTGCTTTCTGCTTCATATTTTAATAAACTTAATAATGAATTTAAAGCGACGTGCAATAAAGTGTCACACATTAATATCCACCTCATTAATGGTATCGGAAAAATATTAAATAGTACGAGAAGCTAAAATGAAATGAAAAAAAATTCCTAAATTTCTGCCTGTTTGTTCCATCATCGGACAACTAGACGTTCTGGTGGTCTCCACCCTTTTGTTTTCCACACACCACGCATTCGAACCAAACGGTTTGCTTCCTCGTACATAATGCGTACAGCAAAGGAATGGCATCTGCCAGCATCTTTCCATCTGATCACAATGTGGATGTCTTTAAGGCTTGAATAGGTTTGTTGATAGCATCCTTAAATACTCTATTTTATGATCTAAATAGTTTTAAAAACTCTTATAACTATTTAGATCATAAAATTTCCTAAAGTTATGAGTAATTAACATTTGTGTAAGATCAGCGGTTGATGGATATTAACAGTTTTGAATAGTACTGTTTTGAGCTAATCACTGCTTGGAACTTGATATTTTTAGTCCACTTAAGGACTAAAAAGCACGAGGTAACAACTAGAATGTCGTCTCAGTAGTTTAATTAAAAACGTCATTTTTTTTCACGCTTATGGATGGAATATTTTTTTCCAAATTTAGTTATGCTATTTACCCTTGATTTTTAATTATATTTAATTTATCAAAGAAACAAATTATTCGGTTCACAATTGGCGAACATATTGTAACACATATACAAAACTCGAGAATCTCCTTTTTCTTAGAAATCGGCTAAAAATTGTCGTATAAGTTTTGTTTTTCTGGTCGGAAGTATAATTCCTAAAATGACTTCACAGCGCAATTATAAAGCTAATTGCCAACCGCTCTCTTTTCTGGGAGATTCGAGAGAATTTAAATGGAATGGGGAGGCGGTATCATAACAGGCTTTGGGGTATTCCATTTTCACTTTAATTTTATAAAAAGCGAAGTTAATATTTCCCGACGATGCCCTTGACAACAATCACTCGCTTTTTCTTTGTTTATTAAACAAAACAAAAACTAAATAATATAAAAGTCACGAGGGTAAAAAAAACTCGGTCAAAGCACTCCGCTGAGTATTCTTTGACTGTACAGATTCTTAAAATGAAAAATTTACTTTTAGTAAGAAATATCATTAAAGCTTACTCTTAAAGTGAAATTCGTTAAATTCCACAAAAATCACTGTAAGTTATTTCACAAAAGATGAAACGACCTTTATCTTAATCATACTCATAATTTAATAATCGTTGCTTTAAAAACAGTAGACTTTAAAATTCAAACAATGTTTTGTTTCATAAAATATGAGACTATATTTGAAATGTATTTTTTGTCTTCTATTTCTTTTTTTTTTTAACGTTCCACTACACTGGAATTTTCTCCTGTATTGTGGAGGCAGTTTAAAACCTAAATTGTACAAGGACAAACATCGAGACCCGGTACAATTATTTGTAGGCCATACAAATACTTGTTCCGTACGTTTTCCTTAACTTTTCAGCTCGTGACAAAAAACTCCAAAATTTATAATTAACAATTTGAGTGTTCAGCCGGCACGGCGCCATACACGATCCAGTTCACCGTCAAGTTTGCAGCGCGCTTGTAGCGTCTGCTCTAAGCTACTACGGCACTATACTTAATTTTGAAAGACGGTAATAAATTCTGATGAATTTGTTTAAATTTGAAGGAATCGCAATAGCATCTAATTTTAGTATAATTATAATGTTCATTTTATTTTTTTACTAATTTTTCAATCGTCAAAAAGTTATCTATCGAATAAATTATAACCTGACTGAATATAAAAGTGAAACAATACATTACAGCCTATAAAAGTCCACTGTTGAACATAGGCCTAACTCATAGATTGCCTCATGAGGTGGTTTTGCCATAGTTGCCACGCTTGACAAGCGGGTTAGTGGATATTCTTACACCGCCTCTACACATTATGAAGTGAAACAATGGAACTGTTTTATTCGTACAACGGTGATATTTAATTTGTTTGTGTTGTATTTTATGCTACGAATAAAATTTATCTGAGGATAGAAAACTTGGCCTTAAGAAAACTAGAATCACATGTCAAAATGTGTGTCAAATCATAAGATTTTTAAAAATTTTGATCGCAGCTCAATTAAATTAATTACTTCGAATGAAACAAATTTTAAAAGCTTTATTTAACTTGCAATATATGTATGTTTTTTAGGGTCAAATCTTGCAATTTAATTTTAAAGCAGTTATCCTTAACCGATTGAGCTGAAATTTTGCATACATTTTTAGTTTGGATGACAAGGCATGGTTAACTAAGTGACGTCATACTAAATCCAATATGGCGGACGGCTCAAGATGGCGGTCTAGTTATTTTCTATGGACTCCTATAATATAGGTATCAAATGAAAGGGTTTGCTGAGAAAATACGAAAATAAAATGACGTCACTCCAAATCCAATATGGTGGACACCCAAAAATAGCGGACTATGTTTTTTTTGCACCCCCAAGATATGGATATCAAATGGAAGGGTTTGCTGAGAAGAATACAAAAATAAATAACTATAATAAAAAAAACTAAAACTAATAACTTAATTTTTCATACAATCCTACTCCCCGTGGTATCGTGCCAAGAACGCTGGCTGCGTTTCCTCGCTGAATGGCTATACTTAGCGGGGTCGCGTCTTAATTAATACCGGCCTACACCCTGGCAAATTCTAGCCGCCATACTAATTTTAAAGAGTTATAACTCGGCAAAGATAAAGGATAGTTTAATAGTGCTCGAACAAATGTTGTAGGGACAAGGGTCAACTGCCGGTGATAAAAAAAATTCAAAATGGTGGGTCTAAGATGGTGATCAAAAATCAACAATGACGCATTTAATTAAATTAACTGACTTAAAAACATGTCCAGCAATAACTAAAAAACAAAAAATAAGTTATTGGAATAAAACATTTTTAAAAACAGCTTTTATTGAAATGCTCTAAAAAGAAGAAAATAAATCAAACCCATCAATTTATTACATTACACAATTTATATCACATAAAAGCT
The DNA here is from genome assembly GCA_029286625.1 of Parnassius orleans. Taxonomy (NCBI): domain Eukaryota; kingdom Metazoa; phylum Arthropoda; class Insecta; order Lepidoptera; family Papilionidae; genus Parnassius; species Parnassius orleans. The sequence continues at coordinate 688,279 of JAGSMP010000142.1, forward strand.
TGTCGCTAGATTTACCTGTGTACATAAACAAGTATATAATGTGCAACATGATATTGACACACGTAGGTAATTCTAAGAAAAAAATAATGCTTTTATAAAGCAGATAAATCTCACGACAAGTTTTTATATCATATAAATTGTGTAATGTAATAAATTGATGGGTTTGATTTAATTTAAGGTTTATTTTCTTCTTTTTAGAGCATTTCAATAAAAGCTTGTTTTTAAAAATGTTTTTATTCCAATAATTTATTTTTTGTTTTTTAGTTATTGCTGGACATGTTTTTAAGTCAATTAATTTAATTAAAAGCGTCATTGTTGGTTTTTGATCACCATCTTAGACGCACCATGTTGATTTTTTTTATTACCGGCAGTTGACCCTTGTCGATCCCTAAACTTTTTAAAAATGTTTTTATACTAATAACTTATTATGTATTCAACGCATTTGATGCTGCTTTCATATCCTGTCCGGGTATTTTACGTCTCGCTTTACGAGATGGTATTTCGCTACCCATCGGAAACCACAGACATTCCAGTTTTTCCCATTTATCACTAACGACACCTATATACACGGACACGCGACATGTTGAGACGGATTATCTTACGCTGCCACCACATACCATATAATTTAGCTACTAACTACTTATGTATTGGCCATAAGAACCGAAGATCTTATGGTCAATATGTAATGCTTGTATTGTAATGTAATGGCTTTTTATTAGTCGTAATTTACTAAAAATGATTTTAATTGTAATATTTATCACACTTTTGATTGTAATAGATTTTCTGTCCCTACCACCGTATGATAAAAATATATTTCAAGCAATATTTGAAAGGACTGAATCTAGAAAGTTTGTTTCCAATCTAAGTCGAGTTACAAGTAATAAATACATTAGGTATATCGTGATTGTCTCCCTGTATCTTAATCATGGTTAGAGACACGAGGAAAGTTGAATGACACGGGTAAAAGAAAAAGATTCCTTTCTGATTTATTATATATATGCTTTATATCGAATACAACAAGGTGATACCAAGTTGATGGCAACACTGGGCTGCTATGAAATTTATATCAAATTTTAATCCATTATGTTTTAATATGCTATAGATTTCTATACTACGAATTTTACTTACAACACTTGTTTTACTTTTAATGTACTATACATAGTATTACCTTCATCCTTACAGCTTAATACAAGGCACTACTAAGAAATCAATCTCCTCTATAGATTATCACAAACTACAGTCCACTGCCACCTGCATTCATCAACTTACCCTTCATTCAACCCTGGAAGATGACCTTTTTTATGATGATGGTAAGTGAATTCTGTGATTTATATACACCTTTATTTATCCTCGACTAAGAATGAAAATGCAAATAAATTATCGCCCTTGGGACTAAGTTCATCTTAATGCTTCGTTACCAGTAAAAAGGTCCTAAAATGACACATGTTTATATGTTCAATGTTTCTTTACTGTATGTTAAATACTTGTCTTTGTAAATTATCTTGAAACGCTAAAGTGTAGCTATGACTTAGGAACCTTTAAGGAAAGAGTCTAATTCTGTCTTAAAAGCAGCGAATTTGTCTCTAGTATATAGTACTATCTAGTATCGCTGGTGTTTATAGTTTCTAGTATATAGTAATCTCTAGTATCGCTGATGTTTATAGTTTCTAGTATATAGTAATCTCTATAATCGCTGGTGTTTATAGTTTCTAGTATATAGTAATCTCTAGTATCGCTGGTGTTTATAGTTTCTAGTATATAGTAATCTTTAGTATCGCTGGTGTTTATAGTTTCTAGTATATAGTAATCTCTAGTATCGCTGGTGTTTATAGTTTCTAGTATATAGTAGTCTCTAGTATCGCTGATGTTTATAGCTTCTAGTATATAGTATTCTCTACTATCGCTGGTGTTTATAGTTTCTAGTATATAGTAATCTCTAGTATCACTGGTGTTTTATAGTTTCTAGTATATAGTAATCTCTAGTATCGCTGGTGTTTATAGTTTCTAGTATATAGTTATCTCTAGTATCGCTTGTGTTTATAGTTTCTAGTATATAGTAATCTCTAGTATCGCTGATGTTTATAGTTTCTGATATATAGTAATCTCTAGTATCGCTGGTGTTTATAGTTTCTAGTATATAGTAATCTCTTGTATCGCTGATGTTTATAGTTTCTAGTATATACTAATATCTAGTATCGCTGGTGTTTATAGTTTCTAGTGTATAGTAATCACTAGTATCGATGATGTTTATAGTTTCTAGTATATAGTAATCTCTAGTATCGCTGGTGTTTATAGTTTCTAGTATATAGTAATCTCTAGTATCGCTGGTGTTTATAGTTTCTAGTATTTAGTAATCTCTAGTATCGCTGACGTTTATAGGTAGCGGTGATCATTCACGATCAAGTAAATTGCATGCTCGTTTGCCCTGTAGACAGGTGAGAGGCTCTTATAAAAAGAAATCAGTATTTTATTGATGAAGTACTACATTAATTACGACACCATTGGATAACTTTTAAAATGCAGTCCAATCTTTAGAGTTTATTACTGGGCATGAATCACATCTACAAACAGCATAAATAATTTACGAAAAACTTCTACTTTTAATTTCGGGCACTTGTATCCCAAAACTTCACTAACGCAGTTTGATAAGTTTTAACAATATGGTACGAACTGCCTGTTCGTAGTGTGGGCGTTTTAATATTACAACTACAGATTCAAAATATTTTTTAATTTTTATTAATAAAAACATAATAGAAACATCCTGTGGTTGTTACCCAACATTGTTGCAATTTTTTTGTTCCCTAAAACTCCGGATTTATTCATTTTTTTGTACATTCGTCTGATTCTGTTGGCAGGTGCAATTCATAATCGTTATTTTTGTGAAAGCTGACAGCGTTTCCCTTTGTAGTAAAATACCGAACGTAATTTATTTTGATTAAATTGTGAACGTTCTATTTCAGCATTTCCATTGAATTCCACGTTGTTCATCTCATGTGTGTCACAAAGTTAGCTGAAGGAGTTCTAGAGATTCATTTATTATTATAATATTAAATTACAATTTTCGAGTAGAATATAACATCATTTATTATTTCGTTTATTACGCTACGAAAGTATTGAATAAAAAAAAGTATTACATTATTTAAGAAGAAAGATTTTCGAGTGACAGCCTCGTTCCAATAAGTGTAAGACGGGCCCCCTTAAAATGGAGTGACAACTTGGTAAGACACAGGAAATCGATTGATGCAGGTGGCTCAGGATTGTATTTTGCGGCCTGAAGGAGGCCTTGGTTCAGCAATGGATGTTTGAAAGGCTCTAATGATGATAATGACGCCATTATTTACAAATACATATAATGAATTAAACAGTGAAATTAGGATAGTAAAATATATAAAATTCCTGGTTTCTATATATTAATACAAGTAAAGCTATTAACATTACTAATGCTCTCGTTAACTACTCCAAGTAAGCTTAATATACTTGTGTTAGGAGTGGTTAACCATAGTAGTCGAATGGTGGATTCGAACCCACTATATTTATTTATTTAAACTTTATTGAACCTTACACATAAAGTAAAGGAACAAAAGGCGGACTTAATGCTAAAAGCATTCTCTGCCAGTCAACCTTAAGGCAGTGATATAACTACGAAGGCGGTTACAAATAAATATACATACACACATACATATACATACTATACATACATATACATATATAACCACCTAAATATAAACCGGACACCATCATGATACGAAATTTTGCCAGAATGGACCCTGCTAATTTAAAAAATGATGCGTCATCCATAGATTTTTCTTCGGTGTATGGTGCGTCTTCAGTGGACGATAAAGTTTCAATTTTCACTGATTTAACTCTGAAACTGTTTGATGTCCATGCACCGGTGCGAGCTATTAGAGTTAAGCGACCTCCAGCTCCGTGGATTACGAGGGGAGTTCGCATGGCAATGACTCGACGTGACAGGGCTTTTAGAAAATTCAAGCGTGACAGGTGTGATGACAACTGGCGTTCGTATAAAGTGGCTCGCAATCGCTGTAACCACATGGTAAGGGCAGCGAAGCGTTGCTATTTCCATGAAAATATTTCTAACTCTTCTTCGGCCGATGTATGGAAGTTCCTCAAATCTCTTGGTATTGGTAAGCACTCTGAAATAAGTCATAAAATTTATTTTCCTCTTAATGACCTTAATTCTCATTTTTCAGCTGGTTCTACATTATTTTCTATCATTAAGTCCACTACAATTTCTGAAATTACTTCTCTGGCCACATCTCAACATGAACCATTTTCATTCTCGTTTGTCTCTGTCGACGAAGTTCGTAAAACTTTTGTATCTATTAAATCCAAAGCAGTGGGCTGTGATAATGTAAGTCGCCTTATGATCTCTTCTGTTCTCGAAATTTTTCTCTCAGTCATAACTCACATAATCAATTCTTCTCTGTTGTCTGGGGTCTTTCCTGCTTCTTGGCGTAAAGCTCATATTATCCCTCTTCCCAAAATTTCAAACCCCACTCAACTCAACAACTATAGACCTATTTCTATCTTACCCTTTCTATCAAAACTTCTTGAATCTATAGTTCACCAACAATTGTCTGCTTTTATTTGTAGAAATAACTTGCTATCTCAGTTTCAATCTGGCTTTCGGCCTGGACACAGCACTACCACTGCACTTCTCAAAGTCACAGAGGACATTCGGGAGGGCATGGAGAATAGAAAGGTCACAATACTTGTATTGATTGATTTTACAAATGCGTTCAACATGGTTGACCATGATATCCTCCTTGCCATTTTTTTTTTTTTTTTTTTTTATAGGATAGGGTGACAAACGAGCACACAGTCCACCTGATGGTAAGTGGTTGCTGTGACCCATAGACATCTACATTTATCCTCAATAAAGAATCAAAATGCAGAAGAAAATAAAGAAACAAAAGGCAGTCTTATTGCTACATAGCAATCTCTTCTCGACAACCCAGAAGAAGAATTATTTAAAAATAAAAACAGATTAACGGGTAGGGTGCACTAAAGTAAGAAAGGATGTCATTTTATGCACTAAATTACAACATTCCTTAGGTAGATCAATGACCTTAAATAAAAGGACCTTAACTTGTTTCTTGAACCTATTTAAGGATTGAGTAAATTTAATCGACTGGGTTAAAGAGTTCCAAAGCCTTGTTCCAAGAACAAAGAATTATTTACCATAAAATGTCGAGGAGTGCACAGGACATTGACGGGGAAAGATTTTCCTTGGACCGTAAGGAAATATTATGACAGGAGCTGAGCAATTTAAAACGTTCTTTTAAATAGGGAGGACTTGATATATTAAATAAGATGCAGTAGGGGGCAAAAAGGATATGAGTATTTCGAGGACGACGGATTGGGAGCCACTTGATTTTAGTACGGTTTTCCCAGATATTTACGAAACCCAATGTGAACCGTATACAGAGATTTTGGAGTCGTTCAAGTTTGTTATGAAAATAATGTTTGTTATATGAAGAAAAGGCAGCTTAACGAGCAAAATTTTGTGTCACAAGAGATCTCTTTTCGTGTATCGATGCTTAAAACTACTGTTTGCCGCAAATAAGTATCACTTTGAATGTCTCGTCACAAGGGTGTCATAAACAAAGGATTTTGTCATGTCGATAGATGCATGAGTAAGATTCTATACTATGTCATTTAAAATGCCCGGCTCTCCGTTAGCGGTGTAAGTAATTTGATCATCTCATATCGTTCCGAGGGATAAGAGGCTACTGTGGGAATTATCAGGAACCATCTCGTTTATGATAATTTATAGAATCAGGAGTTACTTTGCGGAAAGCTATTATATAGTTTCATAGTTAAAGTTCGTAAAAATTACCTTGCCGCTTCATCCGCTTAATGAAATAAAATGATGTGTCTTACCTGGTTTGAAGAGCACCTCGCGTGTAGTGCACGCAATTGAGGGAGGGCGGACGAACTTTAACATCTCGTTTATGCTAGAAGTAAAATATCCAGACCGGCGACAGAGACCAGCATCAAATTGCGACACGTCTTGTACTGTGATAACCAATTCGTCTACCATGTGTGGCGATTAAGGCAAATTCTCCTAGCTATGGATGAGGCTCACGTCTAGCAGTGGATTTTACGAGCCGATAAAAAAAATGCACAGAACATACCGACCGGATTCCTCAATCCGCCAGCTATGCATTTAAAAGTAGCAAATTATTTTGGTTGTTATTTAAATTGCTTCTTTGTATCATCGCCATCATCATTTTCTCACACATACATGTTATGTCAAATTAAATCCGAATCCATTAAAAATTACCCAGCTTAAAAGTTTAACTTAACTTTTAAAGTGGTACATTGAGATAAGGCAGTAGATAATAACGTAAACTGTAAAAGTTTTAAGTTGATTTTTAACCAAATTTGAAAAAATATCATTTTGGTATCTGGAAAAGCTATGTTGCCGCTATATTATGGTTGTAGTATGAATGGGTTGGCTCGACCGGAGAAGGATCACGCTCTCACAGACAGAATACAAAATAGAGTAGAATAGTGTGTTTCGTATAGTTAGCGTAAAGAACCGGAGACCCTTTTCACTAACTTGACCCTTTTTTGTAACTTTTTACTTTTTAAACGAGCCATTCCATATAAGTCCTCAAGGGGGACAACGCAGCTGCATATTTATTCTTAATCCCGGAGTGTATGCCCGTTTATCAATCTTATTCCAAAAAAAATCTTAAGAAAAAAATAGAATAACCGGTAACCTGGCTCTTTTAATATACGTTACAACACGAAGGGATCTCAAATATTTAATGCAAATACACACATCTTTAGCTGAATTTCGATGTAGTTTTTGTTACGTAGCCTCAATATGTTGAAAATCGTTTGGAAAATCCAATTTTATTTCATTTAACTTTGATGAAAAAAATAAATGTATTCCTGACTTTTAAAATATATTATTTACGTTATTATATATATAAAATTTAGCGCTCTATTATTTTAACAGGTAATTTCACCTACAGGGAAAAAAAAATTACCAAAATAAATCGATTACACAAAGTATAAAATCGATATAGGCTGTATGGTACATTTGTCCTTTGTCTATCAAATGCTAAAAAAATATGACAGCGCCTTTAAATTTTTAATAGCAATAAAACTTATAAAAGTTAAAAATCATTTTATCAACAAACTACGTGTACTAGGCTATTGATATGAAATAGAGAACCAGTTGATGTAATTCTGTCATACGTCAATTTTTTCGGGAGTTATCGTGACCACATACAAAATCAACATCCAGATGTCCACATAAATAAATTTTCAAACCGTTTGTTTTTTAAAAGTAGCAATATAAAATGATTTTTTAGTAAATATAAGATGGATTAATTAGTGTTTTCTTGATATACGGCTACTCATATTATACAATATGATTACGATAGAGGCATTTTAAAAACACAAAATTGCTTGACCTTGGCGTGTCGAGAGTAAAGCACACCTATAACGCTTCGCGTTATGAGGCGTGCAAAATAAATGGATATTCTAACATTTTCTATGCATCAACTTGATAACAGCACAGTTTTTTATCTAAAAGTTAAGTGGTAAGTAAGTGGTTAAGTAAGTACGTATGTAATCGTCACGCTTGGCAGATGACTGATGATTGCATTACCAGACTGACTAATACACTGGTCTGTGTATTTTACCTTTTACTTTTTAATTTTTCAAAAATGCATTTTTCTTATCAACCCACAATAATCCTCTGCTTGACGAAGACCTTCCCCAAATGAGGAATTACTGTCATTTCAATAAAAGTGCTTGTATATTTTGAATATTTTCATGCTTTATTGAAACTGTTACAATAAATATCCTGCGAACTCCACAAGTTGACAAATATTGCTGCTTATATGAAGCGTGCTTCTTATAAACACGCTTCTTGTAATATAAACAACGTTGCGTGTTTCGCTATTTTTCCAATAATATTTGGTTTTCATCTATTTTGATATGTCATCAAGATACCATGTTTGTTTAAGCATAACTATTTTTTACTAAAGTAACTATTTACTTATGCCAATAAATAGAATATTGACTCTTTCTCTCTCTCTCTCTCTTTCTCTCTCTCTCTCTATCATACTACTTTTTACCCGACTACTTCAGAAATAGGTTTATGTTATTGAATGTAAGTATATGTATGTTTATCTGTCTCTGTGTTCCTTTGCGCCCTGTTGCCTAAACAACTAGAAGATATCCTTTTTGAAAGGACGGCAACGAACCTGCAATACCCTGGTGATGCGGTTATTCATGGGCGGCGGTCTACACTTCCATCGCTGAGCCTTATGTTCGTTTGCCTTCTCTTCTATAAGAGAAAAGATATTGAAGAAAACATTGATTCTAATCCTATCAATAATCCGTATTACTATGCTCAGGATGTGGATAAATTTATACAAAACTATTACAAGCAAGAGGAGCGGCTTCATGATTTACCACCAAATAGAATAGCTATAAATGAAGAGCAGCAATCGAAATCAAAGATATGTTCCAGGAAAAGAAACCGTTCTCAAGAATCATCATCATCATCATACATTATCATGCCCACATACACATGCACATACACATATGTATATGTATGTGTGTTTAGAAATATGTATGTGTTTGTAAGAATACATACATATTTATAAATATTTTTGTAATACATTATAACTATATATCATCACAAACCTTATCAATAAAAGTAGATATGACAATAAAATATATTAAGTAGAACACATATTTAAATAATAATCTTTAACCATATTTTTGAAAGACTCAATGCTTTTGGCTTTCTTAATTGTTAAAGGAAGCGAGTTCCATAATTTGATTGCTTTGACACAAAAGGAGGAATGAAAAAATTTTAAGTTGTGAGCAGGCATTCGCAATATAAGTTTATCAGCTAATCTGGAATGATCTTTATCTGCGCCCATGAACTCAAATTTTAAGATAACTCGGTGTTTTAGGATCGAATAGTACACAGTACAGTAGAGATAGAATATGAGTATTACGACGAAGTCTGATAGGGAGCCACTTGAGCTTAATACGGTACTCGGAAACATGATCATATTTGCGAAGGCCAAATATGAACCTAATAGCGAAATTCTGAAGACGCTCAAATTTATTTAATTGATCCTCAGTAAGATTGGAGTAGCATGCATCAGCATAATCAAAGGTAGGGAGTAACAAGGACTGTGCCAGTAAAATTCTAGTAGGAATGGGAAGCGAGCTACGCAAACGTCGTAAATAAGATGCTGCCGCAAACATCTTTCTACTTGACTCCTTAATATGCAGGGACCAAGAAAGATTCTGATCAATATATAATCCTAGGTCTTTTACAGATTTACTAAAAGGTATCACAATACCATCAACAACAATAGGTGGAAGGATATCCCAAAAAATTCTCGAGATTAGAGTGCTGTTTCCAACCATAATGGCTTGGGTCTTATTGGGATTTAAATTAAGCCCTAACGACCTGCTTCAAGTATTGCAGCAAGATTCGTATTAGTGTCATTGATGGCATTGATAAGATTCTGGAGTGATGTATGGGAGTAAATTTGGAGATCATCTGCATACAAATGGTAGAGAGAACAAATTCGTGAAGTAATAGAATTAATAAATACAGGAAAAAGCAGAGGAGACAACACGCCACCCTGTGGTACAAAAGCAGTTAGTTCACACCACGTAGATGTGGCATCCTCTACCATAATACGCTGCCGGCGGCCACGCAAATAGCTTTGAATCCATTCAGTTGCCGCTGGAGATATGTTAATAGAACGTAGCAAACTCAGCAATACGTCATTTAAAGGATTAAGTCAGGTACTAAATATTCCTAAAAATGATTAAATACTCATTAAATTACTACACTAAATAGTCAGTAATTAAATAAGCTATATTTAATATAAGGAAATACTCAAAACTCAAATATTTTTTGGTAGTCATCATTTTTATGTTTTATTAAATTGTGGCTTTAGACTTTGTATTTGAGTTCGATATACAGATTTCTGAAAGAAACCGGTGAATTAAATCAAATAGATAAGTAACACTGATAAAACTAACGCTTAGTTGGGTACAAAACTGGACGAACGTTGCGATAATCTTCTTTGATACATGATACTAACAGCCTTCCACGTTGGGGTTTTCTCGTCGACAGCTGATTTAAAGTTGATCAGAGAATGCTGCCAGCGGTCGGCTGATGGAATAGCCTCCAGCTCGCGGAAGTTAGAGATGCGGACCACGACGTAATATTCTCCTTGCTTCGTTGGCTCGCTCTGGTGAGTATATCCTGAACCTGTGTGACGTGATAAGTAGCTTTTTAAAATCCCCGCTCGGATAGGTTCAAAATCTTCATTCTGGAAACAATAAAAATATTATTTCAACAAAAGCATACTGATAAACAATGAACAATAGTTATATTCCCTCCTATCTACATAAATATATTTTTATACAATGCTCATAACTTGACTTAGTAGTCCGGTTCACTAACTATTGTATCAATCACACCAACAATCTAAAAATGTTATAATGTACAATAGACAAGTAGATATCCAATCAAATAGAACCTAACTTTTCATCACGTGAATGGTAACTCAAATTATTAAAATTAAATAAGATTTGCTTACCTCAGAATCAGGAAAAACGTTTAATTTTCGTTTCTTGCTGGTCGAAGCTGGGGCGAGCGACGGCAATGTATCAGCCTGAGAATCCGAGTCTCTTCCGAATAGTTCCACTCGTTTCTTGGACTTAGGAGCTGCTGTTTTTGTCTTTGATACATTAGATGGCTTCTTAGCCGCTTTTTTCTTTTGCGAAGTAGCCTGTACTTCAGCGTCTGACTCGAAGGGATTGGAATAGCTAAAATGTAACACGAAGTTATTACAAGAAAAATACATCACTGTACAGAAACACTCATATGAAAACTTATAAAGCGAAACATATAACTTTACTGTAACATATATAACAAATTAATTATTATTCTATTGTATTTAATGAGTGAGGAGCCTAAGTGTTACGTACATACTTGCCGCCTTGATGATGATGAACACTTCCAAGTCTAGTAGACTGTGGGAAATACACTGTAACTAATGGTGAAACACCTCCCAACAGCCTATTTTATACCCCTAAATTATATAAAAATGGTCTATAAAAACTTCATCGCAAATAGAGAAACCACGATTTGTTGTCATCGCCTTACAAACCAACCGCAAACATAACGCGGCATTATCAATGGCAGAGTTTGACCATTGTCACGTACGTGATGTAAGTCTTTTTAAATTCATCATATTATCCTTATGAGCGACTGAATGTCAGTTTTTCAGAAGATAAGTTTTCTTTATTATACTAACAGTATGCGAGATTTCAACAGTCGTATCACGGACGCCGGTTAGAGCCGTTGATGGGTTTAAAGGAATTCAGAGACGTAGCGCCATTATTTGTAATTGGTTGTTCAAGACAGCACGAAACTTTAAAAGGTTCGATCGACGTGAGAGTTGAAATCGAAACAGACCGAGAAATACCAGATCAGACTGCTGCTTATTGCTTGATTTTAAACGATTGTATATTAACAATAATCGTTTATAGTAATTCATTTTTGCTATTTTTGAATCTTCAAGGATTCAAAAATAGCAAAAATGAATTTATATTAAAAGAATTTGCTATAGCCACTCTAGAGTACACCAAAATATTCCTAATTAAACCTCCTTACGCGTTCACTTCACTATCTCTTGAAGAGAAAAAACAAATTTGCTGGATTGAAAAGCACAGAGGGTATCGATGAAGTGGAACCTCTTCTGGAGAGAATTGGGGCCTTCAGCGGCACGTAGCTCGAGCGAAGCGAGAGCAAGTGACGCAGAAGCCCCAATTCTATCCTACTTCGTACGTTTAAATTAATAAAAATTTATTTACTTTTATTTTTTTACGTGGAAGAGCCATGCTGCAGCTATATTAGTGGTATAGTTGTAGCACGAATGGGTCGTCTCGACCGGGGAAGGACCAAACTCTCACAGAATACCAGCGTAAAATAGCAGCTTAACGCTGCTGTGTTTCGTATAGTGAGTGTAGAGAACCGGAGACCCTTTTTACTGGAACCGAGGCATTCCATCTTAATCCTCACGGGTGACGACGCATCTGCATTTTGATTTGTAATCGAGGATAGATATATGTCTATGGGCTACAGCAACCACTTACCATCAGGTGGACTGTGTGCTCGTTTGTCACCCTTATCCTATAAAAAAAAAATGTAAAATTAAAAAAAAACAGTAAAATGAGTTTCATTCTAAGCCTCTATTTTTTTTTGTTCTTATTTATTCCGCTGTCACAACGAACTTGTAATTGACATGAGAAAAGACAAAATGTCTCCAACAGAAATCTCTAGTAAATAGAATTGTTTTGCGTAGCAGTTAATTGTCATTTACTTGAAGATGCATTTGTTGAAACATTTTTTTCTTATAATATTATGAGTCATATCATGAGCTCAATAAACTTATCATCATCATCGTCGTCATCATAAATTTCAGCACAGACAATCACAATTCCACTTGTGAACATAAGCCTTCATAAAAGCAGCTACAAAACACAGCCCGAAGCCACCTGCATCCATCGACTCTGCATGTTCTATTGCATGCCTTAAGCGCAAAGCGCGTAAGTAAGGTTTACTAGCGCCTAAAATTCAAGATTCCAACATTTTGTCGCATGAAATCGTATCTAACAATCATATTGAACATATAAATGATATAAAAAGCACATTGTCACAAAGATAAATGATTGTGGAACTTATTTTTTTTAAATCGATTAATTTCTATTTTTATAATTCCAGATTTGTATTGCAATATTTTGTTTCGCTAAAAGTACTTAGGATTTATATATACATATATTATTTACATATACATATATTTATATCATCATCATCATTACAGCTCTTCACAAGTCCACTGCTGAACATAGGCCTCCCCCACGGAATGCCACAAAGCATGGTCCCAAGCCACCTGCATCCATTGACTTCCTGCATGTCTTCCTGCATCGTCACTCCATCTAGTGGGGGGACGCCCTACACTTCGCCTGCCGGTACGAGGCTGCCACTCGAGAACCTTTCTTCCCCATCGGTTGTCGGTTCTTCGAGAAATATGGCCAGCCCATTGCCACTTCAGCTTACTAATCCTTTGGGCTATGTCGGTTACTCTGGTTCTACTGCGGATATCCTCATTTCTAAGTTTATCACGCAGAGAAACCCCGAGCATAGCCCTCTCCATAGCTCCCTGAGCGACCTTGAGCTTCCTCATACGGCCAGTAGTGAAGGACCACGTCTCAGTTCCATATGTCATCATTGGCAACCGCACTGGTTGTACAATTTAGTTTTGAGGTTTTGAGGTGTGCCTGACGAGAAGATGAGTCGTAATCTCCCAAACGCTGCCCAGCCGAGTTGAATCCGTCGATTGACCTCTCGGTTGAAGTTGGACTTACCTAGTCAGACTATTTGTCCCAGGTAAACATATTCATCAACAACTTCGAGCTTAGTGCTCCCAACAACTACCGGCATAGGTGTGACATGGACGTTATACATGATTTTTGTTTTGTCCATGTTCATCTTGAGACCTATCCGTTGGGAGACACTATTGAGGTCATTGAGCATAGTGCTTAGGTCCTCCAGCGATTCTGCTATAAAGAATATATCGTCGGCAAATCGAAGGTGAGTGATGTACTCGCCATTGACGTTAATACCGTATCCTTTCCAGTCCAGTAGCTTGAAAACGTCTTTCAATGCAGGTGAAGAGTTTCGGGGATATTACGTCACCCTGTCTTACACCTCTCTGCAGTTGGATAGGTTTCGTACTCTGGTTCTGTACTCGGATAGCCATCGTAGCCCTACTGTACAAACACTTCAGCACCTCGATATACCGACAGTCCACTTGGCACCGCTGAAGGGACTGCAGCACCGCCCAAATTTCGATGGAATCAAAGGCTTTCTCATAGTCCATTGTCCACATACGCAAGGCAAAGTGGCAGATTGAACTCTTCGGTCTTTTGTACAATTTGCCGAAGGGTATGTATGTGGTCTATGGTGCCTTTTCGGAAACCAATACCACCGCACTTCTGCTCCACGCCTCCGGTGTAACGCCACCATGGAGGACGGAATTAAAGAGCTTCTGAAGGACTACTAGTACCGGTTTTCCACCCGCTTTCAGAAGCTCCGCTGTAATTCCATCCTCGCCTGGGGCCTTGCCGTTTTTAAGGTGCTGGAGAGCCATTCTAATCTCGCTCAGACTGACGTCCGGGATATCATCGGAATAGTGTCGGATAAGACTTGCTCTTGGATCGTTACTCACACTTGCGTGTGGCTCCAACGATGACGTGTACAGCTGCCCATAGAACCTCTCAATCTCACTCAAAATCTCAGGTGTCCCGGAAACGATGCTGCCACATTCGGTCTTCAGCTTCGACAGTTGGCTCTTTCTGGCAGACAGATCTCTGGCAAAGACTTTGGAGCCCTGGTTCCGCTCGATTGTTTCTTCCTTTGTTGTTGCCTGTATGCTGTCAAATCTGCTGAAGACTGCAGCTTCATCTCCCGTCTAACAACCATGAGATTAAGAGTGTGATCGGAGAGTTTTTGTGTTCTTCTGCGACGGGTCTTGCAGAACTTAGCTCCGACCGCATGGACAGTTTCCACAAGCTTGTCATTCATATCGTCCACTTCATTGCAATCTTCTAGGCCCTGAAAACGATTTTGTAACTCGAGCTAAAAGTTTTGGGACTTTCGATTAGAGCTCGAGGGGGTCCGTCCCTCTCGTGCTCTAATTTTTGCGTGACTGCATTTGACGTGACCTCTCCAACTTAACGTTTAGGTTCAGTGTGCCTCTCACGTGAGACATCACTGAACAGTTGTAGTCTGGTCGTCAATCTCATTTTTAGTCGAACCGTCGGGGCTCGACCAAGTCCACTTTCTGTGGGGCCGCTTTTGGAAGAAAGAGTTCATCATAAAGAGTCCCTCTTTCTCCATAAAGTCGGCCAGCTGCTGGCCTCTTGGGTTCCGTTGCCCTATTCCGAATTTCTCTACTTTCAGCTCACCGCTCTCTCTTGTGCCTAGTTTTGCGTTGAAGTATTAACACCGTATAGTGGGTTTTGGAGGAATGCATAGCTCTAGAGATATCCTCATACATTTCCTCCACCTCCTCATCGGGGTGTGCCGAGGTTGGTGCGTAAACCTGTATGACCTTCAGCGAATACCGTTTGGTGATTCTGAGTATAATGTACGCAACCCTCGTCGACACACTCCCAATCTTTACAACGTTGTTAACGAGAGACTTGTGGACGATAAATCCGACACCTCCTTGGGACAGATGGTCGCCCTCCCGGTGATAGAATAAGTTGCCGAATTCGCGGATTACCGTGTCCTCCCCCTCTCTTCGGATCTCGGATAATCCTATAATATGCCAGCGCAACTTGTCTATCTCTTCTTCCAGCTCCAGGATCTTCTCGTCAGTCCTCAGGGTGCGTTCGTTATATGTTGCCAGGTCGAGTCGTCGTAGGTGGCAACCGAACCTCCACCAGAGATTCTTAGCACCCCCTACCCCGCCGTTACCATGGTCGCCACCGTAGCCAGGAATAACGGGGCCGCCGGGGACTGGGGACCGTTTATTTGTGTCGTTGCTCATGGGGGGTATATTGCCATAGTTGCTACGCTTGGCGAGTTGGTTGGTAACCGCAGTTTTTTATTGCTTTTTGCTTTTATCAGAAAGATGCTGCTGCCCATCTTCTGTATCAGTTTCCCTTTGTCGCCTCTTACGACACCCACGGGAAGATATGGGGTAGTGGGTATTATTACCCGCCATTACACGGGAATTTATATGGTTCTACATATTTATATATATGTAGAACAGGTGTGCCGAGTTTGGCCTTGTTTTGTTAGTTATGATGAGACCTTCCTCCGGACTTTATAGAGTGACCTGAAGATTTACTACGGTGAATGCTACTGGAACTCCTCGACGAGTAGAATTAGGTGTGCCGAGATTGTGCTCGTTATGATAGTCATGATGAGATCTTACTCCCGGACTTGACGGAGTGACCTGAAGGTGTACTTCGATGAATGCTACTGGGACTCCTCGAAGAGTAGAACTAGGTCTACCGAGTTTTGCCTCGTTTTGTTAGTTATGATGAGATCTTACTTCCGGACTTGATAAGAGTGACCTTAATTTGTACTTCGGTGAATGCGACTGGAACTTCTCGCACTCGACTGGAAGTATAGTAATAATTATAAATATATATAATAATTAAACTACTTTAAAAATTTACCTATAATCATGTTATACGTAATTTTTAATGCGCTTAAGGCATGCACAAACGGATTTACCAATAGTTTTATTAGTTCTATCTAGTGGGGGTTCGCCCAACACTTCACGTACCAATAAGAGGCTGCCACTAGAGATCCTTTCTTCCTCATCGGCTGTCGGCTATACAGCTCAACTAATTACTTTGATCTTGACGGTCATCATCCAGGTTACGAGAATACGCATACTGAAAATCATAGTATCAGAAGTCCTTGCAATTTTACCGTTCCCGTTGTCACAATAATTTTGATGACAAACTTATAAGAGATTTTTTTAATTCAACTATTCACTACCACAATTTTTTCCTAGTAACAAACGTTATAGTTGGTTAAGAAATAATATGCAACTAAATATTTAGGCATAATTATTGATCAAAGATTATCTTGGCACTCCCATCTGGAACTACTAGCTAACAGAATTAGAATCGTTATGTTATGTGTGTTCTAATTACGGTATCAAATGACGCACACACACACACACACACACACACACACACTATTTTTGTTATTATTTAAATTTAAGTTTTGTCATTATAAGACTATTTTAGATATTATTTAAAAAGTTTGAAATCCCTTTTTAAGAAATTTTCTACGGAAGAGCGGGACATCATGACACAGGTATATATATTTACTGAAAAGGATGTCGCTACAACGGATTAATGTATCTATTTTAACAAACCATGTAATAATAATTATTTATTTATTTATTTATTGTCATCGATGCTTCATACGAGTGCAAATTTTCAAGTCAATCGGCCGTCTACAAGTTGGTGAAAATTACATAAAAATATTCCGTTACATAGATAGGTAAATAGATAGATAGATACAAAAGGCGTGTTAAAATTAATCGTTTGCTGCCTTTGAAATTAAATGTAAAAACGCTATGTCACAGTCGCTAACTCAATAGTTTATTAATGCATTTTCATATAAAAAGTTAAAAATAATTAATGTAAACCAGAAAGGAACCATCGTTAAAATTATAATAGAAGGCATGAACCGAAAACATAAATTACCGATATAACGTTCATTAACTACAGTATACCAAAATGTAAATCTGAGTCATTGTTTTAAGCGAACTCCATTACGGGCAGCTATAAATTCGTACGCCGCATCGCGACTTGACTGTCATATACTTTAATAGGCCTAATTTTAAATTAAAATCCTTGTGGTGTTATAAAACATTATATCTAATATACATTTACCCTAAATTGCTAAATGCTACGAGTAATTTAAATCTAACAAAATAACATACTCGTATAAACGATGTTGTTTTTGTTTCGTCGGTAGTTTACTGATTTTCCTCAATTATTATGAAAGGATGATTTTTTTTATAAAATAAGGGTGACAAACGAGCACACAGTCCACCTGATTGTAAAAGGATTCTGTTCCCCATAGATATCTACATTTATCCTCGAAAAAGAATCAAAATGCACATGCGTTGTCACCCCTGAGGACTAAGATGGAATGTACCGTTTCCAGTAAAAAGTGTCTCCGGTTCTCTACACTCAGCTTACGAAACACAGCAGCATGAAGCTGGTATTCTGTGAGAGTGTGGTCCTACCCCCGTCTAACCGACCCATTCGTGCTAGAACCACAATGTGGTTCTGGCTCTACCACGTATACGCACGAATTGTAGTAAAAGGGCTTAAGATACTTGTATAACAATATAACGATTTTGTGCGACGAAAATACTAGATTAAACCTGCAAGACTTAGGGATAAAATATTGTAACTGTCTTATTATAAAGTTAGGAAAAGATCTTGCATTTCTAGCCATTTACAGATCTCCATCTGTCAGAAATATTGAGGTTTTCCTCCATTCACTTGATAAGATCGTTGAGAAGCTATGTACTTTTAAAATATATTATCGGTGTATATAACAGTCTACAGGGTATTTTTGAAACGCTCCCGAAAACGAAGACAGATGATAGTACTAAGGATACCTATGATGATGGGTCACAAAGAAATTCGATCCCGAGGAAAAAAAAATCATCTTTTCACAACGTTTTATTAACTTTATTCACGCTCCATCATGTTATTACAGTTATTTGAAACGATATTTCACACAAAAAAATCATGAAAATACTGAAAAATAAAACCAGCAGTGAAACTTTCAAAAGAAAATCAGCTGACAATAAGGTCAATATCCTCGCGGGCGCCGAACTCTTACCTAGATCGGTACGAAACAATGCATTAGGTTATACTACTTACTCACTCTACCCTTCCCTTTCACACACACGCTGCTTCGTGTCGCCTCGCGCTGTGGAATTTACACATGCTTCAAGGACGTTACAATAATTTTAGTTTTTGAGACAGTGCCATGTTGACTATTACGAGCGATAGTTCAATTGTTTTGTTTATTAAATTATTGTCGTTATTACTTGTTATTTATTAATTAATGATATTGTTCTTGTTGTTACGTTTTGTGTTTTTTGTTTTGTTTTAATAATGTCTAACGCGTAGGTACGTTTATAGTGCTCGTGAATACGGCAACATGTTAATGTGCCTTGAAGAATCTCATAAGGCCACGGAGGATCGGTAAGCTGTTTCATACCTATTTTTTTTTTAAATTACTTAGTACTGAACTGATCTGAATAGGTACATAACTGAATACATCAGAATAATAAACATACCTACACAATGGATAACAAAGCATGACTCTAACCTTGTAAACATTTTATTTAAGTATTTTTTTCATTAGCGGGGAATCGAACCAGTTATTTGGTTTATTTAACCTGTGAATTCGAATTAAAGTGGCTACGTGGAGACAAGCACAGTGGCAAAATAGTAGGTTAAGTAGATAAGTTAGGTATTTAGTTGTAAATTATTAGGTATTGTGGTACCATCGCTAGTTGCGGGCCGCGCGAATTCGGCGTTCGCGCGTACATTGACCCCTAGTCAGCTGATTGTAATTCAGTAATTCCACTGCTGGTTTTAGGTTTCAGTATTTTCATGATTTTTTTTTTGTGAAAGATCGTTTCAAATAACTGTAATAACATGATGGAGCGTGAATAAAGTTAATAAAACGTTGTGAAAAGATGATTTTTTTTTCCTCGGGATTGAATTTTTTTGTGACCCATCATCATAGGTATCCTTAGTACTATCATCTGTCTTCGTTTTCGGGAGCGTTTCAAAAATACCCTGTATATTATCGGTGACGTAAATATTAATATTTGTTCTGAAACTAGTGAACCCAAATCTTTAGAATATTTAAATTTATGCTCCTATTATGGCTTATTACCTGCACATAATATCCCCACTAGACAGAATAGCTGCTTAAATCACGTTATTTTGAATACTGAAATAAAATCCCTAACTTTAGTTTTACAATCTTCAGTCACGGATCACCAGGCCGTACTACTATGCCTAAAAGCGAAACAAAAAAAGATTTGGCCTTTGTAACTTTTAACAAAATAAATAGTGAGGCTCTGGAATCTGATTTAAAGCAGATTAATTGGAATACCGTATACGTTTCATGTGATCCAAATAAGTCCATGGAATTTTTCATAACATCAATTCAAAGGGCTATAGATTCAAATACTTTATCGACTAAATTATCAAAACGGAACAGAATCATCTAACCCTGGATAACTCCGGGACTTACTCGTTATATGAGACATAGAGATAGTTTGCACAAAAAATCAAGACGAAATATAGAAATTACTGTAATAATTTATTTGAAAAAGTTATGAGAGCATATGAAAAAAATCTATTAATGAATGCTAAGAAAAACAACAAAGAGCTATGGGACGCAATAAAAACAATAACATGTACATTAAAATCTAAAACTAAAGCAACTAAATTGACAGATCCTACACACGAGCAAAAATCAGTCAATAATATAAACGAGTTTTTTGTAACAATTGGGAAAGCTTTAGCAGAGAAAAAAGTAAAGTGCAAAAACCTCTCACACATTGAGTATAGCAAAAGATATACTACAAACTCCATAAAATTCATAGTATTGTTAAGTACTGATAAAGTTGAGGTAGAGCAACTCATTATAGCGTTAAAAGATGTTAGTTCTGTGGGCTGGGACTGTATACCGAATAAGGTCCTTAAAGACTTCAAACACATTCTCGTCCCTCCTTTGACACATATATTTAACAACTGTTTATCGCAATGTATATTTCCCGCGTTTCTAAAAAAAATCTATGGTATATCCAATTTACAAAACAGGTAAACGAGACTGTGTTAACAACTACAGGCCTATATCGATACTTCCATACATCTCTAAGCTTATGGAACGCATAATCAATAAAAGACTAGTCAAATACATAGAAAGAAATAACTTTATTTCTAAAAGCCAGTTCGGTTTTAGACCAGATAAATCAACTAGTGATTCAGTCCATGAGGTTACTGACTATATTGTAAGTAATCTGGACAAAGGCAAGAAAACTATAGGTATATTTTTGGATCTTGCAAAGGCTTTTGACACAGTGTCCATTCCTTTATTGTTACATAAACTTGAATCTCTTGGAATACGTGGTATTCAATTAAATTTATTCGAGGAATATCTTTCTAATAGATATCAGTGTATTAAAATCAACGATCATGTTAGTGGAGATCTACCGATTACACATGGTGTGCCACATAGCAGTATATTAGGCCCAAGCCTGTTTATTATCTATATAAATTGTAATAATTTGCTATGCAGATGACACTGTCTTGCTATTCTCTGAAGATTCGTGGGAGAATGTTTACAAAAGAGCACAATTCGGTTTAAATTTAGTTACTCATTGGCTACAACAAAATTCTCTTTCTCTTAAAGTCGATAAGACACATTTTATCTCTTTTAGTATGCGAAACTCTAGCCAACCGTCGCCGTCTCTTTCACTTATTGCGCATAATTGTTGTAATAATATTTTCTGTTCATGTCCTTCCATTATTAAAACCACTTCCATAAAATATTTGGGGGTAATATTAGACCAAAACTTAACCTTTCGTGAAAATATACTTATGGTTTGTGCAAAACTAAGAAAACTTAGCTTTGTTTTCAAAAAACTTCGACATGTGGCGGATCCCAAATTGCTGAAACAAGTATACTTAGCTCTTGCTCAATCAATTCTGAATTATTGTATTACTGTGTGGAGAGGTACATCCAAATCGATTCTAAAGCCCCTTGAAATAGCACAAAGAGCAATCCTTAAAGTATGCACATTTAAACCTTTACTTTCCCCTACATTTCAGTTATACCAATCATTTTGTTTACTCACTGTTCGTCAGCTATTTATTCTGAATACAGTGTCGAAACAACATTCGTGTTTATCTTATGATAAAGATTTCTTGTTATCTAAACGAAAAAAGATAAAGTTTGCAAAAATAGACCTATTTCTCGTCATTCTTTTGTCAATAAATATTTTTATCACCTTTGACCATTTCTTTAAAACAAAATCAATTAAAATACTGAATTATATTCTTTAAATAAAAAGAAATGCAAAATTAATTATATATATAACATTATTTGAACTTCTTCATCAGTTAAACTATGATGAAACTGAAGCATTACTTACTACAAGTTAATATTACTTACACACCTTCTTACACACACTCATGTATTCAACATATTATACACAAAGAGATACATTTTAATACACACTTTAACATTTTTCTTTTTATTAAAAACACATTTTGTTATGATTAAGTTTCACATTTTATTTGTTATATATCTTCCTTTTAAGTTATACTTATGTTAGTCTGTTAATATGTAATAAGGAAGAGCACTGTGATCTGAAATACAGATATATATTTATCTAGTTCAGACACAGATGTTCCATCATTCATTGTAAACTAAGTATAGATCATAGAATAGTTATTTATAAATGTGATAGTTATGCAAGTGGTGAAAATAAATTTTAAACTAACTTCCTAATAAGCTAGAGACTTGAAGTTTTGAACTTAGCTCAGAATCATTTGACAATGTAAGAATATGAAGAAAAAAATCTGGTATATTAAAAATATTTTTTTATAAATCACTTCTTTTATAATAAATTGTTTAAAAACAAATATTAAATTTCACCCGAACAGACATACAATTAAGAAAGCAAATTAATAAAAACGTGGTAAAATATTACTTTGTGGTAGGACTCCTTTTATACCTAGGAATGAATCAGGGTAGGTAGCATCCTCTTCTATTTCTGTCGCCAAACACCATCAATGTAAACCTATGGAAGATTTTTTTTAAGAAACCAGTAACAACCAGTAAATAGTATCATCTACCATCTAGTAGAAGAGACACGGGCAGCAGCGTCAAAGGCGCGAGACGTCTTAAGCACGTCAAACCGCCTGCTAAGTGTGACGATTAAGACAAATTCTTCCTTCAACGCTCCCAACTTTCATGCGCTAATGAAAAAGAAGAAGAACAAGATGAGCGTAAAATATTTGATTGTCATGATTTACCCTCTTACCTATTCTGGTCTGAAGGGTATCTTTATACCGACTCTTATCAGTATAATTACATACTGCGAGTTATTCCATCTTAGTGATGTGACATTGCATTTGAAGCCTTCTTTGTTTGAAGTTAGATGCAAGATTCCATGGAATCCATAGCAGTAGTCACTTGCCGCTGCTTGCTCGAGTTTTTGTTGAACAAAGTCTCGGATTGGACTAAATCTAGTCCAGTTCAATCCACATAAGACACAAGTTTGCGCGTTTACCGCTAAAAAGAACCCCTTTGTCGTATCTCCTCAGTTTCAAGGCACTCCCCTTGCTGCCTCAGCTAGCATCGGAATCCTCGGCGTCGACATATCGAATAATGTGCAGTTTCGTGATCACTTGGAAAGGAAGGCCCAATTAGCCTCTAAAAAGCTTGGCGTACTCAGCAGGGCGGGACAGTATTTCATGCCGGTACACCGCTTCCAACTTTACAAGGCGCAGGTTCGGCCTCGCATGGAATAACTAGTACTCAGAGGAATTGTTCAGACTAATTCCAACCGCTCAATTTCACCATCGCATATCGCGACAAAACTCGAGATACTATCCATACCATCTGGATGATTGGCGATCCACCACTTTGTGATTTACAAGGATTTTTCTTCCTCGCACAACTTCCTTGTGGAATCGACTACCACCAGCGATTGTCAAATCAGCACTCAGGTATGACAAATGCCTGTAAAATTGATTTCGAGTTCTCACCAGTCCAGTTAATTACCACACGAAATACGACAGCATTACAGTTCTATTATACACTGGTATTCTCTGAGAAAATGGTCTTTGCTGGGTCGAGTTGGCTCTTTTATGATGTGGTCATAAAACAGCTGCAACGTGGCTCTACCACGTAATCTTACTGCATTGATCATTTTTATATTATGCTTGTAGCAGGTAGCAGTTCACTTTTTACTCGGAAACATATTTTGTCTAAGTTACATACACTTTGAATCTTTCTGGTTCCATTGACGTGGACATGAATGGACAATTTTTGAACTATTATTAGCCAATACGGGTATGAAGTGATCGCTACCAAGCTATATCTAATTTGTTTTTTTTTTTTGTATTGGTTGTAAAATAATATTTTTTCAAAAAATATGTCCCTCTGGTTTTCCTGCTGGTTCTTCCCAGGACAGAAGTAAATATTTTCCAAACCAGCGGTAAATTAAACAAAAGATTTACCTTCAATACTATTACTTTATAATGTATATTAAATTAAAAAGTTTATATTTCTATAGTCAAAGATAATAAAGCGCACTGTATTTCGCCTACTAAAATTCTACACTCTTGCCTTGAAGACATTATAATCGGATGGTAAGACATGTGCTGGCAAACTATTTAGTTAAAATGCGTGGAATATCTATAACAAAGAGGTGATGACCCGCCAAGCATCCGGTTGTTCGATGATGGAAAATGGAGGGAGGAATTAAATCACGTAATTCGTGCGCACTCTAAAATATACACAAAATAACCCAAAGAATGTTATTTTCATCTCTTTGGTACTTAATTGATGGAATCAATTAAGTACCAAAACCAAAAAATCAATTACTTAAAGGCTAAAATGTAACAAAAGGATTTTATTACAATTTTCTACAAATTACAAAAGGGGACTTTAATGGAGAGTTGCAGGCAACCATCATAATTGAATTAAAGCTGTTCACGTTCTTTTTATTGACTTTGATATGATTTTCTACTTATAAAGTTGTTACAGTTTAATTTCTTTTATATCATGTACAAAAAGAGAACTGTTATACTTTCTTTGTTTTTCCCGTATTTCGTTTGTTTTATTAATAAGAGGCTTTTTAGTGTATCATGTATGGTGTATTTTTTTATAAAACTGAAGTGACAAACGAGTTTACATATCACCCGATGATAAGTGGCTACAGCAGTCCACGGACATCTGCCACCACCTTCAAACAAATAAGGCTACAGATGCGTTATCACCTCTGAATATTAAGATGGAATGCCTCACAACCTGTAATTATCTGACGTTCAGACCCTTCAGACTGGAACACAGCAGGGCAGGCAATGCTAATGGCGGCAGAAATTGGTAAGAGAGTTATATCTACCCTGACGAACTGCTAGACAGAAAAAGAGTTCTACCATCTAGTGAAACATGTGCGTAATCGTCACTTTTGGCAAACGTATTGGCGACCACAAATCTAAAATTTTGGTATTCTTTTCGCCACTTCGGTGTACAATCATCAGGCACATTTGTTTACAATATTTTTGCGGATTTTGCAACGACAAAAACTTCTCATGTCACAACTTGCAAGGAGGATGGCGCTTTAACTTTTACAAGCTGATAAAAAAGGACTAGAATAAATAAATAATGTACCGTTTTGTTTCTTCTACAATCTTATATTGACATGTTGGAGATAGTGTGTATAATATAAAAATGCATAAATCGAAATGGGTGTAGATTTGTTTGCTGTTGATAGTTATTTGCGTAAAGTAGACAGCAAATTGAACATCACATCTTACATTAATTATTATTTTTAACCAAAACCTTTTAACTAGGAGTGGGCGATACAAATCGTATATAGGTATAATATCTGTATATCGGTACGATATCCAATATCTAGGTATACATCGGGCGATAGACTCAGATATTGCTGCAATACAGCGTCTATCCACAGAACATCTAACACCGAACTCTAAGAAATAATATAGATAAAGAGAAAAAAATAGTTTACAAAGAAAGATAAATACAATAAAGTGACACGCAAAATAATGAAATCAACATACAATACTATTACTATTTTTTTTAACGATAACCTTTTATTTTAACGTATTCCTAACAGTCACGAGATACCTACATATTACTCGTACATTTAACACTGATTATTAGAAGAAGTGACTTCCAAGCTACCCACTTATCCTTTACGACAAGCCCGTTATTACGATTATGAAGTCGACGCGTGTCGGTGCCGTGGCTGCGTGACTCCAGTTCTAAATCGCTGTTGAGGCGAAAGATTTGTACGTGACCTTGTCCACGGAAGACCTTTTTGTGTTCTGTATCCCGGCTATTTGACTTTAGGCTTTTTGAAATAAGTATATAATATTTTTCTGTCAACAACTAAGAGTACTTTGTCACAGTGAAAAATATACTACTTTTGTATTAATATTTTCATTGTAATATTAGGTCCTTACATATGAAATTAGCGTTTTGTCGTACTGACCACTTTGATCTGAAATATCTCCTCTTTGGTTAAGAATTCCAAATTCAAATTTATGAATTCATTTAGCTGGTACATTTGAGTTTTGAAAACAGTATTCATTTGTTTTTTCCTCATTATTTTTTCTTTGGCGTCGCTTATTACCGCACAATGGAAAACATGAAATATCGGTATACTTACGAGTACGAGTTCTACCGTGGCACCAGTGCTGCAGAAACAGCTCGAAGGATTAATGATGTGTACGGCGCTGGTGTCGCAAAAGAAAGCACGGTACTCCCGGACCTTGCTCCAACAGATTACCATTTTTTCTGGAATCGGACAACTTCTTACAAGGAAAAAAATTCAACTCCGATGCGGCAGTCCAAACCGCCTTCAAAGAGTTTATTGATTCTCGCCCCCATGTTTTTTTTTTAGTAAAGGGATCAATGAACTACCTATGAGATGGCAAAAGTGCATAGATAACAACGGTGCATACTTTGATTAATTAAATATATTTTACAAAAAAAATTGACTTTATATTCCTTCCGTACAAAACGTCAATTTCGTATGTAAGGACCTAATATAAATGGCCAATAATTTTTTGAAGTGACAAACGAACTTAGAGTCCACTTGATGGTAAGTGGCTACTGCAATCCATGGAGACCTGAAACCAACTTCTAGGAAAGAAGGCTACAGATGCGTAGCCACCTCCTAGGACTAAGATAGAATGCCCCTAGCCTGTAATTATACTGGCTCTTTATAAACATCTGACCGGAAATAGCTACCTAGATTCCTAGGCAAAATGATAATCTATATCCTAGTAACTAAAATAAAATATTCAAAATAATACCTTAGACACAAGAAAAATCGTTATTTAAATAAAGTTTTAAGTAGTTTGGGCACATAAGGCAAGTGTGAACATGCTTTTTTTAACCTGAGCCAATACGCGTAACTGTTAGCTTCAGCATCACCATTTATCATCAGATGAGATAGAGGTTAAGTCCTGATAGATAGATAGATAACACTTTATTGTACGCCAAAAATAACATAAATATTAACAAAAAAGGAGAAATAGAAATGTGGTACAATGTGTGGTCTTATCGCTAAGAGCGGTTTCTTCCAGATAACCTTTGAATGGACAGGATTGCAAGAAAAAAATAAAATATGTGTGTGATTTGGCAACAAAAATAACATTAATTGGATTATAAGAGAAAAAAATAGTTTAACTACAAATACAAGAATGACGAGTGCCCTAATTTCCTATTAATTTATACTTAAATGCACAAAGTAGTACATATGGTGGACTTAATGCCATAAGGCATTCCCTTCCAGTCAATATAAACAGAGATAGACATATAAGAGGCGGTGCAGCAAAGATCAAAAATGAAAAGGAAAAGGTAAAGTTATATTAAAATTTACGTGCGTAATATTTACTAGAATAATAAAAATAACATCATAATAAACATATTCCTTTTTAATTAATTTATTTAGAGATACGTCCCAATAAATCATCAAAATCACATCTTTCACGCTCATAATCTTTTTCTTAACAATCCGTAAAAGTTACTGGATATGGGGCTCTCCCGTTGTAGGTAGGATTTTCCCTAATCGTCACGATCTCAGTGCCTGACGTCTCGACGCCTTTGACCCTGTTGCTCATTTCACTATTATTAGATTATAGATCTAAATCGATTTCATCTACTCTTTCCAAGATGGTTTCTTAAATAAATTAAATCTTACATTGGGTTCTACCACGAGGTGGCGGTAAACAAAATTTATCTCCCTGTATCGTCTCATAGGTGTCGTAAGAGGCGAGATGTTACTTGTGAAAGATGGTGGTATAATTATCTTGTTCTAAAACAATCTCTTTGGAAAATCGACTGTCACGTGTCCAGCACTACATTGATCTTCTTTCTTCTTCTTTATCTGGTAAAATTCCACTCCTGGGCATAGGACTCACCCGTTATAAAGATGATTTACCTTAATTTTCACGCGTGACAGATGGATTGACGTTTGTGTGTCAGAACGATATTCAATTACAACCGGGTTTTGACGAGCGTAAACAGAATCGGACTTCCAGCGATTTCAAAAGCATTCACTCACTCGCATAATTGAAACGACGGAATACATATTGCTGGATCAAATCAAAATCTCGGATTTATAAATCAATAAATTAATATTAAAAAATTATATAATAGAAAAGGCTATATAAGAAAAGTCTGTGCTGCAGCATAAAACCAAGAAATGGACCGGCCTCGTTACCTACTAATTTTCAGTTTGGCAAGAAAGAAATTTAATTTCAGAATTAAAAGAAAATCTAATTAAAAATAACCGTTAGACACCTTTTTAAACCAAATGCAGTTGTAAATTAGTGGCC
The DNA here is from genome assembly GCA_029286625.1 of Parnassius orleans. Lineage (NCBI taxonomy): Eukaryota > Metazoa > Arthropoda > Insecta > Lepidoptera > Papilionidae > Parnassius > Parnassius orleans. The sequence goes on from JAGSMP010000142.1 coordinate 716,554, forward strand.
CTTAAATAAATATAATTTTATATGAGAATTTATATTAATTAAATTTAATAAAGCTAATCTACAGCGCCACGAAGACTTTCTCTTTCGAGTTGAAATCTGAAAAATTATATTATTAAGGCACCGGTGTCTTAAAATCGATAACTCAACCGAAATCAGAATCGGAACCATGCCGAAAAGTGGAACCTTTATTAGAACTTAAATAAAGAATCAAAACGAAAGGAACCGAAACAAGTTTGAGTGGTGTTGTTTTTATTTCATTACTAGCTGATACCCGGCGCATTGCTGCCGCAGAAGAAATAATTGTGGAAATATCGTTTTAAATTTGGAAGAGTTATATTGTTTAATCAGGAACGCTAATATATTCATTGAAATTGAATAATATATAACTTTAAAATAAATTTGTTGTTGCGATACGCGCGCCACCTACTGTAAGTTAATTATACTATGCCTATAACCTTCGCGCAAGTGCAAGCAATAAGTTGACAAAGTTTTACCGCAATCTGATGAACGGTACGGCAGCGCATAAAATACGAACAAACAAAAATTTATTTTTATATATTAGATTATTACCCTAGAGTGTACATAATAGTTTGCTTATGTATACTCTAAGATTATTACTCATTCTATACGTCATTTCTTCTTAAGTTATTAGGAATTCATACATTTATATAAATCATCACTTGGGATGTGAATTAGGTTTCTATTTATTTCTTATAAAAAAAGGTGACAAAGGAACACCTGATATTAAGATGATGTAGCCCATAGACTACATCTATCTTCTTAAGAATCAAAATGCAGCGTTGTCATCCCCGAGGACTAAAATGGAATGCGTCATTTCCCGTAAAAAGGGTATCCGGTTCTTTACACTCACCGTACAAAACACAGCAGCATACGACTTAGGGACCTTAAAGAAACGAGCTTACTTCTTTTTAAAAGGCCGGCAACGCACTGACCATCAGGTGAACCGCATGCTCGTTTGCCGTCTCTTCTATTAAAAAAATTAAGCTGCTATTTTATTCTGGTATTCTGTGAGAGCGTGGTCATTCCCCGGTCGAGGTACTACAACAATAATATAACTGCAGCGTGCCAGCTGATTATTTTCCAAGTAAGAGAATATCCACGCTCTAAAAATATTTTGCTATTTCAAACTACGTTTCCACTGCAATCGTTTTTTGGGTAACTTCAAAGGAATTAATTCTCGTCATATTTCCGTGCAGGCTCGTTAAACTTCGATCAACAAACGTCGAATGCAGCTCAAAATTTTATAACGAACAAAACAAATTTCAACCTTAAACTACCCTACAAAATACACCATCCACTGAGAATATACAATACTCTCATATATAAGTCAATACTCTTATATTTGACTCGATAGTGAAGCCGAGAACAATCTATCATAATGTTCAGTTTGGCTGATAGATTATAATTATGTCCATGTTGCATTAAGTATAATTGCAGTAACTACTAAATTATGCTTACTTGCTTGTTTGTTAGTGTAATATGAATTTTCAATGATAAGAACGCTTAATGTTCAGTTATCATAGGCTAGGTATGGGCCTTTTCTAAAACTTTTTTATAAAAGCAAGGTTGACAAACGAGCACACAGTCTGCCTGACTTCTGAAGTACAATTATATGACTCATACCCTACATATATTCCAAAATATTTATAAAATATTCCTATAAATCAAACAAGGATGTGTTGCCACCCCTGAGGACTAGTGGCCGATTCCTATATTAAATAACGATTCGTTCTCCGTAACGATCCGTTTTATAACATACGAGGTCTATGTAAAAACAGTTTATAATACAAACTATTTAGTCAGTAACTTAAAATTACTTAAAATAAATAAATTTTAAACGGTTCATAAATAATTGAAACGGTATTTTGTTTTAAAAAAGGGTTTTTATGCACTTCATTTACTGCAAAACGGCTCGTAAAAGAAAACAAAACGTTTTTTAAATATAAAAATCTGAGCGTTTTTAAATAAAGCATATCCTCCTTACAAAAAGAGGCACCCTACGAGTAGTTTTGCAGTGGATTTTTACGAACAGAAATACATTTTTATGACTTGGTGATCTTTTATCCACCGATTGGTGATTCTCGACCGAATTTACGGAAAATGGTATTATATTTACTTATTAATTATTATTATTGACACTAATTCCCATATGACCCCAAGGCTGTAATTAGAAGCGACAGAGGGAAATGAAAATAGGGATGTTTCATTAACAGCCAGCAACTTCCTGGTAACAACTCAATAAACAAACTACGGCTGCCAATTTAATTGTCAAGCGTAGTGATTAAAGCAAGCATTAAGCTTACCCTACGGGTAAGTCTATGGAAAAGGCCTATACTCAGTAGTGGATTTTTCATAGGCGGCATGATTTATTTTATAGAATAATGGTGACAAACGAGCACACAGTCCACCTGATGGAAAGTGAATGCTGTGGCCCATAGATATCTACATCTATCCTGAAATAAGAAATCAAAATGAAAATGCGTTATCACCCAGGACTAAGACGGAATACCAGAAAAAATAATATCCCGTTCTCTACGCTCACCAATCAAAATACAGCTTTGTTAAGCTGCTATTTTGCGCTGATATTCTGTGAGAGCGTGTCCAAGTCCCAGTCAAGCCGACCCATTCTTGCCACACCAGCAAGCAGCAGCATGGCTCTACCACATATAAAATTAATAATGATTATGATTGATGGTTAGGTAACTTTTTTATATGACTATAATGATTATAAGAAGTCTGTAATAAAAATAGGTGTGATAGAGAGATATATCAGTCACGCATAAGCGACTGTTCGGATTTTGAAGAAAGGTAAACTGATAGACCATATCCTAAATTAACGCACTAGATAATATAAAGTCAAGGTGAAATAAAAAACAGTGAGCCCGGGAAAATGTAACGAGAAGTTTGGTCTGTTTCCACATGGGTGGAACCGCTAGTTTGCTTATAATTGGAGTCGTTTGTAGAACATAATATCTGTATAAAACTGGCACTAAATAGAAATGAACAAGAGGCAGTACAGCATTTAAAGAAACAGAAATAAATCAGAACTATATAAATATTTTGAAAGCGCTGATTGCGCTCTTATATTTTCAACTCTAATTTTTCTTGGACTTCGTATTCTTATTTTTTGCTGGTTTAATTTCCTGCAAGTAAAATATTTTAAAGTATATATTTCGATATGGAAAACCACTAAAAAAAATTGTCGATTGAGAGAAAAGAAAAAGGTGACGGGCAGCAGCATCTTCCTGATAACAACTCTAAATATTAAAAATCTGCGGTTGCCAATCCATCTGCCAAGCGTGGCAATTGTGGCAGTTATCTGCCTTATGAGACAATCTATAGGGGAGACCTATTTTAAGCTGTGGACACTGACTGACTGTGTCATTGTACTGATCTTAAAAACCTTTTGTTTTTATATTTAATTATTATTTTAAAATATTTTCTAATGTTTACTTCTCCATAGATTAAATAGTAGACGAGTTCATGTCTAGATTTAGACTAAGCTTTCAATGGTTGCAGTTGAATGGATGTAATACCACTTATCCAGGCGGACCGACAATTGATTGCAGACTGCGGAACTAAGAGACCATTAGGCCGTCACTGAGCGTGAGTAGTCAGATGATTACGGCGGCCGGAGTAATCCACTAGTTAAAGGGAATTGATTGATGTTTGCATTCAGTAAAATAATATTTGATTTAACTCGTAAATTTCATTACGAACAAAAGCCCAGTTGCAGTGATCTAAATAGTAGAATTCAAATTAATTCTAAAGTATACGACGATATAGATTCGGTTGAATAACTTTCTCATTTTCAAGATAATAACTTTTTACTATAGTCTATACATTTTTCTTGTCTGGTAACAGAAAAATTATCTTTAAATAAAAAGTAGAAACTGTTTTCAAAGAACTAAAAAGAATAAAGTAAATCACATTCTGTAGTCTGTGCTAAGACATAGTGTAGAAGAATTATTAAAGCCCCGACATTTGTCTTTGGCACCCAGAGTCGACCGGCAGAGAATGCCACATGATATGCAATGTTTCATTTCCTGTATGTGATTGCCCTCACTTCTGAGATGTTTTGAGAGCAGCGAAAAATCTGACAAGCTTTGCCATGCGAGGGCGTACTTCAGTTTTTTTACTTGGTGAGTTGTTTACGCATAACGTCACCCGTCCTTGCTTTCTGAGGCAATCGTTGGACTCGCAACGACTAAAACCCCATGGTATTCCAACTTTGCCGCATATTGACAGGGACACAGGAAGGCTTTCGCCCACATTCGTGCGTACTTCACCTTTTTTTACATGGAGAATTGACTATACATACCGCCTCGCGGGTGCAAGGATGAGTTATGTCGGACTTGCACTGACTAAAACCCCATGGTGTTCCACCTTCGCTGTATATAGGCAGGGCCACGGGATGGAGTGCGTAATTCACCTACTTCAACTAATTTTTTCTTTCTTAGACTACATAAGTTTCCTCACTATGTATTCCTTTAGCGCTATAAATCAATCAATCAATCATTCTCTTTATTCGTTTACAATATAATAGTTGTAGCACGAATGGGTCGGCTCGACCGGGGAAGGACCACGCTCTCACAGAATACCAGCGTGAAACAGCAGCTTAATGCCGCTGTGTTTCGTATGGTGAGTGTAGAGAACCGAAGACCCTTTTCCATCTTAGTACATTCCATCTTAGTACTCACGGGTGACAACGCATCTGCATTTTGATTCGTAATCGAAGATAGATGTAGCTGTCTATGGGCCACAGCAACCACTTACCATCAGGTGGACTGTGTGCATGTTTGTCACCCTTATCCTATAAAAAAAATGTGTACGAATGTTACAGCAATACCCTTATTAAATTGAGCTGCTAAGACTTACTAAACTACTTCCAATAAAATAATTATATCAAAATCAAAAATATCTAAAAAAAATATAAAGTTGATGTGTAATCAAAAAGTAAAATAAATTAGCTAATAAATGTCATTGTATCTTTTATATTTATATAATTATTCTAGCTACTATAAAATTGCAAATTTCTTTGGTTTTTACGGGAATCAAACTCGGATTGCTCGTTTTTAAGCTTTTGTTTCTCGTCATAAACTGATTGTAAAATCTTTGTTGAGATTTGAAATAATGAACATATATTTTAAAGTACATAGCTATGTGCGCTTATATTACCAATATTACTACTTACTTTCTATTGCAAGTCATCTCTAAATAGTCACTTTCAAAGTAAATCAAACTGGAAACTTCAAATACACAACTTGCTTCTAAGAATTGATTAATGAACGAGACATGTGACTAGATACTGACCAAAGGCCCCAGTGTTTGGACGTTGAATGGATGTAATCCGACTCAGCCATACGAAACAACAATTGATTGCAGGCTGCTGAGCTGACTGGATCAGTAAGGCGTTGCGGAGTTATGACAGTCAGATCACCAAATTTGGCAGTGCGATGAACCTACGTTGGAAGATACATTGACTGTTTATTTCCTGCCTTAACAAATTAAATTCCTTCTTAAGACGATATCTATACTGCAAGAAATTTAAAGAATAGGAGAAAGGAGAGAGGAGAGGTTTTATTGATCTATTGCTGCCGCGCTTTGTCCGTACGCTATATTTAAACAAACTAGAGACAGCGATAAAATATAATAGAATAGAATAGGATATTTTTATTCTATATAGATTATAAATAATTTTTATTGAAAGTAATTTTGTACTTTGACCTAAACATACATAAATAAACATATATAAATATACTAACATAAATAAATAATAGATAAATAAATAAAAACCCAACCAGATGGAAGCCCTCGGCAGGGAAGACCAAACGGACAAATTATTATTATTATTAAAAGGCAAAAGGATTCAGATCTCAAATTTTATTACGAATACATTTTACATCAAATTACAACAACTCTGTTTTTCCATAAATAAAAATTCGACTAAAAATAGACTTTTAAATAGATAGATAGATCGATCAATAGATAACTCTTAATTATTATACACTAAGCAAAGATTAAAACATTAATCATTCAAAGGTAAGTTCATAGTGAGGGCAAGCGTAACCGCATCGGATCTATACCAAGTCAACTACAAAAAAAACTGGCCAAGTGCGTGTCGGGCCACGCACTATGTAGAGGTAGGGTTCCGTAGTTGTCCGTCACAATACGTGGGCTTCCTTGATAATGAGCATAATAATTGAGTTCGCGGCATAATAAGTGCCCGCTATAACTACTAAAATGAGCCCAAATAGGAAGATCGTAACAGAAGGACTTATTTTCAAATCAGCCTTATAGGCAGTGGTATTCAAAAAAGATTAAAAAACATAAACGAAAAAGTAAAGCTCATAGTAGTAATACATCTAAGTCGTTTTCTTCATAAAATGTTTATTTTTAACAGTTTACAATAACATTACAAAGTTATTAATGCAGCTAGTTTTAAGTCATTTTCTATGGAGTTGTAACGAAATTTTTACTAATCCACGTGCATTTTATAAGTTGGTCGACTATTACTCGTTAACTTCTTAAAGCTACCTAGCTGTGATAGTTTTCCTTTTAATTACATTATATATACTACTATTGTGTATACTTTTCACGTTTCCAAAAACAGCGTTTTAGTTGGTAGAGGTGGACACATGACTATTTTTTTACGTGGTACAGCCATGCTGCAGCTATATTAGTAGTATAGTTGCAGCACGAATGGGTCAGCTCGACCGGGGAAGGACCACGCTCTCACAGAATACCAGCGTAAAATAGCAGCTTCCCGCTGCTGTGTTTCGTATGGTGAGTGTAGAGAACCGGAGACCCTTTTTACTGGAAATGAGGCATTCCATCTTAGTCCTCACGGGTGACAACGCATCTGCATTTTGTTTGATGTAGATGTGTATGGGCCGCAGCAACCACTTACCATCAGGTGGACTGTGTGCTCGTTTGTCACCCTTATCCTATAAAAAAAAAATGTCAAATTACAGATTTGTAGCACTTATGGTCTCTGAGTAAATCCGCGGACGAACATGGCGAAACTATAAGGGTTCCTTGTTGTGTAACTACGGAACCCTAAAAAGGTTTTCCTAATTTGCCTGTAAATATATATATTTTTGTATGTTCGGGCATGATAACTTCTTTTTATTACCTAATTTCAATTATTTTTATTATAATTCCGTATTAAATTTATAAAATATATATAAATTTGAAGAATAATCCGCTCCTAAAGGTGAAAAAATTGGTTTCATCCCCAAATATTTCATGTTTTTAATGTAACTATTTAGCCGACATTCTACTAGTTGCCTTGAACTTGTGACAGACAGTTCACTCAAAAGGTTAAAATAATTTAACTTTAAACAAAATGTAACAACCACATTCTAAAACTAAAAAGAATAAAAAATTGGAAAGTCAGGGTTTTAATTCTTCGATACACAGGTATGTTATTTTAATTTATAAAAGAACTTAATTTATACATTAGTATTTAATATATTTTTAACAAAATAATAACTAAATAATTAAATAGAAAGCAAATACTTTTTGTTTAATTATTTAATATAAGTTTATTTTAGTAAATCTAACATTTTATGCATAAAAGTTAACACAAATTAACATAATTTGAGTTTGTTTTAACGTTAATATCTAAAGATTTACCATATATTCGATTTCTTTTCCGTACTTTCCACTAATAAAATTCCAGAATGTCGGCATCTGGGAAAGCATAAATGAGCGTCTCCCTACTAATTCAAGAAGAAAGTGCTACGTTGCCGGAAAAATGCAAACAATAAATGTAAGAAATTCTTTTACGGGGCGAAAACAAAATGGAATTTGTTCGTTTTTCACTTCAATTAGCCGCTGGGAAAACAAATGGAATTATCCTTTTAAGATATTGCTTTAATTTCGCTCTTTATTGTTTGTTAGCTTTGCGCTCATGACTGCCTCGTTAGTCTAGTGATGGTAAGGCCGACTGCTCATCATATGGTGCCGAGTTTGAATCTCAGGTCTGGACAAAATCATTTTTTCTTTCAAGAAATTCTCAGTAGCAGCCTGAAGTCAGAAAATTGGCGGTGTTTCACCCCCGTGCCTCAGAAAGCACGTAAAGCCAATGTTCCTGCGCCTGATCTCTCTCCGGTCGTGTCGGATTGCCGTCCCATCAAACTATGACAGTGAGGGAATAGAGACTGCGTGCACACACTCGTTCACTATAATCCTGTCCTGGACATCCACAAGTCGAGTGGGCCTGACGGAATCCCAATTGTGCTGAGGACGTGTGCTCCGAGTTGGCACCGGTTCTAACGCGTCTTTCCGGTACTCCTACTCTAGACGTAGTCCCGAAATCATGGAAGACAGCTTTTGTCCAACCAATCCCTAAAAGGCGACCGCTCAGACCTGTCCAACTACAGGCCTATCGCCATCACCCTTGTTCTCCAAAATAATGGAATCCATTATAAACTGCCAGCTCATGCGGTACCTTGAGGATCACCAGCTGATTAGTGACCGCCAATACGGTTTTCGTCGGGTCGATCAGCTAGTGATCTTCTGGTCTACCTGACTCATAGATGGGCGGAGGTAGGAGTCCAAGGGGAGGCATTGGCCGTTAGTTTGACATTGCGAAGGCTTTCGATCGGGTTTTACAAAGCGCTTCTACGAAGCTCTCCTATGGGCTTCCTGAGAAATTGTGCAATTGGATCACCGGCTTTCTGCAGATCGGACATCAAGGTCGTTGTAGACGGTGCATGCTCCGACTGCAAACCTAATATCGCTGGTGTTCCACAGGCTGCGTGCTATCACCAACGCTGTTTCTTCTGCATATCAATGATATGTTGCAAACTGGTAGCATTCATTGCTATGCGGATGATAGCACTGGTGATGCTCTATACGCCGGCCGTGCGAATATTTCTCGGAAAACGTCGCCGAGTACCGGAACAAACTTGTGTTCGAAGTCGAGTCTTGCTGAACAAAGTCTCGGATTGGGGCGACTAAATCTAGTCCAGTTTAATCCTCAGAAGACACAAGTTTGCGCGTTTACCGCTAAAAGAACCCTTTGTCGTATCTCCTCAGCCAAGCACTTGTTGCCTCAGCCAGTATCGGAATCCTCGGCGTCGACATATCGAGTGACGTGCAGTTTCGCGGTCACTTGGAAGAAGGCCAAATTGGCCTCTAAAAGCTTGGCGTGCTCAGCAGAGCGACAGTATTCATGCGAGACATCGCGCGGCTATTAGCAGCGCAGGTTCGGCCTCACATTTCCATGTGAGGCCGAACCCGCGCCTTGTAAAGCATGCAATACTGTTCCCATCTCTGGCTGGGGCTCCCCAGTGCCAGCTCCTTCCACTTGACCGCATCCAGCGCAGAGCGGCTCGAATCGTCGACGACCGAGTCCTTTCCGATCGGCTCGATTCATTGGCGCTGCGAAGAGATGTTGCATCTCTTTGCATTTTCTTTCGCATTTACCACGAGGAGTGCTCTGAGGAATTGTTCAGATTAATCCCAGCCGCCACATTTCACGAACGCACATCGCGGCAGAACTCCCGATACCATCCACACCATCTGGATGATTGGCGGTCCACCACTGTGCGATTTAGAAGATGTTTTCCTCGCACAACTTCCTTGTGGAATAGTTTACCACCAGCGATTTTTCCGGACCGATACGACTTAGGGACCTTCAAGAAAAGAGCCTACTCCTTTTAAAAGGCCGGCAACGCATCTGCAATTCCTCTGGTTCCCCTGGTGTTGCAGTTGTTCGCGGCGGCGGTAGTCACTACCATCAGGTGAGCCGCATGCTCGTTTGCCCCTCTCCTATAAAAAAAAAACAAAAAGGTAAGTTCATAGTGAGGGCAAGCGTAACCGCATCCGATCTACACCAAGCCAACTACAAAAAAAACTGGCCAAGTGCGTGTCGGGCCACGCACAATGTAGAGGTAGGGTTCCGTCACAATACTTGGGCTTCCTTGATAAAGAGCATAATAATTGAGTTCGCGGCATAATAAGTGACCGCTATAACGACTAATATGGGCCCAAATAGGAAGATCGTAACAGAAGGACTTATTTTCAAATCAGCCTTATAGGCAGTGGTATTCAAAAAAGGTTAAAAACTTTTTGATTTTGACAATTATACCCTATCTATCCCACAAATGAAAAAGTAAAGCTAATAGTAGTAATACATCTAAGTCGTTTTCTTCATAAAATGTTTATTTTTAACAGTTTACAATAACATTACAAAGCTATTAATGCAGCTAGTTTTAAGTCATTTTCGAGTTGTAACGAAATTTTTACTAATCCACGTGCATTTTATAAGTTGGTCGACTACTACACGTTTCCAAAAACAGCGTTTTAGTTGGTAGAGGTGGACACATGACTCTAATGAAAAATACCACTTTAAACCTAAATATTTCGCAAACGGACCCCTGAAGCGAAAATATGTTATTCCACACCCCCAATGTTTTTGAAAAACCTATTCAACGATACCCCACATGATGAAGATGAAGATGGGTAAAAAAACATCATCCTCCATTTACTTGTATGGGAAGTACCCAAAATAAAAATATTTTTTAAGATTTTGTGATTAATATCTATAACTATGTCAAATTACAGATTTGTAGCACTTATGGTCTCTGAGCAAATCCGCGGACAAACATGGCGAAACTATAAGGGTTCCTTGTTGTGCAACTACGGAACCCTAAAAAGGTTTTGCTAATTAGCCTGTAAATATATATATTTTTGTATGTTCGTGCATGATAACATCTTTTTATTACCTAATTTCATTTATTTTTATTATAATACCGTATTAAATTTATAAAATATATATAAATTTGAACAATAATCCGCTCCTAAAGGTAAAAAAATTGGTTTCATCCCCAATTATTTCATGTTTTTAATGTAACTATTTAGCCGACATTCTAATAGTTGCCTTGAACTTGTGACAGACAGTTCACTCAAAATGCTAAAATAATTTAACTTTAAACAAAATGTAACAACCGCATTCTAAAACTAAAAAGAATAAAAAATTGGAAAGTCAGGGTTTTAATTCTTCGATACACAGGTATATTATTTTAATTTATAAAAGAACTTAATTTATACATTATTATTTTATATATTTTTAACAAAATAATAACTAAATAATTAAATAGAAATCAAATACTTTTTGTTTAATTATTTAATATAAGTTTATTTTAGTAAATCTAACATTTTATGCATAAAAGTTAACACAAATTAACATAATTTGAGTTTGTTTTAATCTAAAGATTTACCATATATTCGATTTCTTTTCCGTACTTTCCACTAATAAAATTCCAGAATGTCGGCATCTGGGAAAGCATAAATGAGCGTCTCCCTACTAATTCAAGAAGAAAGTGCTACGTTGCCGGAAAAATGCAAACAATAAATGTAAGAAATTTTTTACGGGGCGAAAACAAATGGAATTTGTTCGTTTTCACTTCAATTAGCCGCTGGGAAAACAAATGGAATTATCCTTTTAAGATATTGCTTTAATTTCGCTCTTTATTGTTTGTTAGCTTTGCGCTCATGACTGCCTCGTTGGTCTAGTCATGTTAAGCCCGACTGCTCATCATATGGTGCCGAGTTTGAATCTCAGGTCTGGACAAAATTATTTTTTCTTTCAAGAAATTCTCAGTAGCAGCCCAAAGTCAGAAAATTGGCGGTGTCTCACCCCCGTGCCTCAGAAAGCACGTAAAGCCATTGTTCCTGCGCCTGATCTCTCTCCGGTCGTGTCGGATTGCCGTCCCATCAAACTATGACAGTGAGGGAATAGAGACTGCGTGCACACACTCGTTCACACAATCCTGTCCTGCTCAGATGGCTAGTCTCCGTTGAAACTGGCCGCTATGACCAAAATTCGGCAATGGGGAACATTACCGTTTTTCGTTTGGTTTTTAAAGGTTACCACGTGCTCAGTGATTAAGAATAAAATATTACGATAACATGTGAAATTATAATTGTAAAAGGGAAATTGCCCCATTACCTTTGCATAAATGAGAGGAGGCCCGTATCCAGAAATGAGACTTATAAGGCTGTATCTTTACTATACTCTTTCCTGTTTTACTTATGTTAGCTATAATGATCATTATTTTATTCTAAAGACTAGCGACCTGCCCCGACTTTGCCTTTGTAGGTTGTATTAATGTGGCGTTATTTATATTTAAGATAATCATCAAAGACCATTTATTTTATCAATTATAAAAAACTCCAAGGCTTTCGGATAACATATAGCCTAGATCACTCCTGGCATAGTTCTTTATCTCTTCGTGAATTTTCATTACTATCGGTTCAGTCATTCCGAAGATTAGCCCGGACATACAAACAGTTCAATTTTATCTTTATGGCTAGCTGTCCCCCGCGACTTCTCCCGCAACAATTTCATGGGTTTTAATTTTTTGCGCTGAACCCTAATTCTTTTTCTAAAATAAAAGTATCCTAAGCTACTCCTTATGACATCAGTTATCTACCAGTGAAAGTCCCTTCAAAATCGGTCCAGCCGTTTCGGAGATTAGCCGGAACAAACAGACAGACGGACAGACAAAAACTATTTTTTTTTGTTATTAGTACCGTATATACTTTCATATGTATTTAGTAAAAAGTTGTTATTTTAACATTTCAAACAGATTTTGCGATTTTATTCGTTCTGATACTAACCAAGTTTCTACTATTTAATTTACGGCGAATGCTTCGCCTCGGTGCAACCACCTTTAACTTTCTAATATCATATTAAATTCAATTTTTTAAATAAAGGTGAAAACAAGCACACAGTCCACCTGATGGTAAGCGGATGCTATGGCGCATAGACATCTACATCTTTCCTCGATTAAGAATCAGAACGCAAATGCGTTGTCACCCTTGAGGACCAAGATGCAACGCCTCGTTTCCAGTAAATTGGGTCTTCGGTTTTCTACACTCACCATACGAAACATAGCAGTATTAAGCTGCTATTTTACGCTTGTATTCTGTGAGAGCGTGGTCATACCCCGGTCGAGTCAACTCATCCGTGCTACAACCATAATATAGCTGCAGCATGGCTTTACCACGTGTAAAATATTTTCACATGTTCATCAAAAAAATGAAAGAACTTATAAACTATTCACAAAAACGTATGAATACTTCACTTAAAGTAGGCAGGACGTATTTTCTTCGAAAGTTGTATTTTTCGCCTCCCTTTACCACATGGTACTGTCTCCATATTATATACTTTTTACGCATACGACTTGCCGTAAAAGACATCAAAAAGAAATTTGCAAAATGTTATGTTTCCGAAGAATCGCTTAGAATAAATTTTGACTGGAGTTTCGTTATTAAATTGTTTTTATTGTTTACTGTTACAACCCTATACTCTAAAAGTCATTTAATCTAATAAATACTTTCATTCATTCTTTCATACTGAACATAGGCCTCTTCCATAGATTGCCTTATAGGGAGGATATTCGCCATAGTTGCTACGGTTGGCAGGCGTGCTCAAATAGGCAAGAGACAGGCGAGGCACATTTCTAAAATCGTTAGCAACCAACAACATGGTTTTAGGAGCATATATATTCATCCAACAGTGAACTATTCGGGCTTTTAATGAAAGAAAGTGTGCGTGAGTGCATGTCAAGAAGTTGAGCATGGTCTCGGTATCCAGCTCTCCGTCTATCTTTCTTTGTTGGGCAAATATGTTAATATATAATATAAGTTTCTTCTAACTATTCCTTTAATTCAAACAAACAAATAACTTTTTTGACGAATTAATTGAGGAACGAATACCTAACTACTTTAAAAATGTAATAATATTCCTTAAATACAAAGTTTATTACAATTTAGAATTGCAAGTCAAACCATAGCTATAGTTTCCAGTTCAATAAAACGGTAATTTCATGGGCGCTATTTCGGATTTCATGGATAATTAAAGCTTTTTTTATATTAACAACTGGTTTACGCTGACTTTACTAAAATTTAAAATATAATATTTTATTAGCATCTACTAATAAAATATTATATTTTCAATTTTAGTAGATAGAATAAAATTGAAAAAAAAATAGAATTAAAAAACATTAATAAAAATTAAATAAATTTATACATAGTAAAGCCACGGGGAGCTTCATCAATATTGTAACATGAATGCGTCGGCTCGATCGGGGAAGGACCACACTCTCACAGAATACCAGCGTGAAATAGCAGCTTAATACTGCTGTGTTTCGTATGGTGTAAAGAACCGGAAACCCTTTTAACTAGAAACGAGTCATTCCATCTTAGTCCTCATGGGTGACAACACATCCGCATTTTATTTATAATCGAGGATGTGTGCCACAGTAACCACTAACCATTAGGTGGACTGTGTGCTCGTTTGTCACCCTTATCCTATAAGAAAAAGTAACTGTATATTTGATGCTGAGTGAATACTGCAGCTCACTACACACCTGCAACCAATTTCAAAGAGAGGCCAATGATGAGCGTTTTTATCCCTGCTGACTAAAATAAAATACTAACTGATGTACGTCGGCAGAAATATGGCCGAGGTAAGTACTAGGCCAGTAGAACTCCTAGGCAGAAAAGGAAGACTAGCATGAACTAAATCTTGCAGGCAATGATTGCAATTTTGTACCGCTTATGATGGCAAATTAATTTTTCTGAGCGTATACTGTATAAACATACTGGGCGAAAAGAAATTTCCCGCTAAAGAAAATATATAAATGAAGAAAAACAAAAAAGGAACAACGACTGACTTGGTGGGCGTACACATCCACATAATATTTGTTTTAATGTCGTTTTAAATTAAAATAAATTCAATATTAAAACATAAAATTTTGCAAAACAACACTGTATTTTTGTATATCATTTAATCATGCCATCGACTTCAAGTTTTATTGAAGTCCTAGCATTCGTTATCATTACCTATTAAAACGTTAGTTTAAAATCGATTCCAAAATTTGTACTGAACAGACAAACACGCAAGAAAACAAGTTTATAAAAATGTATTTTAAAGTTTGCCAACATACTTCTCTTCTTTTGGTTTTTACCGATTATGACTACGTATTATGGGTGCTAATGAACTATGCAATTCAAAAGACTACATACATCAAAATGAAAAAATACAATATAAAACCGGCCTTCATTAATTTATTAAGCACACGCTACAATTTCACTTTTTTGAAGTCATCCAGTTACAATCCTAACTTTAGATTGCGTGGTAGAGCCATGCTGCAGCTATATTAGTAATATAGTTGTAGTACGAATGGGTCGGCTCGACTGGGAAGGACCACGCCTCACAGAATACCAGCGTAAAATAGCAGCTTAACACTGCTGTGTTTCGTATGGTGAGTGTAGAGAACCGGAGACCCTTTTACTGGAAAAGAGGCATTCCATCTTAGTCCTCACGGTGACAACGCATCTGCATTTTGATTCTTTATTGAAGATAGATGTAGATGTCTATGGTCACAGCAACCACTTACCATCAGGTGGACTGTGTGCTCGTTTGTCACCCTATACTATAAAAAAAAAAAAAATATTAAAATCAGTAAATGAATCGATTATAAATATTATCATCTGGACCATTATTGGATTTCCGTTAACATTTTTTAATACTATAACGTTAAAAACAATTTAATATTCATAAATTTAGAGTGTTAGAATATCCACAACCCCATATCAACCCGTTGGTGTCGTAAGAGGCGACAGAGGGAATTTGAAACAAGTGAACAGCAGCTGCAATTTCCTGACAACAACTTAAAGTAATAAATAAACTGTGGTTGCCAACCCGCCTGCCAAGCGTGGCAACCACGGCAAAATCACCCCTATAAGGCAATCTATGTGCGAGGCCTACGTTCAGCAGTGGACTTTGATAGGCTCGGTAGGGAAGGAACTTCGTGAAAAAACCTGAATATCTGAGGAATAAAATATTTTCGAGACATGATGATGAAACATGTGAAATCCACCAACTCACAATGAATCGGCGCGGACTTATTGCTCCATATCCTTTTCATAAATGAGAGGAGGCCTATGCAGGACATAAGCTATAACTTTGTTTAAAGACAGTTTATAGCAGTCTATCACTGCCCACGAAGTCTTTCTGAATTTTATAATATGGGGAAAGATCATAATTTATTAAAAAGTAAATATTATTAAAGTTATAAATAAAAATAATATTTTTATACTATACTAAGGCAACGCTTAGCTATAATCCCACCTGATGGTAAGTGGTGATGTAGCCTAAGATGGTGACGCGCACTGACTTAACAAAAGCCTATTCACTCTTGCCTTGAAGGAAACATTGTAATCGGACGGAAACACAGATGTTGGCAAATTATTCCACTCCTTTGCTGTACGCATCACGAACGATGTAGCAAACCGTGTGATTCGAATGCGTGGTAAGTCAACAACTAAAGGGTGGAGACTGGCCGAACGCCTGATTGTCCGATGGTGGAATAGAGACAGAGGAATTAAATTATGTAATTCCTGCGCACACTTTCCGAAATGCATCCTGTAGAAAACCGAAGGGCTGGCTACTTTGCGCCTGTGTTCGAGGCTGGTAAAATTGGTTTCAACCAAATTTGGGTCAACAATAAGCCTCTTAACACTCCTTTCCATTGATTCCAAAGCTGCTAGGTGGCATTTTGCAGCACCATATATAATATATTCCAATAATACTCTACCTCTTTTAGCCAAAAGGAATGGACAATGTCGACCGAACAATACAAAAATGTAAACTGAAAACTGGAAAATGTAATGTCGACTTTCCTATTACCGCGGCATAAATGAAGTTAGGCAAATGAATTTAAAATTACATTTATTCATGACGAAATTTAAAGAAACTCGCAAATATAACCCAAAGTGAAGAATTTAAAAATTGTATTTTACAATTGTCTTCACTTCCCACTTGTAGTTGTAAATTGTAAATGAGAGGTATTGGAGTTCATTGGAGAAAGTCGACGGATGCAGGTGGCTCAGGACTGTGTTTTTTTGGGAGAAGCCTGTTTTCAGCAGTGGATTTGTGAATCTTTTGTTGTTGTTGCTGTTATGATGATATGTATAATGAATTCTATTTCATCAGCCGACTTCAAAAAAGGAGGAGGTTTACAATTCGTCGGAACTTTTGTTTTTTTTTTATGTATGTTCACCGATTACTCGAAGACGCCTGAACAAAGGGTTTGTTCAGGCGTCTTCTTTTAAAAGGGTAGACTTCTCATACATAAAATTAAAATAGGACCATTTAAATTTTATCGAAATTGGTCGAGCGGTTTTAAAAAATCAACAATAAATTATTTATATTGAAAACGGTTGTACAAAATTTTTCTATTTTACCACTTCTTTTACTTTTATTTTACATTTTTAAGCAAACAGTTAGCATTAAAAATTAGACGTATGTAAAAAAGGTAAACTAAGTCATTGAAAAGCCCGAGTGTTGAATCACCATCCTCATTTCGCTACTGGGTATCGTAAGGGGCAAAATGGACATATGAGAAACATCAAAAAGATCTCATAACTCTATTCTGATTCCATTTTTGAACTTTAATTTTTCACTAGTGATAGTGAAAGTGTCCCACAGATAGTAAGTAGGTAGTGTAGTAGTTTTTATACTTTTTTTTATATGATAAGGGTGACAAACGAGCACACAGTCCACCTGATGGTAAGTGGCTACTGCGGCCCATAGACATCTACATCTATCCTCGATTACAAATCAAAATGGAGATGCGTTGTCACCCGTGATTGTGATTTCCAGTAAAGGGTCTTCGGTTCTCTACACTCACCATACGAAACACAGCAGCGTTAAGCTGCTATTTTACGCTGGTATTCTGTGAGAGCGTGGTCCTTCCCCGGTCGAGCCGATCCATTCGTGCTACAACTATACTACTAATATAGCTGTAGCATTGCTCTACCACGTAAAGTGTTATACTTTTTGTTTTGTATTTGTTTTAGCTACTACGCCAAGGTTACTAACTGGAACGCAATAACACAAATAGTTCGTTGTCAGGTCAGGCTACCACAAATTAAATGAAAAAGAACATATAGCTGACGTGAAGCACCAACGCTCCTGGAAGTCTGTATTTTGTGAAAATGTCATAACGTCAGATTTAATAAACTACAAACCCTCATTAAAAAAAAACATAATATCTCTAGCTATCTAGCTATCTAGATAGCCAGAGATATTTTTCGTGAAATTAAAAAAAAACACTACACTACACACGGTGAGCGTTAAGTCGCTAAACTAACACGACTCTGTAAGTTATCATTATTATCTGAAACATATATCAAGCGTCATGGAAACCTCAAGATAATCCAGTGTCCCATATTTCGGAAAGATTTTTGGCGTTCCCACACACATAAGATTTCGCGTAAATCCCCAAGGACGCAGTCACGCACGAATCTTCCGGCTCCGTAACGATTTACAATTGAGTCACGCAGGCGTGACACCGACACGCACCAACCCCTCAATCATGCCCCTCTGCGTGATGGGGCAATGATGTAGCATTATGTTCCTGAACTTGTTTAGTTTACTATCGACATTGAGAGTTTAATTTTAGAGATAGTAAATGCATAGTTTGTCGATATACATTATGAATTTAACTAGTTTTTACGGATTTATTTAAGTTTAATCTACTTATTTTTACATTACCGACATCTATATATTTTACTTTACTTTTGAAAATTGTTTTTTTCATGGAAAAATTATGCTAAGAAATAGAAATACTAGAATCATGTAAGAAATCAAAAATTATTTAATCACACTCAGCATTACTTGGACCATTTATTACTTAAAGAATATAGAGGCATAAGACAGGTTTCAGTTGAGAGCGTGGCCTAGCCAGGAATACTAGTACAACATAACTTTGCTAAGGGTCCTGGGCTGCCATTCGCGCCAGGAGTCAACGTTTATGCAAAAAAATGAGTCAACGTTTATGCAAAATCTTTTACACGGTACCTCCCTCTTACCTATATCAGAGCCAGTAGATTTTTTATAGGACATGGGTGACAAACGAGCACACAGTCCACCTGATAGAAAGTTGTTGCTGTGGCCCATAGACATCTACATCTATG
This sequence comes from Parnassius orleans, assembly GCA_029286625.1. Classification (NCBI taxonomy): domain Eukaryota; kingdom Metazoa; phylum Arthropoda; class Insecta; order Lepidoptera; family Papilionidae; genus Parnassius; species Parnassius orleans. The sequence goes on from JAGSMP010000142.1 coordinate 735,577, forward strand.
TAGGTGCGTTGTCAGCCGTGAGGACTGAGATGGAATGCCTCTTTTCCAGTAAAAAGGGTCTCCGGTTCTCTACAACCACCAAACGAAACACAGCAGCATTAAGCTGCTATTTTACGCTGGTATTTTGTGAGAGCGTGGTCTTTTCCCAGTCGAGTCGACCCATTCGTGCTACAACTGTATTACTAAAATAGCTGTAGCATGGCTCTACCACGTATAAAATTATTATTAATTACAGGCTGTGAGGCATTCTATCTTAGTCCTCAGAAGTGACAACACACCTGCAGCCTTCTTTCTTTAAATTTGGTTGCAAGTGTCTATAGGCTACAGTAGTCACTTACTATCAAATGAACTCTTACTTCTTTTGTTACTTCAATTTTATTTAAAAATATCAAAATGCTGATTTAAAGGTCCTTGCCGGAGAACCTCGTTGCCGGAGAACCTGGTTACTACTGTGTATCTGGTCCTAGGTTAGAATTTCCATCTAACCTTCAGCGCAGTTGATAGCTTTCGATTATTTGGAAGTTGACGCCTTGATCTACGAGATATGAAGGTCTACGCGGTCTTAACTAATGCCGTAGCTACGCTACGCCGTAGCACCCTCATGTTATCACTCAAGACAGTGTCGCAAATATTTTAGTTTCACTTAATGATCTTAGAATCTGCTCGATATTCCACAACGAGGATAGCTTTCAAGTTATCGTAAGCTATCCGCTAGGTATTAGATATTTGGTTACTGCAATCGCCAATCCTCCTGCAAAGTGTGGCAATTAGGGCAAATTCTCCCAACAGCGGGAAGGCCGTAAATTTATAAGGGCTAATGAAAAAGAAAAAGATTTACTTTGTAGCGCTTGATGAGGGTGTAGAGCCCGTTTGCTTTGTGGTGGCACTGTCCCTACTTTATTGTGTGCACAACAACGAAAACCTAAATCAGGCTATTGTAATCTCCATGTGACTCGATATTGTATAAAAATGCCATCCTTCATTATAAACCGTTCAACCGTGTAGCGGTAGTGTAAGAATTTCCACTACCCCATATCATTCCGAGGGTGTCTTCCACCCTTTGAGACAATCTATGATGGAGGTCTATGTTCAGACTTAAATTTCATATACTGTAATAGATGGATGCCTTTATTATGTAGAATTGCCTTGCCCTGCAGAAGAACTCCACTTTTCTTTCTACGGCCGAAAACGTGCACAGTACGCCACACAGTTAGTAAATTAGTTTTAGGTAATTTATTTTTGTTATTAAGAAGTCATTAATATAAGTTTTCTTTCTCGACCATAATAAAGCGAGAAAAGACGAGTTTTCACGAAGCTGAAGTTTTTCGTTTCATCTACTTCACAACCTGACCAACAACAAAAAAGATAAAGATATTTAAATATGAAACAGCGATAGATGGAACAAAGCGGTCAAAATCGTAATTCGTTACCTGTTACCTGTTACATATAGGTAACAAGTCGCTTAGTCTAGTGTGATATGAGACGTGGCAGAGCCACACTGCAGCTTACTGGAAAAAAGGGGTTTCCATCTTAGTCCTCAGGGGTGACAACGATTCTTTATCAGGATAAATGTAGTCCATATCTATGTGGATACTATGACCCATGTCTATGAGCCACAGAATTCACTTACCATCAAGTGGACTGAGTGCTCATTTGTCACCCGAATTCTATAAAAAAAAATTGGCTAAAAGAAAAATATTTTAAAGAAAATTTAACGAATGCGCTGAAGTTTGTAGTAATTATTTCAATTTTTTTTGCTATTTAAAGTTAGATAACGTTACTAACGTCCTAGATCAAAGTTTTTGCATAACAGTGTTCCCATTTGCCACTCTATAAAACTTTGAATCTCTTTGAATGTAAATAATATGAATGTTGTTCTGTCCATCTTTCTTCGTTCTTCTTAGGTAACAAGTCATTTTAGATATTCACTAGCTACACTACGATATAAAATGAAACTATGAAATGATATAAAAAATAAACTATTCAGCACATTTTCTTATCCGTGCCTGAAACTGCTTGGCGCGTGAATAAAAAATATAGTAAGACAGTAACATGTTATGCAACGAGACGTAGAAATACAAGATTCATATGAGAACTGACGTACTGTGTTCTTTATTGAAATGTGCATATGTCGAGGAATTGTCTATATTCTAAGCTAGTATATATTTTAATGTATTTGTCTCTAAGCTATTATTATCTATCATATGATAGAACTAGCGACTCGCCCTAGGTTCACCTAGCTGGATATATGAACTTGGCCTCATGTAGGGTTAAGGTAATCATCAAGGACAATCACAAAAAAAAGTTTTCTAGATAAAATATGGCCGTGATCACTCCTGGCTGTTTATGAAGTTCCATCACAATCGGTATAACCAATCCAACAATTGCCCGGACAGATAGACAGACAGATAGACAACAAGTGGTAAAATTAAAAAAAATTTACAACCGACTACAATATAAATTATTAAGGATAACTCAAAAACTACTGGTCAGACCTTGATCAAATTTATATGGAACTACATGGAAGCACCAGTTTTGAAATAAAAAAAAAGAATTATCAAAATCGATTCAACCATAAAAAAGTTATGAGGTAACACGCTTTAAAAAAATATACAGTCGAATTGAGTACCTCCTCCTTTTTGAAGCCAGTAGAAAATCAAGTTTTACTTCGAAAATAACTGAAGCAAAAACACACAAGTAGTCTATACGACTTCTAAATGTTATTTTATTATTTGCGGTTTCCGACGATTACCCCTTTTAGCAAATTCTAGCGGAGCCCATTAACGCCGCTCCAATATAACCTTATTGGCTTTAAGTGCATAGTGACTGCACAAACGGGGAAGGACCAGCCACATCTATGGTAACACAGTAAGAGTAATTTGAATTTAAATATGAGTCGTGGGAACCGCAGCAACAATCCCCATCGTAATAATCGCCAGGTGCTCAGTGGTGAAGATCTTTTTAGCATATTCCATAGTCGCCTTTTACAACACCCACGGAACGAAATGTGGTGATGTATTTTTCCATTCCACAGGAAATTGCTGCTAAATAGTAATATATTGCCACATGACAATAGGATAGAATAAAACAGAGTAGAATAAACTAGAATAGAGTGGAATAGTGTGGAATAAAGTGGAATAGAGTGGATTAAAGTGGAGTAGAGTGGAATTGAGTGGAGTAGAGTAGGATAGATAAAATAGAACAGAACAGAACATAACAGAACACAGTAGAATAGAATAGATTAATATAATAGAATCATTTTTATTCAATGTAGATAACAAGAATACATGTTGAAAGTCATTAAAGCTTTACCACTGGTTCGGAAAACCTCTGTCCTGTGAAAAACCAGCAAGAAAACTCAGCGGGACTTTTTTTTAAATAATTTACAACATAACATTTTATACAATTTTATATTGTACTTTTTAAAACATTTTTTATTTTATTTATTTTTATTATATAGTTGTTCGAGTAGAGTTTGAGTCACCGTGTAGTGGCGGCATATGAAAATCAACTACCCCATGTCATCCCGTGGGTGTGTGAAAATGAAACAGGAAAATGAAAGCAGCATTTTCTGATTGCAACACTAAATCGTACAAAGTAAATGTTAGGCGTTCGTTACGAGAAAAGTAAAGTCACTTACGCAAAGCATCAGTTCCTTTATGCAATAATGAAACATTGTAAAATTATACTGAATTGATCAATTAAAGAGATAAGTTAGGGCATCCGTAAACGAACAATCAATCTTCGAACGAAAAGTACTTTTGGGAACGAACAATATATTTTCCAACAGTTTAATGATTTGTTATATTTACGCGAATACTACACATTAAATGAAACGAATTTTACGGATTTTATCGCGCTTAATTTTAATTTCTGAAGTCCTGACGTTTCGGCTGCTGTGATCTCGGCGACGAGACCGAACCAAAACAAATATTCAAAAACTGATTTTACCGGGCTAACTATGGGACGGCAAAAACCTCAATCCCCCCGTCAACATAGGTGTTGTAAAGCACCCGAAACTATGTTATCATTGTCTATCGACAACATCAACATTGAGTAATGCTAAGTGATCACAAATGAAAGTCTCTTTAAAAAAAAACTTTCTCATTTTAAATGCATAAAAAAACTTTGGATCGGCTTGGCATGAAACAATTATAGATGTCATCTAGAGCATCCGTAAACGAACAATTGTTCGGAAGGGAATTTTGTTTGGAATTTTCCAACAATATGTTCATTTTGGTTAATACACAAAACTTCACAAAAGAAAATTGACTACTGCCAAGAATTAGTCACATCTGGATAAAATTATATTAAAAATCTTTTCCATTTTTAATGTATAATAAGGCTTAGATTGGGTTGGTGTCCGGTGATTAATGAATTCAAATCTATAGTCAAGCATTGCATTTTTTGAGAAATTGGAGTCCATTTCGAAAACATTCAAAATCTTTTATAATATCATGTAACATGAAAATACAAGTCTATGTGAAATGTCCTCAAACAATTTGTCAATGAAACAGGTGCTGTCGTGCCGCCGCGGTAAAGTGGCTGCATTCGGCGCTAACGGCTAATTAAAATTGCGGTCTTTAAATTCTCTGTTTGAAAACTACACTAAGTAAATTATTATTGTTCAATTTCTTTTATTACATGGTTCACATTACTTTTATGTTACAACTATACTACAGGTTTACTGTGCAATTTACCAAAAGTTGCCTCGCAATTCTTCTTTGTGGAAGCGGCTACCACCAGCGATTTTCACTGCCGATACGACTAATAGACCTTAAAGAAATAAACCTTCTCTTTTTTAAAAAGCCGACAATGCACCTTCAATTCCTCTGGTGTTACTATTGTTCATGGGCGGCGCAAGTCACTTACCATTATATTATATATTATATGCATATATATATACACATATATCTGTGCCATGACAAATAAGGAAAATATGTGACGATAGAATTATTCTTTAGGAAAAAGCGTTAATTCACACTTGCAATGCTTTACTAAAATGTTCACGAATTTTTTTTAAAAGAAACTTGTTGGAAGCTTTTTTAATGTCAAGAGGTATTTCGTTCCAGAGTCTTATAGCCGTAAGAGCGAAAGAGTGGGACATATAACGAGTACGGTGTAAAGGCGTTAGCAACTTTAGATTATCTGAAGAACGGAGAAACAATTATGACTATCTCCTAGGTACTGGAATCTAGATTTCAAGTACTCAGGAGCACAAGGATCGTTCAGGATAGTGAAAAGAGTGCAGAGTATTCTAAGATATCGGCGCTGACGGATAGGCAGCCAGTTAAGCTGAGTACGAAAAGATGATACATGGTCATATTTACGAAAACCATAAATGTATCTGATGCAGTTATTGAGGAGACGATCCAATGTGTTAAGATGTTGTTGAGATAAGTCTGTGCAACACACATCTACATAGTCTATTATCGACAGAATAAGAGATTGAACAAGCAAAACTTTTGTAGCGGTAGGAAGAAAATTTTCAGGCGATAAAGAGATCGCAATGTTGCAGTAACTTTGCGGCTTACCTCCTGGATCTGCTTGTTCCATGAAAGACAATTATCAACGTACAGACAGAGATTCTTAACATGCGGAGAGTATGGGATAGAATTGTTGTTGTACGAAATAAACGGCAAAGTGGAGATATCTAATTTGGATAAGTATCTAGAGCTACCTAAAATGATCGCTTGACTTTTAGAAGGATTCACGTTAATTCCAAATACAGTGGACCAACAAAACGCTGTTTTTATGAGTATGACTTTAATAGAACATAATTGGGGAAGGAAATCTAGATACAGATACTTATATTTACGTACACTATTATAAAATTATTTCAAATAATTTAAATAAAATAAAAGTGGTGCTTCCCTAAGTGCATAAAGAAAAATAAAAAAAATATCTTGTTTTTATGTTTCCTTTAAATGTTGGACAAACCATCAGCTGAAAAATATAAATTTTTAAATTGGAGAGAAGTTTCTCTGCGTGATAAAGTTAGAAATGAGGATATCCGCAATAGAACCAGAGTAACTGACATAGCCCTACGGATTATTAAAGTGAAATGGCAATGGGTTGGCCATGTAGCTTGGAAAACCGATAAACAATAGGAAGAAAGGTTCTCGAGTGGCAACCTCATCTCATACCGGTAAGCGAAGTGCAGGGCTGCCTCCCACTATATGGAGGTAAGACATGGTAAGATATGCAGGAAGTCGATACATGCAGGTGGCTTAGGACCATGCTTTGTGGCATTCATTGGGAAGGCCTATATTTATATATATATATATATATATATACACTTACTACGAATACTCAATCTTTATTCCTCTTCACGTATTTTCATACGCTTTTCTCACTCACACACACACACACACACACACACACATTTTTTAACGTGGTAGAGCCATGCTGCAGCTATATTAGTAGTATAGTTGTAGCACGAATGGGTCGGCTCGACCGGGGAAGGACCACGCTCTCACAGAATACCAGCGTAAAATAGCAGCTTAACGCTGCTGTGTTTCGTATGGTGAGTGTAGAGAACCGGAGACCCTTTTTACTGGAAAAGAGGCATTCCATCTTAGTCCTCACGGGTGACAACGCATCTGCATTTTGATTCGCAAACGAGGATAGATGTAGATGTCTATGGGCCACAGCAACCACTTACCATCAGGTGGACTGTGTGCTTGTTTGGCACCCTATCCTATAAAAAGAAAAAAAAACACACACACACGCGCGCGCACACACTCTCACACACACAAACACACACACACACACACACAAATAGGTCGCAAATAGTACTTACCTACTAATTTTTTTTTTTATTTATTTATTCAAAGAAACTTACAGCTCTTATATCACATTTGAATGTAAGGTGAATGTTAACAATGCATTAGCCAGAACAGTTTCCAACGTTAAGAATTACATTGCGAAAACTTTAGACATAATTAAATGAAGTACATATTTGTGTTTGTCAAAGAGAAAAACATACTTAATGCATGCCTAATAGCAATGTTAGTAAAGGTAATTTTATATTCAGAGAGAGAACAAGGAGTATACACTGCGCCTAAGCGTGATCTACTTGCTTAATAGATGAAATATAACCGCTTAGTTTGCAGTTAAATATATCAATATGGTTATATCGTTCATTATGTGTGTTGCAAGCACGGACCAGAAACCGATTTTTCGAATACTTAGTTCAGATAATTTCTTTTCAATGTAAATGAAATACTTTAACAAGCTCTAATTTGTTCTTTCTAGAAACCCTTTCCAGTACCTCTACTTTGTTCGACTTATTCCAATTTATTAATGAAAGCGACGGGCAATATGTACATATTTTAATATAAAATCATTTTAATAAACTAATTAAAATTACATTTAAATCCACCTTCAAATAGTTTTAAAAAAATATTATCCATTTAAATTTATTCATTGTAATCCATTATATTCTTAATTATAATCTGCATCTTGATCTGAACTAAGTCTTAGTGCTGCAAAAAGGAGTAGAGAATACTGCGTTGGAGCGAGCACTTAACCTAGGGCATCTAAATGAAATACGACTTAGAAGGAAGGGGGAATCTATATAGTTATGTAAAAGTTTAAACAAGAACACCTGATCCCTATGTTCACGCCGTGATTCTAATGAATGATGTAGCGCAGAATGATCCTTAAATTTATAACTAAGTCTTTTCAGAAACTTATTTTGAATCCTTTCTACTTGTTCCACGTAAGTAGTATAAATAGGGTTCCACACCGTAGATGCATATTCAAGATGACTTCTTACTAAAGAATTATAGAGCATAATATACGTGTTTATGTTTTTGAAGTCCTTGCATTGTCGGAAGACAAAACCTAACATTCTGTAAGCCTTAGCAGTAGCCTTGTCAATGTGAGACGCAAAGTCTAGTTTATCATCGAGATATACTCCCAGGTCCCTCACTTCGGTCACTCTTTTAATCAAAATATTATTTAATTTATAATTGTAAACAATCGGTTGTTTTTTTCGGGAATAAGTTATAGTATAACATTTATCAATATTTAATTTTAGATTATTAGCCGAGCAATATTCATAAAAATTGTTTAAATTGTTTTGAAATAGGAAAGCGTGTTCGAGAATATAATATTAGGCAAGAGTGAATACGCTTTTGTTAAGTCAGTGCGCTTCACCATCTTAGGCTACATAACCACTTACCATCAGGTTATTATAATTGTAGTTAGCGCTGGCTAAGAATAGAAAATAAAAGAAGAAATTTACCCTGTGAAAGTTTTCACGTATGTAGATATTATTTTTCTAACCGACCATAAAAATGTATTACGTGTGATGGGAATATGTATATAAGAATAAAGGTTATCTCACATGGGACAGTAATAATATAATATAATATTTTTCAGTATATAAGCATAAATAGAAAGATAGATAGATAAGTTACGCTGGAATATAATAGGACTATCCGAGGTCCGAAGAGAGGGGGAGGACACGGTAATCCTCGAATCCGGCAACTTATTCTATCACCGGGAGGGCGACCATCTGTCCCAAGGAGGTGTCGGATTTATCGTTCACAAGTCTCTCGTTAACAACGTTGTAAAGATCGGGAGTGTTGTTGTTGACGAATATGTTTACCTGGGACAAATAGTCCGAGTAGGTAAGTCCAACTTCGACCGAGAGGTCAATCGACGGATTCAACTCGGCTGGGCAGCGTTCGGGAGATAACGACCCATCTTCTCGTCAGGCATACCTCAAAACCTCAAAACTAAATTGTACAACCAGTGCTTGTTGCCAGTGATGACATATGGAACTGAGACGTGGTCCTTCACTGCTGGCCGTATGAGGAAGCTCAAGGTCACTCAGCGAGCTATGGAGAGGGCTATGCTCGGGGTTCCTCTGCGTGATAAACTTAGAAATGAGGATATCCGCAGTAGAACCAGAGTAACCGACATAGCCCAAAGGATTAGTAAGCTGAAGTGGCAATGGGCCGGCCATATAGCTCGAAGAACCCACAACCGATGGGGAAGAAAGGTTCTCGAGTGGCAGCCTCGTACCGGCAGGCGAAGTGTAGGGCGTCCCCCCACTAGATCGAGTGACGACCTGGTAAGACATGCAGGAAGTCAATGGATGCAGGTGGCTCGGGACCGTGCTTTGTGGCATTCCGTGGGGGATGCCTATGTTCAGCAGTGGACTTGTGAAGGGCTGTAATGATGATGATGATGAAGCATAAAAACTTTTAAAATCTCTGAATCCCGAGGTATGTCCATATTAAGAGGCTGAATAGAGCCAAATTGACCTGCATGGGGATCGTTTTGTGATTTCACATTGTTATCGAAAAAAATTGTACTTACAATTGAGCGTACTCCAGGTGGCGGTTTTCAAAACACGATTCCACAAAATTCACTCAATAGAATAATTGCAAAGTAGCTTCTGAAAATACTTAAATTTTCAACTTTCTTAGATTAACATAAAATAATGTTGAGTATAATAAGTACAATTATGTGTCACGTGTTAATAAAGCTATTGGCCTATTTTGATTTTAAATAAAGTGATTTTACTTTAATTTAAACAATTTATTTTGCCCTTCTATACCAAGTAGCGTTTTTTCAGTGCTCGCTGAAGTTTAGCGTCTCTAAACGGATGTGAATCGCGCGCTAACACGGCTGTTTGATTGATTTTTTATTTTTACTTTCATGCCGAAGACTATCTTGTTCTATTTTATTACGGTTAAATGTTGTAAAGCAAGTATTTACAAAGGTTTTCATTATTTTGTTATTCAATTGTTTACAGTTATTATTACAGTTTAGCTTACATTAGAAATTCTTGGTGGGATGCGATGTATAAATAGGTACCTTATATATTGTTACAGGTACCTTATATCGTCAACAACTATAATATAAAACCAAATATATATATATATATATATATATATATATATATATTTGGTTTTTTTTTACCAGTGGAGCTTCAACGCAATCTTAAAAATGTTCAATGAATTAAAAAAAATAACTATCAATAATTATTTGATTTTCGATTGGTGTTTTACATTTGAAGATCGGTTATAAAGAGCCATTAACGGGACATTTTGCAAAAACGAAACCTATCCTACCTAATTTTTACGTCGTTTCATCAGCGTCATTCTTAGTTTTGGGTAAGTAAAACAAACCTTGTCAGTTTCAAAAAAACACGACTAAGTTCATATTAAAAGAAATGCACGTCATCACAAGATTTCTATCTAAAAGGAAGGCTACCGATAACACTTCTTAAGAAGTTCAAATTTTTCTTTTGTTTACTTAATTTAGAGACTAAAATAAATATGAAAGGTCTTTTATCTGCAATAATAATTTTCATCAAAAATAGCATAGACTTATAAAATTCATACATACGGTCAATCATACTGAAGATGATTAATTGTATTATAAAATTTTTAATAGAATAGATATAGAATAGATAGGATTTCCAGTATAATGAACCAAATTTCATCATTAATGTACGACTGGTACACTTAAAAGTTTTCAGATCAGATTGATAAATATTAACTAACATTTTATGTTTTCTATAAAAAGCTGCAAGAAATTTTAAATCACGGACCTCTTGGTTTGTTTCACTATTCACTTAATTAACGAAAAACAGGATGGACTGGTCTCAAAGTTTACTTTCTTGTGTAAAAAGTGCTATTTAGAATTTTATGCCGATGATAAGTAAAGTTTCTATGTAAATAGGTGTAACATAGCAGGTATTATATTCATCGATAGTGGCCATTCATATTTGGGACAGCTTTCTGCAGCACTACGCCTACGAATTATTTCAAATAAGAAATACTAAAGCCAGCATCATTCTTAATACGCTTTTATTAGCTTGATATGTATCTATGTAATGGAATTTTTTAATGTGATTTTCATCCCCTTCCAAACGTCACATTGATTTAAAACTTCGCACACTTATCAAGGACCGATGACAATGCAATAATTTAAATATTTTTTCCCATTATCCTTGCCAGGATCCTCAGGATTTGCAATTAATTCATAAAACAACTACGATTTCTGCCAGTTCAATCTACTGTAAGCCGCGTAAAAGAACTTCGGTCCAAAAAACACACGCTTTTGTAGTTTGACGCACTAAAAAATAGCAAATAAATAATAGTTTAAAGAAACTAAATAAACACGCTTTTGTAGATAACCGAACTAAAAAGTAGAAAATAATTTTCAATAAGTTTAAAATAAGAAAATAGTGATTAACATAAAAAATCATTTTATTGTAATAAAGCGTGGGGTACTTGATGTCATTTGTTGTAAATATTTTTGTGGATATTTATAAAATTTGCGTCATCATAAAAATATCTGAAAAAGCACCCCACGCGGTTATCTACAAACGCCTGTTTTTTTAGTTTTTTTTTTTTAAACTATTATTTCCTGTACAGTACCCGTCAAAGTGTTGCTCAAGGTACTATGAATACAGCAGCTGCTAAAAATGTTACACTCCTAACTGTTAACAAAAATTGTTATTGTAAATGGTCTTATAGAAAAAATTATCCCGCCGTGTCAGGTGCAGGAGCTATTATTAAAAGGAGAAGAGGTAAAATTTTGTTTTAGAGATTGTTTTGTCTGCAATTGTGCATAAAATAAAAAATAACTTCAGCCAAAGAGCACAACTGGCATTATACTCAGGCCCATCAAATGGTATGGAAAAAAAATAACTTTACCAGGTTTTTTTTCCTCTTACTTCTGAGAGGGTTTTGGGGCAAGGAAATGTCCGCAGCGCTGCCCCAATGCGTGTTGGCAAACTTCAGATGTCTTCGAATTTTTTTTTCTTATTCTTCAGACATATGCAGGTTTTCTCACGATGTTTTACTTCACCGCCGAGCACGTGCTAAATCAGCACTTAAAATTGCAATAAAAAAATTCATTGGTGCTGCCGGGGGTCAAACCTGGACGAAATTTACAGCGAGCGCTTAGACCCAGAGCTACTAATACGACACAAATAAATACGATTCAACGATTATAATAAAAACTCTTACGTACTTAAAACTTAAACAATTGATAGCTCGTAATGCCTACCGGACGAAGCTACAGCACCACATCGTGCAATGTAATTGAAGATGCTTAACCGCGACATAACTTTCAGTGACGCGCAAGCATAATAGGCAGTATATCACTTATATATTTGTCACCTCTGCAGTCTATTATTCTTTGCACTTTTCTAAGTCATACAGAAAGTAGTCGCTAGACGGTGTTGACCTCGGCAGAAATATCTGCGGTCACCGTTTCATCAAGGTCATTCAGGCTTCTTAAAGCCTTAAGAATAAGGACATATATTTTTTTTCTGTACTAGTACCTAATTAGCTGGCTCAATATTTCCTTTCATTTTTTTCTTTTGAAACGTTACCCCCACAGTATAACTTCTCTTATATCGTAGAGGTGGTGTACAAACATTAACTGCACAAGGACACATACATATACAGATCCGGAATAATTCTTTAGAGGCCATACAAACACTTTCTTCGAGCTGTATTTGAACCTGCAATCCCACAGCGCCGCGAACAAACGCCTAGATACTGCGCTACGGAGCCGTCAAAATTCTTAAAAAAAATATTGTAGTAAATAAATTAAAGTCCACGCTATCAGTACCAATTTTTAAATGGATTTAGTAATGTAGACCATTATATAGTAATAAAAAATCAAGACATATTTGATTTACTATTGGCTTGAATCCTATCTTAATAATTTAAAATTAAAAATGTTGTACATCGGACTTCAATATGAATTATTAAGAATAATTCAAAAACTATTGGTCAGACCTTGATCAAATTTATATTGAACCACATGAGAAGCACCAGCTTTCAAATAAAAAAAGAGTCATCGAAATCGGATGAAACCCAGAAAAAAGTTCTGAGGTAACACACATAACAAAAAAACATACAGTCGAATTGAGTACCTCCTCCTTTTTGAAGTCGGTAGAAAAATAGATCTAAAGCTGTGGTGATTAAGGTATATAATTGCTACTTCTGAAGTTACAACATGCATTTACAAAACTTCTCGCTCTTAGTACCCCTGGTTTCTCACATAGAAATTCTTACAATCAAAGACTAGCTAATTTAAAAAAAAATTATATCCTTGTATGATAGGCGTATCATTAACGATGTAATCTCTATATAAAAAATCAATTGCTGTCCGTTAGTCTCCTAAACCTCGAAACTGGCTTGATCGATTCTGATGATTTTTTTTTTGTGTATGTTTGAGTGGGTCAGATTCACAATTAGACGCGGTAGGTGGTGCTGTTGTCGAGAGCCACAAATAACCCGTGCGAAGCCGGGGCAGATCAATAGTTCTTATATATAATTCATCAGTACGTATGTTTGTCATTGAACTCCTCCTAAACGGCTGGCCTGATTTTGATAAATATATATTGTGTGTATCTGAGTGAGTCCCTGGATGTACCCATTCAAACGCACACAAAAATTTCATCAAAATTGGTCGAGCCGTCTTTGAGTTTTAGCAAGACTAACGGTCAGCAACTGATTTTTATATATAGAGATTGTTAATGGACTTATTAGTATGCAGCCATTTAATTTCACGCGAATCACTAAACATTCCATTTAACATGCCCCGTAAACTAATACAGCAGCAACATCGCTCAGTGTAAACCAATCTTGGTTTACAAACACCTTTAATTAGATTCTGTAGGGAATAAAATAACATAAGGAAAATAAGATGGTAGCAAACCATGACCTTGATATTTTTCTAAGCAAATTCAAAAATGGAGCCGTGGTAGCTCAGATGGTTAGCGCTCGATGTAAGTTTCACAGTACGCGAGCAACCGGGTTTGATCCCGCCGGCACCAATTAAATTGTTAATTGCAATTTTAGTGTTGATTTACCACCTGCTCGGCGGTGAAGGAAAACATCGTGAGGAAACCTGCATGTCTGAGAAATCAAAAAAATATTTCGAATACATGTGAAGTTCGCCAACACGCATTGGGGCAGCGCGGCGGACATTTCCTTGTTCTAAAACCCTCTCAGAAATGAGAGGAGGCCTGTGCCCAGCAGTGGGACGTATATAGGCTGTAACTTTACTTTTTTACTTTAAATTCAAAATGTGGTGCTAAATACCTTCCTAAAGTCTTAGTTTTGTTTATACATTTTTTATCTAGTTATTTATTTGCTTTTATACATGTTACATTAGATACTATTAAATACTATGTATTACATACTAAGTCCCTAATTGAGACATGCAAATTTATTTATTCTTGAAAATGTTTGTTTTATATTTAAGGCTTGCGATTTCTTCTTTGTCTTTTTATTAGTTATGTGTGTACAATTTTCTCAAGATATGAATTTTAGTTTAAATAGAAACAAAGAAGTTACTACTAGTGATAGAAAACAATGCCTTCGTCTCTATTCTATTTCTATCTTAAAAATTAATCAGCTTAGTTTTTAAGATAGAATAGAATAGGATAGGGTAAGATAAGATAGAATATGATAAGATGAGACAGGATAGACAATGGAATGAAATAGCATAGAATGGAATATACTAAATGACGGTGGAAAATATTTAAACTGCATTGAGTAAAAGTGTAGTCTGTTGTGTACTAGCTTCGACTGCTACTTTTTCCGCATTAATTCTCACATCACAAAATTTTATTTAAAGTGCACAGCCAATGCCCTCAAACCTTGAATCACCAGCCCTGGAGATTCTTCTGCAGGAGGAATCTTACGCAGTCAGCAGATCCACTATCATTTGGATTAGCATTTGTAAATAAAGTGGCATATTTCCCCTTGCCTTGAATTCTTAGACTAGATTAGAGAAGTTAATGAGGTGCTCGCAGTGGCAGTCTAGAAATTTTCTCGAATGAGTTTACCGTCATTTATAGGAAGCACTAAGATCTTTCTAGCATTTCCCATAATCTCCTCTTAAGGCACCTACGGAAAGAAATCAGGTGATGGATTTTATTCCGCCGCCACTACACACAATTAAAAATCCTTCCATCAATGTTGATTTTCTTACGTGGTAGAGCCACGCTGCAGCTTTGTGATAGTTGCAGTATGAATAGGTCGGCTCAACCGGAGTAGGATCACTCAAGCTGGTCACTTCGAGCCGCGATAATTTTAACCTTTCGGTCTGGAGAAGTAATCCTTTTATATCCATTTCTTATATATTACAAAAATATTATATACGTATATATTATTAAATTACATTAATTATAGTTTTAATTATACTAATTATAATTTATATTTCTCCCGCACCGCTCTTTACACGTATATAACCCTTTGTAACGCATACGAACGCATGAGAACCGAATTTACACTTGATAAATGGTTACTGCAGCCCATGGACACCTGCAACCAAATTAAATAAAGAAGGCGGCGGATACGTGGTCACTTCTGTGGCCTACACAGCAATACAGGGGCCGTTTTCTTGGCGACATAGCTACCTAGACGGACCCCCAGGCAGATAAGGAGTCCTACTATCTAGTAAACTTTACGTTGTTAGGTTGAAGTTTACATGGGACCAATATGGTGATTCTATTGGTAAATAAAAAATCTAAATCGGTTAACTAGTCTCAGAGATAGTTTATACGTGGTAGAGCCATGCTGCAGCTATTTTAGTAGTATAGTTGAAGCATGAATGGGTCGATCGACCAGGAAAGGACCACGCTTTCGCAGAATACCAGCGTAAAATAGCAGCTCAACGCCGCTGTGTTTCGTATGGTGAGTGTTGAGAACCGGAGACCCCTTTTACTGGACACGAGGCATTCTATCTTAGTCCTCACGGGTGACAACGCATCTGCATTTTGATTCGTAGTTGAGGATGGATGTAGATGTCTATGGGCCACAGCAACTACTTACCATCAGGTGGACTGGGTGCTCGTTTGTCACCCATATCTTATATAAAAGAAAGAGATCATTTTACATAATTAATTTCTTCTTTTGGTATGGTATATAACTACAACTTTTAAAAACTTTTAAACATTATTTGTTCTACAGTTGTAGTTATTCTACCATGTCCACTACGTTGGTCTAGTGGTTGTATGCGTGAATACTGATCATGAGCTCCCGATTTTGAATCCCGGGGCGGAAGAAAAGGTATATCAGAATGCCGGTCATATCGGTTTGCAGACTATGAAAAGAAGGAAGAGAGTGCACCTGTGCTTGAGCACAAATTCGGGCACTATAATCCTGCCCACTATTATAAGACGCGATTTGATACAGTCATGAAATATATAAGAAATAATTATCTGAAATTATCCAACACCTCAGCAATAAATCTACGCCGCGTATTCATCTGATAAAACGATGACGTCGCCCGTGCCTTTGCATACTAATCTTTCCTTACCTTTAAAAATAGTGTACACTCATGTTCGCCATTAAAGTGGAAGGGATATCTATGTTTTTAATTATTTACTAGTGACCCGCCCCGGTTTCCCTTGGGTAGGATCCATTAATGTCGTGTTATATAAATTTAAGTTAATCAAATACCATTTATTTTATATATTTTTTGAAAAACAAATCTCCAAGTTTTTTAGATAAAATATAGCCTAGATCACGCGTTTCATCATCATCAATTTGTTCGGACCAAAAATTAATATTCAAAAAACTGAAGGTAGCCGGGCTAACTATGACATTAGGACGTCAAACACCTCAGTCCCTCCCGTGACCATGGGTGCTGTAAAGCACCCGAAACGTCGGGAATCAAAATTAGTAAAATTAAACGCGATAAAATGCAAAACTGATCGGACGTCTACATATTAAATTAAACGTATTATCTCAATTTATCTTTTACCAGACTGCGGCGTGCCAAAGTGTGAGTAATATTTTGATTGATATATATGTGTTTTTAAATTATATATTTACTTTAGTATTTGAGATTAAACATCAACCTGTATATCTATAACAACGTGGTAAAGCTACTTTGTAACGTAACCGTTGCAGGAATGGGTCAATTTGACCAGAAAACTCACTGAATACCAGAGTAAAGAAACAGCCTTAGTGATGTTGTGAGTATTCTATTATAGTCCTTCGAAGAGACAATCCAGCGGCATTTTGATTCTTCATCTAGCGTTGAGCGCTCATTTGTCACTTTACTTGTATAAATGCCTGCTGTTTACTTCACCCTCGGTACTATTTTTTTTGTTTATAAAATTGAAGTGAGAGAAAAACTGACATGCTACCTGATCGTATGTGACTGCTGCAGACCATGGACAACTGCAACAAGAAGTTTTCTTCCTCGCACAACTTCCTTGTACCACCAGCGATTTTTCCGGACCGATACGACCTAGGGACCTTCAAGAAAAGAGCCTACTCCTTCTTAAAAGGCCGACAACGCATCTGCAATTCCCCTGGTGTTGCAGTTGTTCATGGGCGGCGGTAGTCACTTACCATCAGCCGTGTGGGTGAGCCGCATGCTCGTTTGCCCCCTCTCCTATTAAAAAAAAACAACTTAAAACAAAGACAGTTACAGACACGTTGTTACCGCTGAGGAATAAGATGATTGAGGATGAAGAGTGT
The DNA here is from genome assembly GCA_029286625.1 of Parnassius orleans. Taxonomy (NCBI): domain Eukaryota; kingdom Metazoa; phylum Arthropoda; class Insecta; order Lepidoptera; family Papilionidae; genus Parnassius; species Parnassius orleans. The sequence continues at coordinate 753,063 of JAGSMP010000142.1, forward strand.
TACTTACCCAGACTAATTCCTACCCAGAGAAGAGTCCTACCACCTAGGTCACGTGTTATATGTTTCTATGTTTACCTTTGGGAACGGATTTTTTCCCTGAATCATAAACTATTTAATAAAAAAAACACTTATCGGTTCAGCCGTTTCCGATGAATCGGTGTACATAAAAAAAACATACGCGTCGAATATAGAAACTTCTCGTTTTTTTGAACTCGTTTAAACTCGTTGCCATAGTTGTCACTCCTCAGTCTGTCAGTCCCATCGCCTGTTTCAGTTTCCAACACCTACGGGACAATATGGGGTACTGTAAATTACTAAAAAAAGGAAGTGCAATATATAATAATAACTACTAACGGACCTACACTTACACTAGCATCCTCTTCTTTTTCATTAACCTATAAAACTCCACTGCTGGATATCTCCCGTTTAAGATAGGATTTGCCTTAAACGTCACGTTTGGCAAGCAGATTGGTGATCTCAGTTTTTTTTTATATTTTACAACATAAAAATACAGTCGGTTGTTTCTTAAAGTAAGTACTAGGCGTCTTGCATTTTTGACGCTGCTGCCTGCTTCAGCCCTGTATATTTTAATTCTGGCGTCTATTAGAAGCCACAAGATTTTTCTTGCTTTCCCATACACGAGTGGTAACGGCATAGGTGAACCATAAACGACATAGATGTTATATACACATTATACGTGTTAGAGCCATGCTGCAGCTATTTTATAGTCAGCACGAATCGGTCGTCTCGTCCGGGGAAAGGCCACAATAGCAACTTAATTTCGTATGGTGAGTGTAGAGAACCGGATATACTTTTTACTGACAACGAGGCATTCCATCTTAATCCTCAGGGGTGACAACTTAAACGAGGATAGATCATCCTCGCAGCACCTACTTTCTATAAGGTGGTAGACTGTATGCTCGTTTGTTAAACTTATTGTATAAAAAATATGTTGTCCACTTTATTAACTAACTTAAACCGTTGGTTCATGATTTCATGGGTTCAAATTGGAAAATGTTTCCCTAATGAGCGTGTATCGTTTGGGAAATTTGCTCGCTACATTAAGCATTGTAGGAAGTGAATGGAAATTAATATTAGAAAACATTAATATTCTGTGGAGTATCATATACGTTATAAGTGTTAATTTGAACTTTAGCTAATTCTTAAAATAATTAATAGAATCAGGTGTTACTTTGCGGAAACCCATTATATTAAAGATGTTAAAAATTAATTATGGGATATTATTATTACGGGATAATGAAGATGAGACCCAAAACTATGAAATACATGTGGTTAGGATTCCGCGTACCCTCACTGCCAACTCTCCACGTGCAGACTAATTAATGTACCTACGATTTGTTTTTTTTTTTTTTAACTATAATAATATGGTATTCAGAGCAGAGCAGTACAGAGCACCGAGTCTTTTTTTTTATATAGGATAGGGTGACAAACGAGCACACAGTCCACCTGATGGTAAGTGGTTGCTGTGACCCATAGACATCTACATCTATCTTCAATAAAGAATCAAAATGCAGATGCGTTGTCACCCGTGAGGACTAAGATAGAATGCCTCTTTTCCAGTAAAAAGGATCTCCGGTTCTCTACACTCACCATACGAAACACAGCAGTGTTAAGCTGCTATTTTACGCTGGTATTCTGTGAGAGCGTGGTCCTTCCCCGGTCGAACCGACCCATTCGTACTACAACTATACTACTAACATAGCTGCAGCATGGCTCTACCACTCTGAAAACGTCTGTCCACGTCTGTCCGGTATGGTCGGAGTTTACGCAGTTAATTATTAACTTTAAAAAACCTTATTCAAAAATATTACTCAAACAAGTAGCCACTGTCTCTTGTTGGCTCAAAGAAGATATGGGCTAAACTTTGGGAAACTAAAGCTGCGGAAGGTGCTATCATTATATATATGCTTTTAATTTTAATTATATTTTTTTACACAAATTTTCTAAAAACATGCTCCACAGCAAACTCAAATAACAATTAGTTACCAGAGGGGAGTCTGTATACACAAACTAAAATAATTTTATCCAATTCCAGACATGATAATTCGTAGAGGGAGATAATATAATAACGTTTGTGGACCTCAGCAGTTTTCGTATTCTGTAGAATACGACCTCAAAACACGAAAACATTTTATAGCAAGCCTAGAACATAAAACGAAGCTCTCTTATTATAAGGGTTTAAAAGACAATCAAAACCCTCCAACGATTTTTAATAAATCGACGTCGTGCACTTATCGGATATCCGTGCTTGCGCATAATAATGTAACCTTAGTGCATTTTAAATGTACATTACCAAGCGGCTGTAATAAATTAAAGAAGTAGGTACCCAAAAACCGTTTTTAAGAAATCCACAAGAAACGGGAAACATTTTTAAAATTTCGCTGAGTGAACAGATCGAGACATTTCTATATACACGTAAGTAATGTAAATTACCGCAGATAAGCTAATATTGTAATACTTTTAGATGTGGTAAATAAATTATAAAAGAGAAAATGTATGATTAATCTATACATACATAACATCACGCCTGTAATTCCCGAGGTGGTAGACAGAGTCCAAAGAGCAGCGAGCTACTCGGACCATGTTAAGCAAAAAGACATGGGTATACATGAAAAATTGTGAAAGAAGTGATTGCATGCGGTTTTATAGGTGAGATGCAGTAAGGCAGAAAGTTAGCAACAAACTCTTGATTGTCTGAGTATGATGTCATCTCTGACCAGGAACAAAATATGTAACAGCAACTCGCCTATAAAAATCGCGTTCTACTTTAGCCAGATCTAGCTGATTTTTATTTTTATTTTATGTTCGTTTTTTGAGCATCTCTAATGTCATTTCTGACCAGTTACAAATCTATGACTGCGCCTAAATAACCGCGTAAAATGGACACTGGAGGCTTGCTTTCGGTTGCCAGATACGGCCAATTCTCGGATTTTCTTGCTTATTCTTACACTGTTTTCCATCAACATAACTACTAGTAGCAAAGGTTGGTCTATTATTGTACTCAATTATCATTAATTGTATTTAATTTACCGTTAGCTTGAAACAAAGATAGCAGTAACTTGTTTTTTATAAAACTGGTTTGAGCTACAAATACACTTCTTCATTTTTATTTTTCACCAACTAATAAGGATCTCCATTATCCATTACAGCCTATAAAAGTCCACTGCTGTACATAGGACTCTTCCATAGATTGTCATATGGGGGATTTTGCCATAGTCGTCACGCTTGGCAGGCGGGTTGGCAACCGCAGATTTCGAGTTGTTATCGGGAAGATGCTGCTGCCCATCACCTGTTTCAATTTCCCCCTCTCGCATCTTATGACACTCACGGGGCGATATGGGTTAGTAGATATTCTTACACCGCAACTATGCTGTATAAGGTATAAGGTATAATAGGTACAAATAAGCAAATATTTAGTTACAAATTCATGTGCAATTTTCACTGGTTTCTACTGACTTTTCACTGCTGGCTTGATAGAGCTGAAAATAACAATCACAAAAGATTTTTTGAACCCGTTTTCTGCAACGGAGTTTTTACCTTGCACATTTCCCCGCATTTATTTAAACCTTATCCATTCTAGACTGCACCACGCTCAATGTTTGTTTAAGACTCGCGTATCTCTACATTGTGAATTTTTCAATCAACTTAATTGGTTTACTTTCGAGTTGGTAAGGCTTTCGCAAAAAATAATGATTTCCAAATGTTCATGTTGAATACGTATACAATGTGTGGGAAATTCATGACAGATTTTAAATATTTTTATGCGATATTTTTCTACCTCAAAGGTTAAAAATGTATACGCGTATTAAAATATAAAATACCAATTTAAAATACAAATTTAACAATTTGCTTGGTTAACTAAGTTGATTTTCTTAAATCGTTATCGCTAATAGAAAAGTATAAAATCAATGAAATCAACGTTAAATCATATTATAGAACGATGCACGACACCGCTCTATTTAGGAGTGACAAAGAGAAAAGATATAAATATATTTATATCACAGCAGCTTACTATGAGGAAGGCTTTTACTCGTATGTTACTATAACTTGTACAAAAAAAACAAATCATCATCATCATCATTACAGCCCTTCACAAGTCCACTGCTGAACATAGGCCTCCCCCAAGGAATGCCACAAAGCACGGTCCTGAGACACCTGCATCCATCGACTTCCTGCATATCTTACCAGGTCGTCACTCCATCTAGTGGGGGGTCGCCCTACACTTCGCCTACCAGTACGAGGTTGCCACTCGAGAACCTTTTTTCCCCATCGATTGTCAGTTCTTCGAGCTATATGGCCGGCCCATGGCCACTTCAGCTTACTAATCCGTTGGGCTATGTCGGACACTCTGGTTCTACTGCGGATATCCTCATTTCTAAGTTTATCACGCAGAGAAACCCCGAGCATAGCCCTCTCCATTGCTTAAAAATAAATAAAGAGTACTTCAAGATTTTAAAAAATCTGATTGTACTAATAAAGTTGAATCAATATTTGTAAAAAATCTCGCAGACGTTGCATTTTTAAAATGCTTTCAGCGTGAAGATAAATTAGAGTACTGTTGCCAATTTTTAATGTAGTTTGAGCGGTGAGTAAATGTTTGCGTATTGGAAGTTGTACATGTAATTGCCAGCCCAGGAGCGCGCATTGGAACCCTTACGTGGTAGAGCCACGGTGCAGCTATAATATTATAGTAATAGCACGAATGAGTCTTCTCAACCGGGGTAGGACCACGCTCTTACAGAACACCAGCGTAAATGTTGTTGTGTTTTGTATGGTGAGTGTAGAGAACTCGAGACCCTTTTTACTGGAAACGAAGCATTCCATCTTAGTACTCAGGGGTGACAACGCATCTGCATTTTGATTCTTTTTTTTTATAGGATAGGGTGGCAAACGAGCACACAGTCCACCTGATGGTAAGTGGTTGCTGTGACCCATAGACATCTACATCTATCATCAATAAAAAATCAAAATGCAGATGCATTGTCACCCGTGAGGACTAAGATCGAATGCCTCTTTTCCAGTAAAAAGGGTCTCCGGTTCTCTACACTCACCATACGAAACACAGCAGTGTTAAGCTGCTATTTTACGCTGGTATTCTGTAAGAGCGTGGTCCTTCCCCGGTAGAGCCGACCCATTCGTACTACAACTATACTTCTAATATAGCTGCAGCATGGCTCTATTCTTAATCGAGGAAAGAGATAGGTGTCTATGTGACACACGCTGCAGCATGGCTCTACCACGTATGATTTATGATTTTATTTAAGTAACTCGATGGATAACTTTTTCTGACAGTTGAAATATCATCCCTAAACAAACTGATCAGCCTTATAGCTATAGGTTGTTACAACAAATTTGTTAACTTTATTTAGAAAAATCTATTTTCTTTTAAGGCTTCTCAAGAAAGTATGTTTATTATAAAATTAAGCGGCACAACGAACGACACACTTTCAGGATACAACCTCTTAGTGAAAGTAAACTTCAGTAGAGTGCAAGAGCTTATGAATATTTAATATTAGATAAAAGCCACCTGTATGAAACAAAAACTGTATAAACGATGTTAAACGGTTTTGTAAAAATTTAAAACCTTACTAATAATCATTTACTTCAATTGAGTATAAATTTTTCGAGTTTACTCCTTATTCCGTGTAGTGGTAACGTAAGTAGATTATCTTACACTACAACTACATGGGCTCTGATAACGGTATATTTTTCGGAACGGTTTCGCCTTAAATACCTAAAAACTTATTTGTTTCGTTTATGTTCGAACGGAATCATAATTAATAAAAACGTTTATGAAGAGAACGAAATTTTAAATCATTCTTGTTCTATAAATCGCTTTTAACCATTTTAAACTGTTTTTTTTTCCATTTTTGGCCCTGCAATACGATACAAAAATAATACACATCCAGTCCAGTTGTAATTTTACATCCCTTTAGCTTCTTGCGGATAAAACCGTTTTTTACGTTCTCACATTACGTTCTCATTTCGTTTTTGTTCGAATATGTGATACAAGGAACCGTTCCAAACGTTTTAAAAACGTTATTTTTAATAACGTTTTCAATCCTGGTTTAATACGACCTATTTTATTATAACGCCTGATAAAATTTAATAGCAAACTAAGTGTAATATTAATATTATTAAAAAAATTGAAGGCAAGTCGTCAACGCTTTTGTAAGTAATAGAACGCAGTTAAAACGTATCACGCCTCAATATACTCCTACAATAAAAGTTGATCGTCAACTCGCGCGAAATGATTAAGTGAAAGGCCATGACGGAGCCAGTATGTTAGAAAATATATCACAAATGACAGTGAAACATGTTTTGCGTCGTCACCGTATAACTTCATCGCCGCTGGTATTCGATCTTTTCTCGTATCATATTTTTTGTCAATTTAAGCTATTTTACAAAAAAAAGGAAGGGAAAAGTGACAAGGAATCGATAACACATCGTTTCAAGTAGTTTTTTTCTTATACTAAGTATCATTCCCCATGCCTATACCCCAAACAGCCTATCAAAAGGCCACTGCTAAATATAGGCCACTATCTGCTATTAGCTGAATATAGCATCCCGAAGGACGACAAAAAAGACAAAAGTCTCTTTTTTGTCGTTCTTTTTCAGTTTTTTATTATATTAATTTGTTATCCGAAAGATGCAGTTCTCTTCTGTTTTATTTCCCTCTGTCGCCTATTACGATACCCACGGGATGATATTATAAGACTAGCTTGAGCTACAAAAATGGGTTTTTCAGCAACTAATTAGTAACTATTTAACTACATATTCCTGTCTAATTTTCATTGGTTTCTGCTGATTTCTTACTGCTAGCCTGATGGAGCTTGGCAAGCCTGTCCTTGAAATACAGGCTCTAAGTTAAAGTAGAGATTTGTTTAGCACCACTCACTGACGATGCTTAATATTTATATGTAACTTGTATGTTTTATACTTATTGGCAAATGCGTGTGTGTATTATTTTAACCAAAACTCTTTAGAAACAGAACAGCATCATAAAAACAATAAGGACTGACTGACAGAAGCTAACTTTCATTTCCAAAATTCCGCGGTCTGAAATCTCACGGTCTAGGCCATTACAACCCCGGAATTTCTTGATAAGTACGCCATTCAACAATAATCGCGGACCCTTTTTACTGGTTACGAGGCATTCCTTCTCAGTCCTCAGAGGTGACAACAAATTGTTTTGATTCTTAAGGCCTTATGTCTATCGGCCACAACAACCACTAACCACCCTTACTTTGTAACAACATTACGTATATAAAACATAACTACAATATATTATAATGCTGACATTCAATTTCAATTGCGCTTAAAATATTTTCAGGTCGTCTATGTCAAAGCTTTGATTGCATTAAAATATTCCCGTCCATTTGCGAAAACATAAATTCGTGCATATGTTACGAAAATTTGGTTACAGTTCACCTAACAAACAGGATTTATTGGAGCGGACTCGCTGCGGCCGGGGATGTCATTCGAGAGTGCATGAAGTGCAGCCTTAATACATATTATATTTTTTAATTGAGTGTAAACTGTATTTTTTACAAAAATGAATGAAAAACGAATTTACAGTCCACCTGATAGTAAATGAATACTGCAATTCTAGACATTTGCAACTAAGTTCAAAGAAGATAGGTAGCAGACGTGTCACCTCTGAGGACTGAATTGGACTGCCTTTAGTTTAGTTCGCCGTTACTTTGAGCTCGTGATAATCTTTAGTTTATTTAAGAATCAAGAAAATTAACTTCCAATAAAAAGTAAAAATCGACTTCATAGAACTAAATCGACTAAAATAATTTGTTTTTTATTAAAAGAATAATAAGTTATTATTTTTAGTTCGCTTTACTTCTACTTTTTATGTATCCGTATTTTAGGGAATCTTTGTACCCCTTTTTAAGCATATAGTGCGTACGTAGGAGTGTGAGATTTAGCATTGTTAAAGTTTATATGAAGAAGGAGTGCAGTGAGGTAAAATTATATATATTATGTGTTACAAACACGTGAAATAAAATTAAAAAAAAAACATTCAATGATTACGTTCATACTGCTAATGTGAAAACTTATTAATATGTCTTTTGTTTACGTGAACTATGTTAATGTACATATATAAACTCAAAAATGTAATAAATTAAGGTCGAATTTCGCCCACTGGACGACCACTACTTTTTATTAAAGTTAACTATTCTTTAATATGGCTTCGTAGCTCACAATGAAGAAGCAGCAAACATTCATGCACGAAGAAATAATTTACTTTCAAGTATTTTTTTTTTATAGAAATAGGGTGACAAACGAGCTCACAGACCACCTGATGGTAAATGCATGCTGAGGCCCATAGACATCTACATTTAACCTCAAATAAGAATCAAAATTCAGATGCGTTGTCACCCTGAGGATTAAGATGGAGTGCCTCGTTTCCAGTAAGAGTGTATCCGTTTCTCTACACTCATCATACAAAACACAGATTTTACGCTGGTACTCTGTGAGAGCGCGGTCCTATCTCGGTAATGCCGACCCATTCGTGCTGCAACCATGATATACTTGCGGCGTTTCTCTACCACCTCTGAAATATAACCAACTTCATAAAATTTCCGAGAGTTCATTTCAGAAATGAGTGCGACAGGACCGTCGCTTCCTGTCGCACTCATTTCTCCGCGTGTAATTTAGGGTTTTACTTTTTTTTTACGAGGAATCCAAATAATTTTTCTAAAATAAAGTAGCCTAAGTTACTCCTTATAACATCAGCTATCTGCCAGTGAGAGTCCCGTCAAAATCGGTCCAGCCATTTCGGAGATTAGCCGGAACAAACAGACAGGCAGACAGACAGACAGACAGACAAAAATTTTAAAATTGTGTTTTTGTTATGAAATATCGTATATAATTTCATATGCGTTTAGTTAAAAGCTGTTATTTTGACAGTACAAACAGACACTTCAATTTTATTTATTTGTATAGATTTTTAAATTATTAACCCCCGGAGAAACTGTCTGCCCTTTTGTGAGAATTTTTCATTATATATAATAAACACGCTGTAAAAATGGCAGATTAAATCAAACACTTTTTTTGGAATTTTTGAAAATACCTCTTTGGGGTAGTCTGCCCCTATGTCAACCCCTTCAGAAGTGTCTGCCATTTTTTTCTTAATTCTTTATCAACTTAGCTGACGGATAGTCATTATTATTATTTGAATCAAACACTTTTTTTTGGGCAAATTTTTTTGCGACTTACCTGTGTGCGCAGTACCAGGTGTACCCAGGTAGGCCAGGCAAACAGTCATATACCTGCTTATTGAGTGGACTGATACTTTTCTACAAACTTCATGAAAAATGCGTCATGAGCTCTCGGACAATTACTCTCTATCTGTTTGTCAAGTTTCATTACAATCGGTTCAGCCATTCTAAATATATACCTGGACGGACAGACACAAACATTTTAAAAATGGTTATTCATGCCGTTATGGCATGTAAATAACCCCTCAGCTTAATAAAAGACAGTTATTTCCATATAATAGACAAACATTTCAATTTTATTTAAATGTATAGAGTAGACTGTGACTATATTTGATGAGTTCAAGACTCGAAAGCACAGAACACAATTACTCTCTACCAAGAGAAGAACGTCAACTTAATACTAAAAAACGGAAACACGTGTTTATGAGTGTACACTAAAAGCGCTACGGTGGGCGCCCATATAATACTTTAGCAGGAATTTCAAACCTTTGTATTCTGTAACTTTGAATTTTTTTATTTAAGGCATATTCGAGTAATTTTGGCTCAAGCCTCACAAACCTATGGGGTAAATTCCCATACATTTGAGAGGTTGCACCAAAATTACTCGAATATACTTTAGATTAGTATGTGAGATAAAATAAAACTATAAATAAGTATAGTTATGTAATTTTATTTTCTGGAAGACAGATTGTTTTATAAACTATACATTATTATTGATGTTTTTTATTGCTTTTGCACATAATATTTCCACGCTTGTTACTGATATATAACACAAGTCATATGTCATGACAGAGAGTTATTCTTCACAGAACATTAACGTAAATTTAAATCAGCAAAATTCTCATGGTGAAAACTTAACTCAGTCCAAATACGTGATCTGAAACAGATACAATTCGTGTCAATACAGTAATAATCCCTACAAATAACGGTCAATAAATTCAAATTGTTTATAGACTTACCACAATATTGTCATAAGTTTTTCTTTTCCTATTATAGGAAACCTGCAGAAAGTGATCAGATCACTTTCTTTCATTCTGATCACTTAACTTACTTTCGATGATGATCACACATCATGCATAAAATTTTGAAATAATGAATTCATTTATAGTCAATATCTTATACAGAGTTAACATCTCACAAAAAATCTTTACTGTATATTTACGACGATATTATGACTGTGATTTCGCCTACAAACGAAAATGAAGTATTCTGAGCCCATAATAACTGAATTTAAGCAAAAATCAATAATAAATATTAAAATCTAAACCTAGGAAATAAATTTGAATAAATTTCAGAAAAATTTTAATATGAAAGACGTTGACAAACAAATGTCATTTTTTTTCTTCTTTAATTTTTTCTGTTCATTAATTCATGGCTTCTTTTGATAGAATTCTGCTAATATTTAATAATTTAATTTTAATCAATTAATAGGTAAATTAATTGTGCAAATCTCAGAGTAATATGTATGTAATTATACTTTAAAGAGCAAACCAAAAAAAGTTTAACACAGAATTAACATTTTTAGTTTCTTCCGATATAATATGAATTTTATATCTAATTTTAAAATGGCAATCTAAAACAACATGAAGGAAAGAAAAAGCGATATTTTTACAAGTCCAACATAAACATTGACAAAATCATGATTGTGTGCAGATTTTTCAGCTTTCATACAAAGTTGCATCACCCTACTCGAAAGTAGACTTCTTTATTTTAGGAACCGACGACGACAAGACAAGGGCATTGACAATATAATTGACAACCTCCAAGTGACATAGACTAATACATTATAGTCATAAAGCATAGATAACTGTATACTAACTAGTCAGAGATCATAAAGTATATATACACTGCGTAAGAGAGTATAGATGTCATTTTAGTTAAAGCATTTAAAACTAAATATTTAAACGAACAAAGTTGCGTGTAATTCAATATTCAAGAGCACAGAGACGTCCGCATGACATTTACGCCATGTTCCAATAAATTAGCGCCGATATTTGATATGCACAATATTTAACATCGTTAGCTCTATCTCAATGTACTCCATAAACCACATGTATTTATTTACATGACATATAAACATAAACTCTCACGCCTGTCGCTTCTTTCACATCCATACCTACGAATACATCCTCGTCGGTTAAGGGTACTCTTAATTTTTTTTCTTATTTTAAAAAATAAGTTTTTTCTTATTTTAAAAATAATAATTAATTTGGCCCATCTTCATTAAATTACCAATTTGGTCGACAAACTTCCATCTAGAGCGTCCCGTGCCGACTCTGCCACTAATTTCTGCATTATAAACTTACTTTGTCACTCTTTCCTCATTCATTCTTTCTACGTGTCCAAACCACCGAAGTATTCTGTTTCTTACTCCTATTCACAACATCTTGCAAACCACACTTTTCTGCTAACCCACAATTTCTCACCGTATGATTTAGAGTCAGTCCTAACTCCTAACATACTACTTAATGACCGCATTTCTACAGCGTCATGTAGCCCTACTCTCCAAGTTATAGTGGCGCGAAAGCTAGCTGTTTTCTCTCTAAGTGGTTATTCTAAGCCTGTAGACGAAAAACGAGCTTGTCACCAGAAAATAATTCCGCGACTGGATGTCGTGGAATTATTTTCTTAAGATTATCATCGCGCGTGGACCTCACTAATCTGTAGTCTCTTAATTACATAGTTATCTCTCAATTTAATTTTTATATTTTAGAGTGACAAATGAGCACACAGTTCACCTGATGGTCATTGGATTCTGTTGCCCATCTGTCGTAGACACCTATATCTGTCCTCGATTTAAAATTAAAATATAGACCCATTGTGGTCATTGAATACTTAGACTGAATATCTCGTTATGAACAAAAAATAAGAAAAGTGAAAAGGGACCACCGGATCTCGTCACTCACCGTACGAAACAAGGCACCATTACGCTGCTTATTCACGTTGTTATTCTGTTATCATATAGCTCGAAGAACCGACAACCAATGGGGAAGAAAGGTTCTCGAGTGGCAGCCTCGTACCGGTTGACGAAGTGGAGGCCTTACCCCCCCCCCCTTTCCCCCTCCCACTAGATGGAGTGACAACCTGGTAAGACATGCAGGAAGTCGATGGATGCAGGTGGCTCAGGACCGTGCTTTGTGGCAGTCCTTGGGGGAGGCCTATGTTCAGCAGTGGACTTGTGAAGAGCTGTAATGATGATGATGTTTTTTCTTTCGAAAATTAGACACAATAAGTAATTTCCAAATAGAATATCAATTAAATGAAATGAAAACTCTTCTTCTTTTGGACGTTTAAAGTAAAATTCCGGTTATCAAACTTTTTTTATAGAATAAGGGTGACATGTATTATAGTATTCTATGGTGACAAACGAGCACACAGTTCACCTGATAGTAAGTGGATGCTGTGGCCCATAGACATCTATCCTCGATTAAGAAACAAAATGCAGATGCGTTGCCACCCCTGAGGACTAAGATGGAATTCCTCGTTTCCAGTAAAAAGGGTATCCGGTTCTACTGGCTGCTATTTTAACGCTGGTATTCTGTGAGAGCGTGGTCCTTCCTGTACGAGCCGATCCATTGATGCTACAACGTTAACGTCACCATATCTTTTTAATCTACACCGTTTCAAAATACGATTCCTCTGTCCGGCGAAAGAAACTCGGCAGGTATCTATGTTATTTTTTAAAGGCCCATGCTATAATATGTTTAATGTATGATTAAATAAATAAAAAACATATTATACCGAAACATTAGAAGGGTAGCTAAACCCCAATAAAAAAACTGCGGCTCCAAACCGTCTGTACGGTGTAGTAATATAATTATAGAAATTATGTCTATGTTCAACAGTAGACTTTGATAGGTTATAGTGAAGACGTAGGATGGAATAAATTTAATGCAATATAGATTACAAAAATACTTATTGAAAGTCATTTATGCTTTTACAACTGGTTCAGGCAAAAAACCTTCGTCCTGGGAAAAACCAGCAAGAAACCATTTTTAACATTAATTTACTGTTAATGTACAATAAATTTTTCGTGTTTGAAGGAGTTATGGTTTTTCCCTCGTTTAGTTAATTTAAAACTCGAAAGTTCACCCTTCTGTCTGATTAAATTAACCGAACCGAATCAAACTTCACTTCCACTTCAAAAACACCGAAAAGTTGGCAGGACACAAAATAAAACAGCGTAAAATCGTTCTCGTTTCGAGAGTTTGTTAGTCCGGGCACGTTTGGCGGAATTTGCTACACCCCGTTTTTTAATACCGGCAACTAAATTGACATTTCACGTGTTGCTACTTTTTGTCATATTTCATTTATTTACCAGCTGTGCCAGCGATTTCATGCGCACAAAGTATACGTATTTTACTGTTATATACAAATGAAACTGTTGAAAGTTTGTATGTTGAATTATTATGATGAAATTATGTAATGAAATGAAATTATGTATGTTGAATTATTTTGCTACGTCTTCCTAATACCAACTATATAGAAATTTAAAAAAAACTGCCATTGCCAACCTGCCTGCAAAGAGCAACTATGGCAAGTATCCCCCGAATTAGGCAATCTTTGGGGAGGCCTATGTTCAGTAGTGGACTTAGATAGAATGTAATGATGATAATGTATATTAAATGAAATTAGTTTCAAGTACTTTAATCAAAACTAAACGCACTAATAACTTTATCAACATCGAATATCGATAATTTGCAGTTTTCAAATTTTGTTCTTTGTATTAGCCCTTGATTCCGAGTTTCAAGTTTCTAAGTAACTTAGAAGTAGCTTAGCTTAGGTTAGATAATTTTCAACAATACTCTCTTGACGTGTTAACGAAAGCTAAAATATGTTCTATGATGCACTCGTACCTTATAATTTTGGAGCTTATCAGTGCATAGCGAACCCGAGCAGAACCAGCCCTTATGGAGCACTTGTTCATAAGTATGACGCATGTGTCAACTGTGACTCATGAGCTGTGATGATCCTTTTAGGAAACACTTTTTACTGGAAATGAGGTATTCCATCTTAGTCCTCAGGGGTGACAACACGTGGTAAGGACAGATGGAGATGTCTATTGGCCGCAGCATCCACTTACCATCAGGTGGACTGTGTGTTCATTTGTCATCATTGTACTATAAAATCCCGCACGGAACAAGTATTTGTATAGCCTACAAATAATTGTTCCGGGTCTGGATGTTTGTCCTCGTGCAATTTATGTTTGTAAACTGCCTCCACGATACAGGAGAAAATCCTAGTGTGGGGGTAACGTTTTTACAAAAAAAAAACTAATTTTGTTAAAATTTATTTTGTTTAATTCTCGTTCCAAAGGCTGTTAAAACCCTGAAATACTTACAATTTACACAGAGTTAGTACGTATACTAAGTTCGCACGCAGCGTTCGTCGGTGCGTCGCACTCCACACTCCCGACACATGAACTATTAATCATATTATGCCGGGGCTTTCGCTTCTGGTAGTTTCAGGGTTGGATCATATAACTTGTGTGGCTATAATGTACGCGGATAGGTTATTCTGTAAGCTGACTGGCTGACTGTTTCTATTTATCAAAGTCAAAGTAAAATATCTTTATCCAAAATTGGCCTTTACAAAGCAATTTTTGGAAGTCCAAAAATCTACGCCATTACTTCAACTAGTCCCTACTGTGGCCTTGTAAGAAGAAGCGAAAAGAAACTCAAAAGTAGTCGGATTTTCTCCCAACAAAATTCAACCTTTTTTTATTAGAATGCTGTTACAAGTGCCTTGAATTTGTGTAACAGGGAATTATTTTTTTTAGGATCCATTACTTTTATAGCAACTAGAATCCACATATCCAAAGTTGAAGAAGGTAGCCATTAAACATTTGTGCTGCACAGCGACTTCGATAGCTTCGGAGAGACTTTTTCAAAAGCTGGTCAACGTTTATGTATATCAACAAAGGAACAGATTAAAAGGAAAACTTCTGACAAAGTAACTTTTTTGCAGTGTGTACCCAAAAAATACTGGGCATGATAATTTTTATAGTTAGCGTATTAAGTACATTTAATAAATAATATAATCCTAGATTCATTATTTCGCCACCTAAAACATCGATATTTTCCTTTTCGATATTTATTGTACAAACTTTTGAATCGATGTCAACATCGATGTTTTTCATCGATCACCCTAGCCGCCAGTCAATCAATTTTCATTTCCAATTAATGTTTTACACACTTCGAACACGAAGCGGAGAGGCTGGGCTTTACCGTTGACTTGTTAAGGTCACGCTACCCACTCTCATTAAATCTGTTTTATTATTATTATTTTTAAGAGGGATTAAAGAAGCATGTGGCTCACCTAACCGCCCATTAACAAATGCAACACCAGGGGAATGGCAGGTGCGTTGTCGGCCTTTTAAAAAAGGAGTAAGCTCGTTTCTTGAAAGTCCCTTAGTATCGGTATTTGTGCTTCATATACATAAAATGATGGACATAGACCGTTACCCTTACAGCCTATTAAAGTCCACTGCCGATCATAGGCCTATCCAAGAGTGCCTCAAAGAGGGATATTTACCATAGTTACTACGCTTGGCAAGCGGGTTGACAACCCCAGTTTATTTTTATTTTTAGTCGTTATTAGGAAGACGCTGCTGCCCATCTCCTGATTTGTTTCCCTCTGTCGCCTCCTACGACACCCACGAGATGATATGGGGTAGTGGATATTCTTACACCGCTTAGCTAAGTGTACTGCGTAAATCCGATCCGGTTCGATCGCCGCCGGCACCAATAAAATTTTTAATTTAAACGACCACTTGCCCCGTGGTGAAGAAAAATATCGTTGGAAACCTACATGCCTGACGAAAATATATTTCGAGAACATGTAAACTACGAAAACACACTACAGCAATTCAGCGGTCTAATTACTCCATAAGCGCCTCATACTCATAGAAGACCTGTGTCTAGTAAATCGGACGTTTATATACCTATGCTATAACTTTAATCGCGTTACTTGTTTTTGATTATCACTTGCTTAACTTAAGTAATAATCAAGTGAGTCCTGTCTTTTCAATTGTCAATTTTTACAAGCCCATTAACGCTGGTGTTCCATATGGCTGCATGCTATCACCAACGTTGTTTCTTCTGCATATCAATGATATGTTGCAAACCCGTAACATTCTTTACTATGCGGACGACAGCACTGGTCGTACCGTCTTTATACACCGGCCGTGCCAATATTTCTCGGGTAAACATCGCCGAGTACCGGAATAAACTTGTGTCTGTAGTCGAGACTGTTGTACAAAGTATCGGATTGGGGGAGACTAAATCTAGTCCAGTTCAATCCCCAGAAGACACAAGTTTGCGCGTTTACCGCTAAAAAGAACCCCTTTATCGTATCTCTTCAGATTCAAGGCACTCCCCTTGCTGCCTCAGCTAGCATCGGAATCCTCGGCGTCGACGTATCGAATAATGTGCAGTTTCGTGATCACTTGGAAAGGAAGGCCCAATTGGCCTCTAAAAAGCTTGGCGTACTCAGCAGGGCGGGACAGTATTTTATGCCGGCACACCGCTTCCAACTTTACAAGGCGCAAGTTTTTTTTTTTATAAAAGAGGGGGCAAACTAGCATGCGGCTCACCTGATGGTAAGTGACAACCGCCACCCATGAACAACTACAATACCAGGGGAATTGCAGATGCGTTGCCGGCTTTTAGAAAGGAGTAAGCTCTTCTCTTGAAAGTCCCTAAGTCGTATAGGTCCGGAAAAATCGCCGGTGATAAACGATTCCACAGAGGGGTCGTACGAGGAAGAAAACTCCTAGTAAAACGCACAGTGGTGGACCGCCAAGCATCCAGATGGTATCCTGAGTTTTGACCCGATGTGCGTTCGTGAAATTTGGCAGCTGGAATTAATCCGGACAATTCCTCAGAGCACTTCCCGTGGTAGATGCGATAGAAAATGCAAAGGGATGCAACATCTCTTCGCAGCGCCAGTGAATCGAGCCGATCGGAGAGCACTCGGTAGTCGACGATTTGAGCCGCTCTCCGCTGGATGCGGTCAAGTGGAAGGAGCTGGCACTGGGGAGCCCCGGCCCAGAGATGGGAACAGTATGCCATGTGTGGCCAACCCTTAAGAAGGTTTGGCCACAAATAGCATACCCTTAATAATGCATTACCACGCATTTTGAATTTAAAAGATAAAAAGGACAGAATGTTTGAGATTTTTGTGAATTGATTTTTCCTCGCCGTTTGCCAACATTGCTTATTCTGAACCTTCTCTGCAAAGAAGACAATTTCTTTTTGTATTGAAAATGGGCCCACCACCGTAACCAGGCGTAACTTAATGAAACACATGTCAATTTATTCCTTATAACCAATAGATTACAATAGTTTTACCGTATCTAACGGGAACACTGAGAAATTAACAATTAAATTATCAATATCACAATAACCTAAATACAAACTAAAAGCGATTTTCTAGTAGTGTTCACCGGTATCATAAGTTAAAATAGTGCTCTGGTCAATAATTAATAGTATAAAAGAAAATTGTAGGTACATTCAGCATTTATAGGTACTTTAAGGTTGATGGAAATTTTTTTTAGTGGTTCGTTCTTCTTTATACGCATTTTTTTTTCATATTACATTAGCCAATTCGCGAATATCAAAAGAACTTTTGTTTTCAGATTTTATGATTTCGGTTAAATTTTTATAAAATCTTTAGGCGTTTACTATAAATAAATTGGTATCTTTTTATGTAAATTAAGTTACGTTAAAGTTTCTAGTGGGCCCAAAAACGATTGTCTCCTTTGGCCGGTTATTGCAAAAGAACTCTATATATTCCAATAATATTATAAATTATTAATTGCTTAGTAGTTCATTCCAAATCACATAGCGTGATATTACGGTGAAATTACAATACTGATTTTTTTTCAATTGCCAAAATTTGAAAAATATAGTTCCAAGACCAATCAACTCTAACCTAATCAATTCCCTTTCATCCATCCATTACAGTCTATCAAAATTTCACTGCGGAACGCAGGCCTCCCCTCAGAGCAATTCTGTCGGCCTCCTCTCCCTATGGGGGTTGTTGTCTCGTAGTGGGGATATTTGCCATAGTTACAGCGCTAGGCAGGCGAGTTTATAACCGCAGTTTTTTATTATTTTGCAATTTTATCAGAAAGATGCTGCTGCCTATCGCTCTATCGCATCTTAAGACACGCACGAGATTATAAGTGATAATGGTTTCTCTCATGCCACTACTAGACGGCATGAATGGACAAAAAATATCAAATATGTTTCAATAGGAAATGCAACACCGTACCAGGGGAACATGGCTATCAAATATGTAACTTCTTCCAAAATACAAACCTATAACAAATATTTTGCTCCGACTATCATAATCAGTTTTCAAACCATAGATCCTTTATTTCCTTCACTAAGTTTTAATAACATTAGAACAGTACGTGACTACGTACGTTATGAAATAACTTCCCCGACGTCGGAAAGCCCGGATACAAAATATCAAGGAGCTTACTCTATTTCC
This sequence comes from Parnassius orleans, assembly GCA_029286625.1. Taxonomy (NCBI): domain Eukaryota; kingdom Metazoa; phylum Arthropoda; class Insecta; order Lepidoptera; family Papilionidae; genus Parnassius; species Parnassius orleans. Next base: position 771,815 of record JAGSMP010000142.1, read on the forward strand.
AACCACTAACAATGTTTCCTATAGGAAACTTTTAACAATAATCCTAATTTAATTATACGAAATCACTTATTTACAAACAAAGCACAAATAATGAGCCAACATTGCAAGCATAACATTGCGGTTTTCAGTATAAGGCTGTTATTCTAGAAGCTTTCTAATCGGTTGTCAGTGGTATTTCTTCTATCTATATGGCCGGTTTATTGCCACGTATAGATATTTCATCTATATATGCAAATAACTGTCTTCTATCAAGCTCATGGGGTTATTAGCATCCTTAAGATATGAATTTTTTTTTCTGTCTGTCTGTCTGTCGGCCTGTCATTCCGGGCCTATCTTCGAAATGGCCGAACCAATTGTGATGAATCTTCACGATCATATAGAGAGCAATGCCAGGAGTAATATAGGCTGTAATATTTCATCCGAAACACATGTACGATTTATTTAATTTTTAATCGAAAAACTGAAAAAATAAATAGTTTTTCATAAACTATACGTGATATAAAACAACTTTTTTGGGTTATAATTTTACACAAAAAAGACCCAGCAATTCTATCTCGTAAAATTGATGCCAAATTGATTTTTAACTTTTTTTTTACTTCATCAAAATTTTAGTATTAAACTTTCATTACTCCATTGGTTGTTCACATACTATGAAATTAATAGCGAGCGCTAAGCCCCTAGCCGGCTTAAATTTATATTAGGTGCGTTATCAAATATGTATAATCTGATTCTGGACTTTTATATTTATATTTAATGTAAGGATTGGAGGTTGGAGCAAAGACTTCTACGAGTATACTACTATACGGGCACTATGGTACTAATACACTGTGCACTAACTAACTAGTTACGGTCAGTTCTCCGTAACTTCTTTAGGCGACAGCGAGCAGCTGAGAAGACTAGGTCTTTGTTTTGTAAACCGCGAATCTAACACTGATTTTGTTTAATGTGACCAAGAAAACGCTGTCATTGTGTATGTGCGCACTAAGTCATTCTGATTTGAAGTTTATTTCAGTGAAGTATGTAACTTTTCGTATTTGCCTAGAAACAGTAATTGTCGTAAATAAAAACACAACTGGGTTACCGTGCCAGTTACGTACACGCTGCGCCCGCGCCGCGCCCGCACGATCAACAGTTGTGACACAGTTTTTGTTCTGTATTGCAGGTCCTTTTTTTTATAGGATGACCTGATGGTAAGTGGATGCTGTGGCCCATAGACATCTACATTTTTATCCTCAATTAAGAATCAAAGTGCAGATGCGTTGTCAGCCCTGAGGACTGAGATGGAATGACTTGTTTCCAGTAAAAAGGGTCTCCGGTTCTCTACACTCACCATACGAAACACAGCAGCATTAAGGTGCTATTTTACGCTGGTATTGTGTAAGAAGGTCTTGTAGTATAAGTACATTGAACCGAGAAGTCTACGGTGTTGGAAGGAGGAATACACCAAATGTTTCTCCAATAAGCAACCGCTATACACTTACTGATTAATTGATGATTTTGTTCGAGGTTCAGGCGATTAATGGCAGAAAATTCATTCAACGTTTTCAGCGTTCTGAACCAAAATTGTAAAGACTGGTGATGACCAGTAACATTGCCAGTATGAGGGTATCGGCTCTGTTCATGTGATCATGAGGTCGCGGGTTCGAATCCCGAGTCGGGCCACAATCAGTGATTGGGTTTTTCTGTCAAGAAATTCTCAGTAGCTGCCCGGAGTCAGGAAGTTGGCGGTGTCTCACCCCGTGCCTCGGAAAGCACGTAAAGCCGTTGGTCCTGCGCCTGATCTCGGATTACCGTCACATCGGACTATGACATCGGAATAGTGAGTGCACCTGTGCTTGCGCATACACTTTGGCACTATAATCCTGTCCCGCGCCGATGGCTAGTCTCCGTTGAGGCTGGCCTCCGTGACCGAAATTCGTTCTGGAGGACATTATTATCGGCTTTGTTAGCAACCCATTTACTAATCTATTATCTGTGATATTAGTGATGTTAGTCATTTGGCTTTTACAGCTTCATCGGACTCAGGGCTATATAAAATGGGGGCCTGATGATGATAAAAAAACGTTTTTTTTATGACCTCAAGTTGATTTGTACGCTTAGGCGCCTTAAGAACTTCTACTATCAGATACTACAGTCGTCAAGTCTGCTGGCTTAAGCTGCTGTCAAAATCTCTCAAAATCGCACAACGTGACGCACCAACATATTGTAAAGAAAGGTTCACAATCAAAATGGGCCGGGTCTATGTACACTACCTCAAAAAAAAAGATAAAATATAGATAATTCATTTAAATGTATCCTGTCGTTGTAAACAATTGATGTTTATCAATTATTTTTATCGACTTTCAACATGGCGTGTCACCGTTTTAGTTACTTTGTGCTTACAGACAATGACAGTAAACCATAAAGCGACCATTGATCATAGAAAGAGAACTGTCAGTTGTCACAACAGTGTCACTTTTCAGTGACTGAAGTGTCACCGCCACAGAAATAAAGATGTCAAACGTCCCTAATCAATAAAAATGACAGCTTACCGCCATGACGGGTTTTTGTTGTGTGTTGCAATTTCAAGTGTAATTTCTTGTGCTTTACCAGCAAACAAAGCCATTATAAAATAATTGGACAGTTGAGAACTGCTTAAAATGTGTTTCCCTATTTTTGAGTATAACGTACAAGGACCTGGCCCAGGCTCCATACATTTTGAAAGTCTCATTTGTTAACATATTATTTTTTATTATTTTTGGCTAAAGTGCTTGTAGGCAATACCACAATAAATTTAAGAAATTAGCTGCAGCACGAAACATCCGGTCCAGCCGGCGAAGAATTTTCTATGTGGTGTCTTTTTCTGCGTAGGAGTCCACAGGAGGGTAGTATGTATATCGTAGGTAGTATGGATGTATTCTATCTTAGTCCTCAGAGGAGTCCTACTTTGGTATCTGCCTTCCTGCGTTTGTCCATAAGCTGCAAAAGCTACGTATCATCAGCTGGACTGTACGTTTGGTTGTCAGTTCAGTTTTATAAAAAAGGACCACACTATCGCTGAATATCAATTAAAATAGACAAGCAACACTGCTACGAGTAAGTCACTTTTTTTTAGTCTTCAATGGTGACAACGCATCAGCATTTTGATTCTTTTTCGATAATACAGATAGGTGTTTAAGTGCCATAGCATTTACTTGCTAAATTCTATAAAAAAAATTACAAATGTATGGTGTTATCCATATTCCACAGTGATCGTAAAAGTTAATTGCATAGCGATGCGTTTGTGACAAGAGTGACTAACAACTTATCCGACAATGAACGATAAAAAGATTGTAAGGAATGACTCGTACCAGCAAAGTAATAGTTTCGGAAATACTATATTTGAAATCCAAAAGTTGGCAACTCTAATTCTGATCTACCACGGCTCTATATGGCAAATATTTAAAAAAAAAGTACTTCAATTTAAATCACAAGAACCCGACGTCAGTCCCCAATTGATGCTCGGCAGTACAAAACAACGCGGAGCGGGTGTGCCGCCAATCCCACCATTTGTTTTAAATCGCAAATACGACACGAGGATTCCGTCTTCATGCTTCGTTTGAACTACAAAATTATAAATAAACTGATGGAAGTTGTAAAGAAAACAACAGCGCTATAATAATTTATTTATAGTTATATTTTTCATAATTGTTAGCTTTTAAACAGATACCTGATTTAAATGAAACTTGATTACTACAAATTGGAAATCCCCAACCTGCCTCGTGGAAGCAAGGAATATCTGACGCAATCCGACTAAAACTCTCTGGTGTTTCACCTTCACCACTCATCGGCAGGACTACGGGAACAGTTTTACGCACATCCGTAGCGTCATCAGCGCTATCACTCCTTGGCGACCTCTTCTCGACAAATTGGTCAACAAAAGAAAACGGGCGTCTCTGTGCTTGCAGTTAATAATGTTTTAAATATGTTTCAACAATGTTTTAATGAACATCATATCTGTCAAAAATCCACTGCTGAACATAGTGGAACCTCCCCATAGATTGCCTCATAGGAGCGACACCGGCCATAGCTGCCGCGCTTGGCAGGCGGGTCGGTCGGCGCAGTTTTTTAGTTGTTATTAAGAAGACGATGCTGCCCATCTTCAGGTTTGTTTCCCTCTATCGCCTCTTATGAGACCCACGGGACGGTATGCGTTAGTCGATGTTCTTACACCGCCACTACACGGCTGACGTCTACTTTTGGGAAAAATAATCTAAAACATTTAAAAATTTAATTCTACTTGCACAACTAACTAAACACGTTCAAACGCGCTCTCACATTAAATCTCGGTTAAAATTCAACGAGTTAAACCCAGCTGAGTAATGGTCGCCGAGCTGGATGCGACATCCGTTATGTTTGGTAAATATAACCTAATAAATATACGAAGATTTGTGAGTTTGCTAATCTACGAGATGGGCCTTGTCGGCGTACTGTAATAGCTTAAACGATCGTTTATCCGAATTTACATAAAACCCTTAAATCTTGTAACGAAATACATTTTCATTTTATTCAACGTATTTTTCATTTAAATGCCGGCCTGATTCAAAATATAACCTTTAATATTTGTTCCTGACGTCACAGCGAAATTTTCTCCCCAGCTCGTATCACCGGGCGGCGAACCCCACCACCATCGTGGACAGAGTGCAGCGCCTCTTGCTCGGAACCACCCGATCGCGAACGCACGCATAACGGCTACCTCTTGTACATATCAGAACCTATTAAATTACCTTTGCAGTCTACATATTGGAGTATTTATTCTGTTCAAGAATTCCACTAGCACAAATGAAGCTTGATACTCAACAATATTTTACTTAATTTTTATCGTTTTTTTTTTTACTTATAATCCATTAAATGACTGCTATCCCACCTGATGGTAAGTGGTGATGTAGCCGAAGATAGTAAAGCGTACGGACTTAGCTTAAGAAAAGCCTATTCTTTTTTTATAGAATAAGGGTGATAAACGAGCACACAGTCCACCTGATGGTAAGTGGATGCTTTTCCTTAGACATCTACATTCACAGGTACTCAATTAAGAATCAAAATGCAGATGCGTTGTCACCCCTGAGGACTAAGGTGGAATGTCTCGTTTCTAGTAAAAAGGGTCTCAGCTTCTCTACACTCACCATACGAAACACAGCATTAATCCAAAATTGAATTATAGAGTACTTAAATTATACAGATTAAACAATCCTTTTTTTTTTATTCGAAGAGTCTAAATTTTAGCTCCGTTCTGATACATTAGAACTGTCATAACCACGTTGTTATTAACAGAACGAACCCAGTTTGTAAAAATGACATCATATAAAATTTTACGATGCAATATGCTGAAAGCTGTAAATTTAAAATCTGAACGTATTCAATAAAAATAACGTAATTGGAAAATGGGACTAGACTGCCGTTTTTAGCTATCTATAAATTATTATATTAAAATCATATGTCAGGATTGTGCCAAATGGAAGTCCGTAGTCTCTGCCTACCCCTCTGGGTGACAGGCGTGAGTGTTTATGTATGTATTATGTATAAATTATTAGATGTACTGGTGACGTAAGAGAATCGATCGCCCAATTTCTTCTCGTGGGTGTCATAAGAGGCGACAAGTGTAATACCGGAAAAGATGTCATGGTCTCCGATTGTCTACACTCACCATACGAAAAACAGCTGTGTCAAGCTGCCATTTTACGCTGGTATTCTGTGTGAGTGTGGTCCTTCCCAGGTCTCACCCGTCCTACAACTATACTACGAGTACTAATATAGCTGCAGCATGGCTCTACCACGTATGAAATGTGTCTACCACTGCGTTACAGCGTATAAGAACAGAGAGGTTACAAGATGAAGGTGTGAAAGAGAAGTTCAAATGTAGACTGAGAGAAAATATAAGTAGTATAGATATGATAGATAAACCTCTGATAGAATAACTACCTCGTATTTAACCGTTAGTCTATCAAAGTCCAACCCTGAACATAAGCTTATAAACTGAACATTGCCCTATAAATTGCTTCATAGGAGGGGATATAGCAAATATCTCTTCCTATGAAACTATTAATTTTGCAGACTATGTCTTGGAATATTTAAGCGTGGTAGAGCCACGCAACAGCTATATTATCAATGTAGCACGAATGGGTCGGCCCGTAAAATACCAGCGTAAAATAGCAGCTCGGAGACCTTTTTCACTGGAAACGAAAGTCCTCAGAGGTAACAACGCATCTGCATTTTGATATCCATGGGCCACAGCATCCACTTATTTTATAAAAAAAAATATTATGGTTGAACGATGCTCCATTTTTCATCCATTTTTATTGTTTTTGTTGTATATGAAGAAACAATGCATGTTTCATTCATAAATTAATTACAGCCTATTAAAAGTCCGCTACTGAACATAGACCTCCCAATAGATTGCCTTATTATTTTTGCCTCATTGATTTTGCCACAATTGCCACGCTTGACAGGCGGGTTGGCAACTGCAGTGTTATTAGGAAGATGCTGCTGCACACCCCCTATTTTAGTATCCCTCTATTGCCTCTTACGACACCCACGGAACTATAATAATATCCTCCAGACCGAATTTCGGTCACGGCGGCCAGCCTCAACCGAGACTAGCCATCGGCGCAGGACAGGATTATAGTGCCAAAGTGTATGCGCAAGCACAGGTGCCCTCTCTATTCCCTAACTCTCATAGTCCGATGGGACGGTAAACCGACACGACCGGAGAGAGATCAGGCGCAGGACCAACGGCTTTACGTGCTTTCCGAGGTCCGGGGTTGAGACACCGCCAACTTCCTGACTCCGGGCAGCTACTGAGAATTTCTTGATGGAAAATCTCAATAACTGATTTTTTTTGGCCCGACCCGGGATTCGAACCCGGGACCTCATGATCAGCAGTCGCACTACTGCAACCACTAGACCAACGAGGCAGTCAAGAACGAGGAAGTCAGACCACGGAACTATATTGGGTACCTAGTTGATATTCCTACACTGTATCTTATTTAAACCAGATGTAATCTCGCATTTTAACTACAGGCCGGCGACGAGAGAAAACGTCAAGCGATTATGACAAACCCCTGGTAAGGAAGAGGTCCTTGTCTTGCATTGAACTATTTATGGGCTAATACATGCGTTTATAGGAGTATATAGGGTTCCTATAAATAGCAGACTAAACATAATAAATATTTTCACAATTTATCAAAATTAACAACTTCTGAAGTACCAAGATATTAATCTCCTTGAAAAGGTCGCGTAGCGACTAGCGAGGACCCAAGTAATAAATTGCCCATATCGCTTGCTTTTGCAAAATGACTATAGTTTCCAATCCATCAACCACAGTAAGACATGATACTGTGGAAGTAAGCAAAATAGACTAGTTTAGCGGTTGCTTTATTATCATTTTTTTTTAGAATAAAAATGACAAACGAACACAAAGTCCACCTACCTACATCTATCTTCAATTAAGGTCGATCAGAATGCGGAATCAAAATGCGGACACCCTTGTGGACTAACGTGGAATGCATAATTTCCAGTAATATGGGTCCCCTGTTCTCTACACTCTTATTATACGAAATACAGCAGTATTAAGCTATTATTTCGAATTAAATGAAACGAATAAAGATTTGAACTAGCAGTGGCATGTCACTATCGCGCTTTCCCGCCGTTTTCAGCAACAATGGCGGGAGTTAATGCGACTCGGTTCATTACCCGCTATCTTCGTCGTATGGTACTCAACTCGGTTTATTGTAGTGTTTCGTTTAAATATACATTAAGTTGAGAGACATGATGTATTCGAGGCCAGCTCTTACATATATCTGTATACTAACAGGTATACAGATGTATGTAAGAGGTAATGGTATATGATGTGATATATGTAAGGTGTATACTATATATACTAGCAATGTCCGCGGTTTCGCTCGCGTGGAATTCGGATCTGGACTAAAATACGTCAATAATAATCGGACGGGTGGGGAGGAACGCGTATACAAATCGCCTTCGAGCCATAAAATCTACGGACACAGCGTGTAGAACCCATACTAACTTGCATGCCGTACTAACTTATATCCCCCGAGGAATTGAATTTCCAAAAACACCTTTAATAATATTTTGTTACCTCATTTCAGAAGCCCATATACCAACTTTCACTTATCCAACATCAAAAATGAAGGACTTGCATACGAACTTTCACCGCCTATTGTATCTCCTTTAAAATCGTTAAATCACCCGATTTTTTAAAAACAATCGCTTTTATCCTTTCTTAGGGTTCAAACTCTCCCCGTACCAAACGTCATCAAAATCGATTTAGTAGTTTAGCCGTTAAAACTTAACAGACAGGCAGACTTATTTTCGCATTTATGTATGTTCGGCTAAAAAACGAAGTACGGGTACACCTAGGTATAGCCGGTTACAACCAGATGCAGCCTATTGCGATTGGTGACCCAATTTTATTTTGAAACCAACCCAGGCTTAGGTGTACTGTTAAATTTATCAGAAATACGAAAGCGCGTATCGAGTAATATCAAGCATAGTTGCTAATCTAAATACTGATTTATCAGATACACGTATAGACAAACAAAGAAAAATAGAGGGAGCGCTGCGTACCATCGCAGACATATTTCTTCTCGTAAAATTCCATGCTGATGGCACACATATGAACCTAAAACCAAGTTTAATTGTTTTACCCTCTTGAGTAGACTGCGAATGGGTCGGCGCGACCGGGGTAGGACCACGCTCTCACAGAACACCAGCGTAAAATGTTGCTGCTGTATTTCGTATGGTGAGTGTAGAGAACCGGAGACCATTTTACTGGAACGAGGCATTCCATCTTAATCTTCAGAGATGACAACGCATCTGCAGCCTTATTGAAGGGGGTGTCAGGTTTCCGTGGACTGCATTAGCCACTTACCATCAGGTGAACTGTGAGCTCGTTTTATAAAAAAATACACCATACATGATACACTTAAAAGCCTCCTTTTTATAAAACAAAGGAAATACGGAATGAACAAAGAAAGGTGCACAGTTTTCTTTTTGTACACGAATTTAGAATATAAAAGAAATTAAACTGTACTTAACCAACTTTGTAAGTAGAAAATCATATCAAAGTCAATAAAAGGAACGTGAACAGCTTTAATTCAATTATGAGGGTTGCTTGCAACTCTCCATTAAAGTCCCTTTTTGTAATTTGTAGAAAATTGTATTAAAATCCTTTTGTTACATTTAAGCCTTTAAGTAATTGATGGAATCAATTTACTACCAAAGAGATGAAAATAACGTATTTTGTTTAACCTTCGGCGTACCACGTGGGGTTATTTTAACCCCAACACTTAAAATGCAAAGATTTCATATTAAAACACAACCAAATGACTCGATTTTCTCAGTAGCTGAAGCTTAAGACCTGCTGCGTTGACTAACAGGTCTGTGTCAGTAGTACTGAGTACCAGTGCTGCCATTTTAGCGCTTTGGGCGCTAAATCTAGCGCTTTTTTGGAGTGTTTAGCGCGCATTGCAAAATTTTAGCACCTAGCGCTTAATCTAGCGCTTTTTTGGTTATTTAACTCTTTTATACTTTATGTCATGACAGCAGTATTAGTCTACATTACCGAAAGGTTATAAGCGGGGAAATCCCCTTTATTAAAATTTTCGATCATGGTTTTGGCAACACTAAATGCGTTGCCAAAACCATGATCGAAAATTTTATTTTATTTTCCTTTATTTTGTTTCAGTCAATTGTTTAGAGCACAGCTAAGTTAAAAGTTACTTAGAAGTTACAATACAAGGAAAGGGTGTAGCATACCGCATTCAAATGCTGACATCGAACGTCTGTTCAGTTTTATGAATGTTGTTAAAACTAAGTAGCGAAATACATTGCACTTTAAAACAATTAATGCCATTTTAATTGTTCGTACAGGACTAACTGCTGTTGACAGCAATTGCTATAATTATAAGCTTCCAGTCGATGTTCTGCGAAGTAGGTATTGGGACATCGGAAAAATATAGCCAGAAAAAAGCTTAATGTTGTTTTTTGATGATAACGAAATTAAACGATTTGGTTGAACTTTATTTGTGTTTTCTATTATAATTATAATTAAAAAAATGTAGTTAATTTAGCGCGAAATCTAGCGCTTTTTTAAAGCGCCGTTTTCATGAAATCTAGCGCTTTTTGTGTCGTCCTAGCGCTAAATGAGTTTTTTGATCTGGCAGCACTGCTGAATACTCAGTACTCCGCGCACCGCGGTCGTGTGTGCACGCGCATAAAGTGGTTCCCGGGCATTTTAACCCCACGTTGTACAGGACGTCGCTAAAAAGTAAGTATACCTTTCTTCGGTTTTATGTTATTTACACCTACAATAGGTGTTTTATGTATACAATATTGTATTTATTATAGGTGCATATATTCAATAAACCTACTAATATGAATGATAATCGTATTGCGGCATTGTTATTGGAGGAATATGAGTCTAAAGAAAAGATAACCCACATGTACCACACGATATAAGAAAACACGTGCATGAAATTCTAAATGAAGATGTTCCAGGACCATCACCAAAGCAGCCAAGAAGGCCTCAGAGATGTTCGTTCGGTCCTAGAAACAAGGACAGGAAAACCCTGAATTGCTGCTTCAAATGTGAAACTGCTATATGCAAAGAACATGCAAATTTAATATGCCAAAATTGTCCTGATTTAGGTAACGAATGATCTCTCTCAAATAACCTACTGTGATTGTATTAATTAGTTATATATGTTAAGACAGTTCTCTTGATTTAATTAATAAGCAAAATAATTACATTTTTGTTTCAAAAATATTTTTGTTGATTTTTTATAGTAACTAATTGGAAATTCGTTGATTTTATGGAGAAGTTCTTCGATTGTAATTATTCCTTAATAAATGTTTATTTTTATACATTTTTGTGTATTATTTATTCACTTATTATTATAAATAACTAAAAGAACGCACATGAATTTATTACACTTCATTTACACACAAACTAGAGGCAAAGTCTTGTGGGGTTATTTTAACCCCACATGGTTACAGGTGAGGAGTATTATTCACCTTGTACGCCGAAGGTTAATTTTTTGTATAAGTTAGAGTGCGCACGAATTACATGATTTAATTCCTCCCTCCATTTTCCATCATCGGACAACAGGGCCCTTGGCGGTCACCTCTGCTTTATTGTCGACATTCCATGCATTCGAACGAAACACACATATAGTGCATACAGTAAACGAGTGTATGTTTTCACAAGTTGTATGTTTGTTTGAAATCAAAGTCTAGTCGCGATTATCGAATATTATGAATTATAAATATTTTTCTGTAACTTTTAAGGAATATTAATAAAATTTCAAATTACTACGTAGATTTAAACTATTAAGTATAAACATCATGAAATTGTTGTGACATATAGTTGTTTTTTTTTACTTTTTTCATAGAAATGGGTGACAAACGAGCACACGTAGAGATTGTACACATAGACTGGTACGGTACTGCGATCGTTAATCCGCCTGCCAAGGGTGACGGTTCCGCAAATAATGGTAGAGGGCTACGTCCAGCAATGAACTGTAACTAGAGAAAACAAGAAAGATGTTTAAATTATTTTTATAATGATGACACGTTATTTGTTGGTTCAAGTGCTTTACCATCGGATATCTGCTGGATGGATTTAAGATAACAATAATATCGTAGCACAATAATGTGATCAATGCAATTTGTTCTTCGCATCGATATATATGTACTACGTACTAGATTTGGCATTCCGAACATTCACTATGTTCAAATGAACTGTACTGCAATCCGTACACCTTTAGTGTCATTTAGTGTGGCTTCAATATTCATAGAGTGTGGAGCTGCGCTAATAATACGAGATTTCAAATTAAAGTTTAAACCTGTACGTAATCAATAATTCAGTAGTCAAATAAGTAAAATAATTTGTTGTTCAAGTGAATAAATAGGTAATAATATTACAATAGAAAAAATAAATTTCTTCATTTATATGCCACGCTATCTACAATCATACACTAAAATCTACTATCTCCCGCGCATGAGCGAAAACAGAGTAGTGCACATTTTTTGTTTGGAATAGCTTCTCTAGTACGTAGTACATAGAAATCAATGGTTCTTCGGAAGTTGACCGTAGTTAAAATCAGTCGTTCTAGAAATAGATATTTATATTTTTTAATTTAAATAACACTAGCTGGCTCGATAGATATTGCTCTGATCTTTCCGGTAGGTGGCGCGGTGAGTTTCACTCGGTACTCACTTTGGACTCTTTACAGTGTATATATAATTTTATTAATAACTTGACGTCGGCGCTACTTGACGGGCCACGTGGTAGAGCCATGCTGCAGTTATAATTGGGTCGGCTCAACCAACCGTATAGCAACGTAAAATAGTATCTCAATGCTGCTGTGTTTCGTATGGTGAGTGTAGAGAACCGGAAACCCTTTTACTGAAAGCGAGGCATTCCATCTTAGTCCTCAGGGGTGACAACGCATCTGCATTTTGATTCTTAATTGAGAGTAAATGTAGATGTCTATGGGCCACAGCAACCACTTACCATCAGGTGGACTGTGTGCTTGTTTGTCACCCTTATATAAGATTTACTTTTTTCTTTATTTTTTCATTTTAGTTGTTGTACCATAAAAATGGTACAACAACTAAAATGTCGTGTAAAAATGAATAATAACACTAAAAACTTCAACTCCTATAATTCCACACATTTTTTCTTCATATTTAAAAAGGATCCCTGAAGTATAGCCTATTTAATAAAAAAGAATAATTTATAGCGGTTTAGCCGTTTCCGAAAATCCTAGAAATAACAAAAACTGACCAAGTGCGTGTCGGGCCTCGCACAATGTACAGGTAGGGTTTCGTAGTTGCCCGCTCACAATACGTGGGCTTCCTTGATAATGAGCATAATAAGTGAGTTCGCGGTTTGACCGCTATAACGACTAAAATGGGCCCAAATAGGAAGATCGTAACAGAAGGACTTATTTTCAAATAAGCCTTATGTATCAGTGGTATTAAAAAATAAAAAACCTTTTCGATTTTGATAATAATACCCTATCTATCCCGCAAATGAAAAAGTGAAGCTAATAGTAGTAATGCATATAAGTCGTCTTCATAAAATGTTTATTATTTTTAACTGTTTACAATAACATTACAAAGTTGTTAATGCAGCTAGTTTTAGGTCATTTTTTAAGGAGTTGTAACGAAATTTTTACTAATCCAAGTGCATTTTATAAGTTGGTCGACTGTTACTCGTTAATTTCTTAATTATACTTAGCTGTGATAGTTTTTCTTTCAACTTCATTATATATACTACTATTGTGTATAAACATTTCCAAAAACAGCGGTTTAGTTGGAAGAGGGGGAGGGGGGGACCAAAAACGGACCCCAGAATCAAAATCATAAAAAAAATCATACTCCATTTACTTGTATAGGAAGTACCCAAAATAAAAAATAAAACAAGATTTTATTTCACATTTTTCTAGGCATGATTAATATCTATAACTATGCCAAATTACAGATTTGTAGCACCTAGGGTCTCTGAGTAAAACCGCGGATGGACGGACGGACGGACGGACATGGCGAAACTATAAGGGTTCCTTGTTGTGTAACTACGGAACCCTAAGAAGAGAATAGAACCTCCTCCCTTCAGTCGTCAGTTAAAGAAATAGATAGTTGTACTATTATGGTCAGACATATTAACTTTAATTTAAGTAGTTATGCCTTTGCGGTGTAACCATTACTTGCTTCGAATTAATAAAGGCTTTGTTGTCGTCAGTCGCCCGCACACGGAACCCCTTACAGATTTGCGGAATTAACTAAGTCCCTGCGGATTGGGGGACTAATTAACTACCAGATTACAAACGTGATTATATGGTATATTGTGTGTTCAGTATAAGAACATTATGTAGTATGTACATATTACGTATGCATATGATGAGAGCCCTAGTAGGGTTGCCAGCTATTCTTAGAAGTAATAAAGTATACAGATTTCAGACTGGGTAAAAGATGACAGAGTAAAAAGAGTACAAACTAGAGAGAGTACAAAGTAAAAAGTAATCATACGTAATATATACATACCACATAATGTTCTTATATATTATGTAGTATGTATATATTACGTGTAAAAAAGAGGACAGAGTAAAAAGAGTACTATTTATTTGAATTTATGAAAAAGCAATTTGTACTTTTGACGGTATAGGTATTTTGTATAATAGCTAGCGAACTTTGTGGCAAAAGGTCAGATTTAATGTAAATAGAATATTTTAGCGTACTCTTTAAGTGTTATAGAATTAAAAGTACACCTAAATAAAACAGAGTACAATACAACACTCTATTTTAAAATCGGTTGGTAACCCTAAGCCAGCTCAGGAAATACGCAAAAGTTTCGTTGTACGTGAGCAAACCAAGTCCGATCCCGACAGCACCAATGAGATTTTTAATTGCAATTTTAAGTGCTGATTTACCACGTCCCTATAATTAAAACATTTCGAGGACATGATATGAAGTCCTCCAAAGTCATTATAAAATAAAATAATATACAGCGCAATAAACTGTTCCCGCTTGTAAAATCCATTTCATAAATGAAAGTCCTGTGTTATTCGGATATAATATGACTATTATTTTTATTTCCTACTTATATTATAAATGTGATGTATATGTATGGATGTTTGGATGCTTGTATGATTATTACTCAAGCAAACTACGGAACGGATTTTGACGAATCGTGCAATATTACAACCTTATAATATATTTAAATTTAAAATTTTGTACAACCGACTTCAATATAGATTATTAAGAATAACTCAAAAACTATTGGTCAGACCTTGATTAAATTTACATGGGACCACATGAAAAGCACCAGCTTTCAAATAAAAAAAAGAATCATCGAAATCGGTTCACTCAGAAAAAAGTTATGAGGTAACACACATAAAAAAGAAACAAAAAAAGAACGTACAGTCGGTAGAAAAACAAACCAGATAAGGACATTAGCTATATTTTTTGTAAAAAAAATATGTATATTTCAAATTACAGTTCAGTATAGTACTAATAATTCACTAATTAAATTTCATACTCGGCGTCGGCGTGCGCTTCTTTAACTATAACAGATAGAATTATAAAATGTCACTAACAAATTAGACTTCTTAACAATATCTTCAAAAAAGTCTGCCATAATACACTGTACGTATCTATCGTAGATTAAAAATAATAAAAATCTTGAGAGTAATTAGAAGTGTACTTACACTAGAGCATTCTGCAACTTTTATTTCTAATAATTTCAGTAATTAAAAAAATTCCGACTTTTAATTAAACGTCAAGAGAGCCGAGTAAAAGCTAGTATTAATCTAAAGGACGTGAAAGTGCACCTTTTGTAGATAAGGTTAATTTTTGAAGTAGAGTACAGCTCCATTTACGTGGTAGAGCCATGCTGCAGCTATATTAGTAGTATAGTTGTAGCACGAATGGGTCGGCTCGACCGGGGATAGACCACGCTCTCACAGAATACCAGCGTAAAATGGCAGCTTGACACTACTGTGTTTCGTATGGTGAGTGTAGAGAACCGGAGACCCATTTTACTGGAAAAGAGGCATTCCATCTTAGTCCTCACGGGTGACGACGCTTCTGCATTTTGATTCTTTATTGAGGATAAATGTAGATGTCTATGGGTCACAGCAACCACTTACCATCAGGTGGACTATGTGCTCGTTTGTCACCCTATTCTATATTAAAAAAAATCTCTTTATTATGTGTGGCAGAGTACCTTGTAACATATTATGACTAAAGCACAAATGGGTCGGATTGAAACGTTTGTGTATTTTTTAACCCCCGACGAAAAAGAGGTGTGTTATAAGTTTGACCGCTATGTGTGTCTGTCTATGCCACCGTAGTTCTTAATCGGGTGAACTGATTTAGATTTAGTTTTTTTTTGTTTGAAATGTGACTTGATCAAGATCATAGCTATTATTCAAGAAAATCGTTTCAGTCGTTTGAAGATCATCAGCTCTTTTTGTTTCAGGGTTTTTTTTTAATTTTAAATTTAAGTTATGTTTTATTTAATGACAACGTTATCTCCATCTAGTCCAAAGGTTAAAACAGTAATTAAAAAAACCCAACTGCGTAAAAAACAATACTGAAACGAGAAATGTTTATATCCTATGTCACTTCTTCAACTAAGACGATTCTAACGGTACCATACACGATACATTATGTTAAGATATATCAAGCCATTAAGGCAAATAAATAGACGTACATACTTACATACATACATCAGAAAACCTTACCCTCCTTCTGGGGCAGTCGGGTAAAAATCACTAGGATTTTCTCTGGTAGCGTGGAGGCAGTTTACATACATAAATTGCACAAGAACAAACATCCAGACCCAATCCGCCATACAAATACTTGCTCGGTGCAGGATTCGAGCTCACGGCGAACTCAATGCTAAGCCCACGCCACGGAGATGTCAAGAGAAAGCAGCACAATATGTTGTGTCGAGTTAGAGTCGTACGATAAGTGGAAAAGACTGGAAACCGTTTTTACAAGTAAACGTTTTTTACGATTAAAGAAGCATCTATAATGCCACGAAGTTTTGATTCATATGGGGTGAATGAAGTTTTACATCACTAATACATGGTGTGATATAAAATTCCAATAGTAATGAAATTTCCATAATCGCGTTTCATTAACCGCCTTCTAGTCAATTTATTTACTTTATCAGATGACGTAACGCAATAATGGCGGCGGCAACATGTCATTTGCCGGAGCCGGATGTGTAGGACATCCAGTGTACGTAAAGCACTTACTGTAATGATTAATGGCATAATAATATTTATCTTTAATTCTATATTCATATGTTTAACTAAATAATTAAAAGGATTTAGAAACTGAAATATGATTACATTATGATAATTACGTGTTGGCTTGTATTTCATATTATATTATGTACTAGCGACCCGCCCAGGCTTCGCCTGGTTAAGATTTCATTAATGTGGCATTATTTATATTTAGGATAATCAAGACCTTTTACATATATATACATAAACACTCACGCCTGTCACCCAGAGGGGTAGGCAGAGACTACGGACTTCCATTTGGCACGATCCTGGCACACCTCTCTCGCCTCCTTTACATCCATATATCTACGCATACACGCTCGTCGGTTAAGGGTACTCCTAATCTGGCCCATTTTCAAGACCTTTTATTTTATCAATTTATCTTTTTTAAAGTCTCAAAGGTTTTACGATAAAATATCCCCCTCATCTCAATAAATGGTATTTATTTCGATTTTACAAAGAGACATTTCATTTTTATTTGATAAGTTTTTAATATAGAAGCTAGTTACATCAATATTACAGAATAAACCGTCACTCCATCTAGTGAGGGATCGTCAAATACTACGTTTGTCAGTACAAGGCCACCACTCGAGAACCTTTCCTCCACGTCGGTTGTCGGAGCTTTAAGGCTGGCCCTTTGCCACTTCAGCTTACTGCTCCGCTGGGGTATCAGTAACTCATGTTTTTCTGCGGATATTCGCGATACGGATTATATACCGCAGAAATATTCCGAACGTAACCCTTGACATACTCGCCGTGTGATTTTGAGCTTCCCGATACGATCAGTGCATATTATGTTCACAACTTAAGATATTTTTATAAGACATTAGGGTGACATATAAGCTCACAACTCGGGGAACTTTACTTTTAGCAACAAGTCGTCATAAATAGCCTCGGAAATACCAGCGTTAAATAGGAGCCTAATTCTGGTGTGTTTTGTATGATGAGTGTAGAGAACCGGAGACCATTTATCTGATAACGAGGCATTCGATCTTATTCTCAGGGGTCAACAACGCATTGTCCGCAAGTCCGACAGCGATTATTTCGTTTGTCGCGTCGTTACTTCTATAAACACAGAATATATTTTATAAAAAAAAACTATACACAATACTGTAATCAAGGATAGATATCTATGGGCCAAAACGTCCATTTCCCATCAGGGGAACTTTGTTCATTGGTCACCCATTTTCTATAAAAATAAAACTATAGTTCAGTAATAACACTATAAACTTTATTATTTTAAGAAAGTTGAGAACCTCATGTTCCGACACTTTTCGAAGAAATATTCTTGCTGCGAAGCTGTTACTCGTCTGGAATACAAATCTCTATTTTCCCGTCGTAAAAGTTTTCCTGTTTATTGGACAAGTTATCTGATTGAATATATCTATATTCACTGTTTATTTGTTTTGCATATGAAACAATACTGTTATTATGTTTCTGTCAATGTTTAGCCAACTTTGCTTATCCAGTATTATTAGTTTATTGTTCACGATTTTGTATTTGTGTTCAATGCATTTGATGTTTATTTAGTTTTCAAATCAAGTGATAGGTAGGATAGGACTATTAGTCTTTTTAAAAGGCCGACAACGTCGATACCATCCACACCATCTGGATGATTGGCGGTCCACCACTGTGAGATTTAGAAGATGTTTTCTTCCTCGCACAACTTCCTTGTGGAATAGTTTACCACCAGCGATTTTTCCGGACCGATACGACTTAGGGACCTTCAAGAAAAGAGCCTACTCCTTTTTAAAAGGCCGGCAACGCATCTGCAATTCCTCTGGTTCCCCTGATGTTGCAGTTGTTCATAGGCGGCGGTAGTCACTTACCATCAGGTGAGCCGCATGCTCGTTTGCCCCTCTCCTATAAAAAAAAAGTACCTGCAATTCCCCTGGTGTTGCAGTTGTTCATGGGCAACGGTCAACACTTACCATCAGGTGAGCCACATGCTTGTAGAAGAGGGGGCAACCCCTCTTCTATTAGAATAGAACAGAATAATTTTTATTCAATATAGATTATTACACAATACTTATTGAAAGTCATTTTTTTATTTACCACTGTTTCGGAAAATACCTCTGTCCTGGGAAGAACCAGCAAGAAACCCAGCGGAATTTTTTGAACTTATTTCACTTTACATTAACTTTGTTTGTACAATTTTTAAATGAATTTTAAACCTCATTCCCAGTGGTTATTTTCATTTATGTATTCTTTGATATTATAATAACCTTTTTGTCTAATTTTTCTTTAAAAAAACATTTAAACTTGTTTATTGACAAATTTTGTACATTTTCTGGGATTTTGTTGTAAAAGCGTATACATTGCCCCATAAATGAATTACTAATTCTGTGGAGTCTAGTAACTGGTATTACAAGCTTATGTTTGCTCCTAGTGTTTAAAGTATGAAACTCTTTATTCTTATCAAAGCTATTTATGTGTTTATGTACATACATTACATTTTATAATAGCCAAAGTTAATATTTTTATTTCTTTAAATTTAACTCTTTACAATTTAGGTTATAAATCGCCCGTACGGCTCTCTTTTGCAAAACCAAATATGGGTTCAATATCAGTCGCATTACCCCATAGCAAAATTCCATAAGACATCACGCTATGAAAGTAACTAAAATAAACTAATCTAGCTGTCTCAACATTGGTAAGACTTCTAATCTTTAACTCAACTATTCAACTATATAAGTCTGCCTGCTAATTTAGATATATTTTTAAAAAAATTGGTATTTTACTGCCTGCTAATTTAAATATATTAAAAAATAGTAGGAATTTTTTCTGCCTACTAATTTAGATATATTAAATAATTTTTAAATTAAAAATTTTGTACAACCGACTTCAATATAAATTATTAAGCATAACTCAAAAACTATTGGTTAGATCTTGATCAAATTTATATGAGACCACATGAGAAGCACCAGCTTTCAAATAAAAAAAGAATCATCGAAATCGGTTCACCCAGAAAAAAGTTATGAGGTAACACACATAAACAAACATACAGTCGAATTGAGTACCGTCTCCTTTTTGAAGTCGGTACAAAGTAGGCTTTTTTTGTTTGTGTTTGTACAGCCTATTAAAAGACCTCTGCTAAACATACGCCTCCACCATAGATCTCATATGGTAATATTTGCCATAGTTGCTACAGCAGACGGGTCGGCAAACGCAGTTTATTGTTTTTAGTTGTAATTAATAACAATATGTACTAAAATAGTAGGTAATTATTTATTGAAACTTAAGTAATTTGGAGTATTTTTGTTCATTTAGAGGAATCTGTTTAATAATTGATAATCCACGAATAAATTTACTTAATTTATTATTTTATATATACATAGTTGTTAAAAATATTTTAATAAAATAATATTTTAAATTTTTATTTAAAATTAATTCAGATCAAGATGCAGGTTATACACAGTCAGGTCATAAGTATTGTCACACAGTAAAACTTTTCTTTTAGAATGCTGACCACAAAAATTTATTGAATCGAATTTCGAATTGTTCATGAAAATAAAACTGTATACTTTTTAGAATTTTACTCATTTTAAATATGGAGTGGACGCTTAAGGAAGACCGTGTTGCAGTTATTGCGTTGCATCGTTGCGGTTACGCGCCAATTCAAATTTTGACATACTGAAAAATTTGAATATAACCAAAAGATTTGTTTATCGTACCATCAAACGATACAATGAAGACTCTAGTGTAGATGACAGGTCAAGAAGTGGTCGCCCTTGGTCTGTTAGGACTCCAGCAGTGATAAAAGCTGTGAAGGCGCGAATTCAAAGAAATCCCAAACGTAAACAGAAACTGTTGCCTTCAGATGGGGTTAAGCAAAACCACGGTGAAAAGGTGTTAAATGAAGACTTAGGGCTTCGGGCATATCGAAGAAAAACAGGACATCGTTTGAATGCTCGTCTAATGGACCTGAGACTGAAGAGATGCCGCGCTTTGTTGAAGCGGTACGCGGAAAATATCGGAAATTCTTTTTCGGATGAAAAATTTTACCGTAGAAGAGAGCTACAACAAACAAAATGATAAGGTGTACGCACACAGTAGTGAAGAAGCTAGCAACCGTATTCCGCGTGTCCAACGAGGTCATTTTCCATCCTCGCTCATGGTATGGTTGGGAGTTTTATTGGGGCTTAACAGAGGTACATTTTGTGAGAAAGGTGTAAAACGAATGCAGTTGTGTATCAAAATACAGTCCTGACGAACCTTGTGGAACCTGTTTTCATACCATGTTCAATAACAGGCACTGGGTATTCAACAAGATTCGACGCCAGCTCATAGAGCGAAGAGCACACAAGACTGGCTGGCGGCGCGTGAAATCGACTTCATCCGGCACGACGACTGGCCCTCCTCCAGTCCAGATTTGAATCCGTTAGATTACAAGATATGGCAACGCTTGGAGGAAAAGGGGTGCTCAAAGCCTCATGCCAATTTGGAGTCACTCAAGACATCCTTGATTAAGGCAGCCGCCGATATTGACATGGACCTCGTTCGTGCTGCGATAGACGACTGGCCGCGCAGATTGAAGGCCTGTATTCAAAATCACGGAGGTTAATTTGAATAAACTTTAGTGTCATAAGAATCTATGTTTTGTTAAGTTCATTTTGGTATATAAATGGTTACATAATGAATAAACTTGTTTCAATTATTTTATATTAAACATGTGACAGAATTTATGACCTGACTAGGTAATTAAGAATATAATGGATTACAATGAATAAATTTAAATGGATAATATTTTTAATAGATATTTGAAGTTGGATTTAAATGTAATTTTAATTAGTTTATATTATAATAATTATAATTGTTTTAATAGAATCAATATGAACGCTGTTGCCCATCTCCTGGTTTTTTCCCTCTATCGCCTCTTACGACATTGACGTGACGATATGGAGCAGTGGGTATTCTTACACCGCTACCTCACGGTTTAATGAATTGGCAATAAGTTTTAACCAACCGGTTTCTGATGTTTTTTTTATAATTTTCACAAAATGATATTTGTATCGGTGCAATTGACACAAACATTCAAACAAATTTAGCAATTAAAATTCAACACTAAATGTAATTGCCCTTAACTTAATCATATCGAAGAGGCTAGCTTTTTGACATTGTAATTCGGTTAAAAGGCTAGGCAATTAATGGAATGTCGGCGTTTACTGCCTAGCGGTCAAATTAACGAACGATTTATTTTTATTCTTAAGCCGACTTCATAAAAAAGAGAATGTTCTAAATTCGAGTGCATGTTCTTTTCTTATATGTTTGTTAATCGATATCTTCATAAATTGTGGACCGATTTTAGTGTTTCTTTTTTATTAAATAGGTAACACTTTAGGGGTGGTCCCATATAAATTAAAAAAAAAAAAAAACAAAAAGTATTTAATGTAACTGTTTAAACGACATTAGAATTTTTGATATACCTTAGTCCACTCAAAAGGGTAAAAAAGTAACTTTAAATATAAAGTAAAAGCCGACTTCAAAGAACTAAAAAAAAAAATTTTCGTATATCAGCTTCATAAGTCGGGGCTTTAATACTTCTATGCACTGTATCTTAACATCAGCTTCTAAATTTCCATTACATTAAAAGTATACTATCGCTAAACATAGGCCTCCCCCATACATTGGCCCATAGGGGAGATTTTGTCATAGTTTTATTTTTTGTTGTTATTAGGAAGAGTTAGAAGAGTTATTATTAGAAGAGACTACTGCCCATTTCCTGGTTTGTTTCCCTCTGTCGCCCTCAGTCGCCTCTGTCAATATGGGTTAGTGGATATTCTTACACCGCCACTACACCACTACCACGGTGAACTAATTGCTTTAACACTTTGATTGTCCAGTTTGCAGACACAATAGTAAGACAATAGCAATGAGTTACATGTAATGCTCGGGACAGGCAAAGGGTTAACTCCGTAATCTCAGAAACGTTAGGAGGCTAGCTAACTAGCTATTAAGTAGTGAATAATAAATACCAGGGCGTCATAATCGCTACAACGAAGAAGCCCTTTGATTATGAATAAAAAAGTTCCACTGATCGCACATCAGTGCTCCAGTTTAAATGATAGTCTATAATTACAGGCCGTGAGTCGTTTCATCTTTGTCTCCACTCCTCAAGATTGAAAATGACAACCCATCTGTGGCTTTTAGTCTATAGGTACTTATATTTTTTATATTTTGAAGTTAGTTGCAGATGTCCACTTCATGGTCTGCAGGCCAGCAGTAGCCACTTACCATCGAGTGGACTGTTACCTAGTTCGTTTGTCACTTTCATAATATAAAAATATAAAAAATTATAATTCTAAAATATATGTGGATCTACAGATTTCATATAAATATAATTATGTTATCTTATTACTTCACAAATAATTCAACTAAGAATAATATTATGAATAGGCTTTATCTAATGCCCGAAGGGCTTTATATAGAGATTCAAAAGAAATACCTACCTACCAAAAATACATACTCTATATCCTTTACCTATTGAAAATTAGAGCTAGCCTTAAAGGTACCTAGGTATCTAAGTATTTTATGTGCTGCTATTTGAAAATCGGTAAATATTGTTTTTTAGAATAAGAGGTCACAGACCACCTTACGGTAAATGGATGCTGTGGGCTGTGGCCCAACGACATCTACATCTATCCTCGATTAAAAAGTAAATTGTAGATGCGTTGTCGCCCCTGAGAACTAAGAAGGAATGCCTCCTTTCCAGTAAAAAAGGTCTCCGGTTGTCTACATTCAGACTACGAAAAACACAGCAACATTAGGCTGCTATTTTACGCTGGTATTCTGTGAGAACATTGTCCTTCCCCGGTGAAGCCGACCCATTCGTGCCTTAATATGGCTTCAGTATTGTTCATAATGCAGAGACATTTAAGTGGTAACTACTAAGTATACCTACCTATATACATATTTAAATCTCTTTGACTTAATGTAATGTCAATTACGTTAATAAAATTCATTGTTTCTTATTTCCTTATTGTAATGTAATTAATGTAAAATATGTTAAAGTTTATTATTTATTTATTTGCATTTGCATAATAATTCAAGTAATAAAAATACACATATAAATGTACATACCTACATTAAAAGTTGAAACAATTTATCTTATTATATCATAATCTGATGATGATACATAAATTGTTATTAATAAAACTATCACAAAAAAATATAATGTGGATTTTTTTGAAAAAAATATTGATTTCGTTTAATATTCGAACCCAGGAAACTACAAAGCGAAAGTCTGAATTGGTACAGTAGAAGTAGATAGATAGATTTACAAATAGGTGCAATACCAGCACGTAGCAGACGTTTGGTGAGTGTGGAGAACCGAATACTCTTGTAACTGTTAACGAGACATTCTATTTCTATAATAGTCCTCAGTAATATTGCCAACCGTACTATATAATATATTATTAAAGTTAAAAAAGCTATAAAGTACTAAAAGCTGTTAAGAAAATATGTAGTATGGAAAAATACTATAATTTGAGCCAGACAAAATATATTATATATGAACTATATTTTCTTGGACATGCAGATAGATAAGCAAAAAAAAAACATGAATACTTGCAACATTTTTCTCACTTTCGCTTTCGTATAATATTTTATTTTATGTTACGTACTATATGTATGTACTATACCTTGTTCGTAAATATTTTTTCCGCACACATCCGCATTTTAAACCTTAATCGAGAATAGATATTATCTATAGACTAGAGTATTCACTTGTAATCGGGTAAACTATACTTACTCTTTTTAAAAAAAACATGGTTTGTCACTCTCATTAAAACAATCATCGTAGGTAGCACAGATGGCGCATGTCACCTGTTTAAGCTACTCATCCGGCAACGGATATGTCGCCGCTGCCATTTTTCGCCGCGTCATTTCCGATTACGTTAGCAAATCCAGTGAGGTGTGTTGCTGACGGATGATCCCGGATACCGTTAAGCTTGCGTTTACAATATTGATAAGCATACGTATATAATATTATAACATTTTGTTGCAGCACGTGGTAGTTTCGCAGGTTCTTAGATATAAACTCCAATAAACATGTATTTTCAAATTCAAATTAATAAATGACATAAAAAGTTAGGATGCAATAATTTACAAATAATGCTAATGTATGATTGCGAACTGTACTAGAGCTTCTTTCACAAGATTCTTTCACGCTTAATTCATTCGTCGTATATTGATGGCGCCAGTTGTCACATGATGTTTTATTGTGACGAAACATTTTGTATGTAGGTCACGAATCACAGCGTATTTAAATAAAAAGTAATTTAATTTATAAGTACATTATAATAACTTCTTTACCGGACTGTTATAGTCCATATATTAGCTTAGATTACACCAGACAGCAGCAGCGTCGACGATGATCCGCGTCACTAGTTAGAATATTATACATCTGGTGTGTTATGTGCTCCAGACCGAATTTCGTTCACGGCGGCCAATCTCAACAGAGACTAGCCTTAAGGCGGCTCTTCACGTTGACCAACATACTGGCGAATGTGTTGGCCAATACCGATGGCCATCGTGTAGAGCGGGTGTTTGTGCTTACGTTGGTATGTATTGGAATGATGGCCCACAAGTTGGCGCGAGATCCGTGTGGTGTCGGTTTTTTACAAAAGATCAAAGGGTTGTGGCAGAGTATTGGCCGCCGCATCCACACGTTGGGCGCACGTTTAGTTTGCTACGAGCTCTCAGAGTGATCGCACGCACCTGGTTTAAATTTTGTATTTACGCGTCGTAACTAGTGTCTACAAAATGGCAGTAACAATGACCAATAAGGAAACTTTTCGCTTTATAGAGTCTACACTCACCATACGAAACACAGCAGTGTTAAGCTGCTATTTTACGCTGGTATTCTGTGAGAGCGTGGTCCTTCCCCGGTCGAGCCGACCCATTCGTGCTACAACTATACTACTAATATAGCTGCAGCATGGCTATTATTCAACTTCAATGAATGTATTATGTATTATCATTCCTAATCTATACAAATAAATAAAATTGGAGTGTCTGTTTGCACATCCAACACCTTCTTTTTTCCCATTTCTTTTTAACCCTTTTCTTATATACATTCACGTAGTAGCGGTATGCTGTGAATAAATAAACCGCAGCAGCTGTTAGCGCCTCAATATCAATTTTAATAAATTCGTCCGCACATTGGCCTGAACCGAAGCAAACTGAACGACCTTCCAACGTGTGGACGCGATCTCAAATTTGTGTGTCAACGTGAAGAGCCGCCTTATAGAAAGAAAGAAAGATCTCTCTCTTTCTCTCTTAGAGAGAGAGAGAGTACAGAACCAGCGGCTTTGCGTGCGTTTCACACGACAGTGAAACACCGCCAACTTTATGATTCCGAATCCAATCCAATAATTTTTGGGCCCCATCCTTGATTTGACCAGGGACCATAATATGATGTGCAGTCGCGGTTACTACCGCCAGCACTGATCTTTAATACTTTCATCTCAAAGTAGGTACCTATGTTTATATTTTGTTGAAATCACTTGATCATGGGTTATAAAGTCATTGAAATAATTACGAGATGAAAGCCAAAACAATCAAGTATTTTCTTTTAAGTTACAACATAGAAAAGTCGTTAATTTTCTCATTGCAAAATACTTTAGAGTCACTCTTTGTTGAAAATCTTTTTTGATTCCAAAAGATAGATTTATAGCCCGTTTATCATAAAAGTTATTTCAGCGTTAGCTCCACGTTGATTCCAGACATTTAATTCTTTGGGGACATTCTTAGCTTCACCGCCTTTCAATTGAGAGACCGTTACACTCATTAAAATGAAAAGATTAAACTTTGCTCTGTTTGTTATTAAGTCTCATTTGGGATTTGGAATTCTAAGAATTAGACATTCGCTTTTTTCTTTTATTTTTGCTTCATATTAATCTGATGTTGTTGTGTCGTATTACGGGAGTGAAAGGAGGATTCTGTCACATGTTTTTCAAAGTGCCAATCTCAGCCGTACGTGGTGCAACCTGCTGTTTAAAAAATAAACTTTTACGGCCTCACTCATAAAAATAAACAAACAATAAATGTCAATTTAGGAAATGCGTAAACTTGCTCTCACTCTTATCACTATATGATATTAGAAAGAGACAAATATAGAGGAAATTAATGCTTAATTTAAGCAAGCGATAATCAAAGATTGTAATATGTACCTACGCTCAAAACTATAATTATGAAACTCAAAGTAAAAAGTTTCCTCGTTTTCATGAATCGCTAGTTTTATGGCCCTGCAGCAAATATAGCGAAACCCCGACGATAATATGATTAATAGTTCACAAGTCGCACAGGGAGTCGGGTATGCGACGCACCAACGTACGTTGTGTGCAAACTTTATGTAGGTACGTGCCGACTCTTGAAATTGACTGTTTCGTGGCGCAGTGGCTTAGCAATGAATTGCGGCGCTGAAGGCCGCGGGTTCGAATCCCGCAAGGAACAAGTATCTATTTGTATGGCCTACTAATAATGTATCCGGGTCTGGATGTTTTGAGAAATTTATGTATGTTAACTGCCTCTACGATACAGGAGAAAATCTTAGTGTGGGGTAAAGTTTTAAAAAAAACTCTTAGCTTGAAATGATTCGGGGTCATGCACCTAACAATTGTGAACATTAGTTCTTATATTTAACTTGTATTCCATTTACCTTATAAACCAGAAGTCCATTCTCAATTAGAGCACCACCTTATGAATATGTTTTAGGCTTTCCTTAGCTCTGCAAAGTATGCAACAATCCAACGAAGAAAATAAGTTATTAAAATCATAAGAGACATAAAAGATGTTAAAAAATTATTGGCTAAGATCCGCGCAATAAAATAAAGTGAATTGTCTTACATAGTTTGAAGAGCACCTCCCACCCTCCCTCAATTGCGTGCACTATACCCGTCACCACTAATCCCAGCACCACTTCACTAAGAAAGACACACTACTGACGATAATAAGGCACGTGTTTCGGCTCTACACGAGGCATCCTCAGGTGAAGCAGACTGTGGTGGCTGGCCGCTAAAACATAACAGATAGTTTTTGAAAAGGAAGGGATGGAAATGGCTATGCTCGGAATTTCTCCACGAGACGTGAAAACCATTCATTAGAGCACCACGAATAGAAATATGTTTAGCTTGAAATATTATATGTTTTAAGGCTTCCCTTTAGTTCTATAAATGCATCAATCCAACGAAACAAATGAGTTATTGAATGCCTATTAGATATTTTCAAGCAAAGGGCTACGCTCGGAATTTCTCTGCGTGATAAAGTCCGGAACAAGGATATACGCAGAAAAACAAGAGTGACATGGCCCAACGGATTAGTGAGCTGGAGTGACAACGGGCCGGCCATATAGTGTGCATATAGCTCGAAGAAACCGATCACCGTGAACCGTGAAGAAAGGTTCTCGAGTTGCAGCCTCGTGCTAGCAAGCCCATCAGATGGAGTGACGACCTGATAAAACACACAGGCAGTCGATGGATGCGGGTGGCTCAGAACCGTATTCTGTAGCAATCTATGAGGGAGATCTATGTGACTTTGTGATGGACCGTATAGTACTGTGGCGGGAGGAAGGAAAAGGGGAGATCTCCCACCGGACAAGGTGTTCTGCCCGGGGAGCGGCCAACGCTCCGAGTGTTAGTTCGGAGCTATTCTATATATACTGTTTTTGCTTCGGAACTTTGATAGCGCGATTTAGGCCTCGATGTATTTTCTCACTTGTGGCGCGACGACAGCGCCGCCACAGTAGTAGTAATAGGAGCCAAAATCAGTTATTGGGTTTTTCTATCAAGAAATTCTCAGTCAGGAGTCAGGAATTTGGCGGTGTTTTCCCCCCCCCGTGCCTCGGAAAGCACATAAAGCCGTTGATCCTCTGTCTGGTTTCTCTCCGGTCGTGATGGATTGCGGTCCCATCTGTCTATGAGAGGGCACTATAATCCTGTCCAGCGCAGATGGTTAGTCTTCGTTGAGACTGACCCAAGTTCGGTCTAGAAGACATTAGTAAATAGTTCTTGCCTTCAGCGTGCTATGAGCTGCTATTAAGACCTTTTAAAAGCTCCATATCTCAAAAGGAAAACACGAAACCCCATATGAGATTTTTGTTGTCTGTCAGTCAGCCTATCAAAGTCCACTGCTGAACATAGGCCTCCTCCATAGCTTGCCTCATAAAGGGGATGCTGGCCATATTTGCTGACGGGTTGGCGATTTTTTTTTAAATTTGTTAGTATAAATACTGCTTCTCTGCTTGTATGTAACTTATCTAATCAGTGCTTGTATAACGCTGTCGCCTCTTACGACACCCACAGGACTATTTGGGGTAATAGATATTCCTAAACCGCCATTACACGGTTAGGTCTTAAATTTTAATGGAGCGTCTGAACACGTTCTTGCATTAAGTTATACACTACGTATACGTACTTGAAGTTATTACGATGTGCGCTAATTCTGTACTTATGAAATCTTAATTTGAATTAACATAACATTACCTAAGTACGCCAACCGCGGTTTTAACGTATCAGGTAATTACATATGAAATTGTCGTTTTGTATGAGAAAGTAGAGACGCAAAATTCTAACAAGAAAAGTCTTTAATTATAATCTAAATATTCGCCTAAACTTTTAACACAATTTTGTTGTTTTGTGGGCAGTTCGTTGATGCCCTTGCTATAGAAGTCTGCTATACGTTAATCGATAATCTCAAAAGGCATTCTATTATATAATACAAATATATATTCTATTATACGAAGGCGTTTTATACAGAACTTCTTTATTTTAGACCGTAACTGTTACCATAAGCTCTGATGATCTTTCATTTCAGGCACTGTTTGGATTAGGCACCTATGTATCTAACTAATGTGATGAACGTTGGTAACAATTCGACTCAAAATGACTTCCTTTCAATGCCGATTAACCAATATGATGCAAGCTTGGAGGCGGTCATATCGCTGTGCGTCATTCAGTTCGTGAGGAATCCTTTGTCAAGCTTCTTAATTTTACCGATTTGACGTAAATTACCTAATATTGTTTTGACACTTTTGTGTAGTATTTCTTTGACAGCAATGGATAAACCGTAGCTCTCTAAAAACATATATTTACGTGATGTTACGCTTCACCGTGTTATAGCTGCAGCCAGAATAGGCTCGACCGGGGAAAGCACCACGCTCGCACGGAATATGAGCGTATAATAACATCTGCTGTGTTGCGTATAGAACTCGTTTCTGTTAAGAGTTCGTCTTATTTGGTACCATTTTTATGCGTGGTAGAGCCATGCTGCAGCTATATTAGTAGTATAGTTTTAGCACGAATGGGTCGGCTCGACCGGGGAAGGACCACGCTCTCACAGAATACCAGCGTAAAATAGCAGCTTAATGCTTCTGTGTTTCGTATGGTGAGTGTAGAGAACCGGAGACCCTTTTTACTGGAAAAGAGGCATTCCATCTTATTCCTCATGGGTGACAACGCATCTGCATTTTGATTTTTTATTGAGGATAGATATAGATGTCTATGGGTCACAGCAACCACTTACCATCAGGTGGACTGTGTGCTCGTTTATCACCCTATCCTATAAAAAAAAATCTTCTTATTTATTTCTGCCGCAAAATAGCTATGACTGTACTGTTGTGTTCCCGTTTGAATGGTATAAAGAACCAATAAAGGCTGTGAGATATTGTATCTAAGTCCCTGAGGTGACAAAGCATCTATCTGCAGTCTTCGTTATTTCAAGTCGGCCGCAGTGACCACTTACCATCAGGTGGACTGGAAGATCGTTTGT
Source organism: Parnassius orleans (assembly GCA_029286625.1). Lineage (NCBI taxonomy): Eukaryota > Metazoa > Arthropoda > Insecta > Lepidoptera > Papilionidae > Parnassius > Parnassius orleans. The sequence continues at coordinate 802,414 of JAGSMP010000142.1, forward strand.
TACTTCAGGATTATAAAAAAAATTGTGCGTGACGAATTCCGATGACGCTTCTGCTAGCGAAGCATTCCTTTTTAGTTTTCAGTGTCGAAATAGCACTGTCTATCGTCTGGTGGACTGTGTGTTGGTTTGTCACCCTTAGTAATAGAAATAGGCAAAAGAGTGGTACCTAAACAAGTCCTAATACCTAGAGAATATTAAAAAAATGTGTGGAGGCGCTTCATGTCTTTTATTGTTTTATTCTGTTTCATAAATGAATAATAATAGACTTAAATTTCAGGGCACACTTAGTCTTTGCCTAAACTAAGCTTAGCCTAGTTTAGATTTATTGCCGTCTAAATAGCTCGTCTAATCGATTCGGATTGAATTGATAAAACGTTTTTAATTAGCATAGTATAAACTAATTCTTGATAATAAAAGAAAGATGCTTTAAGTTCACGTTTAAACCAAGAAAACTGCAGATCGAACTCAATTTCAGTTTTCTAGTCTTTGTTCGTAATAGATATATTTAATTTTATAATTCCATTTTATATTTTTTATCATATTTATTTCGCTCGACGGACTCTTCCTTGTTCAAAGAATCCTCTTAGAAACATTGAAGTAATTGTACTACATACTACATTATAGGTTCAATGCTTAGAAATGACTGTAGTCCTACCCTTTGCTCAGTAGTCGCAAATGTCGCTTATGATACGACACCTTACCGGTACATTCTATCAAAAGATCATGCTGGGGTGAATTTGCCATAGTTTCATAATTTTTTCATTTTTCAATTGTTATTAGGAAGACGCTGCTGCTCATCTCCTGGTTTGTTTACCTCTGTCGCATTTAACGACACCCACGGGACTAGATATTTTTACACCGCCACTGCATACAATACGCAAAAGAAAAGAAAAATACTGCAAGCTTTTTGTATTTATTACCGTATATTTTATTTTTATTTACAGTTATAAATAACGAAATTAAGGCAATTTCGCGCGAAGCAACGGGTAATGAGCCGCGCATTAACTCCCGCCATTGTTGTCGGAATGGCGGGAGACGCCCGTTAGTGACATTTACGGGTGACAGGAACGGATTTCGTCGCGTCTCGTCGGTTTCTGCGATTAATCGCGTTAAAATCGATGTTAGTTGTTAGTTGTTATCTCGTGATGCAGTTACTGTTATCTAACTTTAGTCTAAGGCCCGTATTAATAAACGTTACTCAGCTCAAGTACACGCACTTGAGTACAATCTTGAGGTTATGATTGTATTAATAAACATATCTCAAGATGCGGTTTAGGTTTACGATATCAGCTGAGTGTCACACTGATTAATAAACGAAACACGACTCTCAAGTGTGTATACTTGAGTTCAAGTCACAGAACAGTATTCCTAAGTACAGCGTTTTGAGATACTGTTTTTGTGTTTATTAATTAGCAACGATGTTGAGATGCTGATTTCGTAATGAGGGCGTATCAAATGGTTACGCACTTGAGTTCGTCGTTGAGTAACATTTATTAATACGGGCCTTAAAACCCTAAAGTTGACTGGCACGTCAGTACGTAAAATTGTAACTTAGAATTTTTTTGGTGCCAGCAAGAATCTAACTTGAGATGCTCGCGTGCTGTTAACCCTGAGGGTCTGAGTCTGAGTCTCAGGCTCAGGTTAACCTGTATCCTGAGTTGCCGCACCTCTTATCATACATAATAATGTTCAGCATGTTGATTAACAATTTAAGAAACGCTTGGTGATTGTCTCATTCTTGGAGAGGCCTACAAGCTGTAGGAAAATAAGGATATGTAGTTTTCTGCTTAGCGAATGAGTGCGAATGGGTAGGTTAGAGGTAGCAGTGCGTACACTGCTGTGTTCAGGTCTGAAGAGTTTAGACAGCTATTGTAATTACATTCTGTGGGACATTATATCTTAGTCCTTAGAGGTGACAACGCATCTGTAGCCTTAGTTTTAAGTTGGCTGCAGGTGTCTGTGGACTGCAGTAGCCACTTAGCATCAACTGGACTGTAAGATCGATTGTCACTTCAGTTTTATACAAAATAGGGTGACAACGCGTCTACATTTTGATTCTTAATCTAAAACAGACGTAGTTGAGCCCCAACATCTAGTTATCATCAGGTATACTGTTTGATCTTTACTTGTATAAAAAATTCTACCTGTTTAGTAGAAAATTCAAATTCAGAGAATTTTTCGCTGGAACGGCATATCTTAGTTTATTTTTTCGCGCTAACTGGCTGGTGTAAATTCTTTGTCGCGACTAGCGATAAAACGTACAAAGAGAAACATTATATGGAACAAACTCCGTATTCTAAAGACGTGAGAGTGTTAAAAATGGTTTGTTATGAAGACACGAGTTCTCGACGACTTTAACTGCGATGCACTCAAAAGACCTTGGTTAATCATCTTACATGCGCTGAAAAATTAAAAAACAAAAAAATGGAAAGGCTGAAAGAAAAAGGACTACGTGGTCGTTTGTCCTCTTTACTTCTTAAAAAAAATATGTCATAAATATAACATTGGTTAGATAGAACTAAGTTGCTACTCTAACACTGTTTACTGTTTTTCTTTTGCAGTAACTTATTTGTTACAACATGTGTTCATTTCGTGCATGTTCTATTTAGGCCGACTTCTATTTTATACGAGGTAGAGCATCGCTGCAGCTATATTATATTCTATATTAGCTGCAGCATGAATAGCTCGCCTTGACCGGAGTAGGACCGACCGCACAGAATACCAGCGTAAATTGCAGCTTAAGACTGCTGTGTTTCGTATGGTGAGTGTAGAGAACCGGAAAACCTTTTTCCTGGAAACAAGCCATTCCATCTTAGTCCTCAAGAGTGACAACGCATCTGCATTTTGATTCTTAATCGAGGACAAATGTAGAGATGTCTTGGGCCACAGCATCCACTTACCATCAGGTGGACTCGTTTGTCACCCTAATTCTATAAAAAAAAGGCTTCGAAAAATGATAAGGTTTACAATATTCGACTGTATGTTTTTTGTATGTATACAATACGATATCTTCGGCAATTGTGAACCGATTTTGATGATTCTTTTATTATATAGGTTACATATAGGGTTGGGCTCTTTATAAATTTGGAGACAAAATCTCAGTCTTAATTGTGACAAAATATAATAGAATTTATAATAGATATTTATTTTTTCATCACAAACAGGTACAGAATAATTGATAACAAACATGTTGACCTATAAACTATAAACGTACTGAACCCTAGTTTGTGAGAGACTGGTGCCTAATAAGGGTATTTAACAATACCTGTTCTAAAGGTCACCAGGTCCCACCTCTCGGATTATACGTTTTTAAATTACACGTTTGTAAAATATATTGAAGATATCATTACTTTCATTGAGTAAGTTATGAGAAAATAGATATTTAATAAAAAAAGGATTATAAGGATTAGAAAGAGACGTTGATATTGTGATATTCCTTAGTCCACGCAAAAATGTAAAAATAACAATAAATAAAAGTGGAAGCCGACCTCAAAAAACTAATAATTATAACTTTTAACAAAAAGTAAAAACCATTGAATAAAACTACTTTTACGGATTATATCCGTTTAATTAACTTATTTTTATTAATTCCCGTAAAAAAAAGTAGTTCAATGTGTAGTTTTCACGTAAATATAAGAAATCATTAAGTAAAAACCAACTTCAAATTGCTAAAAAAGAAGTTATTTATTTGCTACCCATAGGGGTGGAATTCTTTCTCCAAATTATGTTATATGGGACCACCTTTGACGTATAACCTATTTAATAAAAAAAGAATCATCAAAATTGGTTCACAATCTGCGAAGATATCGCGTAACATACGAGTACATGCAAAAAACATACACTCGAATTGAGAACTTCCTCCTTTTTGAAGTGCATGTCTTGGCACCGACTTCAGAATGTGAAATTATTTTATTCTTTTTAGTTCTTCGAATTCGACTTTTCCTTTTTAACGTAGTTTGTCACCATTATTCTTTAAAAAAAGAATATAGGAAATGCCAGAACTTTATGACTTCGGATGCAGTGCCTGATTTAGAGTTCCGACAGCCCTAGGCTAACTTTGAATATGCGCCCCCCATCAGCCTATTCTGTCTGTGCCTGCCCAGCCTACGAATATAATTACTAGATTTTTATATTTTACCACCTGTCTACTCCTCGATTTCGCCCACATTAAAAAATTTTCCTGATAGTAACTGTCGACTATCGCCCATGAACAACCGCAACACCAGGGAAATTGCAGGTGCGTTGCCGGCCTTTTTAAAAGGAGTAAGCTCGTTTCTTGAAGGTCTTTAAGTCGTGTCGGCCCGGAAAAATCGCCGATGGTAGATAGTTCCACAAAGAAATCTTGCTAGGAAGAAAAGTACTAGTAAATCGTGGACACAGTCATGTTGAACCACCAAGCATCCAGATGGTGTGGATGGTACCGTGAGTTTTATCCCGATGTGCGTTAGTGGAATTTGGTGGCTGGAATTAATCCAAACAATTTGTCCAAGTACTCCTCGTGGAAAATGCGATAGAAAATGCAATGCGATGCAACATCTCTTCGCAGCGCCAGTGAATTGAGCTCAACAGAAAGAACTCGGTCGTCGACAATTTCAGCCACTCTTCGCTAGATACGGACAAGTGGAAGGAGCTGGCACTTGTGTGGACACCCCAGTACCAGATCCTCTGGAGCTCCGGAGCAGAGATGAGAACAGTGCTCCATGTAAGTCCCACTCTGCTAAGCACGTCAAGCTGTTTAGAGGCCAATTTAGCCTTCCCTTCCAAGTGATCTGCGGGTGTCTCTCTTACATAAGACAAACAAAACCGCGTGAAAGAACATATAGCTGACGTGAGGCACCGACGCTCTGGGAAGTCTGCAGTCTGTGAACATGTTCAAGATCGTCCCCGCCATTACATCAGATTTGATAGACCACAAATCCTCGCAAAAGAACACCGATTCCTACCAAGGATGATACGCGAGGCTATTGAAATTAAAAAACATCCTAATTTCAATAGAGAAGATGGATGGGTGCTGCCATGTGCTTGGGATCCTATAATTAACAAATTTAAATCCAAACCCATGCATACCACTGCAAGACTTCAAGATACTGTAAGCTCATTCTGCGTAGATCGAACCAAAAATTAATATTAAAAAACTGAAGGTAGCCGGGCTAACTATGACATCGGGACGTCAAACATCTCAGTCCCCTATAGATAACGGTATACCATCTCGTTCACTCCAGATGTAAAATACGTTAAAGTTGTCAGACGTTTGGCACTGCAATCGTCAAACCTACTGGCAAGTGTGACGATTAACACAAATTCTCTATTCAACAAAATAGTACCATGTCCAGCTGTGAAATCTGATGATGAAGAAGAAGAAAACAAAGTTAGCAATTGGTGCCAAAATAATAAATCCTATAATAAATTTAAGTAACTTGTTTGTTGCCCGTTATTATAAGTTTATTTTAACCCGTTAACACATGTGAATGTGGCCTTAACAACTAAAACATCCGCGGTCGTTTTTGCCAAGTCGCCCGCAGACCTCTTTTTTCATAAGCGCACAGCGTGCTCGTATATTTCGCAAAACCTATTCCAACTAACAAACTCTCGAACCGCAGGCTATTTCGCACCGTTTTATTTTGTACAAAGTGAACTTCGAGCCGGATCAGAGCGGGATGAAAAGTTTCGATTCGGTGGAGTTAGTCGTAAGGGCAGACACTCTGAGTTTTAAATTAATTTTTGAAGTTTCAAATGAGAACTTTAAAATAATAAGAAAGAATATTATCTTTAGACATGCATCATCATCATCACATCACTTCACAAGTCCACTGCTGAACATAGGCCTCCCCCAAGGAATGCCACAAAGCACGGTCCTGAGTCACCTGCATCCATCGACTTCTTGCATGTCTTACCAGGTCGTCACTCCATCTAGTGGGGGGTCGCCCTACACTTACGTACGTATATGTAGGTACGTATATAAATGTAATATATATAAATAAATAAAATTGAAGTGTCTGTTTCTAATGTCAAGATAACAGCTTTTTACTAAATGCATATAAAAATACTTATAACAAAATCACAATTTTTAACATTTTTGTCAGTTTTTGTCTGTCTGTCCGTTTATTCCAGCTAATCTCCGAAATGGCTGGACCGATTTTGACGAGACTTTCACTGACAGATAGCTGATGTTATAAGAAATAACTTAGGCTACTTTTATTATAGAAAAATAATTAGAGTTCCGCGCAAAAAAATTAAATCCCTAGATTACATGCGGGCGAAGTCGCGGGGAACAGCTAGTATTATAATATATTTACTAGATGTCGTGTGATGATGTACCTGTCTATGGAATGCAGTAGCCACTTACCATCAGGTAGATTGTAGGTTCGTTTGTCACTTCAGTGTTATAGAAAAAATTGGATTGGTCGTGTTAGGGATTTTTTTTTATAGAATAAGGGTGACAAACGAGCACACAGTCCACCTGATGGTTAGTGGATACTGTGGTCTATAGACACCTACATTAATACTCAATTAAGAATCAAAATGCAGATGCGTTGTCACCCCTGAGGACTACGATGGAATGCCTCGTTGTCTGTAAAATGTGTCTCCGGTTCTCTACACTCACCATACGAAACACAGCAGCTTTAAGCTGCTATTTTACGTTGGTATTCTGTGAGAGCGTGGTGATTAGCGGCAATAGTCCAATGTGGATGTCTCATTTTAAAACCAAGCAAGAACTATAAGGTAGTTTTACAGGGGACCAACAAAACATGAATCAAGGAAGACCTTAAAAGTCTATACTTATACAGGGCTATTTTGCATTAACCGGCCAAATGGTGGAGAACAATTAATTTAAAAAAATCTCAAACAATCTGTCCTTTTTATCATTAGAATTCAAAATGCGTGGTAATGCATTATTTTAACTGATTTTACTGCGCACGCACACATTAGTAAGAGTCGATCGGTAGGCAAAAACGTTGTCGCCCATAAATCACATTCAATTTGGGATAATTTCAAATAAAAGTAGAAGCCTTATTTACTGGTATTTTCAAAAACTCTAATAAAGATATATCATTATTTATATATTTGAACTTAACCTGAAATCATTAGTATTTTAACACCAATTTTAACACAAAATCAGAAATATGACAACTTGAAAATAACTTATAAGTTTATATATTCAAAACATCAATTTAGTAAATTTTGTTGAGATACTTTTATCATTTTCTTTATAAAAATCCATGTCCCAAAAATTTTCCGCATTCGTTTTTAGTACAAATCTTTATGTATTATACTAAAACATAACGAATGGGAGTTTGTACACTACTTTCTTTCTACTGAATCTGTTTATTTCTCTTAAAACGCTACATGAGACAACACGCCCATCAACGAGTTCCAGCTTCCCAATATATTACTCAACTCTTTGGTTCGAGCCGTCGAATAACGCAACCTCAATATTCTTTTCACAAAGGAAAATACATAAGATGGTAAACATACCTACTCAAAGCGCGTACTCGACAGTTTGGGATCATATCAAATATCGCACGTCAGTTTGTTGGAACATGACGTCATAATATGCCTTGCGGACGTCTCTGTTTAGTCTCATGTCTTTGCTCCTTTGATCACATTCCGTCACTGTTGAATATTGGATTAAGGTCCTTGATGTAAGCGATAGTAAATTGAAACTATTACCAAGTTCAATTTTTTTTATTAAACAAAACCGTATAAAATGGGTTATTATAATATAAATGAATACATGGTTGATAATTCCTACTGGGAATCGCTTCAAAGACATTTTTTAACATGAGTTTGGCAAATAATTGTAAAACCTATTTTATATTGTATAATTTTACTGTGATTATATTATTACGATGGGTATCTTGCTGGCATAGAATTATTACGTAATAATTCTATGCTTGCTGGTTTTTTTCGGGACCGAGGAGAAAAGTAAAAAAATGACTCAATAACAATTACTTGTAATCAATACTGAATAAAAAATATTACATTCTATTCTAATTTAATATCAAATGTTGGCTTATTAAATAGTCTGAATGTCATTTATTACACCTACATCAGCAATTACCATCCGGCGGGATAGTAATTATAATAATGGGCGGCCAATCTCAAAGTCATACAAGTCATAGGCGCAGGACAAGGCGCAGCAACAGGACGGCTTTATGTGTTTTTCAAGGCACGGGATGGAACACCGCCAACTTCCTGATTCCGGGCTGCTACTGAAATTTTGGTCCAACCTGGGATTCGAACCCTAGACCTCATGATCAGCAGTCGCGCTTACGGCCACTAGACCAATACTGTAGGAATAGTAAGAATAGAATAGAATATTTTTTATTCAATATAGATCACATGTGTAATTCTTATTGAAAGTCATTTTTTACTTTACCACTGGTTCGAAAAAAACCTCTGTCCAGGGAAAAACCAGCAAGAAACCCAGCGGGACTTTTTTAAAATAATTATAATATAAGATATTGTTGGGAATGAGGGTAAAAAAAATAGAAGGAAATACGAACAAATGAAGGTAGAATGGTAATCTCCCACTTGTTTTAGCAGTATAGAGTATCGCACAGGCGACTAAGAGGCATCAGTCTGTAATTCTAAGAGTCCCACTGTCGTTACTATGCCCGTTGAGTATTCTACTAGTGTAGGCAAGGAAGGTCGTGTTGCTGAGAGGCTGCCCTGTGTTACATTGAGATGGGTAGTGATGAAACCAACAGCGTTTGCATACTTTGGTGTTATCATGAAATTGGGGTCCTGATAGTAAGCAGGGTTTGTTACCGAGTAGTGTTCTTTTATTTAAATACTTTTGAGAATAATTTCTAACATCAGAAGTGAAATAGTTTCTTACAATATAATATAAGATCAAGATACTCTCTTGGCAGCCCTAATTCTTTGCGATATTCATATAAGATTTAAAGGTTTTGCAAATCTAACGTTATCGTAGATTACCTAATGCACGATGCAATTTTACTACCGTATATTTTGTGATGCTAGTTTTATTGCGAGATATATCTTACGTTTCTTTATCGCTCGCCACCCGTCTGTCTTTGACACTACAATTTATCCCCTGGGTGTCTAGACTATGAATCTCACAATCTAACCAACGTCTTTTTATATAAACGTAGCTCGAGAACTCTTCAAAATGTAATTATTTGTTATATTTACGCGAATGTCTGCACATGGAATAAAGCTACTTTTACGGATTTTATGGCGTTTAATTTTCAACCGACTTCAAAAAAGGAGGAGGCTCTCAATTCGACTGTATTTTTTAATGTGTGTTACCTCAGAACTTTTTTCTAGGTGAACCGATTTTGATGATTTTTTTTTATTTGAAAGCTGGTGCTTCTCATGTGGTCCCATATAAATTTGTTTGTCCTTAATAATGCATATTTAATTGACTTCGACTACATTGATGATGTTCTCGTGTTATTTATATTGAAGTCGGTTGTACTAAATTTTTAATTTTACCACTTGTATCTTTAATTCCCGACGTTTCGGGCACTTTACAGCACCCATGGTCTCACGGGACTGATTGTTTGGCGTCCCAATGTCATAGTTAATAATTAAAAGATAAATCTTCAAAATGTAATTTATATCTAAAACGATTTTATGCAAACGTATTATATGAAACTAAGAGGCTGTGGTAATTCAGGGAGATGAGTGCTTGTCTTAAATTATATACATATTAAGTAAGCAAACCGAGTTCGAGTCCCGCAACCACCTACGTAAGGTGCGATAGAGGGGGAAAACAGGAGATGAGCACCAGCATCTTTCAAAATAACACAAAATAATAAAGAAACTGTTGTTACCTACCCGCCAGCCAAGCTTGGTAACTATGAAAACTACCCCCCGAATGAGGCAATCTATGGGGGAGGCCTATGTTAAATAAATTCAACCATTATCGCCATCTTTACACGCGTTCAGTATACGAGGCGCGAATGTGTAGCACGGAAAAGCAATACTTTTCTTAACTTTTTGTTTTTTTGTTAACACTCGATTTCGCTCCTAAAACCTTACGTATAGCCGAGATGGTTAAGTTAAGAAGGAGCTAATGCTAATAAGGTGCGAAATGAGATGAGCAGAAAGTTTGAGGTCTTTCCTAGAAATGGTATAAAAGCACATATATGTCATCATCTCATAGTCATTAGCACGCTTTTATATTAGCTTGACCTGTATGTATATATGAAGGTAATATGAATGTAATGGAATTTTATAATCTATTTTTTCATCTAGCGTCTGTCTTTTCGTCCTAATACAGTCTATTAATTAAATTTAATATATTCAAGGCAAGAGTGAATAGGCTTTTGTTAAGCTAAGACATGCGATTTACCATCTAGGGCTATATCACCACATACCACCACGTGGGATTGTGGTCAAGTACTGGCTTATAATAACTTAAAAAACATTTTTCCCCCACTTCTGGGCGTCTGAATAAGCTGAAATTTGGCACACGTATTAAAATCTGATAACAATACCATAATATCATGACTATGACCTAGTACTGCCACTAGGATCATTACAACTCATGATCAATGCGTGATATGTTTCTTAACTCCAATACTGTTTTTATAGTTGCTTTATTATTTATTTATTACCTCTGTATATAAAAATCAATTGCTGTCCATTAGTCTCGCTAAAATAAAAAATAGCTCGACCGATTTTGATAAAAATTTTGTGTGTTTGAATTTGTCCCTAGATGGTTTAGATTTACATTTGGACCCGGTACCTACGTAGCGTTGTTGTCGAGATCCAGAAATCACCCGAGCGAAGCCGGGGCGGATCACTAGTACTTATTATAAAAGACAGTTTTAAAATATCATTGTTTATATCTTCATACTTTGACGGGTTCGCCTATAATTACTATACTCGTTGCTGGTTCTGCACACTTTTTACTTAAAATGTATGTATGTACATTTATTTTTAATTTTTTTAATATTTTATAAAGTTTCGGATACTTGTAACTTATTTTATGATAGCCTAAAGTTACTTTAAAATTCTCTCAACTAACAGTATCTTATATCTAGAGATGGAAAATTATATCTGAATTACAATATTTAAAATTATTAGTCATCCGTAGACATTATAATAGGAAATGACATCGTATTCCTTAGTCCTGCTCGCCGCCATTTTATGGTTAAGTGAGAAACAGTAAACGAACTTTGTAAGTTTAAAGGGAAAAAATCCCTTCAAAAATATCTCGCGAAATTAAAATTGTCTAATAATTGTTTTATTAAACCTTACATAATGAAGGTATCCTTTACATAATATAACTTTACATAATGCTTTAGGATTAAATCCGCCTTTTGAAACAAAAAACAAAAGGAGGATTTAATCCTCAAAGTCAACTCCAGTAAAACCTGGGACCCTAAGCAGTAATAAAACGATGAAGCCGGTTACAGAACAAGACAATAGAAAATTGAAAGATATATGTACTACCAGATATTCTACAAAAAAACTTATGTGGGTAGATGAAATAAAAAAGTAAAAAGGCCTTCTCTCATTTCTGGGAGAGTTGTTAGGGCAAGGAAATGTCCGCCGCGCTGCCTCATGCGTGTTGGCGAAATTCACGTCTTCGAAACATTTTTTTTTCTCATTTCTCAGACATGCAGGTTTCCTCACGATGTTTTCCTTTATCGCCACTGAAATAAATATAATAATATATTTATACCTATCTCTATAAAATAAATACCATTGACTCGCTCACTCATCACGAGATCTCCAAAACTATACACCCGATTGACTCTAAACTCCAGTTTTCAACATAGTTTGCAATCAAATTTTGTCTTTCTGTACGTCTGTCTGTCCAGGTTTATCTTTGGAATGGCTGAAGCAATTGTAATGAAACTTCACGAACAGATAGAGAGCAATACCAGAGTAATTTTGGTCAGTCATAATCGTTACAACTACTAGACAAACGAGGTAGTCAAACGTAAGTTACGTTCGATAACCTGACGTCAGTTTTCATGAAAACCTTGTGAAACTAGACTGAATATTATAGAGCACTAATTTTAAACATGAAAACGATGCTTATATTATACGAACGATGTAAATGGCAAGTTTTAAGCTCCGCCATATTAATTCCCGCCAGCATAATGACAATGGCGGGAAACGCGCCACTGTAATAGATATTCCTGTATTGTTGTCTCGTCGCTTTCTGACAAATTTTAATGGGTACTTATTAATTTTGCAGACTATGTTCTGGACATTTGCACTGAATATTATGGTAGATGTGGCTGGTTTTATAACATCGTACATTGCTCCATTTTTGTTGAACATCACGAAAAGAAAATGTATATTTTTTTAAAGAATAAGAGTGACAAACGAACACACAGTCCACCTGATAAGTGGATGCTGTGGCCCATAGACATCTATCATATCATCTATCCTCGATTAAGAATTGAAATGTAGATGCGTTGTCACCCCTGAGGACTAAGATCGAATGCATTGTTTCCAGTAAGAAGGGTCTCCGGTTCTCTACACTCACTATACTAAACACAGCAGCATTGAGCTATATATTTTGTATATGTTGTTCATTCCTTCATTGCAGTCTATCATAAGTTCGCTGCTAAACATAGAACTCCCTATATATTGAAAGCAAAATCCCTCCAATAAGGGAGATTTTACAATACGTTTGGCAGGCAGGTTGGTAACCGCAGTTTTTATATTATTTTCGGTGGTTATCATCAAGATGCCTGCTGCTCGTCTCATGTTTCAGTTTCCTCTGTCATCTTTAATGAAACTCACGGGATAATAAGGGGCAGTAGATATTCTTACGCCGTAACTACACAGCGACATTTTTGCAATTATCAAATTTTACATTTAGTACTTTCAGTTTTGTATCCTCCTCCTCCCACTTATGATGCCGTAATAATCTACAGCTGAACATGGGCTTCTTACAAACTACACAAGATTTACTATACTTGCATATAGGTGGTAGGACTCCTTTTCTACCTAGAAGTGCGTCTGGGTACCATGCTCTTATCTATTTTTGCTGCCAAATAGCCATAGCAGTGGTGCAGAAAACCAGAATATTTACAGGCTGCGTTCCAAATTAATCCTCAAATGTAACAACGCACTTGTTGCCTTCTTCGTTTGAAGTTGGTTGCAGGTATCCATGGACTGCAGTAGCCACTTACCGTCAGATGGACTATTATTTTATTTGTAATGACTGTCACATCATCATCTTCATCATCATTACAGCCCTTCACAAGTCCACTGCTGAACATAGGCCTCCCCCAAGGAATGCCACAAAGCGCGGTACTGAGCCACCTGCATCCATCGATTTCCTGCATGTCTTACCAGGTCGTCACTCCAACTAGTGGGGGGTAGCCCTTCTCTTCGCCTATCGGTACGAGGCTGGCACTCGAGAACCTTTTTCCCATCGGTTGTCGGTTCATCGAGCTATATCGCCGGCCCATTGCTTCTTCAACTTACTAATCCGTGGGCTATGTCGGTCACTCTGGTTCTACTGCGGTATACCTCAAAACCTGAAAACGAGATTGTACAACCAGTGCGTGTTGCCAATGATGACTTATGGATCTGAGACGTGGTCCTTCACTGCTGGCCGTATGAGGATGCTCAAGGTCGCTCAGCGAGCTGTGGACAGGGCTATGCTCGGGGTTTCTTTGCATGATAAACTTGGAAATGGGGATATCCGCAGTAGAACTAGAGTGACTGTCACATACTGCCATTTATTTGAAGCCATGAATTCTTTCTAGCATTTCCATAAGATAATATGACATTAAAATAAAATCCTCACTAGATGGATTGACGACGTAGTATAATATGTACGAAGTCCATGAATGCAGGTGTCTCAGGAACGTGCTTTATTGCATTCTATGTATTGTGATGAACTGTAATGATGATGATGATGATGATAATATGACATAAGATGACGTGATGGATTAAGTACACCGACAAAACATGGCAATTCCGTTTTGTTTATATTTGGAATACTTTTGTCTCTGAAGATGATGTGTTCCGAGATTGCGTCGATGAATACTGTTGGAAACTGTCAACTGCATAGCGCGTTATCATAAAGGCACAATTTCGTAACCTACGAACAAAATTGGAGCTAGGGTAGGACTAGGTTTGCGAATTTTTTTTTATTTCATAATAGTATTTTCTTTATATACGGCTACTCATATTATCGCATAAGTACAATATGGTTATGATAGAGGCATTTTAAGAACACAAAATTGATTGACCTTGACTTGTCGAGAGTAAAGCACTACCTAATAACGCTCCGCGTTATGAAGCGTGCAACATATAGAATGTTTCAAATTATTTCTTTTTATTTTAGTTTTTTTTATTATGTTTTTTTTAAATATTTTATATAAGTATTGTTAGATGTTAAGAAAATAAATTGTAGCTGAACTCTTAACTACTGCGCCACAGAATCGGCAAAACAATATATTAAATTCTGATAAAATAAAGCTAAGTGCCCAGACACAACACAACACTATAAAATATCCTTGGCCGATGACTTCTAGTATCTCTCCGATTAGACAGCTGAATAATACATGAAGGATACGACATCGTTTTATGATCAGCGTCTCACAGTTTTGGTTGTAAAAATTGAATTATTAACGAACTACTCGGCATTGCAGTAAAACAACTTGGGTCGACGAAGCACGTTGTAGATCTTTCTGAGAGAAACTTTATAGCGTCGACGACAGACCATAAATAAAAGGCTTGGTAAACTCTTCGAAAAACTTACACGAAATGCTGCAAAACTAAATGCTTTATTTTAAATATTTTGGAAATAATTTACGTCCAATTCTTTTGTTTTCTCAATACTTTCAGCGAGCACTTCTTGTCAATTACAGCTAGATATTGTAGCAAAACCAATTTTTTTATAGAATAAAGGTGTCGTGACGTATAGACATCTACATATATCTACAGCTATCCTCGATTATGAACAAAAATGCATCTGCGTTATCACCCCTGAGTAGTAGTGAGACTAAGATGAAATGTTTCGTTTCCAGTAAAAAGGGTTTCCGGTTCTCTACACTCACCATATATAGCAGCATTAAGTTGCTATTTTGCGCTGGTATAGTAAGTGTGCGTAGAGCGTCGTCTAACCCCACTCGAGCCGACCCATTCGTGCTACAACCATGATATAGCTGCAGCGCGGCTCTACCGTGTATATGTCTTCCTAATAACAACTAAGGGGGGACGTTTGCCACAGTTTCATAGCATGGGATTGCTATGAGGCAATCTATGGAGAAGGCCTATGTTCAGCAGTGGACTTTTGATAGACTGTAGCGGCTTAAGTCCGCTGAGTATGAATATGAAATGGCCCATGCTCCATCTGGGATGTATGACGAAGATTTGTTACGGTCATGAACAAAAACGTCATAAGGGATCCCTGATGATAAAGTCATTTAGTACAGCAGCAGTTTGCTGCAATAGGACCTAATTTGACTTCACACAAATTCTCTTGTATTTTTGTCTCGTGTTATTATTATTCTGTTAGTGTTATATTTTTCTTCTTTGTGACGTCAAATAAAGTTTTCTTTATTTCTAAATTTAAATTATGAAACATATCCAGAAGGTCTTCATTATTGACGTATATTCCTCAAATTTTAGAGACACACGAACTTCTCAGTGGGAGGAAATATACAGCTTTACTTTACTAAATATATTATATATATAATTTTTTGGTGCTTTATAGTTTTTGGTTGCTTTACAGTAACTATGATCGCAGGGGCGCCGAGGTGTTTGACATCCTGATATCATAGTTATGACCTCGTTGGTCTAATGGTCGTAAACGCGATTGCTGATCATGAGGTCCCGGGTTCGAGTCCCGGGTTAGGCTGAAAGCAATTATTGGGTTTTTCTGTCAAGAAATTCTCCGTAGAATCCGGAGTCCGAATCCGAATCCCGGAATCAGGAAGTTGGCGGTAATCCACACCCGTGCCTCGGAAAGCACGAAAAGCCGTTGCTCCTGCGCCTGATCTAGGAAGTAAGTTATAATCGATATCATTTTGTCTCGATTATACATAAGTGGACAGCGAATTAAAAAGGTGTTGAAAAATAGTTAGAATTCCTTTTTTTTCGTAATTCTGATATGAACAAATACGCCAATGAGACCACAGTGTGAGTGTAGATTTGTTGTCGCATTTGCAAGACATCTCGGCAAGTCTTCTCTTCGAAACTTCTCGCTGTGAACCTGACGGGCCTGCAACATAATTAGATCAGGCGATCTTATGTCTATTTTCTTTCAGAATCTGATTTACAAGTAGCCTATATGATATGTATTAGGGTTTAAAGTTAATCGCAAGAATATGATGAAACTGGCATATCAATACAATGAAAGTTCTTTAAAAATATTATAAACCTACCTTTCTTACTACTACTTATTCACAAATTCACACAGTTTCATGACACTCAGCACAGATATATCATAAGACATTCTTTAAACTTTGCTAATGTCACCGTTAACATCGCCAAGTTGAAAGTTTCACGCGACTGGACAAGTTCACATCTAAGTTATACACAAAGTTATATATAATAATATTACGGTTTGCGCTGGCTCTACTCACTTAATCTAAATTTATTATTCCTTTGACGTCACTCTAGCAAGCCCAGGCGCGGTCCGAAGGGGAGGTTCACAGGGGACATGACCCCCCCCAAATTGTACACGTCAAATTGAAAAATCTAAAAATTACTGACAGACTCTTCGCGATAGTTATCAAGTAAATGACGAGGAATATTTTCGGTGGACTGTTTATATTCCACTGATAGATAGCATAATGAACCTGTTCGGATTTGGCATTTTTATGCCAAAATCTGAATATACAGAAGAAGATCTTAATGTGAAGAAAGAATCAGAGTGTTATTCCCATTTCTCGAGTGTTCCTGCTGCCACTCCCGTTACAGAGTATCAGTTATGGATTTCAAAGTGGAAACGGGAGCTCAAAGTAAATACTGATACAAAATTTCTAAGTGTGTGGTTTCTACAATCGAAGTTTGCGACGATGATCTCTTTTTATAGGATAGGGTCTCTACCCAAATGTGAAACTTTGCTGAAAGTTCTGGCAACTCCTCTTATAAGCGGTGCGACATCAGAGATCATTTTCTACGATAAGGCGTGTAAAACTTGGTTGAGAGCAAACAACCAGATACAGCTCTTCTAAATATTCATCCAGAGATAGCCCCAGACGTCTCAAATATTATCACCCGATTTGCCAATAAAAATAGAAGACTTCCATTTGTTTTATAATGTGTGCAATAAAATTGTGTATTGTGCAATAAAGTCTAATTAACTAAACATATTTTATTATTAGTGACCACCTCCAAAATTTCAGGCTCCGACCGCGCCTGAGCAAGCCACTGTCTTAAGATTCGTCCACTATTGCGCTTTTGTCCCATCCACTTGCAAATTGATATAGTTTTAATTGTCTTGTGTTTCTTTTGAAGGTAATATTAATAATGCTTGCCATCAAATAGCAGTGCGTGTACTGCTGTGTTCCAATCCGAAGAGTATAGAATGCCAGTTTAATGGCAGGCTGTGAGGCTTTCCATTTTAGGCCGAGGTGGTGCATGCACAGCTGTGGGACGTAAATAAGCTGCTACTCTACTATACTATCGGTGACCTCTACATTGCTCTACTTGCTTGCTCTCGTGTCTTTGATATTGCTTCCGAATCAACCTTTATCTCATCGCATTTAAACATTACATTGACCACGATAGGTTTATGGGAGCGAATATTCCTGCACTTGGGTTTACCATTGGGCACATATTTTTTAAAGATTAATGGTGACAAACGAGCACACAGTCCACCTGATGGTAAGTGGTTGCTGTGGCCCATAGACATCTACATCTATCTTCGTTTGCGAATTTAAATGTAGATGCGTTGTCAGCCGTGAGGAATAAGTTAGAATGCCTCTTTTCCAGTAAAAAGGGTCTCCGGGTCTCTACACTCACCATACGAAACACAACAGCATCAAGCTGCTATTTTACGCTGGTATTCTGTGAGCGTGGTCCTTCCCCGGTCGAGCCGACCCATTGGTGCTACAACTATACTATTAATATAGCTGCAGCATGGCTCTACCACGTACAAGGAAGTATTTTTAATTGTTAATTTTAATACGTAATCCATGTAGTAGCGCTGAAGAATATCCACTACCCCATTTGGTACTGTGGGTGTTATAAGAGGCGACAGGGGCAAACAAACCAGGAGATGGGCAGCAGCGTTTGCCTTATAACAACTAAAAAATAAAAACCTGTAGTTGTCGAACCGCCTGCTTAGCGTGGCAACTTGCCTTAGTTGTCAAGCTGGCAACTATGGCAAATACCTCCTGGAAATACTCCTTTTCGTGAAATTGAAGGGCGAGAGAACCGGTATAAATAATATATTAGTCCTCCGCAGTAGCAACGTATCAATGGCTTCGTTTGTTTTCAGTTAGCTGCAGGTGTCCACGGGCTGTAGTAGTCACTCACCAACAGGTGGACTGTGGGCTAGTTTGTCACCCTTATTCTATAACGAGCACATAGTCCACATGATTGTAAGTGGATGCTGTGGTCCAAAGACATCTACATCTATCCTAGATTAAGAATCTAAATGCGGTAAATCTAAGGCGTTGCCACCCCTGACTAAGATAGAATGCCTCGTTACCAGTAAAAAGAGTCTCCGGTTCTCTACCACCCACTATACGAAACACATCAGCATTAAGCTGCATTTTACGCTGGTGTTCTGTGAAAGCGTGGTCCTTCCCCAGTTGAGCTGGCCCATTCGTTCTACCCAGAAGGGAAGTCTTTCCACCTAGTTAAATTATGATTGATTGTGATTCTTTTCCAGTCGGACTGACAGAGTGGTAAAAATTTTGTGTTCAGCAGTGAGAATTTCATGGATTGGTGAAGCATCTTACTCTCTCTCTCTCTCTCTCTTATTATGTTCTAATGTATATAGAACATAATAAAATAAATAATGGCCTCCAGACCGAATTTCGGTAACGACGGCCAGTCTAAACGGAGACTAGCCATCTGCGCAAAACAGGATTACAGTGCTCTTTATTCCCTCACTCAATCGGCACCGATACGACTGGGCAGGGATCAGGTTCAGGTCAATGGCTTTACGTGCTTTCCAAGGCACGAGGGTGGCTACTGCCAACTTTCTGACACCAGGTTGCTACTGAGAATTTCTTGACAGAAACATGATTAACAGTCGCACACGCTAGACGGACGCGGCAGTCGCATAAAATAGAATAGAATATATTTTATTAAATTCAAGTAATAAATTCTTATACGTTACTCACTTTGAATAATTTCTTACTTAGCGTCTTTGTTATTTAAAAGTTTTAGATTTGCTGCTCATTCTTCTCCAAAGTCATTTTAACTTTAGTTCAAATGCCTCTCTGATCGTAGACGATATCTCTCCGGGGACACCCGCAGCTTTACCGTGATCAAATTGAAAGGCCGTGAGCCTTTTGGGGAATGGAAAATAAAATTACGTGGAGTAAACTTTTGCTGAATTAATGCTTATATCTGTGGTGTCTAGGCGTTCGGCTGTTAGGGTTTCGCATTTGAAAGTGGGAACTGAACCTCTTAAAAGGTCATTTACGTATTCATATACGGCAAAGATCGAACCTGGGTTGGTCGCTCTGTGAAAGGAGACAGATATGCTTTCATACAATCTTGAATCTAAAAATACAAAAGTTGTGCCAATTGTTAGCTAGTATATTAATAAATCATCACTGAAAATTCTGTGGATTTTGGCAATCTGTGAGTAGCGAATATGAGAATTAATGGCTCATTTTTTAATTGCGATCATTGAGTTATATACTCCGTACTAGAAGCTTTCAAACAAAAACTGTGCGCTACTCTATGTCTTCGCGCATGCCCGATAGATAGTGAAATATTACGATATTATTACCTATTTATTCACTTGAACAACAAAAAAATTACTTACTTGACTACTGAATTGTTATTTACGTATGTTTTAAACTTTAATTTGAAATCTCGTATTATTAGCGCCGCTCCACACTGCATGAATATTGAAGCCACACTAAATGACACTCAAGTAAAGTGTACGGATTGCAGTACAGTTCAGTTGAACATAGTGAATATTCGGAATGCGAAATCTAGTGCGTAGTACATATTTATCAATGACTGCGATGGATATTTTTTACATAAAACTTGACTAATGTTTCTTATGTTTTTAGAATGGAATGATGTTATGTGAGCTACTTTCAAGAACCATGCGTAAAGAAATGATATTTTAAATATTTTATTTATTCATCTTCAACAGTGAAGGCAAATGTTTTGTTGGCGTTAAATGATCTTCAATAATAACTAGCACATTGACAATTGACTGATGTATTGAGTATTAGTTCATCATCCTCATCGCCTAGCCCCTAACGTTGGCACGACTACGGTTCTTACGGCGCCACGATTTAAAGGCGGATTCGCGAGCGTAGATCTCGACGAGATACGCCGAAAAGCAAGAATTAAATTTTTCGATATCTCGCTTAGTTTCCGAGATACCGATAGGTACTCAAAAATCGAAAATTGAAAAAATTTTTTTACTATTTTGGAAGGTAAAACTATAGACATCCGGTACTTGCGTACGGTGGTGGGGGAGAGGGTGGGTTCCGGGGAAGCTTCCCTACCCTTTCCCCCTTGCGGAAAAGTATAGTTTATGAGTAATATTTTTTTTTTGTAAAATCATAACCTCACTTTTTTACACAGGAATATTGACACAGTTACTTCTGCAACGGCTTCGGCGCTGCGGGAAGTGCAGCCCCTTCGCTCTTGCGTAGCAAATCACAAGCACCCATGCTCACCTCCGCAGCTCCCTCCGGGCTTACGGCTTTACAAAACACTCTAGGGGTAGGGCAGACAAGACTACGTGGAGTCGGGCCGTGCTGATTCGGTTTTAGTACAGATTCGACCTATCTTATCTATAAAGTCAGATTGCCCTATTTTTTTTATTTTATCACTTTTATCACGTCAAATATAAAAAATAATAAGATCCACTAAAACAGAATAGAAAGAGCGCGCTGATTAAGAATTTATGACAGATTATACGGTAAATGTGACAAAATATATAATCAATATACACAAGAGGCGTGTGCAGTTATTAATTAGACGATCTCTACGAACTGAATGACTGACTGACAGACAAAGATTAACCAAAACCGGTGAACCTAGAGGTTTGAAATTTGGAGGAAACATTCCTTGAGTATCATAGACATGCATAAGGAGGTATTTTTAGGAAATTCCCACAGGCATGGGATTAATGTAGGTTACCCTGCGGGCCACAACTAGTATACATAAATTAAACATTTAACGAGTCAGTGATATTGACGCGAAAGCCACTATACAACCTTAACCCCCGTCAGGTTAAGATTGTATATTGTTTGTAGACTTCAGTAGATCTTCGCGGTCTTTGTAAGACTTAGAAAATTACTACACGGACGTTGGGGTATATAAATATTTAATTATTACCTTACCAAAATATTAATATTATTTCCTAAAAAAAACATGTGTGCAGTTCACACATGATAAAAGTGAAAGCTTCAAATTAAATGAAATATAAAACGAAAATATTTCACAGCAAATGATTTATTTAATTTGATAATTTTCATACCAGAAGTGCGTCATAAAATATAAGATAAAAGTAATTAATAAAAATAATAATAATAAACGGCGTAGGGAAGTGACGACCCCATCGCCCGCTGACGTAACGGTTATGTGACAAAACTGCTACGTCAGCGCAGTCAGTCAGCGCCTGGCCATGAGGTGTTAGTGCCGTGCCTCGGCAAAACTGAAGGTGCAAAGGCCCGCTTGTGCACATGGCCTCACCATGAAACGGTGCCGGGTCTGGGCGTCTCCCGTTAACTGACGCCCATTATGGATGATGGAACTCAGAAATACGCGCAAAGGGTCGCTGCCTGGAGGTCGCCAGGGCGCGTCTGGAGCTGGCGCTGGACGCGACAGCATGCGAACCGCCAGCCGATCACGAGGAGCTGCACGACCACCCAGCAGCCACTCACATCCATCATCCCCACCAGCTGGCTTGGTGTCGGCAGGGTCTTTGCGGGCCCAGCAATCGGCACCCGCCACTGGTGGAGTACGCCACGATGGACAATTCAAATGAATAGCAACGCATTGCGGGCGTATTTTAGGCGAAGGGGAGAAGTTGGAGGTTTTGCGTACCGGGCTGGGATGCATCGACTTTTGCTGAGCTGGAGCCATCTATAACCGTCACCGAGCAAAACCTGGCAGACCGAGTTCGGTATATCTTGCGCTCAAACATATTTGATGGCACCGAACTCGAACGGCTACGACGTGAGGCTGTTTCCTCATCGGATGAAAATACTACGACTGTGAATGCGGCGCCACAGTTGCAGAGCAACCCGCACACGTGGATGCCGCTGAATCCCAGTTGTGGTTGATTCAGACGATGATGAAACAATCCGCAGGAACTAGAACTAGAGCAAATGAGGAGTACATTGGAAGAGGCGATTTTGAAACGCGCAGTACGCCTCGAAAATCGACCGCGACTTCCTCGCATAACCCTAAGCAAGCGGAATCGGAATGTCGTGACGGCCCTGAACCCATTGCTGGCAACCTATTTGAAACCAGCCGGGACCTTTGCGATACGGACTCAATACTCTTTGGCGCCGCTTTGGCAGTTTGCCGCATTGTTGGTGCCAAACTGCCCACGTCTGGACGTGCTACTGGTCAAAGTAGCGCTATCCCAGCCTGGAGAAGAAGGATTGAGGACCGTATCGCAAAGGCAAGGGCCCCTCATCGGCAGACTGATAAGCTTCAGGTCGGGCAATAATAGGCCGAGAATTGTGCGCACCGTCAGGATGGCGTTTGCTGGGACAAATGTCAGTTTGTCCCAGCCGGATATAACGCAAAACTGACGGAGCGCATAGACGACCTGAAGCAGAGAATCGCTGCTTGGGGAAAGCGGATTCGGCGATATACCGAGAGGTCAAGACGGTTCAACCAGAATCGTCTCTTCCAGAGTGATCAGAAGAGCTCTATGAGTCATTGGAGCGACCAATGGTACGTGGAACGGGCCCAGCACCGAATCAGGCCGACACTATCGCATTCTGGCGCGGCCTGTGGTCGAGCCCGTAAACCACAGCGAGGCCCTGGACGGAAGTTGTGGCGAGTCAGTGTGCGAGTGTTACGCCCATGGACCCCGTCATCATAACGCCGGATGACGTAGCTGAGGCGGTCCGTAGGGCCCCGAACTGAAAAGTCCGGGACTCGACGGACTGCATCACTACTGGCTGGAGGGGTTCGTGGTGTGTCACGCTGTACTTGCCCGACAGTTTCAAGAGGCTCTCGACCAAAAGTCGCTCGAGCCTCTTCACTACTGGGATCACTCATTTGGTTCCTAAGACCATGATTCCACAGACCCTAGCAAATACCGCCCCATTACGTGTCTACCCACCATATAAGACACTGACATCCATTTTGAGTACGCGAATCATTCGTCACCTGGATTTAAATCAGGTGATGTCGCGCGCTCAAAATGGATGTCGGGGCGGTGGTCGTGGAACCAAGGAACCACTCCTCATTGACGCGGTCATTGGCAAAGTGGTTAAACGCCAACCGTCGGAACTTCTCCGCCGCCTGGATAGACTATAAAAGGCATTTGACTCGGTGCCCCATACATGGCTAAAGAGGTCCTCGAGCTGTACAAGATTGACTGTACAGTTAGAGACTTCCTCGGGCAGTGTATGAGGCAATGGGTACAATCCTTTGTCATCTAGGCGAGCGGATGACGGATGCGGAAAGCCACATAAGGATAAGAAGGGGTATCTTCCAGGGCGATTGTTTGAGTCCAATCTGGTTTGCCTCTCCTGAACCCTCTCAGTACATTACTGGAGGACTCCGGAGGGATTTCAGCTTCGGAAAGGAGGTACAAAAGTGACCCACCTTTTCTATATGGATGATCTCAAGTTATTCGCTCCAATCGCTCTCATCTTATGGAATTGCTAAACATCACTTGTGATTTTAGTAATTCTATCAGAATGGAGCTGGGGACGGATAAGTGTGCGGTCCTCCATGTTGAAAGGGAAGGTTGTTAACTCTGAGGGCATAGACTTATCTATGCCCATCAACATAAGGACCCTTTCTGAGGCTGAAACATACCGATACCTGGGTATGTCACAGAGCATCGGTATCGATGAGGCGGGTATGAAGCAGTCAGTTTGCGATATGTTTTATGCACGCTTGACCAAAGTGCTTAACAGCCTTTTGTCCGGTGTGAATAAGACACACGCATATAACGGTTGGGTCATGCCTGTTCTCATGTATACCTTTGGCATACTTAGGTGGACTCAAACTGAACTTAACGCCCTGGATAGAAAAGTCCGCACTACTATGACGTCCCATAGGATGCATCACCCGAGATCGTCGATTATGAGGCTGTACTTGCCGCGAAACATGGTGGGCGTGGCTTTTAAGCGCGCTTACCATGCATAATCGCGAAGTGCAGCCTCCGTAACTACTTTCTGACGAGATCGGATGATCCATTCTATAGGACGTCATTTCTTGTGATAAAGGACTTACCCTCTATCCTTAGCCAACGAGCAATGGCAAGACCCGTCAGTACAGAGCATTTCCGACCGGGAGACCGTATGGAAGGAGAAGGAGCTCCACGGAGGTTCTACAAGGCTCTACATGTGCCTTTCGTAGACACAGTTGCCTCCTCCACTGGCTACGTTTTGGTGACCTCTTTGGGAAACCGAGGGTTTTGTCTGTGCGATACAGGATCAGGTTATTAAGACCAACAACCATCGGAGATACATCCTAAGGAATGGCACGGTCGATATCTGTCGAGCTTGTCGCCATCCCGGTGAGTCACTTAGGCATGTCATCTCCGGTTGTTCGGCGCTTAACTCTGAGTACTTGCACAGGCACAACTTAGTAGCCAGAATTCTACACCAGGAGCTCGTTTGAAATACGGTCTCGTGGACCGGAAATTGCCGTATTACAAGTACTTGCCGGAAGCCGTGCTCGAAAATGATCGCGCCAGGCTCTACTGGGACCGGGCCATCATCACAGACAGGACTATTCTTGCGAATAAGCCTGATATTGTGCTGATGGACCGGGCACAGTCAAGGATATTTTTGGTCGACATCACCATTCCATATGACGAGAACCTCGTGAAAGCCGAAACAGATAAGCGAACAAAATATCTGGACCTGGCTCACGAGGTGACCGACATGTGGGGTGGACTGCCGACCGAAATTATACCTGTAGTCGTCTCTGCGAACGGGTTAATCCCAGTCAGCCTCTCGGGTCATCTGAGGCGACTGGGACTCCGTGACGGACCGCTCCAAGCTCAAATGCAGAAGGCGGTGCTCCTCGATATCGCCCGCATCGTCCGCCGGTTTCTCTCCTTTCCCCTAACTCTCGGCCGTTTGGTCTCCCTGCCGAGGGTTTCCATCTGGTTGGTTTTTATTTATTTATGTATTATTTATTTATTTATGTATTATTTATTTGTTTATGTATTATTTATTTATTTATGTATTATTTATTTATTTATGTATTATTTATTTATTTATGTTAGTATATTAAATATATATTTATGTTTATTTATTATTTTAAAATATTTATTCAGCCCAACCAGATGAGAATACTATATAAATACCCCACAATAATAATAGCAAATAAATGTTACAATCCTTGTTTTTAGACATATAATTTTATTTATTTGATAAATGTGTTCTTTTTTTAATTTTAACAGTAAATGTTATATTAACAATCTTTAAAGAACCGTATACAGAGGAGACCGAAATAATAGGAAACACTTTATATTGTACTAACTGTGCCCCGCGGTTTCACCCCTGTATATGGCGCGTCTAAGCCGCGTGACCATAGGCGACTAACTCGCTTCTCGCTTAGGCTTATAAACGCCGGGTGAGGGTCGATCGCGCGCCGAGCTGAGTATATTATTGTAATTTTTCATTATCTCATAAACTATGCGTCTAATAATCATAGTTTATAAGATAATGTAATATCTTCATAAAATTGTCTTGATGATGAAGTTACTTTCGTTCGTAAGAATTAATATGCCATGCCTAATAATAATGCTCATAAATCACTTTTAATTTTCAATATTTTTGTCACAAAATACCTTATTGTGGCGTATGTATAAGAAATATGTCGATGGTATTGCGGACTTTTTTAGATGGAGGAAAGATCTATATTTTGTAGAACATAGTATTTACGTACGACTAACCATTACGTCTGAGCGACTGAGCGAGATTAGAATGACTCTCCAGCACCTTAAAACGGCAAGGCCTCAGGCAAGGATGGAATTACAGCGGAGCTTCTGAAAGCGGGTGGAAAACCGGTACTTGAAGTCCTTCAGAAGCTCTTAAATTCCGTCCTCCATGGTGGCAATACACCGGAGGCGTAGAGCAGAATTGCGGTGGTCTTGTTCTTCAAGAAAGGCGACAACGCTCTCTTGAAGAACTACAGACCGAGTTTCCTTCTGAGCCGCGTCGACGTGCTGTTTTCGAGTCATTACGAATCGTCTCGCATGCAGACTCGAGTTAAGAGTGCATTATTTAAGGTTTCTGTAAAATAAATACAAAATAATATTAAAGTGTTTTATTCAAAGTACCTTTCAAAAATATAATTGCGGGCATTTTATTGTTGCATTTGGTCGGAACATCATGTGTCCGACTAAGTAAGTCAATTTCAACTCAGCTGGGTAGCGTTTGGGAAATTATGACACGTTTTCTCGTCAGGTATACCTCAAACACTTGAAAACGAGATTGTACAACCAGTGCGTGTTGCCAGTGATGACCTATGGAACTGAGACGTGGTCCTTCACTGCTGGCCGTATGAGAAAGCTCAAGGTCGCTCAGCGAGCTGTGGAGAGGGCTATGCTGGGGTTTCTCTGCGTGATAAACTTAGAAATGAGGATATCCGCAGTAAAAGCAGAGTGACCGACATAGCCCAACGGATTAGTAAGCTGAAGTGGCAATAGGCCGGCCATTTAGCTCGAAGAACCGACAACCGATGGGGAAAAAAGGTTCTCGAGTAGCGGCCTCGTACCGGCGGTCGAAGTGTAGGGCGTCCCCCCACTAGATGGAGTGACGGCCTAGTAATACATGCAGGAAGTCGATGGATGCAGGTGGCTCAGGACCGTGCTTTGTGGCATTCCTTGGGGGAGGCCTATGTTCAGCAGTGGGCTTGTGAAGGGCTCTAATGATGATGAATGATGATGGTGAACCATTACCCCAGCGCACGACGATAAATCAGTTCTTGAGTGCTTTTTCTTCTGACTTGCTAAAAAAATCAAAAATTTAAAAGCTCGATTGTCCTATAAATAAGTCATTAAAATTGGTAACATAATCATAAATACAAAAAAAAATATGCACTCGAATTGAGGTTCTCCTCCTTTTTTTTTTAAATCAATTTTTTAATAAAAACTGTGTTACATAATAGTTTTATTTTATAAAATAATTAATTTTAAGTTGCCTTTAAGTCTCGTGCTGTCTCTATCACTTTAATCCAAAATGACTGTGACACTACGAGACTTAACGACATCTTAAAATTGAGTAGCGTTTAAGTATTTGGCTATAAGGGTGACAAACGAGCACACAGTCCAACTAATGATAAGTGGATGCTGTGGCGCATAGACATCTACAATCTATCCTCGTATTCATCCGTGCTACATCCATAATATAGCTGCAGCATGACTCTACCACTTAAATTTTAGATTAGTTATTTATTTTAGAAGTTAGAACAGTTCATGTTATTAATGATAGTGGATTTACATAATGATTTCTTATATTTACGCGAATACTACACATTGAATAAAACTACTTTTACGGATTTTATCGCATTTAATTATACTTTTTTTATATATATTTATTTTTAATTTCCGACGTTTCGGGTGCTTTTCAGCACCCATGGTCTGAGGACTGAGGTGATGGACGTCCCGATGTCAGAGTTAACCTGGAGTACCTTCAGATTTTTATAGTGGATTTTTTTTTATATGATAGGGTGACAAACGAGCACACAGTCCACCTGATGGTAAGTGGTTGCTGTGACACATAGACATCTACATCTATCCTCAATAAAGAATCAAATGCAGATGCGTTGCCACCCGGGAGGACTAAGATGGAATGCCTCTTTTCCAGTAAAGGGTCTCCGGTTCTCTACACTCACCATACGAAACACAGCAGTGTTAACTGCTATTTAACGCTGGTATTCTGTGAGAGCGTTGTCCTTCCCGGTCGAGCCGACCCATTCGTGCTACAACTATACTACTAATATAGCTGCAGCATGGCTCTACCACGTATATTAAAACGTATACTAAATTTCTTAATTTTGATTAAATTAATCATCTGATGGTAGCTTTTCTTATTTTTCGAATAGCTTGAAATCATTCTTGTTAATCGTTTACAGTTTAATCACAATATTATTAAAAATCCTGACTCTGTATGGAGTATTTTTTTAAATTGTAAAATAGAAAAATGTTACCTTTTCTTAATATTTATTTATTACCTATTATAATTTGGCCCAGAAATCCCCGTCTACTTTACGGTGAGCGCTTATCCCTGAACTAGAATGTCAATCATAATATAATATAATATTATATTAATAATTAATTTAATTTAATTAATCTCTAATATCGAGCAAATTTCTATAAAATGTCAAACAAACCTCGCTATTCGCTATGTAATATGTACGCGCCAATAAAATGAACTCGTCAAATCGAACCAGTGATCACGATTGCGACTCGTCAGTTGCAACTAAGATTGCCACATTAATTTATGTTAAATCTGGGACAGTAAACAAAATAGGTACAAACATATTCCTTTTACCTTCAACATAGTAAACTAACGATAAATATAGGTTCTAAGCTTACTGTTTATCTTTGGTTCTGGTAAGAGAAATTGATTCATCTAGTTTCGTTTTTACTAGCGTCATCGATAGGCGGTTTTGTTCTTTTGTTTGTAAATTAAACATAAAAACAACCACAGAACAAACACAGAAAGACTTGAAGTTTGTTAACGAAAAGATTAAAAGTTTGTTTGTCGTTGTGAAAACATTACTTATTGGTATGGTATGATAGAATGAAAGAATTCACTCGTCCAATTTTTAGATTTTTTTTATATAACGTTAAAATTTCAACTCTCGTAAAAATAAAGAAACGCCATCTAAGAGGATTTCTGCTGTCAAATTTATTTCTATGCAGATCTTTAATGTATTCCATGGTATAAAAACTTTAAACATAACTCATATTTAGTTTTTTTTTCATAGTTGATCTTAGACCCTTTTCAATGCTTTAAGAATCTATCCTCCCAGCTACACACTTGTCGAGTGGCATGGGAACTAGCGAGGAAAAGAGGCAGAGTCGTAAAGAGGTAGAGTTGGGCGCGAGTAAAGGACTGGCAATATGAGCGTGGTGGCTGGCCACATACTCACGCGAACGCAGTCCGAATCGAGCGCTCATTACGGAAGCGTCCTTGTAATCCGATGAATAGATGTCATCCACCTCATCTCAGTTGGCGTGGATGACGACGTCGACAACGTTTTGACATTGATATAATTAGCTATAGTAAATATGCATATAGCGCACACGCTGCCGCAGTTTCAACATACATACATTGTGTTGCAAACGCGAGCGACCTAGTGCGGAGCGACACGATTAATTGCGCGAGTAGAGCGGTGTGTGGGTAGGGAGGGCAACATCGCGGCAGCGCGAAGAGCAGCGTATTCCTTAGTCCTGCTCGCCGCCATTTTATGGTCAAGTGAGAAACAGTAAACGAACTTTGTAAGTTTAAAGGGAAAAAATCCCTTCAAAAATATCTCACGAAATTAAAATTGTCTAATAATTGTTTCATTAAACCTTACATAATGAAGGTATCCTTTACATAATATAACTTTACATAATGCTTTAGGATTAAATCCGCCTTTTGAAACAAAAAACAAAAGGAGAATTTAATCCTCAAAGTCAACTCCAGTTAACCCCGGGGACCCTAAGCAATAATAAAACGATGAAGCCGGTTACAGAACAAGACAATAGAAAATTGAAAGATATATGTACTACCAGATATTCTACAAAAAAACTTATGTGGGTAGATGAAATAAAAAAGTAATAAAAAAGTAAAAAGACCTGTGTCCACTGCTGGGCAGGCCTCCTCTCATTTCTGAGACGGTTGTTAGGGCAAGGGAGTGTCCGCCGCGCTGCCTCATGCGTGTTGGCGAAATTCACATGTCTTCGAAACATTTTTAAACTAAACTAGAGTGACTGTCACATACTGCCATTTATTTGAAGCCATGAATTTTCTATCATTTCCATAAGATAATATGACATAAAATTAAAATCCTCACTAGATGGATTGACGACGTAGTAAAATATGTACGAAGTCCACGAATGCAGGCGTCTCAGGACCGTGCTTTTCAGACAGTTTATCACAATATACAGAATACAATAATTCTGTATATTGTGATAAACTGTAATGATGATAATGATGATGATGATATGTTATAAGATAACGTGATGGATTAAGTACGACGACAAAACATGGCAATTCCGTTTTATTTATATTTGGAATACTTTTGTCTATGAAGATGATGTGTTCCGAGATTGCGTCGATGAATAATGTTGGAAACTGTCAACTGCATAGGGCGTTATCATAAAGGCACAATTTCGTAACCTACGAACAAAATTGGAGCTAGGGTAGGACTAGGTTTGCCAATTTTTTTTATTTCATAATAGTATTTTCTTTATGTACGGCTACTCATATTATCGTATAAGTACAATATGGTTATGATAGAGGCATTTTAAGAACACAAAATTGATTGACCTTGACTTGTCGAGAGTAAAGCACTATCTAATAACGCTCCGCGTTATGAGGCGTGCTACATATAGAATGTTTCAAATTAATTATTTTTATTTTAGTTTTTTTTTAAATATTTTATAAAAGTATTGTTAGATGTCAAGAAAGTAAATTGTAGCTGAACTCTTAACTACTGCGCCACAGAATCGGCAAAACAATATATTAAATTCTGATAAAATAAAACTAAGTGCCCAGACACAACACAACACTATAAAATATCCTTGGCCGATGACTCCTAGTATCTCTCCGATTAGACAGCTGAATAATACATGAAGGATACGACATCGTTTTATGATCAGCGTCTCACAGTTTTGGTTGTAAAAATTGAATTATTAACGAACTACTCGGCATTGCAGTAAAACAACTTGGGTCGACGAAGCACGTTGTAGATCTTTCTGAGAGGAACTTTATAGCGTCGACGACAGATCATAAATAAAAGGCTTGGTAAACTCTTCGAAAAACTTACACGACATGCTGCAAAACTAAATACTTTTTAAAAATATCTTGGAAATAATTTACGTCCTAATCTTTTGTTTTCTCAATACTTTCAGCGAGCACTTCTTGTCAATTACAGCTAGAAATTGTAGGAAAACCATTTTTTTTATAGAATAAAGGTGACAAACGAGCACACCACCTGACGGTAATTGGATGTCGCATAGACATCTACATATATCTACAGTTATCCTCGATTATGAATAAAAGTGCATCTGCGTTATTACCCCTGAGTAGTGAGACTAAGATGGAATGTTTCGTTTCCAGTAAAAAGGGTTTCCGGTTCTCTACACTCACCATATATAGCAACATTAAGTTGCTATTTTGCGCTGGTGTAGTAAGTGTGCGTAGAGCGTCGTCTAACCCCACTCGAGCCGACCCATTCGTGCTACAACCATGATATAGCTGCAGCGCGGTTCTACCATGTATATGTCTTCCTAATAACAACTAAGGGGGGACGTTTGCCACAGTTTCCAAGCATGGCATTGCTATGAGGCAATCTATGGAGAAGGCCTATGTTCAGCAGTGGACTTTTGATAGGCTGAAGGGGCTTAAGTCCGCTGAGTATGAATATGGAGAGGCCTATGCTCCATCTGGGATGTATGTATGACGAAGATTTGTTACGGTCATGAACAAAAACGTCATAAGGGATCCCTGATGATAAATTCAGCGCTGCTGTCATTTAGTACAGCAGCAGCTTGCTGCAATAGGACCTAATTGGACTTCACACAAATTCTCTTGTATTTTTGTCTCGTGTTATTATTATTCTGTTAGTGTTATATTTTTCTTCTTTGTGACGTCAAATAAAGTTTTCTTTATTTCTAAATTTAAATTATGAAACATATCCAGAAGGTCTTCATTATTGACGTATATTCCTCAAATTTTAGAGACACACGATATATATATATATATATATATATATATATATATATATATATATATATATATATATATATATATATATATATATATATATATATATATATATATATATATATATAATTGGAAAAATAGATGGAATGCCTTTTCTTCGTAATTTTATATGAACAAAGGCGCCAATGAGACCACAGTGTGAGTGTAGATTTGTTGTCGCATTTGCAAGATATCTCGGCAAGCCTTCTCTTCGAAACTTCTCGCTATGAACCTGGCGGGACTGCAACATAATTAGATCAGGCGATCCTTTGTCTATTTTCTTTCAGAATTAGATTTACAAGTAGCCCATATGATATGTATTAGGGTTTAAAGTTACTCGCAAGAATATGATGCAACTGCCATATCGATACAATGAGAGTTCTTTAAAAATATTATAAAGCTACCTTTCTTACTACTAGTTATTCACAAATTCACACAGTTTCATAACATTTAGCACGGATATATTATAAGACATTTTTAAACTTTGCTAATGTCACCGGTTTTGGTTAATCTTTGTCTGTCAGTCAGTCATTC
Source organism: Parnassius orleans (assembly GCA_029286625.1). Classification (NCBI taxonomy): domain Eukaryota; kingdom Metazoa; phylum Arthropoda; class Insecta; order Lepidoptera; family Papilionidae; genus Parnassius; species Parnassius orleans. The sequence goes on from JAGSMP010000142.1 coordinate 835,188, forward strand.
GGTTACCGTAGAGATCGTCTAATTAATAATTGCACATGCCTCCTGTGTATTGATAATATATTTTGTCACGTTTACCGTTTAATCTGTCATAAATTCTTAATCAGCGCGCCCTTTCTATTGTGTTTTAGTAGATCTTATTATTTTTTATATTTGACATGATAAAAGTGATAAAATAAAATAAAAAAATTGCAACCTGGCTTTTTAGATAAGATAGGTCGAATCTGTACTAAAACCGAATCAGCACGGCCCGACTCCACGTAGTCTTGTCTGCCCTACCCCTAGAGTGTTTTGTAAAGCCGTAAGCCCGGAGGGAGCTGCGGAGGTGAGCATGGGTGCTTGTGATTTGCTACGCAAGAGCGAAGGGGCTGCACTTCCCGCAGCGCCGAAGCCGTTGCAGAAGTAACTGTGTCAATATTCCTGTAAAAAGTGAGATTATGATTTTACAAAAAATATTACTCATAAACTATACCTTTCCGCAAGGGAAAGGGTAGGGGCCTCCCGGAACCCACCCTCTCCCCACCTCCGTACGCAAGTACCGGATGTGCTTGCGTACGGAGGTGGGGAGAGGTCTATAGCTTTACCTTCCAAAATATACCGAATATCGTCAAAAAAAGTAAAAAAAATATTTCAATTTTCGATTTTTGAGTACCTATCGGTATCTCGGAAACTAAGCGAGATATCAAAAAATTTAATTCTTACTTTTCGGTGTATCTCGTCGAGATCTACGCTCGCGAAACCGCTTTTAAATCGTGGCGCCGTAAGAACCGTAGTCGTGCCAACGCTAGGGGCTAGAGGATGATGAACTAATACTTAATACATCAGTCAATTGTCAATGTGCCAGTTATTATTGAAGATCATTTAACGCCAACAAAACATTTGCCTTCACTGTTGAAGATGAATAAATAAAATATTTAAAATATCATTTCTTTACGCATGGTTCTTGAAAGTAGCTCACATAACATCATAACATTCTAAAAACATAAGAAACATTAGTCAAGTTTTATGTAAAAAAATATCCATCGCAGTTAAAAAAATGAGCCATTAATTCTCATATTCGCTACTCGACCGACCCAGGTTCGATCTTTGCCGTATATGAATACGTAAATGACCTTTTAAGAGGTTCAGTTCCCACTTTTAAATGCGAAACCCTAACAGCCGTACGCCTAGACACCACAGATATAAGCATTAATTCAGCAAAAGTTTATTCCACGTAATTTTATTTTCCATTCCCCAAAAGGCTCACGGCCTTTCAATTTGATCACGGTAAAGCTGCGGGTGTCCCCGGAGAGATATCGTCTACGATCAGAGAGGCATTTGAACTAAAGTTAAAATGACTTTGGAGAAGAATGAGCAGCAAATCTAAAACTTTTAAATAACAAAGACGCTAAGTAAGAAATTATTCAAAGTGAGTAACGTATAAGAATTTATTACTTGAATTTAATAAAAATTATTCTATTCTATTTTATGCGACTGCCGCGTCCGTCTAGCGTGTGCGACTGTTAATCATGTTTCTGTCAAGAAATTCTCAGTAGCAACCTGGTGTCAGAAAGTTGGCAGTGTTTCACCCTCGTGCCTTGGAAAGCACGTAAAGCCATTGGACCTGAACCTGATCCCTGCCCAGTCGTATCGGTGCCGATTGAGTGAGGGAATAAAGAGTGCACTTGTGCTTGCGCACATATTCGTGCACTGTAATCCTGTTTTGCGCAGATGGCTAGTCTCCGTTTAGACTGGCCGTCGTTACCGAAATTCGGTCTGGAGGCCATTATTTATTTTATTATGTTTTATATACATTAGAACATAATAAGAGAGAGAGCGAGAGAGAAAGAGTAAGATGCTTCACCAATCCATGAAATTCTCACTGCTGAACACAAAATGTTTACCACTCTGTCAGTCCGACTGGAAAAGAATCACAATCAATCATAATTTAACTAGGTGGAAAGACTTCCCTTCTGGGTAGAACGAATGGGCCAGCTCAACTGGGGAAGGACCACGCTTTCACAGAACATTGATACGTTGCTACCCGGAGGACTAAGATATTATTTATACCGGTTCTCTCGCCCTTCAATTTCACGAAAAGGAGTATTTCCAGGAGATATTTGCCATAGTTGTCAAGCTGGCAACTATGGCATATAACAACAAAAATAAAAACCTGTGGTTTTATTTTTTGTTGTTATAAGCCCTGTGGTTTTATTTTTAGTTGTTATAAGGCAAACGCTGCTGCCCATCTCCTGGTTTGTTTGCCCCTGTCGCCTCTTACAACACCCACAGTACCAAATGGGGTAGTGGATATTCTTCAGCGCTACTACATGGATTACGTATTAAAATTAACAATTAAACAATATATGTCCCCAATGGTAAACCCAAGTGTAGGAATATTCGCTCCCATAAACCTATCGTGGTCAACGTAATGTTTAAATGCGATGAGATAAAGGGTTGATTCGGAAGCAATATCAAAGACACGAGAGCAAGCAAGAAGAGCAATGTAGAGGTCACCGTAAAAGTATAAAAATGTTATTAGCATAGTTAATAACGTGTGTTAACTATGGACGTTGTCACTGTAGTTCAGATCGGCCAGAGGGCATTACCATCATCAAACATGTAAAGTAGGTATAGTAGAGTAGCAGCTTATTTACGTCCCACAGCTGCGCATGTACCACCTCGGCCTAAAATGAAAAGCCTCACAGCCTGCAATTAAACTAGCATTCTATACTCTTCGGATTGGAACACAGCAGTGCATTATTAATATTACCTTCAAAAGAAACACAAGACAATTAAAACTATATCAAGTTGCAAGTGGATGGGACAAAAGCGCAATAGTGGACGAATCTTAAGACAGTGGCTTGCTCAGGCGCGGTCGCAGCCTGAAATTTTGGAGGTGGTCACTAATAATTAAATATGTCTAGTAAATTAGACTTTATTGCACAATACACAATTTTATTGCACACATTATAAAACAAATGGAAGTCTTCTATTTTTATTGGCAAATCGGGTGATAATATTTGAGACGTCTGGGGCTATCTCTGAATGAATATTTAGAAGAGTTGTATCTGGATGTTTGCTCTCAACCAATTTTTACACTCATTATCGTAGAAAATGATCTCTGATGTCGCACTGCTTATAAGAGGAGTTGCCAGAACTTTCAGCAAAGAACTTATATTTGGGTAGAGACCCTATCCTATAAAAAAGAGATCATCGGCGCAAACTTCGATTGTAGAAACCACACACTTAGGAAATTTTGTATCACTATTTTCTTTGAGCTCCGTTTCCACTTTGAAATCCATAGCTGATACTCTGTAACGAGGTGGCAGCAAGAACACTCGAGAAATGGGAATAACACTCTGATACTTTCTTCACATTAAGATCTTCTTCCGTATATTGAGATTTTGGCATAAAATGGCAAATCCGAACAGGTTCATCGTATCCGCAGAAAGTCGGTCCTGTAGGTCAGTCATTATGCTATCTATCAGTGGAATATAAACAGTCCCCGAAAATATTCCTTGTCATTTCCTTGATAATTATCGCGAAGAGTCTGTCAGTAATTTTAGATTTTTCAATTTGACGTGTACGATTTGGGGGGGTCATCTCCTGTGATCCTCCTTCGGACCGCGCCTGGCCTTGCTAGAGTGACGTCAAAGGAATAATAAATTTAGATTAAGTGAGTAGAGCCAGCGCAAACCGTAAAAATATTATATATAACTTGGTGTATAACTTTCATGTGAACTTGTCCAGTCGCGTGAAACTTTCAACAGCGATGTTAAAGTGAAATCTTCAAATTAAATGAAATATAAAACAAAAATATTTCACAGCAAATGATTTATTTAATTTGATAATTTTCATACCAGAAGTGCGTCATAAAATATAAGATAAAAGTAATAAATAAAAAAGTAATAATAATAGCAAATAAATGTTACAATCCTTGTTTTTAGACATATAATTTTATTTATTTGATAAATGTGTTCTTTTTTTAATTTTAACAGTAAATGTTATATTAACAATCTTTAAAGAACCGTATACAGAGGAGACCGAAATAATAGGAAACACTTTATATTGTACTAACTGTGCCCCGCGGTTTCACCCCTGTATATGGCGCGTCTAAGCCGCGTGACCATAGGCGACTAACTCGCTTCTCGCTTAGGCTTATAAACGCCGGGTGAGGGTCGATCGCGCGCCGAGCTGAGTATATTATTGTAATTTTTCATTATCTCTTAGGCTATGCCTCTAAATAACATGCTATAAAGAGCAAAGTTTATCTTCATAAAATTGTCTTGATGATGAAGTTACTTTCGTTCGTAAGAATTAATATGCCATGCCTAATAATAATGCTCATAAATCACTTTTTAATTTTCAATATTTTTTATCACAAAATACCTTATTGTGGCGTATATATAAGAAATAGGTCTATGATATTGGGGACTTTTTTTTAGATGGAGGAAAGATCTATATTTTTATAGAACATTGTATTTACGTACGACTAACCATTACGCCTGAGCGACTGAGCGAGATTAGAATGGCTCTCCAGCACCTTAAAAAACGGCAAGACCTCAGGCGAGGATGGAATTACAGCGGAGCTTCTGAAAGTGGGTGGAAAACCGGTACTTGAAGTCCTTCAGAAGCTCTTTAATTCCGTCCTCCTTGGTGGCACTACACCGGAGGCGTGGAGCAGAAGTGCGGTGGTCTTGTTCTTCAAGAAAGGCGACAACGCTCTCTTGAAGAACTACAGACCGATTTCCCTTCTGAGCTGCGTCTACGTGCTGTTTTCGAGAGTCATTACGAATCGTCTCGCATGCAGACTCGACGACTTCCAGCCTCCTGAATAAGCCGGTTTCAGAAAGGTTTAGCACCATAGACCACATACATACCCTTCGGCAAATTGTACAGAAGTCCGAGGAGTACAATTTGCCACTATGTCTGGCGTATGTGGACTATGAGAAAGCCTTTGATTCCGTCGAAATTTGGGCGGTGCTGCAGTCCCTTCAGCGGTGCCAAGTTGACTGTCGGTATGTCGAAGTGCTGAAGTGTTTGTACAGTAGGGCTACGATGGCTATCCGAGTACAGAACCAGAGTACGAAACCTATCCAACTGCAGAGAGGTGTAAGACAGGGTGACGTTATATCCCCGAAACTCTTCACCGCTGCATTGGAAGACGTTTTCAAGCTACTGGACTGGAAAGGATACGGTATTAACATCAACGGCGAGTACATCACTCACCTTCGATTTGTCGACGACATACATAGTCCTTATGGCAGAATCGCTGAAGGACCTAAGCGCTATGCTCAATGACCTCAATAGTGCCTCCCAACGGATAGGTCTTAAGATGAACATGGACAAAACAAACATCATGGATAACGTCCATATCACACCTATGCCGGTAGTTGTTGGGAGCACTAAGCTCGAAGTTGTTGACGAGTACACTGTATTTATACGTTGGTGGTAAAATTTTATTATTTTCAGGAATGTCAAGTGTTTCGTTAGTCTTCGACCATAAGAATAAGTTATGTTAATGATTTTAGAATAAATGGAAAGTGACAGGTAAAACTTAAGGTATTAAATATTTTTACATATTGAATTAGGAATGCATTATTTAAGGTTTCTGTAAAATAAATACAAAATAAAATTAAGGTGTTTTATTCCAAGTACCTTTCAAATAATCATAATTGCGGGCATTTTATTGTTGCATTTTGGTCGGGACATCATGTGTCCGACTAAGTAAGTTCAATTTCAACCCAGCTGGGTAGCGTTTGGGAAATTATGACACGTTTTCTCGTCAGGTATACCTCAAACACTTGAAAACGAGATTGTACAACCAGTGCGTGTTGCCAGTGATGATCTATGGAACTGAGACGTGGTCCTTCACTGCTGGCCGTATGAGGAAGCTCAAGGTCGCTCAGCGAGCTATGGAGAGGGCTATGCTCGGGGTTTCTCTGCATATACTTAGAAATGAGGATATCCGCAGTAGAACCAGAGTAACCGACATAGCCCAACGGATTAGTAAGCTGAAGTGGCAATAGGCCGGCCATTTAGCTCGAAGAACCGACAACCGATGGGGAAAAAAGGTTCTCGAGTAGCGGCCTCGTACCGGCGGTCGAAGTGTAGGGCGTCCCCCCACTAGATGGAGTGACGGCCTAGTAATACATGCAGGAAGTCGATGGATGCAGGTGGCTCAGGACCGTGCTTTGTGGCATTCCTTGGGGGAGGCCTATGTTCAGCAGTGGGCTTGTGAAGGGCTCTAATGATGATGAATGATGATGGTGAACCATTACCCCAGCGCACGACGATAAATCAGTTCTTGAGGGCTTTTTCTTCTGACTTGCTAAAAAAATCAATATTTAAGGCTAGCTGAGAGGTGTAGCCTACTGCTAGTTAGTCTATACTATTCTTCATAAATCGGACTTAATCAAATCGGACTGGTAGTTCTAGATATTAGCGTGTTTAAACAAACAAAAAACCTCTTCCGCTTTATTATATTAATATAATTATAAATTCTATCTCATTCTCTCACAGGCTAAATCATATAGATGTATGTTTGTCTCTTTTTAGTGTCGCTTTTTCGTTTCATCACATTTTCAAATCACAACGATACTAAAGAAGTTTTACTTCAACAATATTTTAAGATATATCTAACGTTATTAGGTAATGGTAATGGAAAAAAAATGACTCTTAATAAAAAGTAATAGCCGACGAGCCATTATGCGGAAACTTTTTTTTGGTTCTTTGAACCCACTTATCACTTTTACTCTTACCCTTTTGAGTGGATTAAGTAATTTAAAAAGCTCGATTGTCCTATAAATAAGTCATTAAAATTGGTAACATAATCATAAATACAAAAAAAAATATGCACTCGAATTGAGGTTCTCCTCCTTTTTTTTTTTTTTTTTTAAATCAATTTTTTAATAAAAACTGTGTTACATAATAGTTTTATTTTATAAAATAATTAATTTTAAGTTGCCTTTAAGTCTCGTGCTGTCTCTATCACTTTAATCCAAAATGACTGTGACACTACGAGACTTAACGACATCTTAAAATTGAGTAGCGTTTAAGTATTTGGCTATAAGGGTGACAAACGAGCACACAGTCCAACTAATGATAAGTGGATGCTGTGGCGCATAGACATCTACAATCTATCCTCGTATTCATCCGTGCTACATCCATAATATAGCTGCAGCATGACTCTACCACTTAAATTTTAGATTAGTTATTTATTTTAGAAGTTAGAACAGTTCATGTTATTAATGATAGTGGATTTACATAATGATTTCTTATATTTACGCGAATACTACACATTGAATAAAACTACTTTTACGGATTTTATCGCATTTAATTATACTTTTTTTATATATATTTATTTTTAATTTCCGACGTTTCGGGTGCTTTACAGCTTTTTTATAGTGGGTTTCTTAATTTTGATTAAATTAATCATCTGATGCTAGCTTTTTTATTTTTTCGAATAGCTTGAAATCATTTTTGTTAATCGTTTACAGCTTAATCACAATATTATAAAAAAATCCTGACTGTGAATTGGGTATTTTTTTAACATTATAAAATAGAAAAATGTTACCTTTTTCTCAATATTTATTTATTACTTTTTCTCAATATTTATTCATTAATCTCTAATATCCAGCAAATTTCTATAAAATGTCAAACAAACCTCGCTATTCGCTATGTAATATGTACGCGCCAATAAAATGAACTCGTCAAATCGAACCAGTGATCACGATTGTGACTCGTCAGTTGCAACTAAGATTGCCACATTAATTTATGTTAAATCTGGGACAGTAAACAAAATAGGTACAAACATATTCTAAGCTTACTGTTTATCTTTGGTTCTGGTAAGAGAAATTGATTCATCTAGTTTCGTTTTTACTAGCGTCATCGATAGGCGGTTTTGTTCTTTTGTTTGTAAATTAAACATAAAAACAACCACAGAACAAACACAGAAAGACTTGAAGTTTGTTAACGAAAAGATTAAAAGTTTGTTTGTCGTTGTGAAAACATTACTTATTGGTATGGTATGATAGAATGAAAGAATTCACTCGTCCAAGTTTTAGAATTTTTTTTATATAACGTTTGCCATGTTTTTGTTGTTGCTTTTCTACTTTTAAAATACTATTATAGATAGTCCCCTATAAACTATGTTTGGTTACTAGGTAATTAGCAATGCACTTTGACTACTAGGCATATAAAGTTTAGACATTGCTCCTCCGGCATTCCTGGACAATCCCGATACGCCCTGGCCATCTGGTAACCCTATTTGCGACAGATATCCCCAGCGTAGCTCCGAGCGCATCACGTTTCAATTTCAACTCTCGTAAAAATAAAGAAACGCCATCTAAGAGGGATTTCTGCTGTCAAATTTATTTCTATGCAGATCTTTAACGTATTCCATGCAATAAAAACTTTAAACATAACTCACTAGAACGAAGAATTGTATAACTTTTGTAATAAATATTTAGGTACGAAGGCATATTTAGCTTTTTTTTCATAGTTGATCTTAGACCCTTTTCAATGCTTTAAGAATCTATCCACCCGGCCACACACTTGTCGAGTGGCATGGGAACTAGCGAGGAAAAGAGGCAGAGTCGTAGTGCGGCCACAATACTCGTCATGCCGCACGACATGCTCCTCGTCATGCCCATCGCTCCCTGTTTTGTCGGTTTTTTGGGCGCGAGTCAAAGGACTGGCAATATGAGCGCGAGTGGATGGCCACATACTCGCGCGAACGCAGTATAGATAAATAAATATGTAGGAACGCAGTCCGAATCGAGCGCTCATTACGGAAGCGTCCTTGTAATCCGATGAATAGATGTCATCCACCTCATCTCAGTTGGCGAGGATGACGACGTCGACAACGTTTTGACATTGATATTATTAGCTATACTCAATATGCATATAGCGCGCACGCTGCCGCAGTTTCAACATCCATTTGGCCTCGTCCACAGTGCGAGCCTAGCGCGGTTGCGACGACGGGCGCGAATTATCAAACATATGAAACCGCCGCTTTCGTCCTTAGTGTAGTGATAGGCGACGCCTAGCGCGACGGGCATGAGCGAGATAGCGCGTAGTTTTCAAACGTTCCTATCCGCGCGTTTTGGCCCCACTACAGGCCTATTCAGCAAGCGATCCAATGCGCGGGTGCGGGGTATCAAACCAGTTCGGTCTTATCGCTCGGCGTTAGCGCGTCTTCAATTTTTAAATTACTGCTAATATTTTACCATGATGTAATCAAATGTTGACACGGACATCCGAGTGTACTCAAAGAATTTTCTAGGATACAATCTCAATTCTTCATACATAGTAAAAATTCACCATTTATTTCTCTGTTTTATTTACATCGTGCACACCTCCGTTCAACTCCCATCTCAGGATAGAAATGTCAGTAAAGATACTAAATCCTGCCTATGGTTTGCAACACCTGAAATACGGTCTGCACACAAACAGCTGCTCGTCACTGTGGCTACGGCACGCGCCCGCCGTCGCGCCCGCAACAGGCCTGTCGCCGCGCATTCACTGTGGACGCACACATTGTGTTGCAAACGCGAGCGACCTAGTGCGAAGCGTCGCGATTAATTGCGCGAGTAGAGCAGTGTGTGGGCAGGGAGGGCAACACCGCGGCAGCCCGAGGAGCAGATCGAGGAGCATAGCTGGCATAATGGCTGAGCTATTAAGGCATAGGATAATTGATTTTCTAAATATAACGAATATGGATACAGAATATAATATAAAAGTTATGCAAAAGAAATCATAATTATAAATGATAATTTACATAGAAATATAAAAAAGAGGAGAAGTGGCAAGGGGGCGTGTCTGTGTTCTATGCAAATGGCCGTTCCTCCGAAGTAGTACGCTTTCGACCGTCATCGTGAAACATTACCAGAATGCCGTGTTGTTCAGTGGTTTCTTGTAAAAACCGAAGCCAAAATAAAAACTTTGTAAATCATGGTAAATATGTATTTTACTATATTTATCTTTAAAATTATGAAAAACAACAAATCGTAAAATATTTCTTGCTCTTACTCCGTTATTTTAGTTTTCAAATATCACAGCGACTGTACTGTTGTGCAGTAAATACATTGGTCCTTAATCACTACCTAAGTATGTCGCTAAGTGACTGAACAAGCAATGTAAATATTCAATCGATACTTTATTTATGCGGATGCATCGCGTAGTTCGACCGCCGTATCTTGCGACGAGTTAGTGATGTGCTCCACTACATAGGCTATCTATTGCTAAAGTAGTAAGTAGTATGTTGCGTGGTAAATGCACGCTCTGTTTGTAGGAATAAGGTTCATAATTGATTGTGTAGTATATTCTGATTTATAAAATGCGAGTGTGTGCGACTCTGTACCTATTTGCTTTTACTGATCTGCATGTGTAGTAGTTGGCGTGTAGTAGGGGCCAACTGGAGACACCAGGTTCCGATATATTTTCAACTACCGGGCATATCTCCTTCTTTTTTTATATCTATGATAATTTATGATTATATAGGTTGGGACTTTAAAATTAGTAATTAGAGCCAAATATATTATGATAATGATGATGAAAGTTGACAGCATTGGGACTGCAGATCGCTAATTATATTGCATATATATAATTTAATTATATTACATATTATGGGAAGCGAAGAACTTGATTTTTTTCTACTAAAGTTGTCCTATTACGTATTCTGTGATTTTTTGTCATATAGTATAAAAAAATTGCATTTTTTAGAATGACAAACGACAAAGTAGTAAAAGTAAATGGATACTGTTCTCCATAGTCATATACATCTACATCTACCCTCGTTTTAGAATTAAAACGCAGATGCGTTGTTATTATATTATCCCTGTGTAGGTACTAAGATGGAACGCCTCCTTTCCACTAAAAGGAACGATACACAGCATCATTAAGCTGCTATTTCACGCGGGTATTCTGTGAGTGCGGTCATTCCGCGGTCGAACCGACCTATTCGTGCTACAGCCATAATATAGGTGAAACATGGCTCTACCGCGTATACATACATTCATACACTATGCTAAATGAATGAATTTTTGAAGTTAATTATAAGTTGTTTATTCAAAATGAAAGCACATACCCACTATACACATAATTTAACTATTTTTATACTTATATAGAATACTAGCGATCCGCCCCGGCTTTGCGCAGGTGATTTCTGGATGTCGACAACAGTGCTACATACCAGGTCCAATTATGAATCTAAACCCTTCTCTAATCAACTTAATCACACACACAAAATCGGTTCAGCCGTTTTATAGTAGTTTAGTCACATACACACGGACAGAAGAATTTTTATACGGGGTTATTATCAAAGAGTAGCCAAATTTCAAACTTATGTTCAAATATATAAATAATGATATACCGTTATTGCAGTTTTTGAAAATACGAGTAAATAAGGCTTCTACTTTTATTTGAAATTATCCCAAATTGAATGTGATTTATGGGCAACAACATTTTTGCCTACCGATCGACTCTTACTAATGTGTGCGTGCGCAGTAAAATCTGTTAAAATAATGCATTACCACGCATTTTGAATTCTAAAGATAAAAAGGACAGAATGTTTGAGATTTTTTTTAATTAATTTTTCTTCACCATTTGCCTATATTCCTTATTATGAACCTTCTCTGCAAATTTGGCCGGTTATTGCAAAATAACCCTGTACAAAGATATTTTTTAAGTTACGCAATTTGTATGAAATCCATAACTGAGACCAAAACAGTCAGATATCCGAAATATTTTAATATCTATAATATCTAGAACTACCCTTTCATCTTTTTGGAACGAAGTTCCTTATCGGGCGGCGCGAATTTGGCGGATGGGGGCTAGGCGGGAAAAAGTGTAAGATTTTTCTGTCACGACCCTTTCTGACTTAGTATAGACAGCATTGGCGGATATAAGGAAGCGAGATGGAATAATATCCATCTCCCTCGCACTTTTTCTTATCTTTCCATGAAAGAAATATTATTTTATTTTAAATGACGCTTCATTTTAATAGACGTATTTGTTAATCAATAATATAATACGTTTATCAATAATAATATACTACGAAAGGAACTTCGATCCAACCGTGTGTTCCACGACACTCACTCATGTTTTTTTTTGTTTTTTTATACAATTTTCTTAAGTTTCCAGCGCACGTAATATAATAAACTCAGGTGTCTTGAGTTCATCGCAGCTAAAGTCATCGAGAACTAGTGTATTCATAACAACCCGCCATTTTTAACTTTCTCACGTCTCACGTCTTTAGAATATGAAGCTTGTTCCATATAATGATTTTCGTTGTACGTTTTATCGCGGATCACGACAAAGTATTCACAGCAACTATAGTCTTTTTTTCTATTCCATATAATTATAATGTTTTGTAATAAATACGAATATAAATAATAAACACAAGTTAGGAAGCAAGGAACCTTTCACTACGGCGCTTCGTTTAAAAATGCCAAATTCTCCTGCGGGTCTACGCCGCAAGCGGCGACCTTTCATGTCTCAGAAGTGCCTTTGGTAAAATGCGGCATGGCACGGCGTGACACAAAGGCGACCGTATCTAAGCGAACAGACTATACTTAACGCCAAAAAGGAATTAAGCTATGTCGTTCCATTGGGAAATTCTCTGAAGATGAATTTGCGCATGTTTAAGGTACAGTCCACGTGATTATAAGTCGATGCTATGGCCCATACACAGACACCTACATCTATTTTCGATTGAGAATCAAAATGCAGACGCGTCGTCACTCCGGGGACTAAGATGGAAAGCCTCGTTACCAGTAAAAATGGTTGACCATACGAAAACAGCAGCATTATGCTGCTATTTTACGCTGTTATTCTTAAAGAGCGTTGTCCTTCCTCAGTCGAGCTGATTACGCCTCACATAAAGAAATTTTAAGCATTAAATTTGTCCCCCCTGTCTATCTGTCCAACACAAATTCACTACGGGTGTATATAGATTTCTACCGCTGATTTTAGAGTACTGAGAAATAAAAATATTTCGGAAATGTATAAAATCCTTCAATCTATACGAGCGTTGGATTCTTTTCAGCTTTATTTTCCTCAATAAGATAAATTAGATGTGTCCTGCAATGAGATTTTAAAGGGCTGTCACTCTTTACTTTAGTAAAAAAATCTCAACGATCCATCAAAATTTGCTTGACTTCCCTTCAGAGTTATGATTCAATAAAAAAAAACTAAACTCATCGCGAAAACTACACTGATAAATAAACGATAAAACATAATTAACGATCGCCCACGTTTCGATCATCCATCAATCGTCTTCCACTCGGTTTACCAACTTAATCAGATGACATGGCACAAATATGGCGGCGGCTACATGGCGGCTGTCAACGGCGAAATGTTAAATTTGTTACTTTCATGTTCTGGTGAGAAGTGTTTTATTTATAAATAAGGTTATTTTTATTTTAAGAAACACATCACCTGTCATATATAAATATTAAGATAAGATTATTGAATGACCGTATAGTGGTGGTTTAAGAATATCCACGACCCCATAACGTCCCGTGGATGTTGTAAGAGTCAAATAGCGGAACTGATTGTAGAAAAACCGAGTAACTACATATTATAAAATGTGACAGAGATAATTTTTCATATCCGGAATGTAACCCTTTTTACATTCGCAATTTTGAATACCGAATGTGTGGTGACGGCGTAAATATTGTAAATATTCTTCTAAGTACCGTAATTTATCCTGTATGGTGTCGTCAGAGGCAACTACGGGATATACCAGTCAAATTCATGGCCTCTATCTCTCTCTCTCTCTAGTGTAACCCTAATGTAATATACCCGGTTACAGATAGCAGTCAATAGCGAGCCATCTCGTACTGCGATCGACAAAATACCTGCCAAGGTTGTGGCAAATCCTACCTAAAATAGCAAAGGCCCACGTACATCGTTGGTGTTACTGGCTGATGACAAAAAAGAAGAACGAAAAATCAAAATGCTCTCATCAACATATTTTAAAACTAGCAATCCGAGCCAGCTTCGCCTGTGTAGGATCTATTAATGCGGTGTTATTTAGATTTATGATAATTAAAGACGTTTTTTTAGTGTTGATCACTCCTGGCATTGCTCTCTATCTGTTCGTGAAGTTTTATTACAATTGGTTCTGCCATTCAGAAGATTAACCCGGACAGACAGACAGACAAAAGTTTTAAAAATGGTTATTCATGTCTTAATGGCATGCAAATAACGCCCTCAGCTCAATATAAAGCAGTTTTTTCGATATTGCAGACAGATACTTCAATTTTATTTATATGTATAGATTTTACCCATATGCCATAATGAAATGATCTAAGTTGATTTGGGTGTCCGTGTGTCAATGTGAAACGGACGTCACACCCGTATGTCAGTTTCAGTTAATATCTCAATATATAGCGCGGCTCGGGACTCCCGATTCAATTCAGATTCTCGTAAAATAACTGAACGAGATTTAAGGCGAATAACTATCGGTGCTTTTTATTTCGCTCTAACAAAACAGATTTCCATTTGAATTTCCTTTTAAGATACAGAAATATGCAGCCATTACAGCCTATAAAAGCCCACTGCTGAACATAGGCCTCTCCACAGATGATAGATGCCTCATGGGAAGATTTTGGAATAGTTGCCACGTTTTAGCAAGCGAGTTGACTACATCACTTTTTTAATATTTTGAGTTGTTATTAGGAAGAGGCTGCTGTATATCTACAGTTTCAGATTCCCTCTATCGCCTCGGACGACACCCACGGAACTTTTTTGTTTATATTATACTAAACCATCGCTTAACTACAATCCCACCTGATGGTAAGTGGTGATGTAGCCTAAGATGGTGAAGCGCACTGACTTAACAAAAGCCTATTCACTCTTGCCTTGAAGACACCCACATTGTAATCGGATGGAAACACAGATGCTGGTAACTTATTCCACTTGCGTGGCAAGTCAACAACGAAAGGGTGGAAACTAGCCAAACGGCTGGTTGTCCGATGGTGGAAGGAAGAGGGAGGAATTAAATTATACAATTCCTGCGCACACTCTCCGAAATGCATGCTGTAGAAAACCGAAAAACCGCCATCTGTCGGTTGCCATAAGATATTTTTGCCATATCCCATAGTCGTCTACTCTATACACTCCCACGGGACGAAATAAGGAATAGATTCTCTTACGCAGCTACCACAAGGACATCAGGACGTCAAAGACCTCAGTCCCCCATAACCATATGCCCATAACCATAACCATATACGTGGTGGCTCCTTAATATTAGCAGATAAATCATTATTATATAAAGAACGTAAGGATATTATGAGCCTCTCTGTTGAGCGAACTGTAGAAATGTCTTGTGTCGAGCTCGAGCACCTCATTGTTGTAAGTGTTTACAGACCCCCAGGTGCTACTTATGACTATTTTGAAAAGATTGTGAAAGAAGTTTTGCTCAAACTTAGTAAACAGAACAAATCTGTTGTAATATGTGGAGACTTTAACATCAATCTCCTTGAAACTTCTTCCATTAGTATTAAGTTGAGCTCATTGTTTAAATCGTATAATCTTGTTAATTTATTCTTAGAACAAACACGTATTGCTGGGCCTAGTGCGACCTGTATAGATAACTTTTTACTGATGTTAAGCCTCTGCATAAATCAATCATTCAAAATTTAAGTTCGGACACTGTGGACAGTTGGTTTCATTGCCTTACATAACCAAAAAAAATAGAAAAATTAGAAAGTTGTGTTTGTTCTAATAAAAGAACATTTAGGTTTAGAAGTAATATAGTGAAAAAACTTCCACCACTTTCATTTAAAAATAGTGCTAATTATTTGTATGGTACGTTATTTCAAATTATAACTTGTGATTTAGTAGAATATTTACTTCTAAAACTTTCTTTTAACAGTCGCAAATCATTTAATGAATGGGCGACAGTAGGAATTATAAAAGTAGGCGAAAGTTATACGAGCTTTATAATGAAAGATCATATAATGCTAGTGTTATATGTATTTAGAGATTATGTAAAACATATTCTAAAATATTTAAAAAAGTGTGCTCCACAGCTAAGGCTTTACATTTAAGTAACAAAATTAAAACTGCATCTAACAAAATTAAAATGACCTGGAGAATAATAAATAGTGAAACGGGCAAGGTCAAACCGCGCAACTCGGATTTTCAATTGAATATTAACAATAATTTAACTCAATCTGATCAAGAAGTTGCTATGGCTTTTGAGAAACATTTTACTGATGTTCCTTTTTTGACAACAAAATCATTAAATTCTTCTCCTACTGTCGCCGAATCATTGCTTAAACAAAATGTAAAGGCTTGTTCAAATACTTTTAAATTCCATAGAGTATTGCCAAAAGATATCGTTAAATATTTTAAAACTATTGATGTTAAGAAAACGGCAGACTTATGATTTCCTTAAAGTTATTTTATCTATAATAGATATAATAGCACCTTATCTAGCCACTGTATTTAATAAAGCGTCAAATCTGGTGTGTTTCCTGATTTAATGAAATATAGTAAAGTCATACCTTTATTTGAATCTGGTAGTATATTAGACCCCGCCAATTTTAGACCGATTTCTATACTACCAACATTTAGTAAAATTTTGAAAAATAATTTTAGATCATATCTTAAGTTTCTTTAATATTAATAAATTGCTACATAAAAATCAATTCGCTTTTACAAGGGGTCGCTCGACAACTGACGCTGGAGTTGAACTTATTAAATATATTTTTTGTGCATGGGAGAATTCGGAAGATGCTTTAGGTATATTTTGTGACCTTTCCAAGGCCTTCGACTGTGTTCACCATGAGACATTAATCAGGAAGCTACAGTACTATGGTGTCAAGAACACAGCGCTTAAACTTATTATTTCATATTTAAGTAATAGAATGCAAAGAGTTATTATCAATGGTAAAAGTTCTTCCGGGTCACCTGTACTAATGGGTGTCCTTCAGGGCTCGATTCTCGGCCCATTCCTATTTCTAGTATATATTAATGACTTACCTTCCTTGTAGAGAATAATCATGATAAAGTATTTTTGCTGATGATACTTCCTTGATTTTTAAACTTAAACTTCAATCATTTAAATGTGACGAAGTGAATAATGCTATATCAAAATTAGTGCATTGGTTTAACGTTAATAATCTACATTTAAACGGAAATAAAACTAAATGTATAAAATTTACTACAATGAATGTTAAAAATCTGGGTACCGATGTGTTTTGAATGGGAAGAACTGAGCCCTGTTGAATCCATTGTTTTCTTGGCATCACTCTCGACGCAAAGCTTCAGTGGGGCCCCATATATTCAAACTAGCAAGCAGATTAAGTTCTGCAGCCTATGCTGTAAAAATATTAGAGGTCTCACTAGTGTTGAGACAGTTAGATTAGTTTATTTCAGTTATTTCAATAGCGTAATGTCTTATGGGATTTTGCTATAGGAAGTGCGGCTGATTCAGAAACTATTTTTGTTTTACAGAAGAGGGCCATTAAAGCTATTTACAACCTAAAACCGAGAGAGTCTCTTAGAGATAAATTGAAAGAAATAAATATATTAACTTTGGCCTCTCAGTATATTTACGAAAATTTAATGTATGTTCACAAAACAAACGTAGTTTTAGTAAAAAAGTGATATACATTCTGTAAACACTAGGAACAAATACAAGCTAGTGATACCAGTTTCTCGACTCCACAGAGTCAGTAATTCATTCTTGGGGCAATGTATACGCCATTACAACAAGGTCCCGGAAAGTGTACAGGTTCTCTCTATTACCAAGTTTAAATGTTTTGTTAAGCTGAAACTGTTTAAAAGGGTTATTATAGTATAAATGAATATATGGTTGATAATAACCCTGGGAATGAGGAGGTCCTTCAAGCAGTTTCTAAAATAAATTTTGTACTTAAATAGTTTGTACAACCATTAATGTAAAATTTGGGTTTCTTGCTGGTTCTTCCCAGGACAGAGGTTTTTTTTCGAACCAGTGGTAAAGTAAAAAATGACTTTAAATAAAAATTATACATGTAATCTATATTGAATAAAAAATTATTCTATTCTGTTCTATTCTATTCTATTCTATTCTATTCTATTCTATGGGTTTGTAAAGCAATGAAATTTAAAAAAGCCAAATAATGCCATTAAACCTGTTGAATTAGTTCTGTTTTATGCATTGTATTCACGCAAATATAAAAACATTTTCAGTTCAGAGACTATACATGAAAGGAAAAGATAAAATGTAGAGGAGTGCACAGGACATCGGAGGGCGAGGTTTTTCTTGGAACGTAAGGAAAAATCATGAACGGAGCATAACATACAAAAATCATAAGTAGGGTAGAAAGTAGAAAGAATGTGAGTATTCCGTCAACTATAATCTGAGATTCCGACGAAGATGGCTTGGGAACAACTGAGACATGGTCATATTTTCGAAGTCCAGCTATGATCCGTATACAAATATTTTGGAGTCGTTCGTTTAGTTGTTTCTCGATGATATCAAGGTAACAGATACAGAAATGGGTAAAAAGTAGTTCATTTAGTTTTATTAAAACAATTTTCGCTATTCAATTTTAAAACTATAAAATGTTTTATTGTAATGGCATAAAATGTCAAAGTTGCTAAGTGATTCGTTTTTATTTAGTTGTTAGTTTTTAACCCCCGACGAAAAAGAGGGGTTTTATATGTTCAAAGTGTCTGTCTGTGGCATTGGAGGTCCCAAAGGGATGAACCGATTTAGATTTAATTTCTTTTGTTTAAAAGGTGACTTGAACGAGAGTGTTCTTAGCTATGATTCAAGAAAGTCTTTTCAGCCGTTTAAAGATCCTCAGTTCTTATTGTTTCGGGGGTTTTTTAATTTTTTATTTTAAGTTATAGTTTACTGTATATTAAAACCATATTGTGCTCTACTTCTACTACCATATTCTACTTATAAAGCAAGTAAATACTTGAAAATATACATACCGATGTTTCACACAATTTTTTAAATAAACTTATTTTTTAATAATTTCTCATGAAGAACCTCGACCTTAACCAATATTTAAGGTTTACTGTGCGCTGTAACTGCGCGGCCACGTGTCGCGGGTCTTTTATTCCCTTATTGCTACCAGTTTAATATAACACTGAATGAAAAGTTATTACCTACAGTTAGTACAGTTTTATATTATTGAAACACTCGAGGGTGCTCACCATTTTATTATTCAAATGGTTTTTTTTTAAAGAACGTTACGTCCTCAATAAAACATCAGACCCGGAACATTTATATGTAGGCCATACAAATACTTGTTCCGTGCGGAATCAAACCGTCGCCCTTAGCGGGTCTCTCTGCTAAGCCACTGTTAAACCACTGCGCCACGAAGCCGTCAAATTATTCTTCGGAAAGTGGGCTTACCTGTTACTGAAGGGGAAATGTAGTTGGCCAAACGAGCAAACAGTCCACCTGATGGTAAGTGGATGCTGTGGCCCATAGACATCTATTATAATCCTCGCTTAAGAATCAAAATGCAGATACGCTATCACCCCTGAAGACTAAGATGGAATGCCTCGTTTCTAGTAAAAAGAGTCTCCGGTTCTCTACATTCATCATTCGAAACACAGCTACATTAAGATGCTATTTTACGCTGGTATTCTGTGAGCGCGTGATCCTACCACGGTTGAGCCTACCTATATGTGCTACAACCATAATATAGCTGCAGCGTGGCTCTGCCTCGTATTAAAGTCGCACAATATCATCATAATGTAAAAAACATAATTTATGGCATTTTATTCAGCAGTGTACTTGTGATAAATATGATAATGATGATGAAAAAACGTGACGCAATGGCGGTGTGATTCCAAATATATCAAATTATTATTATTATTAATTATAAACTATATCAAATTTTTACTCTACGGGGCAGCCCTATGTTCAGCAGTGGACTTTTGATTGTCGGTAATGATGATGACGGTGATTTTTTTTTAGAAAATTATAGTGACATGAATTTATATGTAGTTCACCCAATGATAAGTGTCTACTGTACCCATAGACACCTGCAACCAACTAACAAAGAATGCTACAGCAGGTCTATTCACAATCGTCGTCTCGGAAAGGGAAATCGACTCGGATTCGATAACTTCTCACACGGAAACCAATAAAGGCTATTCACATTCGCCGTTCGGATAAATTTGACATTCGTTTTCGGGAATTGTGACAGTTCGCATCAAAAACTTTACGAGAGCTCTGAGGTTGACGAAACTTGAAAAGTGATAATTAAATGAAATAGATAAGTTTTTTTGATTATAACGTAGGTAACATAGATTAATTGCAATTATCTATAGGACGTATTTTCATATAATTACTTCAATATTTGCACTAGTGCACTCCCACTGACATTCGAAAAATTGTCCGTGTCGAATCCTAAACGAGAGGAGATGTGAATACGATGGAATCACCTCACAGCTTGTATTATACTGGCTCTCTTTACCCTTCAGACCGGAACACACCAGCACGCATTTGGTGGCAGAATAGTTAAAAGATTGTATTAGACCTGCCTAGAATTACTTCAAGGCAGTTAAGGAATTCTACCAGGGAGTACACCAAGGTACTACCTATCAAGGTAGGTGGTACCTTGGTGTACAAAAAAGAATAAATTAATAAATAACTACCTAGACAAACATGGTCATTCTTCGTGTTAGACAAGAATCAGTAGTTTTGTATGTCCTATTTTACTTTTTTTTTTAATATAAAACTAAAGTGACAAACGAACTTACTGTCCGCCTGCTAAGTGGTTACTGCAGTCCATGGACATCTGTAGCCAAATTTAAACAAAAGCTACATATACCTTGTCACCTCTGAGAACTTTTTTTCCCGCCAATGGTCACACCACGATTGACCGGAGTGTATTCTCAATTTCAACACAGTTGCTTTTTTGTACACAATCTATTTTTTAATTTAGTAACTGTTTTAAGAGGACCTATTACTGCTGCGATTTGACACAGAGTGAAGTGCCCATTTTAATTTATAGTTAACATAGATGTAAAAAATAATTATAATCAATACACACATGCAAAACTAAAACAAATAATAATCCTTTATATCTCTATTTACATACATACATAAACATAAACACTCACGCCTGTCACCCAGAGGGTAGGCAGAGACTACAGACTTCCACTTGGCACGATCCTGGCACACCTCTCTCGCCTCCTTTACATCCATATATCTACGCATACACGCTCGTCGGTTAAGGGTACTCCTAATCTGGCCCATTTTCAATATATCGCCAATTTGGTCGATAAACCTATTTATAACTTTTGTAATATTTTACTAATGACCTTAAAACTAAACACAACATATTATTAATACTAAGATTTGCTTTTATTACAACTTACAAGTATTATATCATCTACTACTGTCATTACATGTTTGGCTCCATATACCGATCAGACTGGAACACAGACAAACACCGCTATTTGTCGACAGATATAGGAAAGAGGGTGGTATTTACCGAGAGGAACTTCCAGACAGAAAAGTAGTCCTACCGCCTACTCCTACGGGATAAGTGGCTGGAATTCTCATAATATGTTATCCATTATCCATAACAGCCTATTAAAATCAACTGTTGATCTTAGGCCTCCCCCATAGATTGCCTCCTAATCAAGCGTGTTGGCAACCGGAGTTCCTTTTTTAAGTTGGTATCAGGAATACGATGCTGCCCATCTGGTGTTTAGTAGCAGCGGTGTAAAAATATCCACTACCCTATATCATCCCGTTATATGTTAAAATATATTAGGTCTTCACCTATGAAATTGCCCTTTTATGAAATAAGTTAACGTATTTTTTTCTATATTTTTATTTCTATTAATAAAAGTAATCACCCATGCAATCGATGCATCTTTGCCAACGCAATTACAGTTTATTGATGTCCTTCTTGAAAAAATCAGCTGGACGGGAGGCGACAAATTCTTCAAAGGCATTTTGTACTGCCTCTCGGTTTTTTTTCTGCCAAAAAGTTATCCAAATTCTGGAAAAAGTAGAAGTCTGTAAGCGCAAGCTCTAGTGAGTACGGCAGATGACGGAAAGCTTCCAACCCCAGCTCTTGTAACTTGGAGACCGTCTGTTGTGTAGTATGAGGTTGCGCGTTGTCGTGCAGAAGCAGCGGGGAGGAGCGATTGACCAAAGAAATGGCCTGTACTGCAGAACGGCAATTTCATAGGTAAAGACCTATTAGTTAAAACAAAACTATCAGAAACAGAAACAAAAACTTTTTATTAAATATAGATTGTAAATAATACTTATTGAAGTCACTCTTTTGTTTAATTACCACTGGTTCGGAAAAATCTCTGTCCTGGGAAGAACCAGCAAGAAACCCAGCGGGATTTTTTTCATAACAGCTTACAATCATGCATGTTACACAATTAACAACACAAAACAAATTAGAAATAGCTTGGTAGCGATCACCTCATTCCCAGGTTATTATCATCCATAAATTCCTTAATATTATAATAACCCTTTTATACAAACTTTGTTTATTAAAGTTTTGAACTTTGAGCAGGTCAAATTTTGCATATTTTCTGGGATTTTGTTGTAAAAGCGTATACATCGCCCCAAGAATGAATTACTGACTCGATGGAGTCGAGTAACTGGTACTACTAGCTTGTGTCTGTTCCTAGTATTTACAGAATGAATATCACTTATTTTTGTAAAACTTCTTTTATTTTTGTGTACGTACATTACATTTTCATAAATGTATTGAGAGGCCAAAGTTAATATATTAATTTCCTTAAATTTTTGTCGCAGCGACTCTTTAGGCTTTAAATCATAAATTGCTCTTATGGCCCTCTTCTGTAAAACAAATATAATTTCTTTGTCAACCGAGCGTCCCCATAGCAAAATATCATACGACATTATGCTATGGAAATAGCTAAAATAAACTAGTCTAGCTGTTTCAACACTGGTAAAATTTCTAATCTTTTTTACAACATATGCTGCAGAACTAAGTCTTCTTGCTAGTTTTGATATATGGGGGCTCCATTGAAGCTTCGCGTCTAGTGTGATTCAAGAAAAATGGTGGTATCTACAAGACTCAGTTCCTCCCTATTTAAAATCACATTAGTATAGATTTAATTGTTTTACATTTGGAGTCATGAATTTTATACATTTCGTTTTAGTGCCATTTAAATGCAAATTATTAACATTGAACCAATTTACTAATTTAGATATAGCATTATTTACTTCGACATATTTTATTAATTTTCGTCTTAATTTGAAAATTAAAGAAGTGTCATCAGCAAATAATACTATATAATGGTTATCTCCTACTATGTAAGGTAAGTCATTAAGAAACAGAAAGGGCCGAGAATTGAGCCTTGAGGCACGCCCATTTGTACCATCGACCTGGAAAAGCTCATACAGTTAATGACAACTTTTTGCGTTCTGTTACTTAAATATAAAATAATTAATTTAAGAGCATCACTTCTTACACCGTAGTGTTGAATTTTCCTGATTAATGTTTCATGGTGAACACAATCGAAGGCCTTGGATAGGTCACAGAATATACCCAAAGCATCCTGTGAATTCTCCCATGCATTAAAGATATATTTAATCAGCTCAACACCGGCATCAGTTGTCGATCGACCCTTGTGAAACAAATTGATTTTTATGTAGTAAATTATTTATATTAAAGAAATTTAACATTTGATCAAGAATAATTTTTCAAAAATCTTACTAAGTGTTGGTAGTACAGAAATAGGTCTAAAATCGGCGGGTCTAATGTACTACCAGATTTAAATAAAGGTATTACTTTACTATGCTTCATTAAATCAGAAACACACCAGATTCGATACTAGTATTGAAAATAATAGCTAGATGAGGCGCGATTGTATCTATTATAGACGCAATAACTTTAACGGAAATCCCCACAGATCCGCAGTTTTCTTAATATCAATAGTTTTAAAATATTTTATAATATCTTTTGATGATACTTTATGAAATTTAAAATTCTTTGTACACGCAACTACATTTTGTTTAAGTAATGATTCGGCAACGGCAGGAGAATAATTCAGTGACTTAGTGGTTAAGATCGGAATATTACTAAAATATTTCTCAAAACCATTGCAACGTCCTCATCTGCTTCAGTTAATTTGTTGTTGACACTTAACTGGTAGTTTGAATTGCGAGAGTTGATCTTACCAGTTTCGCTATTAATTATACTCCATGTCATTTTAATTTTATTAGAAGCCGTCTTAATTTTGTTGCTCAAATGCAAAGACTTGGTTGTGGAGCACACTCTTTTAAATATTTTGAATATTTTTTTACATACTCCTTAAATTCGACGCTAGAATTAGACAAATCTTTATCAATCTTTACCTTTCATGGTAAAGATCATATAACCTTTGTCTGCTCATATAGACTCCTACTGTCGCCCATTCATTGAATGACTTAACTGTTCAAGGAGAATGTTTTAGAAGAAAAAGTATTGTTAAATCCATTGCAAATGAGCTTAAACAATGTTCCATACACCATATGATTTAAACAATGATCTAAATTTAATATTGGTGGAGGAAGCTTCTAGGAGATCTATATTAAAGTCTCCACATATTACAACAGATTTATTCTATTTATTAAGCGTAACGAAAACTTCCTCCATAATCTTTTCAAAAGTATCGTATATAGAACATGGGGGTGCTCAAACTCAACACATGCCTTTCTACAATTCGCTCAACAGAGAGGCTCACAATATCTTTACGTTCTTTACATGATAATAATTTACTAGCTAATATTAAGGAGCCACCTCTTAAAACCGTTTCTCTATTGAACGAACTGACCACCTGGTGATTACTGAAGTTAAACATTAAGTTATAAGCTTTTAACCAATGTTCAGTAATACATAAAATATGAATATTGTTGTTATTTAAGAACAATTCAATTTCTAGCGCTTTGCCTATCATTCCTTGTATATTTTGATACACCAGATGTAAACAATTTTTCTTATCACTCTGTGAGTCATACAATTAAAGATTTGTAAGCTACATTCTAAATTATTTAAATTATTATAACTGCTAGAGATTACCTCTATTGTCTCATTTTTAATTTAAATTACTTGGAACTGATTCCAAACTACATATTAAGTCATTATACTGCTCAAAAGAAGCAGATGTCTGTGTAGCCAGTCCTTGGCTGAGTGAATATATAAACAATAAGATAGCACATTTGCTGTCTTAAATTATATTTAGATAGGTAATACCTATCACTAGTCAAAAATTTCTTAATTAAATTATTTATGTCTATTAAATTAATTCTATTATTATAATTATAACAATTAAATGTCAAGTTTAAATTATTATTACATGAAAAGTTATTCATTAATAAATTTAAATCATATCTTATTTTATTTTCCTATGGCCAACCCTGTATATAAGGCAATGTAAACAAGATAATTTGATGTACGTTTAAAGTATTCAGATTATCAATATATTTTAATAATTGATTTTTGTGTACATTGCCTCTTCCCCAACAAAAATTATTAATGTGCTGTTAGGGCAAAATTTACTAGCTAAAACTTTTTTCATTATGACTAAAAGTTTTATTAGACTATTCATTATAAAACTCCAGGCATGCAATAATTACTGATCAGATGTCCTTTTAAACAGTTATTTAACATCATGCCCAAACTTTTGCCTATGTCATCACAACACATAATTACTTTTTTTTAATATTTAAATTACTTTTTAAGTTTATATTCTTTATCATGGAACTGTCATAGAGTGTAGGTGAAAATAATGAGTCCTTACTGTTTACATTATTACTTACACATATTGTCCCCGATGAATCTGGTATGGAGCGCTGATACTCACTGTGATGTTTTATTAAGGAGTCAAAGCGCTCCTCATTATACTTAAATGACTTTACCAGATCATTTATGGCCAATATGTGTTCTTTTATCTCATCCTGAGCCGATGCATATTTATTTGATACAATTTGTAGGGAGTTTTTAAGTGATAAAATTGTTGAATTTAGACACTCTAAATCAGTCTCATAACAGTTATTCATATTTTCCACCTCAATCAAATATAATTTAAGGTTAAGTTAAGTAATACAGTAAATTAATCAATTTACTGTATTACATTTACAGTACTCTGTTTAAGATACGTATTTTTAAAGTAAAAGGAACTTTTAATAGTTGTTTTGTTCGTTGCTTCATTATCTTTCATTATCTTTTAAAAATGCAGTCTTTAATATTTCGCGTGGCAATAATGCAGTGTCATTTCTTTTTTCCAGTTGTCGGGCGCACTGAATACAAAAATGCATCCCTGTCGCGATAAAATGTACAAAGAATATTAAAGCGGGTTGGAATAAGCCCTGTATTTATTGAAAGGACGTGAGGGAGGCAAGAATGGAGATTTTTCGTGCTGGCGGCCCCCGGCGACCGCGATACCTGTGATGAGAGTTAACGCGAGAATTATAAGAGAAATTTTAACTTATGTTTATTATACGTGAGTGTTAAACGTATTATAAGAATGTTAGAAATTACTCTCAAAATCATTTAAATAAAATGACAGTGATACTCATAGAATTACTGACTGATTCCTCTTAGTCGCCTGAGCGATACTTTATACAGCTAGAACGAGTGTGAGAGTACAGTTCTACCCTCACTTCTTCTTATTTTCTTTTATTTTCTACCACCATTCCTAACAGTATATTATAAGGAAAAGGTAGGAATCTGGTAGGAATGTCTGCCGGTGCTGGAGCCGGAAAATAGGAATTATTCTGTCACTGTGTTGTGTATATTTTTTATTATAATTACATTTTGAAAACAAAGTTATTTTTTACGAAATTGAAATGACAAAAGAACTAACAGTCTACTTGGTGGTAAGTGGCTATTGCAGAACCAATATTAAGCTGCAGATGCGTTGTCATCACTGGAGACTAAGATGGAATGTCTCACAGCCTGTAAATAAAAATAATGTCCTTCAGACCGAATTTCTGTCACGGAGGCCAGCCTCAACGGAGAGTAGCCATCGGCGCAGGATAGGATTATAATGTCCAAGTGTATGCGCAATCACAGGTGCACTCTGTTCCCTCACTCTCATAGTCCGATGGGACGGTAAACCGACACGACCGGAGAGAGATCAGGCGCAGGACCAACGGCTTTAAGTGCTTTCCGAGGCACGGGGGTGAGACACCGCCAACTTCCTGACTTCGGGCAGCTACTGAAAATTTCTTGATGGAAAAACTCAATAACTTATTTTTTTTGACCCGACCCGGATTCGAACCCGGGACCTCATGATCAGCAGTCGCACTACTACAAACACTAGACCAGCGAGGCAGGGGCCTGTAAATGTACTCTCTATATACGTTAGACAGCAGTGCACTACTATTCGGCAGAAGAAATAGGCAAGAGGCTAGTACCTACCCAGATGTACTCGTAGGCTGAAATGCAGTCCAGTAGCCGTGTGCTGGCATAGTAGGATAGTCCACATTCTATTTCCGTGGTAGCTCAGGGGCTAAGCGCTCGCTGCAAATTTCACAGTACGCGAGTAACCTGACTTCGATCCCCGCCGGCACCAATGAAAGTGTCAATTGCAATTTTAAGTGCTGATTTACCACGTGCTCGGCGGTGAAGGAAAACATCGTTAGGAAACCTGCATGTCTGAGAAATGAGAACAAAAAAAATATTTCGAAGACATGTGAAGTTCGCCAACACGCAGCGCGGCGCACATTTCCTTGCCCTCAAACCCTCTCAGAAATGAGAGGAGACAACGACGATGTGGGACAAGTGTAGGCTGTAACTTTAACTATTTCCGTTGTACAGTAAGAAATGAAGTTAGGAAACATCAGAAAGATGTTATGGCGTCTGATAGATGGCTTGGTACTGCGGGTACCGTAGGGATTGCCTTTAGGAAACCATAGCAGCTTAACGCTGCTGTGTTTCTGTGTTCGTATGGTGAGTGTAGAGAACAAGGAGACCCCTTTTACTGGAAACGAAGCATTCTATCTTAGTCCTCACAATGGATGACAACGCATCTGCATTTTGATTCGTAGTCGAGGATAGATGTATGTAGATGTCTATGGGCCACAGCATCCACTTACCATCGCTTGTCACCATTATTCTATATAAAAAAGACACCAAAAAGATTTTATGACGCGTGAAGGACGGAGGTATAACATTCTCGATTACTCCAGCCGTAACAACCGTCTCAAACAAAATCTTTTGAAATTATAGAAGAATTAGAACCAATACACGAGGAACAGAAAAAACATAAAGATGTCATGAACTATCGAGCTAATAGGCCGGGGAAAATGTTTCTTCGTATTTTGTTCGTATAAAATTGAAGAAAAATCTCTTTGGTTGTACTGTTTGTATCTCGCTGGTTTTAATATCAATAAATACCTATAGTACATTAAGAAAAAGAAAAATAAAAAGTAAAAAACACTTTCCCGCCATTTTTTAATTTTTTTTCTGTCCTCCAAAATTAGTGAATCTATCGAAGAAATTCGATCCATTCTGAAGTTTTATTACAAAAAATGTTTACATTATTTACTTAAACTTTTAAATATATTATAATAAATTTCAATATTTTGGAGCGACAGTAGCCTAATGTTTGGGAGACTGAAAACTCGGTAAGTTGTGGATTCGAATCTGTCATTCGACTACTGTCGAGAATCTTTTTCTGGAGTTGTGAGCCGAAGTACTATTTATATTAATGTTACTAGTACTCTTTTTTAAATTTAAGTTCTCTTTTAAAAGCTTTTATTTAACTTGCTATGTATGTTTGTTAGGGTCAAATCTTGCAACTGAATTTTAAAGCAGTTATTCTCAATCGATTGAGCTGAAATTCTGCATACATGTTTAGTTTAGATAACAATGAATGGTTAGCCAAGTGACGTCATACTAAATTCAATATGGCGGACGGCTCAAGATGGCGGTCTAGTTATTTTCTACGGACTCTCATTATATGGGTATCAAATGAAAGGGTTTGCTGAGAAGAATACGGAAACAAAACAGCATTTCAATAAAAGCTTGTTTTTAAAAAAAATCTTTAGGTAAGTACTATTAATTTATTTAAGTTTATGTCTTAGTCAAGTTTTATCGTCCATAACTCACTTTACCCACTGGGAGAGGAACAATATTACCTACATCACGTCACCTGTTTAAGTTATTCAACATTTGACCTATACCATTTAAAATATTTAACAGAAATTATGTCATCTAGACTTAATTTCGGCCACAGCTGTCAGTCCCAACGGAGATTAGTATATTATAATATATACTCTGGGTGTGTTCCGATATACCCTGCGAGCACTGCTCAGTGCTCTCACTGGTGAAAAAATCGTGCCACTAACTGCCGCAGTACCCTAGGGAAATATATGACGTCTTAAATCGCCGACATTTTTGTACTGTGAGCACTGGCGTTTTCAAGGTAAGGTGCTCTCAGTACTTTGATCACGTGATCAAAAAACATAACAACGCCTAGAGATTTAACAGCTTCCACGAATGATTGTTATTATTATTAATTAATATTGTTATTCAAATAAACTCGGACACATTCAAATAATATTTTTTCTTGTTGAACAGAAAACGTGTACATGATAAATATTTTCATTTGAAAACAGTGTCGAAAAATGGGGATGACAGTATACTGGACTGCGTTCCGTTTTAAACAGTAACCAGTATAGCAGACTAAAAGGAACGGCTTTACCACCTTACTGTGGTCATAATGTATATCGGAACACACCCCTAATCCCTCATTTTCATAGATAGATAGATAGATAGATCGATAGAAAATTCTTTATTGCACTCAAACAAACAAACATTTGGTACAAAGGCGAACTTAATGCCGAAAAGGCATTCTCTGCCAGCTAAACTTTGGTAGTGTGGTGAGAGCTATGGGTATAGCCGCAACAGAAAAAACTAACTTATTTTCATAGTCCGATATACGGCAAAATGACATGACCTGAGAGAGATCAGGCACGGTATCAAAGGCTTTACGTGCTTTGCGAGGCACGGTGGTGTAATCCCGTCAACTTCCTGACTCCGCGCTGCTACTGAAAATTTCCTAACTGAAAAGCCCAATAACTGATTTTTGGCTCCACCCGGTATTCAAACCCGAGATCACATGACCAACGATGCAATCGAGTTGCTCAACATCAAGCAGTTCAGCAAACAACAAAACAGTAAAACACTGTATTAATTTCTCCTTTAAATATATTTGGTTTATTGGTAGTTTATCAAAAATAAATATGTAAGATATAATATCTTACACTTCACTAGATTCTTTAAGTTTTTAACAATTCAACTTTACTACTAAATATAAGTACTTCGGTTTAATTCATCCCGGTATACATCGCGGGAATATCCCGGTCCATGCCGGGAACTGTAGAATTATGCGAACGTCCGCGGCGTGTTCTTGTGGCATGTTTATATCTTTCTTTGTAGCGTTAATCACTGTCAGAACGTTATGGCTCTGCTATTAAAATTAAAGTACCGAATACAGAAAGTCTTTGTGTAAGACTTCGTAAAAGATAATGTCTCAGACGTTTTACAACATTGCGAAAAATAGCACCAGCGAATTTTATTAGCCAATATAACGTGAGAATTTAAAGTAAGCCCATCAACATGATAGCGAAGAAACAGAAACAGGTACTTTTTACCCGACTTCAAAAAGGAATAGGTGCTCAATTCGAGTGTATCTCTTTTGTATGTATGTTACGCGATATCTTCGCAGATTGTGAACCAATTTTGATGATTGCTTTTTTACTAAATAGGATATACTTCAAGGATGATCCCATATAAATTTAGAGAAAAAATTCCACCCCTAAGGGTAGCAAATATATAACTCCTTTTTTAGCAACTTGAAGTCGGTTTTTACTTTTAATTAAAAATTATAATTATTTATTCAATATAGATTATAAATAATACTTATTGAAAGTAATTCTTATGTTTAATTTACCACTGGTTCGGAAAAAACCTCTGTCCTGGGAATGAGGGCATCCACGACTTTTTCTGCCACCAGGGCGGCGCCACTAGAAAGTGAAGTATAATATTTGACAGATTTCATAGCCGGGAAGTTAATTTGTTCGGAAAATGTAAAGGTTATTGTTTTTTCTGTACTATTAGTTATATTTTATATCAATAAGATTAAGAATAAATAAGCCAAACCACAGATATTCATAAAAGTAGAAAAATTAAATGTTATAATGTGCAAAAAATTAAAGAGCAAACCACTGACGCATTGTTTTGTGTATTAATATAATACTCTAGAAACTGATAAACTTTTATTAAAAACCAACTTCTCAATTAAATGACATTCTGTAACAAAAAACTTTACCTCACTGTCAACTAGCGACATCTGGTGAGCAGAAAATTATTAGCCCTCATTCAAATTCAAATTCAAATAGTTTATTTCGAATATAGGTTGATACAGTTGGTGATTAGAACAAGCGAGAACAAGCAAGAAACACAGCGGGTTTCTTTTATTGAAAAAAGTTAACAGTTTATAATAATATTATATGTTACACAATTAACAATACAAAACAAATTAGAAATAGCTTGGTAGCGATCACTTCATTTTCAGGGTTTGTTATCGTCCATAAATTCATTAATATTATAATATATCCTTTATATACAAAAACTTTTGAACTTTGCGGAGGTCAAATTTTGAAGATAAGTCATTCAATGTTTTTTTTAAATAATTATTATAAGCCAGTGCTGTACAACTATCCCACCTGATGTTAAGTGATGATGCAGCCGAAGATGACAAAGCGCACTGACTTAGTTTAACAAAAGCCTATTCACTCTTGCCTTGACATCCACATTATATCTAGGAATAAACATATTGCTTGTAATACCAGTTACTAGACTCCACAGAATTAATAATTCATTTATGGGGCATTTTTTTTGTTTTTGTTTGCTTTTACAACAAAGTCCTAGAAAATGTACAAAATTTGTCAATAAACAAGTTTAAATGTTTTTAAAAAAATTGTACAAAAAGGGTTATTATAATATCAAAGAATACATAAATGAAAATAACCACTGGGAATGAGGTGATCGCCACCATGCTGGTTCTACTTATTAAAACTTAAAATTTATTTAAAAATTGTACAAACAAAATTATTGTAAAGTGAAATATGTTTTAAAAAAGTGCCGTTGGGTTTCTTGCTGGTTCTTCCCAGGAAGAGGTATTTTCCGAACCAGTGGTACATAAAAAATACTTTCTATAAGTATTACGTAATAATTTCTATTCTATTCTAGAGAAAGGGAAAAATATCACGTTAAACAAATTATGTTAAATATTTTTTAATCAGACGCACAAAATGCAATGAAAATAGCGAGCACATTGATCTTTTTATAAGAGTAGATTTATGTTTATATACAAAATTAATGCAAGTAAATACTCTTTTTACTGACAACGTGGCATTCTATCTTAGTCCTCAGGAGTGATAACGCATCTGCATTTTCATTGTTAATCGAAGCTATGGACCACAGCATCCACTTAACATCAGGTGGACTGTGTGCTCGTTGTTACCTGTGTACTATAAAAAATCGGGGCGTGACTGCGCCGTGGACACGGCCGTGTATTTTACGTGACTACGTGATAAGTGTACGTAACGAAACGACCTCAAAATGGCGGCGTTCCCCCCTCCACAGCGCGCGATGCGTCATAGTCCTCACTCCACGTAACGTATTCTTTGATCCTTTAGATATCGAGTGGTGTAATTAAATGTTTGAAGGAGATGATAGATATGTAGCTGCAACACCAAACTTTAATCCCGGATTTTGTAATCATCAGTTTCCTAAATAGCTTCCCACTATGATAGCAAATTTAAATACCTATTCACGTTAAAAACAACGTGTTATAACTATAACGTTGTCACACTATCACTATAGACCATCACTATAACTTAGGCCTCCCCTATACATTGTCACAAAGTACGCTCCTGAGCCACCTGCATTCATCGACAACCCGTATGTTTCATCAGGTCGTCACTCCAACTAGCGGAAGGTACACTGCTCTTACCAGTACGAGGCTGCCTCTCAAGAAATCTTTCTTTCACACCGGTTGTCGATTCTTCGAGCTTTATGGCCGACCCATTGCCACTTCAGCTTATACCGCTGTGCTATGTCAGCTTCTCTTGTTATTTTGCGAATATCCTCGAAACGGATTTAATCCTGTTTTCCTTACGTTTATGATGCTGTACTACCTTTTTTTTTCGTATTTGTCTTTATAAATATACTTTTTTATAGAATACGGATGAAAACGAGCAGACAGTCTACCTAATGGTAAGTGGATGCTGTGGCCCATAGACACCTACATTTATCCACGATTAAGAATCGAAATGTAAATGCATTGTCATCCTTGTAAGCTAAAACAGTCATTACCAGAAGGCTCCCCGGCTCTCTACACTCACCAAACGCAACACGGCAGCAACAAACCGCTATTTTACGCTGGTATTCTTTTAGACCGTGGTCATTCCCCGGTCGAGCCGATTGGCCCTACCTCGTTAAAATTTCAAACACATGATAATATTAATAGGTACCTACTTAATCTAAAATTTATTTAATTAAGTTTCCAATGCAAATTGATTAATGCGAGTAATTACTACTCAATTTAATTATGAAGCGTCCGTCAATAATAAATGTATGTATTTACACAGCTGTTAATTTAGTTCAAGCCTGAACTATGGCACATGTACATTACACGAGTGATATATGTTATGGCGTGATCGCGGAGCAGGAAGAATTTCAAATTATTGCAATTCATACAAATGTGAATTCGAATCACAAATACTGTTCAAAAGGTCCTAAAACTATTTTAGTTGCAATAGAAATAAAACTTTTTAACATGGGAATTAAGGTTCAAAAATGCAAAGCAATAAAAAAAAATTACCGTGAATTAGGCAATGTAATGGCGTGAATTTGTTAGTACTGATATAATATTGTTATTATAAGTACCAATTGCTTTAAAATAATCGGTATCACCGTGTAGTGGTGGTGTAAGAATGTCCACTACCCCATAACGTCCCGTGGGTGTCGTAAGCGGCCACAGAGGGAATTTGAAACAGGAAATAGGCAACAGCATGTTGAGCTGATAACAACTCGAAATTATAAAAAACCGCGGTTGCCAGCTCGTCTGTGGTAACTATGGCAAAATCCCCCTATAAGGCAATCTATCGGGGCCTATGTTCAGAGGCTGTAATGGATGAAATCGATAGCACGAAATTGTTAGTTTAGTTGGTAACACCTAATGATGACGAAACCACAGCGGCAATCACAACATAAAGAATTATAATATAACTCTTTCTTTTTTCTTTTTTTTTTAACTAATTAATATAACATCGGTATGACGACCACATGAACGCAAAAATTTTATAAATATACGAGTATAAACATATAAATAAAATTGTAGTGCCTCTGTAGTCTGAATCACTTATCGAAATAACTGCCTTTTATTGAGCTTATTATTTGCATGCCATTAAGACATGAATAACCATATCTGAATTTATTGTCTGTCTGTCTGTCTATCCGGCTAATCTTCAGAATGGCTAAACCGATTGTAATGAAACTTTACGAACAGATAGAGAGCAATGCCAGGAGTGATCTAGAAATACTTGGAGAAGTTTTTGAGAAATCGAAAAATTGATAAAATAACTGGTCCTTGATTATCTTTAATCACAATAATGCTACATTGATAAATTCTATACAAGTAAGGCCGGGGCGGGTCGCTAGTAATAAATATAAAATAATGATAATATTTTGGTAATGAGTCGCCCAAGTGACGCATGTAATCCGAATTAAAATCCCGGTTTAACGACCACCACAGCGTGGTGGATGACAGAGGTATAGTGAATGTGACATGGGTATGTTTTAACGGCTCTGTAGCGCAGTGGCTGGGCGTTTGGTTGCGACGTAGTGCGCGCCGCCACTTATAATCCCGCACGTAACAACTATTTTTTTTAAACGTAACCTCTACACCAGGCTTTTCTCCTAAATCGTTTTACACAGTTTACATGCATAAATTAGACAAACTTCCAGACCCGAAACAATTACTTATAGGTCATACGATTACTTATTCCGTGCGGGATTCGAACCCGCGGATCTTGGCGCAGTAACTCATTGC
The DNA here is from genome assembly GCA_029286625.1 of Parnassius orleans. Classification (NCBI taxonomy): domain Eukaryota; kingdom Metazoa; phylum Arthropoda; class Insecta; order Lepidoptera; family Papilionidae; genus Parnassius; species Parnassius orleans. Next base: position 870,243 of record JAGSMP010000142.1, read on the forward strand.
TAAACCACTGCCACAGCTTAATTATGTTCTTCTTAGGCTGTGCCACTGCGCCACGGAGCCGTCATAACGGAACAAATATTTGAAAGACTTATATAAGTACTAATACGTGACTGCCTCATTGGTCTAGTAGTCGTAAACGCGATTGCCGATCATGAGGTCCTGGGTTCGAATCCCGGGTCGAGCCAAAATCAGTTATTGGGTTTTTCTGTAAAAATCTCAGTAGCAGCCCGGAATCAGGATTTTGGGCGGTGTTTCACATCCGTACCTCGGAAAGCTCGTAAAGCCATTGATTCTGCTCCTGATCTCTCTCCGGTCGTGACGACTTGCGGTCCCATCGGACTGTGAGGGAAAGAGAGTGCATCTGAGCTTGCGCATACACTTGGGCACTATAATCCTGTCCTGCGCAGATAATCTCCGTCGAGACTGGCCGCCGCGCCTTTACCAATAACACAATACATTAAATGAAATAAAATATTTTGTATTTTTTATAGAATAAGGTGATAAACGAGCACACAGTCCACCTGATGGTAAGTGGATGTTGTGACCCATAGACGTACACATGTATCCTCAATAAAGAATCAAAATATTACTCTTAAACTGCTATTTGACGGGTATTAAGTGAGAGCGTGGTCCTTCCCCGATCGAGCTGTTCGTGCTAAACTATAACATACCTGCAACATGACTCTACCACGATAATAATACACATACATTGTTTACGTTAATACTGTCAATATCAAAGACTTAAGTATTAGTCTGTCGTTTGTTGACGTTCACACTACCAACGTCTCAGAATAAGTACCAAATCCAACCCCAATACCAAAATGAATCTAAACCATCCAGGAACCCATTCAAACGCACACAAAACATTTCATCAAAATCGTTCGAGCCGTTTTCGAGTTTTAGTGAGACTAACGGACAACAATTGTTTTTTTTATATAAAGAGATTAATTGATAGTAAAGTACAGCTTATTTAATATAAAAACCTAAAAGTTTAATGAATTACGATCGTATTTCGACCACTAGGCGACCACTAGTAAATAATTATATCGCGGAGGCGTACATTCCAAACATAAATTGGACAAACAACAAAACATCATTTATGGTTAGTCATTATGTATAGACGATCATTTATGGTTAGTCAGCTAATTAACTATAAATTACTGTTCTGAGTCTTTTTATACAATAGGAAAACATCAGCATCAAGCTGCTATTTTACGCTGGTATTCTGTGAGAGCGTGGTCCTTTCCTGGTCGACTCATTCGTACTACAACCATAATATAGCTGAAGCGTGGTTCTACCACGAAATTTTATATAACAAATTACAATATAACTATAGAGATAGACCAAAACCCACAACCCTTTCGAAGGGTTGTGGGTTTTGGTCGGTCGTCTGTTTGATAACTAATGGACCAACTTTATTTTAAAGTAATTTAAAATCACTTTGGAACATTCTGGTAAAGTTTTTAAATATATCGTCCAGTTCATTTCACAATGGCTTTCGTCTTGCTAGATAGGTTCGCATCCACGTCCGTCTATTCCCTTACTTTTAAACTAATAATAATAAAAGAATATCTGTGGCCAGCGATAGTTTTTCAACGTATGAATGTATTGCCTATTTATTAAGTTTTTTTTTATATAAGACTTTTTTTATATAAACGTTCATTCGGCTCACTTGATAGTAAGTGACTACCGCCGCAAATGAACAACTGCAACACCAGGGGAATAGCAGATGCGTTGCCGGCCTTTTAAAAAATATCAGGCTCTTTTCTTGAAGGTCCCTAAGTCGTATCCTTAAGTTGTTCCTCATTGTTTGGTATTTTGTGGCAGGTATCTCTTGCAACAATTGCTACATCTTGGCATCGCAGTAAGTTACATGATTATGTCGTGACGTCATAATTGACAAATATTGTCCAGTATTGAACTATTTGAGTTGTTCGTGAAAAACGACCCCATAGTCCGACTGATGGTATGAGAATGCTTAAACCCTTGGCGTCTTTATTTAACCCATTTAAGAATCAACCCACTAGGAAAAACGATAAATAACTCGGAACCAATCAGGACGTTCAGTTATGTATCAATTTGATAGTAATATTAGTTATTTCGTTGTTAAAAGGGTCACTCAAAAAATGTGGGTCAAATCTGATTTGTCAATCATCAGATAAAAGTTATTCGTTAATATGACTAAATATCATATAAACGGGGTATTCCCAGTAAGTCTTACCAAGTATTCTTATTAGTAAGACTACTAGGAATTTACGTCCCAGTACTAGGCAAGCATAAACGTGAAAGAGGTAGTGGAATAGTTCTTCAGATCGTATTTCGGTCACGGCGGCCAGTGTCAACGGAGACTAGATCTGTGCGAGTCTAAATTATAGTGCCAGAATATATGCACAAGCACAGGTGAACTTTCTATTCCTCAGTCTCATAGTTCGATGGGACAGTAATCCGACACGACCGGAGAGAGATCAGGGCAGAACCAACAGCTGTACGTGCTTTCTGACTCCGGACTGCTACTGAGAATCTCCTTAACTGAAAAACCCAATAACTGATTTTTGTCTGGATGTTTGTCCTAGAGCAATTTAACTGACTCCACGAGAAAATTCTAGTGTGGGGTTTCGTATTAAAAAAGAAAAAAAAATGTTTTGTCTCAGTAGTATCACGCGTACAGAAGTCAATAAAAGTAGTATAAGTGTACAAAATATAAACTAGAACTATCCTACTGCCTCTTGCAAGTTTATGCTTGCCTAGTACTATTCTTAACTACTAAAGTACTGATAAAAAAATTCCATGTAATTTAAGATTAGGAGAATTTTCTACTGAGAATTTTCTATCGCGGTGTAAGTCTACTTGGTAAAAAAATTCCCAATAGTTTTACTAATAAGATTTGGTAAGATTACAGGGAATACAACACGCCACGAAGATTCGTATGAAATCTTCAATTCCCAGTAGTCTTACTATATAGTAAGACTACTTGGTAACACTACTGCGAATAACCCATATAAACACATACTCGTAAATGTTATATATATTTAAACATTCCTTTTTATTACCAACCATATTTTTATGCTTTCCAGCAAAATACAAAGAAACATTCCTCGCTCCCGATTTCTGGCCGTCTCGGGTAGTGTATCGCCGATGCAGAGACGCACCAAATAAAAAAGTTCTGTAATCGAAACTAACAATTTGTGTTTTTGCACAGATGTATCTCACAGAATACTAGCGTAAAACAGAATGTTGCTGTTTTGTATGGTGAGTATATAGAACCGGGACCCATTTTACCAGAAACGAGGCATCTTAGCCCTCAGGCGGAACAACGCATCTGCATTTTGATTCTTAGTCGAGGACAGACGTACATAGAAGTCTATGGGCCACAGCATCCACTAACCATTAAGTGGACTGTGTGCTCGTTAGTCACTCTTATTCTATAATAAAAAAAATATAAAGAAACATTTTGGGTTAATGAACCTAGAAAGTAGTCATCAGACATTTATATTACAACGCAAAATCATCATAAATACATAGATACACCTACATACAACACTAGTAATCTTCCTTAGATGCAACGTAGCAATAAAAACATCTGTTCATTCCCACGTTCGACAAATTGATATTAACTGAAGCACGTTGATAAATCCAATACAGTGCAATATTTACCGGCGAATCTTCGAAAAAATTCGCCCGGTACGAAATAAAATAGCGTAGAATCGCCCGCGATATGAGGATTTGTTAGTCGGAACACGTCCGTTGGAATTTATGAGGCGGTTGTACACCCGCGGAAACGCAAAGGGGAAACTGCGGGCGACTTGGCAAGAGCGAAGCAGGACTGCGCTCGCTACCATCTTTTTATTGGTGTCATGAAAAATTAAAGCCAAGTACTGAATCTAATTATATGTATTATAGTTTTTATGAGCAAAGTTAACGTTTATGTGTAGTGGCTTTTGGCGACCGAAATATTTTCCAGTATTATTTTAAAACAAGAACAGTATTAACGCTATTAGCATAACTAATACCGACTTTCGTTAAGCACTCTCAGTAAACTTAATAAGTGGTTAAAATAAAAAAAAATTACAACCGACTTCAATGTAAATAAAATGAGAACATCATCAATGTAGTCGAAATCAATTAAATACGCATTATTAAGGATAACTCAAAAACTACTTGTCAGTTCTTGATCAAATTTATATGGAACCACATAAGAAGCACCAGCTTTCAGATAAAAAAGAATCATCAAAATCAATTCACCTAGAAAAAAGTTCTGAAGTAACACACATTAAAAAAATACAGTCGAATTGAGAACCTCCTCCTTTTTTTGAAGTCGGTTGAAAGTGCTTGTGTTAAGAGTGGCACCTCAGTACTCAAATGGCGGATTCGAACCCACGACTTTCTGAGTATGCATATAATATTTATTCTGAATCTTCTCTGCAAATTTGGCCGGTTATTACAAAATAGCCCTGTATACGTCCACTGCTAGGCACAGGCCTCCTCTCATTTCTGGGAGGGTTTTTAGAGAAAGGGAATGCCCGCCGCACTGCCCCAATTCGTGTTGGCGAACGCGTACACAGAATATCAGCGTAAAATAGCAGATTAATTCTGCTGTGTTTCGTATGTTTAATGTAGAGAACTTAAACTTTTTTACCGGAAACGAGACATTCCACCTTAGCCCTCAGGGGTGACGACGCATCTGCATTTTGATTCTTAATCGAGGATAGATGTAGATGTCTATGGGCCACATCATCTGGCCACATCACATACCATCAGATGGACTGTGTGCTCGTTAGTCACCCTTATACTAACTATAATTAAACTGTAAATTTATAAATAATCTACGAATAACTTTTATCTGACGATTGAAAAATCAGCCCTAAAATATTTTTTTATGTATGCGTACATAAATTTTTATCTATTTTATAGGGCGCCGTCAATCCTCGCGCAGTAAACGATGCAGCATCCGAGGGCACATCTAACCAGCTTCGCGGATCACCGGGAAATGGATATTGGGAAAATTTCATCTCAGTTAATTCGCAATAGCAATCGCACGCGACCTCCGCGAGGATTTCATACAATGTATGCCTTTTTTCATCGTAAGCTACTCGTATTTTATTTTTGGAGAACTTAATAATGACCTAAAACTAATTTTACTAAAGGAAAAACTATTGAATCTTTAAATTTTAAATGGTAATCGCTTAAAAAAACGAAAATTCGAACGTCAGTTTTCTTTCCGGTAGTTAAATTATAACTTCCTATATTTTATTTTAAAAATCCATTCGATTAAGAATTTAATTGAGTATTTCATGTATGCGCATATTTTTTTCGAGCATATGCTATTTCAAATAGATAGATTACATTTTGTAAAAAAATATCGGACCACCGCAAAAGTATACACTTAAGATTTTTTATAGAAGTACAGGTAACAAACAAGCGTACATTTCACCTGATGGTAAGAGGTTGCTGTGGCCCATAGACGCCAACATCTATCCTCAATTATTTCCAGAATGTTCCAAATGTATTCCAGAGAACTAAGATAGAATGCCTCGTTATAATTTTAAAGAAAGTATTTTATTGTATAATATAGCTGCAGCGTGGCTCTACCACCTTAAGACCAGTGCCGGATTAACCAGGTAGCAAGAGTAGCATTTGCTACGGGCCCCGCGCAAAAGGGGGCCCCGCGTGAAACTTATTAAGACATGGTATATTTAATTTTTCTTGATGTCACAAAAACGTGAAACGTTACACCTTTTTCGACCAATCAATCGACCAGACAATCCACGTTAGACAATCAAAAATCAAAAATATTAAGTAATATTATCAAAAATAAAACACAGAATTTCATACGGTAAACGCACAAGTTTCAACGTCCACCATGCCGAATGGTTCGGTTCTTGTACTACCGATCTGACCGAGAAGATCTGTTTACGACTTTGCCTTGGCATATGATCTGACACAACTGGTCACTTCGCCCACCCGAATTCCAGATATGGAGGATCATATACAGTATACCTCTCATCTGGTCTGATTCGGAGTACAGTGCCCATCACTTGCTCATTGAAGGTGCGATCGGGAGGCTGCCGTATCTCCAAGGGAATATCTGTAAGGCATCAGTACCATCTGTGCGCAGGGAAGATGACTCGCTGGCCCACTCCGCAAAGGAGAAAGCCGATCTTTTAGGTTCTCTTTTTGCGTCCAACTCGACTGTCGAAGACGGGGAACACACCGCCGACCACCCCGCGGTGTGAGTGCTCCATGCCGGATGTGTTGTTTACGCAGCGCTCGGTGCGCAAAGCACTCCTGTCCCTGGACGTCGCGTCGACGTCCACGTCGACGTCGACAAGTCGAGTGGACCTGATGGAATTCCCCCAATTGTGCTGAAGACGTGTGCTCCAGAGTTGGCGACGGCTCTTACGCGTCTTTTCCGGCTTTTACTCTTAAGGCGTCATTCCAGGCTCATGGAAGACAGCCTTAGTGCACCCGATCCCTAAAAAATGTGACCACTCGGACCCGTCCAACTACAAGCCTATCGCTATCACCTCCTCGTTCTCCAAAATAATGGAATCTATTATTAACTGCCTGCTTATGCGGTACCTTGAAGAGCATCAGCTGATTAGTGAACGTCAATATGGTTTCCGTCGAGGTCGCTTAGCTGGTGATCTTCTTGTCTACCTGACTCACCGATGAGCGGAGGCAGTCGAGACTAAGCGGGAGGCCCTGGCGGTTAGTATGGACATAGCGAAGGCCTTCGATCGGGTTAGGCACAAAGCGCTTCTTTCGAAGCTTCCCTCTTATGGGCTTCCCGAGAAATTATGCAATTGGATCACCAGTTTTCTTACAGATCAGAGTATTAAGGTCGTAGTCGACTGCGCATGCTCCGACTCCAAGCCTGTAAATGCTGTTGTTCCACAAGGCTGCGTTCCTAACCTACCCTGTTCCTTCTGCATATCAATGATATGTTGCATACTAGTAACAATCATTGTTATGCAGATGACAGCACTGGCGATGCTTTATACACCGGCCGTGCTTATATTTCTCGGGAACACGTCGACGAGTGCCGGAACAAACTTGTGTCTGAAGTCGAGTCTTTGTTGAACAAAGTCTCGAATTGGGGGCGACTAAATCTAGTCCAGTTTAAGCCCGAAAGAAGGGTTTGCGCGTTTACCGCAAAAAAACCCTTTTGTCGTATCTCCTCGATTTCAGGGCACTCCCCTCGTTGCCTCAGCCAGCATCGGAATCCTTGGCGTCGACATTTCATGAGACGTACATTTCCGTAATCACTTGGAAGGGAAAGCTAAACTGGCATCAAAAAAGCTTGGTGTGCTCAGTGGATCGAGACGGTATTTCATGCCGGACCACTGCTTACAGCTTTACAAAGCGTAGGTTCGGCCTCATATGGAATACTGTTCTCATCTCTGGGCCGGGGCACCTCAGTATCAGCTCCTTCCACTTGACCGTATTCAACGAAAAGCGGCCCCGATTACGATCGGCTTGATCAATTGGCCTTGCGAAGAGACGTTACATTTCTATGCATCTTCTACCGCATATACCACGGGGAGTGCTCAGAGGAATTGTTCGGATTAATTCCAGCTGCTGAATTTCACCATCGTACACTGCGATAGAACTCGAAATTCCATCCTCATCATCTCGATGGCTGGCAATCCACTACTGTGCGATTTCCGCGGAATTTTCTACTTCACACGACGAAACTGTGGAATTTACTGTCACCAGCGGTTTTTCGGGACCGATACGACAAACTTATGCTCATAAAGGACACGTCATATTTATCTAAAACAACATGCGAGCAATTTATCAAATTAATTGCATCCAGCAAGCAATGCATCAAATGCATGAAACGGAAATAATAAAAATAATGACAGTTACGTGGAATGGAATATTAGAACGCCTGCAAGCGACTACTGCGTCACTGCAATCGTCTAAATACCCTTTAAGAATCATTTTATGGATATGTCCAAACAATGCGATCCACATTTTAAGATATTGAAGCGAAAGCCAAAGATGTGACGGGATGTCATGAAAATCAGCAACAGACTTCAAGACGACGCAAGCGAAACACAAATTATGACCATTTGAGCGGTTCTAGTACACTTGGTGAGTATTTTGAAATTGAGGTGTTTGTTGTCATTATTGATAACTTACTATCTGCTTTAGATAAATGCATGAAAGCATACCAAAATCTAACTGTGTTTTTGGATTATTTCGACACTTAAAATCTATTACAGCAGAAGAGATTTTTAAAAGAAACTCCAATTGTGGTCAGTGCTTGTGCAAATGGTTTGGAAGACAGCATAAACGGCGAATTAGTGCAGTTTGCCAAACTGCTCAAAACGGATGTGGCTGGTGCGATTGACAGTGACAGACAGACGAAAACCGTGTTTGTGTTTTAAGAACCCATAGCAGATCAAGGGGCCATCTATAGACTTTGCTACGGGCCCCGCGTTTGCTTAATCTGACACTGCTTAAGAATACGTAGCTTTGTAGTAATGTAATGTTTTGAGTAGTAAGGACGGACTTTACTGAGCTCTAAATTTTTAAGGTTATTTTTTGAGTGCATCATGGAACATGTGAGTCGTGGTAGCTCAGATGGTTAGCGCTCGTTGTAATTTTCACAGTACACGAGCAAACGGGGTTCGATCCCCGCCGGCACCAATTAAATTGTTAATTGCAATTTTACGTGCTGATTTACCACATGCTCGGCGGTGAAGGAAAACATCGTGAGGAAACCTGCATCTCTGAGAAAGAAAAAAAAAATATTTCGAAGACATGTGAAGTTCACAACACGCATTGGGGCAGCGCGGCAGACACTTCCTTGCCCTAAAAACCCTCTCAGAAATGAGGGGAGGCCTGTGCCCAGCAGTGGGACGTATATAGGCTGTAACTTTAACTTTTATCATAGAACATGCTTAAGTTATCGATGGGTCTGTTATTATTTTCAATTTTGTATCATTTTGCACTATTGTAATATTAAATTTAAAAAATAACAAAATGAAGGTACCCGCGAAGTTCCTTTTGCCGCTTCTTCTCCGGGTCAGGGTAATCCTATTTCGAAACCGTATTAGATTTGAAAAAAAATCAGCAAATGAAATTTTACTTAATTAGATCACTCCTGGCATTACTCTCTATTTGTTCGACAATCGGCTCCACAATTTCGAAGAATAGCCTAGACGATAGACAGACAGACAAAAAAATAAAAAAGGCAGTTATATCGATATTACAGATAGACACTTCAATTTTATTTATAGGTATAGATATACGAAATATTGTCAATTATGTAGTATGTGTGGGGTTAGTCAACTAGTGACCCGCCCCGGTTTCGCTTGGGTTGATCTATTAATGTGGTGTTATTTAGATTTAAGATAATTATCTTTTTATTTATTTTATTAGTTTTTCGATTTCACAAACAAAAATGAAGTTTTGCGAATAAAATATGGTTTTGATCACTCCGGCATTGGTCTCTTATTTCGAAGTCTCATTACAATAGGTTTAGCCATTACGAAGATTAGCCCGGACAGACAGATTTAAAAAAAAATGGTTATTCATGTCTTAGTGGCTTGCAAATGGCCCTTATCCCCACTTTAACTTTATTTATATAGATATATCATATACGAAATATTGTCAATAATTTGGAAGTCGTTGTATATTATTTGAGAATCCTTTCAACATGTCTCCACTATTTGAGATACTTAGAGTGCGATTCTACCATTTTTAAAGATTTTAAAACTAACTAGTTTTTGTACTCAATAAAGTCATCAAAAGAAGGCAGAATCACAAACCATGTTTTTTTTTAAATTTCGATTGCATTGCAGTGTGTAAAAACAGCTGCACGAATTGGCTTCAAAAATATCGTGTACAATGTACATTGGACTGTCGCAATTTATTTTAGCAAACTGCGAACTCGTAGCAAGCATGGTTTGAAATTTCTAAATTTCTGCCAAATGAATTAAAAAAAAATCGGAAAATCCAAAAGTGCACATGTCGATGACCCATTTGATTCTTAATTGAGAATCGATGTAGGTGTCTTACGGCCTTATATATAAAAATATATAAAAAATTAAAAAGAATATATTCTCCAAATGTACATCGACTTTGGTTGGTGTCTCGCAAAATAATATTATAATAATTTAAAGATTTCATTGGGGTCATCCAAAGGGAAAATGCTTTAAAAGCTTTTGGTAAGATAGCTTAGTTGCTGCAGTTATTTGTAATGGTGTTAACACGCATGCTCCAGATCAACTGACGTAATACTAAGTATAATTAAATCACGTTTTTCTATACATACATAAGAGTCACTCAATCTAAGAACAAAATGAAGAATATTAACAGAAAAATTTGACGTAGTTGTAGCAATTAAAAGAAAAAAAAGGAAAGAAAAGAAACTAAAAAAGAACGAAATGGATTACAGAAGTGATTATTGAAAGGAACCAGCTCTACATGATTCTGAATTTAGTGAAAAAAAAATTTGGTGGTTTTGTTAAGTAGTTCTCGAGATATCTTGTACACAGAGAATTTATGAACCACAGACTAGGACATCTATATTCTATACAAACAAATAAAATTGAAGTGTCTGTTTGTAATGTCAAAATAACAGCTTTTTACTAAATACATACGAAAGTATTTACGGTACTTATAACAAAAAAACAATTTTTAAAATTTTGTCTGTCTGTCTGTTTGTTCCGCCTAATCTCCGAAACGGCTGGATAGATTTTGACGGGATTTTCACTGGCAAGTGGAAGTGTAAATAAAAGAATTTGGGTTCCACGCAAAAAAATTAAAACCCATGAAATCAAATCGTAACAAATTCCACGCGGGCGAAGTCGCGGGGAACAGCTAGTCCACAATATAATTTTGCTATAGGACTTTTTTTATAATAATACGTGTTATTGAATTTAAAAAAAAGCATCAGGCTTGTTCATTTCCTCTTTCTAATCATGTGTTTTCCATAACATATTAATGCGATGTAAAATAATAAATACGACTTAATTTGAGTGAAACGAGTGATTTAAAAAATTCGACAGCAGAGCCCAACCTCTCCGCTTCGCGTTAGAGGTGTGCAATATTGGGAAAAATAAATTGTTCCTAACATAGTTACCACAGGACATGACTTTGTTGCATTCCTTAAAGGAGACCTATGTTCAGCAGTGGATTTGTGACAACAAAATGTATCGAATTATAATTAAATAATCATTTATTTTGGGAAAAAGCTAAAGTCGGACAAATTGTTAATAATACGAGCGTCTCAGTTATAATAGAGATTTCGTACTTCGTAATCATGTTTTGAAACCGAGTTTATAAATGAGGAGACGTGTAAATTAAGTGAACTAGAACGAAGAGGAAAGGCGTAATAAGATAAGTACCCATAGATGAAATAATGAAAGCAATGAAAAGCATAAAAACAGGTAAGGCAGTGAGTGGGTTTTGGTAGAGTATCACTAAAAATACTAAGGGCTGAAGCAAGCCTGCTGTACACATTCTTTGGAAAGTTTGGGAAGAAAATTTGGGATATGCAAGCTTATACATGGGATTGAATGGTGCACAGAAGTTTTTAGGCAAAAATCCTACAGTTTTCTGTGCATTTATGGAATTAGAAAGAGCTTATGACAGAATGGACAGGATTGCTTTATGGCAAATACTGGACTCATTTGAGTTGAATGCTAGGTATTAAACAGGCATTAAAGTCTCACTTTCATTAATAAATATCTTATATATGTGCCAGGTCCCAAATACACCATATAACCACAAGCAGCTTCTTTTGGGTCAAACCACTGCAACGAACATGTTCGATTATCATATAGGTACCATTTACTTTTCAACACAAATGACAATACTATGATATATTAGAAAATTTAATGGAGTATCGGTTCTATGTCGACTGTTGATTAAACGAATTAAGGCAAGCTTCCACGCGAGTTTGCTGTTTTCATTATTAAATACATACGATACCTTCTTTTCCTGTTTGAAGCAATTTGATCGATTTCGTTCCGACAATGTAATGTAATTGAGATGAATCCGTTTCTGCTAGAGCAAATGAACTACTGTAAACCTAGTGATTTACATACTCTTTGAACAACTGGTTTTGTACAAAAACAATGTTGTAAGTTAAATATTATGAAATTAATTTTGAAATTGGAATTCTAATTTGAATACACGATATTGTACTCCAAACGAGCTACAGCCAGTATAAGAAAACTGGCATTGTAGACCTAGTGATTTACATACTCTTTGAACAGCTGATTTTATACAAAAACAATGTTGTAAGTTCAATATTATGAAATTAATTTGGAATTTCAATTCGAATGCGAGATATTGTACTCCAAACGAGCCATAGCTATTAGCCAGTATTAGAAAACGGGAATTGTATAGGTGTAAGGTGCGAATGCACAAATTTAACGTAAGAATTTGTAACCACTGTCCAATTAACTAGTTGGCTAGGTAATAAAATATGGTCGGGTTGTCAGGTCACGTTAAGGTGTTTTATTATCCACGTGTTTTGATATCTACCGCGTAGAGCAAAGCTCTGTATGCAAGCGGCGAATCTATTGTCATCTCCCTCACGTCTTTGGAATAAACACTGGGCTTATGTCGCCTTGTGGTATTATTCTCTTTGCGTGATCTCGCAACAGGGATGCATTTTTGTAATTTTCACTACCAGCCAGAACATAAAGGAATTAAGGTATGCAGTTACACTGAAAAATGCACGGAGACTGTGTTATTTTGTAAATACCAAAAATAACTTGTTTACGAAAATTGTGCTTTTAAGGTATTTTACGCCAGGCAAATCTACCTGGCGGTTATTTGAAGTATGTTTAGCGAGCACGTCACCATGAATTCAACACGACAAAATCTTAATGGAAGAAATAAAACTAAAATATGCATGTTTTATTGAAGCTACAAATCAATATACTGCCCTCCAAAAAAATCGACCCATCCGTTAATTTTGAGTAACAAAGTTGTTATCTTAAGTATGCGTTGACATATTTGTATGTTTTTGCTTATGCGTTATAAATTAACATCTGAGTACCCACTTGACATTGTTTTAGAGGAATACAAGTGCTATTGTGGGTATTTGTAACATTTTACTGACTGATAAAAATTGTCGACTTATGCATAGAGTGCAAGGTTAGTTTATTTCGGACTTTTGATGCGTAATATTCTTGGTTCTGTGCATCGTAGTGACTTAATCTTTTAATTCTTTGTTATAGCAGACGTATCGTTACTTTTAACCATAAAATATGGATACCACTGAAGCAGAAGCCGCTCAAGTGGTAGCTCTCGTTCGTGAAGGGCTAAGTCAGCGAAATGTGGCAAGGAGATTAAATTTGAGTCGATGTTCAGGGTAGGCTGAGGGAAACTCGTGGAGTGTCTGTAAGTGAGAATACGGTGAGAAGAAGACTTCGGGAGCAAAACCTGGCACCACACAAGGCAGCAGCGGGACCAAAACTCACTGCATCTCATCGGCAAGCAAGGTTAGAATTTGCTAGGCAACACGTGCAATGGAATCTTGGTCAATGGGAGACAGTTCTCTTCAGCGATGAAAGCCGAATGACCCTTGTAGGCTCTGATGGACGTCGTAACGTTATGCGAGGACCAGGAGAACGTTATGCTCAGTGTTGCATAAGAGGAACAGTCCGGTTTGGTGGAGACTACAATGTTTTGGGGTGGCATATCTTTAACCGGATGTACTGAGTTGGTTTTCTTTCGCAATCGTGCGGTTAATGCTGAAAGTTACATTAGGGACATTTTGCAACCTCATGTGATGCTTTACGCTGGGTATATTAGGGACAATTTTCAACTCATGCATGATAACGCAAGACCGCACGTCGCTAGAATTGTAACTGGATATCTTCAGGAGGTGGGAATTCCAGTTCTGCAGTGGCCAACTAATAGTCCGGACTTAAACCCCATCGAGCATCTCTGGAACCAGATAAAAAGAAAGGTTAGGGCTTGATATCCAGTTCCCGAGATATTGGATCAACTGGAAGCCGCCTTAACAGAAGAATGGGAACAGACACCCCAAGAAGACATAAAAAAGCTGATCCGTTCCCTTAATAAGCGTATGCAGGCGGTGATAAAAGCAAGAGGAGGAAACGTCCCATATTAGAGTAAGGTTTACATTTTTTTAAATGTCAAAAAATGTAAATATCGATCTTCACAGTAAAATCGAAAATTTTGTTAAATGTTATGGTTTTAATGTCTCATCACATTTGTATGTAAAATATCCCGTTTCACGCGCCGTTTTTTAGTTTTAACCCTATAATTGCATTATTACATTATCAAGATAAAAAAATATCTATCGATTGTGGTAAAAACCCATAGGACACTTTTTTGCGAAAGAACGTAGGTGGGTGGGTCGATAGGCCAGTGTATAATTATGGACACCTAAACAAATAAAATTGAAGTGTCTGTATGTAATGTCAAAATAAATACTTTTTACTAAATGTATATGAAAGTATATACGGTACTTATAACAAAAAAAAAACAATTCTAAAAATGTTTGTCTGTCTGTTTGTTCCGGCTAATCTCCGAAATGGCTGCACCGATTTTGACGGGATTACTGGCAGACAGCTGATGTTATAAGGGTTATTTAGGCTACTTTTATTTTAGAAAATTAATTAGGGTTCCACGCAAACCCATGAAAACCAATCGTAATAATTTCCAACCGGACGAAGTCGCGGGAACAGCCAGTTGCAAGTATTGGACATTACTAATGCATGTTAGTAACATAAAGCATGCGTCACAGCTGCAGTTTTCACACACACACACACACACACACGCACGCAACTTGGCCTTACAATAGAATTAGTACCATATTATTACTTTTTATATTATTTTGTAACCAACATATTTCTTTACAATACTAATATACATTATAATACTTAGACATTAGATTGGGAAGTCTGAGGCCTGTAGCACAGTTTTAACTAACGCAGGCTTCAGAGCTCAAAAATAACTGTAACTATAATGATGTAATGTATGTTAAATAAATTTCATTTCATTTCAAAAAGTGTGATAGCCTCACCGTCTATAAATTATTATCAGTAGGAGTATGACTGCTTTTTTCCTCGGACTCCATCTAATACATACAACTTTCTTACCTATTTCTGCCGCCAAACAGTAGTACTTGCACTGCTGTGATCCGTTCTGCAGGGTATAATGTCTATATAATTAGAGACTGTGAGACATTCCATCCTAATCCTCAGAGGTGACGATGGATATTAGCCTTCATCATTTAAAGTTGTCCATGTAGGTGTCTACCATCTTGTAAACCTGACAACCTGTTCTATTGTAGTGTAGGGTAGGTAGATAAGAGTTGATAAATTCTAAGAATACTGTAATTAAACGCCATTTCTACTGAGAACTATATTTGAGACTTTATTCGATGTAACTCGAGGCTTTATACATATAAGGATTGTAATACGATCATACCATGTAACTTGAAGATAATTCAGTGGAAACCGTCGCTTGAAACTGACCTACATACCAACTTGAACCTTAACCTTTCTTTGTTAGAATTATTAAGTACTAGCATTTTACCCGCGGCTTCGCTCGCGTGAACTTGAATTTAGAAACATCATTAAATGCTATTCCGTGCCAAATTTAGCAAAATTCGATTACTTTTAGAGCCACCTCGGTGTCTGTGTCTCTATGTCTGTCAAAGATTTATTTTTGAATTCTAAAAGACTATTAGACGTAGATGATTTGTATTTGGCACAGATATAATAGCTACAGGAACACGTGCATATACGTATATATATATGTCTAGAAACACTTACTATTTTTATATCGGGCGTGTCTTCCGATGTATCCATAAGAAAGGTAAATTGTCTTGGAATCAAAATGTATTATTATTATTTACATTTTACTCTTTACATTCATTCATAATTAAAGTCAATTTAGTTCTAGTAGTCTTGTACCATCGTCCCGAGGCTTTCATTTACCCAAAGCTTCCCACATCGCACTATGACGTAGGGCTACGAGTCTTTGAAGAAGCCCTAAGTCAGGGGTGGCGAACCTTATGTATCAACGTGCCATTTTCTAAAGAAATTTTTAATGAGGCCATATACGTGCCGTAAAATTATTTTTACTTCGTGATTACCGCCGCGCCCGAACACTCCGTAGCGTAGGATCACCGCGTTCGTTCGTAATATAATACTTCTAGTGAACTTTGTGATCGGTGGCGTGCACAAAATATTGTGTCGCGTGCCATCGATGGCACGCGTGTCATTGGTTCGCCATCCTGGCCTAAGTCAATCATTAAACTTATAACGTAAGGCTGTAAAGATTATTATATTAAATAATAAAACAATTTTACAATCGCTTTAATGTTTAATTAGTACAGGGTCTTACAAAACCATGTTAAAGCTTTCCGATATCAAAATAATAAAACATTGAAAATAATTAATATACTTATTATTAACGTTACAAATACATATCGTATTTATCAGATTTAAAAATTTATTCATTTCTATTATTGTCTACAATTTTACTAGATAGTCAGTTATACTGACAATCATACTGCCATGCCGTCATACGAAAAAAAGTATGATTTTAAATATAAATTAATAATACAAAATAGAAATCAAGAACAAACGTCAATCTTAATGCTTACGCAATAAAGTTCTAAATTGATCGCACTGAAAGGAATGATTTATCAATATTGGCTACTTTAGTATGTACTTATTTCATACTAATATTATTTACCCATAATCAACATTATTTACGTAACAACAGCAGAAAATTATAACTAATTTATTATTATATTAGTAATTATTAAAGATTAGTAGATATGGTTTCAGGTATAATTGCCTGCCCTGTAGGCTCCACACCTGAAAGTAAACAAAATAATTTAAGGATTTTCCTATCATGTATGTTTTTGTACCGAAGCATGCCTTTATTACATACTCGCATCTGTAGCCAACGAATTGAGATAAAGAGTGTTAACAAACTTTTATGGTTACATAATAATTATTATATGAGGATTTTTTTATTTAATAGGATTGTGTGCTCTCTTGCCACCCTTATTCTGTAAAAATTTAAATAATATTATTATATCTTATTCATAAAAATATTATTATTATATCTTATTCATAAACTAGTGATCCGCCCCGGCTTCGCATGGGTAATTTTCGGATCTCTACAACAGCGCCATCTACCGGGTCCAATTATGAATCTAAACCATCCAGGGACCCAGTCAAACATACACAAAAATTTCATCAAATTCGGTCCAGCCTTTTAGCAGTTCAGTGATAAACACACGTACAGAAGATCAAATTCAAAACGTCTATTCAGTAGCATTCTATTATTTAATTTTATCATGACTAACCATTTTAGTTTATTTATAAGTAAGTAGATGGTGCTATTGTTAGATGAAATAATGAAAGCCAAAACTATACTATCTAGTAATATCAGCGATAGAAGCGAACAACATAAAAATCTCTTAGTGTGTTGAATAAGCAAGCTATTATAAATTCTCTAAGGCAAACCTTATCAATTTTCATATTTTTGATATACGTCATTTTTATCTATTGAAATTATTACACTTTTAAAATAAAATAACAAAGATACTAAAAAACTAAACGTTAGAATTTTTAAACAATTTTAAAAATCTAATTATTTAAATTTTTGTAAGTTATTTATATTATTTACTTTATAACTATGTAACTGAGGGCAAAATATACTACTTTTTCCATTTTATGACAGATAGCGCTGTTTTGATAATAAATCAGTGTAGTTTCAAATTATTTTACCAAGGCTATAAATATATTTTAATCTTTATTTATAAATATGATATTTATTTGAAAAACACCAGTCATACCGCCTATAACTAAGATATTATAGAAAATTAACATCTAATGTAAGGAAAATACTTAACCTTCTTTTTAGAAGTTCCGTAATCGGATAAAAAGTAGCCTATAAGTTGCCCCGGGTTACTAACTACCTACATACAAAATTTCATGTAAATCGGTCCAGTAGTTTTTGCGTGAATCCGGAATACACAGACAGACAGACAAAAATTCTAAAAACCACTAATTTGGCTTCAGAACCCTTTAATTAGTCCCCTGGACTTGTTTTTTCAATATATTAGAATTACAGACACGACTTTTCTACAGATTTATTATATGTATATATTCTTAATAAAGTACAATCGAGGTAATCAGGACAGTCTAGTAGTCTTATTTCAACCATCGTCTCGAGATTTTCATTTACCCAAAGCTTCCCACATCGCACTATGACGTAGGGCTATGAGTCTTTGAAGAAGCCCTAAGTCAGGGGTGGCGAACGTTTAACGTGCCATTTTCTAAAGAAATTTTTAATGAGGCCATATACGTGCCGTAAAATTAGTTTTACTTCGTGATTACCGCCGCGCCCGAACACTCCGTAGCGTAGGATCACTCGCGTTCGTTCGTAATCATAGTTCGTAATATAATACTTCATAGTGAACTTTGTGATCGGGAGCGTGCACAAAATATTGTGTCGCATGTCATCGATGCCACGCGTGCCATTGGTTCGCCATCCCTGGCCTAAGTCAATCATTAAACTTATAACGTAAGGCTGTAAAGATTATTATATTAAATAATAAAACAATTTTACAATCGCTTTAATGTTTAATTAGTACAGGGTCTTACAAAACCATGTTAAAGCTTTCCAATATCAAAATAATAAAACATTGAAAATAATTAATATACTTATTATTAACGTTACAAATACATATTGTATTTATCAGATTTAAAAAATTTATTCATTTCTATTATTGTCTACAATTTTACTAGATAGTCAGTTATACTGACAATCATACTGCCATGCCGTCATACGAAAAAAAGTATGATTTTAAATATAAATTAATAATACAAAATAGAAATCAAGAACAAACGTCAATCTTAATGCTTACGCAATAAAGTTCTAAATTGATCGCACTGAAAGGAATGATTTATCAATATTGGCTACTTTTAGTATGTACTTATTTCATACTAATATTATTTACCCATAATCAACTTTATTAACGTAACAACGGCAGAAAATTATAACTAATTTATTATTACATTAGTAATTATTAAAGATTAGTAGATATAGTTTCAGGTATAACTGCCTGCCCTGTAGGCTCCACACCTGAAAGTAAACAAAATAATTTAAGGATTTTCCTAACATGTATGTTTTTGTACCGAAGCATGCCTTTATTACATACTCGCATTTGTAGCCAACGAATTGAGATAAAGAGTGTTAACAAACTTTTATGGTTACATAATAACTTTTGTATGAGGATTTTTTTTATTTAATAGGATTGTGTGCTCTCTTGCCACCCTTATTCTGTAAAAATTTAAATAATATTATTATATCTTATTCATAAAAATATTATTATATCTTATTCATAAAAATATTATTATTATATCTTATTCATAAACTAGTGATCCGCCCCGGCTTCGCATGGGTAATTTTCGGATCTCGACAACAGCGCCATCTACCGGGTCCAATTATGAATCTAAACCATCCAGGGACCCAGTCAAACACACACAAAAATTTCATCAAATTCGGTCCAGCCTTTTAGCAGTTCAGTGATAAACACACGTACACAAGAATTATAATCAAATTCAAAACGTCTACAAATTTAAACCTTAAACCTATTTATCACTGTCTTGAGTCTCAACTAGTAGAAATGTCTCTAGTCTTGAGTCCCAACTAGTAGAAATGTCTCTAGTCTTTAGTCCCAACTAGTAGAAATGTCTCTAGTCTTGAGTCCCAACTAGTAGAAATGTCTCTAGTCTTGAGTCCCAACTGGTAGAAATGTCTCTAGTCTTGAGTCCCAACTAGTAGAAATGTCTCTAGTCTTGAGTCCCAACTAGTAGAAATGTCTCTAGTCTTGAGTCCCAACTAGTAGAAATGTCTCTAGTCTTGAGTCCCAACTAGTAGATATGTCTCTAGTCTTGAGTCCCAACTATTAGAAATGTCTCTAGTCTTGAGTCCCAACTAGTAGAAATGTCTCTAGTCTTGAGTCCCAACTGGTAGAAATGTCTCTAGTCTTGAGTCCCAACTAGTAGAAATGTCTCTAGTCTTGAGTCCCAACTAGTAGAAATGTCTCTAGTCTTGAGTCCCAACTAGTAGAAATGTCTCTAGTCTTGAGTCCCAACTGGTAGAAAGGTCTCTAGTCTTGAGTCCCAACTAGTAGAAATGTCTCTAGTCTTGAGTACCAACTAGTAGAAATGTCTCTAGTCTTGAGTCCCAACTAGTAGAAATGTCTCTAGTCTTGAGTCCCAACTAGTAGAAATGTCTCTAGTCTTGAGTCCCTACTAGTAGAAATGTCTCTAGTCTTGAGTCCCAACTAGTAGAAATGTCTCTAGTCTTGAGTTCCAACTAGTGGATATGTCTCTAGTCTTGAGTCCCAACTAGTAGAAATGTCTCTAGTCTTGAGTCCCAACTAGTAGAAATGTCTCTAGTCTTGAGTCCCAACTAGTAGAAATTTATCTAGTCTTGAGTCCCAACTGGTAGAAATGTCTCTAGTCTTGAGTCGCAACTGGTAGACATTGTTTACTATGAATCATGATAATGATTTCTTATATTTACGCGAACACTACACATTGAATAAAACTATTATACTTTACGGATTTTATCGCGTTTAATTTACTTAATTTTAATTCCTGGCGTTTCGGGTGCTTTCCAGCACCCATAGTCACGGGGGACTGAGGTGATTGACGTCCCAACGTCATGTTAACCCGGAGTACCTTCAGCTTTTTAATTATTAGTTTTGGTCGATCTAGAGTAGTAAATCATGATAACAATTTTCTATAATATATAATAAAACCTAAGAATTTAACAACAGGCCAAACAAAACACGAATTAAAAGCTTACGTAATACTTCTATCGCATTTTAAAGAACCTGACAGTAGAACCCCATCTCGATAACATGTTTACATTCTTTATCTCGTCTCGCTGGCTTAATATTAACAGTTTCCCTGTCTGCGAAATAGACATATATGATTCATGGGACAGGGAAAGGGTTATAATATTTATCTTAGTAAAATAAAATTTGTAAAAAAACCTGACAGGGGACTACAGGAGCTAAACGATTCACTAAAATCTATTTTTCAGGATACATGCTAGTTAGATAGTGTGTTGAAAACATGATACTACTAATTTGATACGATAGAAAAAATTCACAAAGATACCTCTAAACATTTCTTTTAACGATTAAAACCCTTACTAATATATATGCAATCATTCTGATTTTATGACAGATTATTCTACAGACAACATATTAACGTAACTGTTTTTTAATTTTGTAGTCTAATCAATATATTTTTTTTAAATCGCATATTCTTATTTCTGAACATAATACGTATGCATGTGTACGTAAACGCCTGTGTACCGACTTTGCCTGCAGAGCCCTGATTGCTATACAGAAATTGTGTAAATATGTGCGTGCGTCATTCGAGGTCACGTAGCTCTTGTAGTCCTCTTAAAATCTATAGGCATCCTTAAATATTTAAGCTTTGCTCTACGAACAAAATTAATGTATTTATGACCTTTTACTCGCATCAACTACTTCAAATGAAAAGTTGTTGTTTTAAGGGGAGACCTAAGTTCAGACTAACGGGCTAACCAATATCATAACAATGTTTTAGTTTTATATTACAACTCACAGTAACTTAAAAGATTAATAATAGAAGTAGACCATATGCTGGCAGCAATAGAGAATCCATTATCTCATCTCATGGATATTTACAAAAACGCGACTTCCAAAAATGCCTAGATCTTTGTTTGGTGTGTTCTTCAATATATTCAATTCAATAGATCTTGTATTTTAGCCAAGCGTGGCTTCTATATCAAGCCGGTACGTAAATAATACGTACGTTAACTAAGTACGGGCTAATGAGGAGGACGGAGATGAACTGTGGGGTACGCCAATTGGAAAATCATAAACCCTGGCAAACAAGTCCAATGGTTAAAACAGTAATTAAAATATATATAGGCTATAGAGCGTACCAAAAATAGACATACATACATACATACACACAAACAGAAAAACATTGCCTTCCTTCTGAGGCAGTCGGGTAAAAAGCAATCACATTTATATAAATATATGTGACTAAGCTTTTATATCTATCTGTTTTCGAGATGTTAGCCTATGCGGCTCTTACAGGGCCATTTAAAAAAATGGAAAGGCGGCAATGCTGATGGGGATGAGGGTGATGATGGTTTATGATTTGGTATTATTACCAATCATCATGTCCCCTCTGTTGAGGTTTATTGAGCTATCTAACCGCTGTCCGAGTGGGAGTGTGCGTACCCCGCCTCTGACTGATTAGCTCGTGTCGGTACTAAGCTTTTCTTAGAATTACTAAATCGTCTCTATAATATATAGTAGATATATTTACCTAAGACTTCTTGTTCTATACTGTTTCCGGTGTAAAATCTCTCTCTCATGGCTGGGTTCAATTGTTCGAAGAGCTGTTGATTCTTCGCGTTGAAGTTCCAAAGAATGATCTTGTGACCTTGCTTCTCTAAATCTAATATCACAGAAATTATCTCCTGTCGACAAAGAAATGAATTGAAATTTTATCTACACGGAATAAAAACAATAGTTGTTTACAATTTTACAATGTTATGCATTATTAAGCCATATTTTTATACATAATATTATATGGCAATACTTTTTATTCAATGTGAATATTTAAAAAAAACAACCAAGAACCACCGTGCGAGTCGGACTCGCGAATGAAGGGTTCGATACCATCGTAATACACGTTTGTAGTAGGGGAGCCCCTTTAATTTTTAAATATTTTTTATTTTTATTATTTGTTGTTATAGCGGCAACAGAAATACATATTCTGTGAAAATTTCAACTGTCTACCTACTACGGATCATGAGATACAGCCCCCTGATAGACAGACGGACGGATAGCGGAGGCTTAGTAATAGTGTCCCGTTGGTTACCCTTCGCGAACGGAACCCTAAAAAGGATTTTGTTAGCATTGAATCTACATATGGTGAACAATATTGTCCATATACATTCTCGTACATCCCTGGTAAAAGTTTATCTCAGGGAATACACCTTGGCCCCATGTTATTGACTTTATTTAAGTATAAACAACACTACCAATAGGGGCGTTGGGCAGCATGGCGCACTTTTCCCTACTCCTAAATCGCTCACAGTAATAGCAGAAGACCTATGTCCAGAATTGGGATATATAAAGGATGTTACTTTACTTTTTAATTTAAGGGCGTGGTGGAAGCCCAAAAGAGATTTTTGTATGGATCAAGGAAGTCGCGGATATTCGAATCCGCATCCGTAAATGCGGAACATCCGCATTGATTTCGACATCTGCATCTGCATCAGCATAGATCAATGCGGATCTTTGATGTGGATGCAGATGTGGAGCAAGTCACTACACGATCATAAAATGGGAATGCACACGCTGGTGACAAGATCCATCATTTATTCAAATTCAGGAAGTGTCAAAGTCATAACGTTAATTTCCTCTGTTTGAATAAGATTTAATGTGTGTTACATAAATATTTCGTCGTATAAATTATAAATTAAAAAAAAAGTGAATAAAAATGTCGCCACCAGTGAAAAGTAATAATAAAATATCTGGACTTATTTTAAATTAAACGAAAGTAATCGGGATAAGTCCCAGTGCAAAATTTGTAAAAAAAGTTACTCACGAAAGGGACGTACCACAACTTCTTTGAAAAACCATCTTAAATCGATGCACCCAGAAAAGTTTAGTTTGTTCGAAAGCTCGAATAACGAAAAACAGTTGAAGAATAAAAAAAATGATGCAGGTAAATTGGAATTTCAATCTAGTTTTATAAGTTTAAAAACTTACAGTCAGACTCAATGTAAAGTCATTCTCAGCTATAGGCACTCTTTATAAAAATTAATCAAATGGGAACACGAGTTTACTTTCCCTAACTTTTATATTTTGTATTTATTGATAAAATTCAAAGTGTTAGACCAAAATTTAAAAAGGAAGACGTCTACAATGTGATATTATCATTTATTTTTTATATATTTTTACTTAAAGGCGGTATTTTAAGCAATTTCTAAAACAAAAATAAACAATTAATCAAATACATTTGCATGTTTAGCTACGCAAAATTTGATATTATTTTGATTTAGTCATTTTAACACTAGATGCAGAAAAAACATTTCACTAGACGAAGATCAATAAGGTCTTTTATATTTTGTATTTATTGATAAAATTCAAAGTGTTAGACCAAAATTTAAAAAGGAAGACGTCTACAATGTGATATTATCATTTATTTTTTATATATTTTTACTTAAAGGCGGTATTTTAAGCAATTTCTAAAACAAAAATAAACAATTAATCAAATACATTTGCATGTTTAGCTACGCAAAATTTGATATTATTTTGATTTAGTCATTTTAACACTAGATGCAGAAAAAACATTTCACTAGACGAAGATCAATAAGGTCAATTATTTATACATGAAGATATAATTCGTTTAAAATAAAATAATATTTATTTGTTCGAAAATGTATCTTTTTAATTTTAATAATATTTAATAATTTTACTGTAATTGATGAAATGATTCCTTTTCGTCCATTCATTTTATTTCATTTCATTCTTCAACTCTTTAATTTTGACGTTAGAAATTAAAATTTGGTTCTTTCAAAACGCAACATCTTTTTTTTGAATCTTCTACCATTTCAAAAGAGGTTCCTCTGCCCGGAGAAAAATCTACTTTTGTGTCATCTTGACACCGACGCAAGCAAAGACCTTTAAGCGAGATTGATAAACCCGAGTCTACCATACACTTAGGCCTGTATTAATAAACGTTACTCAACGACGAACTCAAGTGCGTAATCATTTGATACGCCCTCATTACGAAATCAGCATCTCAAGATCGTTGCTAATTAATAAACACATAAAACAGTATCTCAAAATGCTGTACTTAGGAATACTGTTCTGTGACTTGCACTCAAGTATACACACTTGAGAGTCGAGTTTCGTTTATTAATCAGTGTGGCACTCAGCTGATATCGTACACCTAAACCGCATCTTGAGATATGTTTATAAATAAGATCATAACCTCAAGATTGTACTCAAGTGCGTGTACTTGAGCTGAGTAACGTTTATTAATACGGGCCTAAGATGTTACTTTATACAATAAATAATAAGTAATACACAATGTGATTGCCCCACAATAAAATCCCATAGGACATTTTGCTGTGGAAATAACTAAAGTAAACCAACCTAGCAATTACGACATTTGTAAGTTGGCGATTCTTTCTTACAACGTAAGCTGCAATATTTGGACCTCATTGTAATTTCTTATCTAACGTTATATCCCCGAAACTCTTCACCGCTGCATTGGAAGACGTTTTCAAGCTACAGGACTGGAAAGGATATTGACATCAATGGCGAGTACATCACTCACCTTCGATTTGCCGACGATAAAGTCCTTAAGGCAGAATCGCTGGAGGACCAAAGCACTATGCTCAATGACGTCAATAGTGCCTCCCAGCGGATAGGTCTTAAGATGAACATGGACAAAACAAGAGATCATGTATAACGTCCATGTCACACCTATGCTGGTAACACTAAGTTCGAAGTTGTTGACGAGTATGTTTACCTGGGACAAATAGTCTGACTAGGTAAGTTCAACTTCGACCGAGAGGTCAATCGACGGATTCAACTCGGCTGGGCAACGTTCGGGAAATCACGACACATCTTATCGTCAGGTATACCTCAAAACTTGAAAACGAGACTGTACAATAAATGTAGAAATAAGGATATCCGCAGTAGAACCAGAGTAACCGACATAGCCCAAAGGATTAGTAAGCTGAAGTGGCAATGGGCCGGCCATATAGCTCGAAGAACCGACAACCGTTGGGGAAGAAAGGTTCTCGAGTGGCAGCCTGTACCGGCAGGCGAAGTGAAGGGCGTCCCCACTAGATGGAGTGACGACCTGGTAAGACATGCAGGAAGTCAATGGATGCAGGTGGCTCGGGACCGTGCTTTGTGGCATTCCGTGGGGGAGGCCTATGTTCAGCAGTGGACTTGTGAAGGGCTGTAATGATGATGATGAACGTTAGTAGAAGAATTCAGAACTGCTGTGGTCTTACATGGTATATTAATAAAAAAACAAAGTGAATAGATATGTCCTTGTTAGATTCAACTAATCCGTGATCAGTACATACTCAAAATCAGAATTTACTGTTTGCATTCATTTATATATGACTTTCTAAACGGCTTTAATTTTGTCTGCAGATTAGATTTTACGGCTTATGAAATTACCGCTTTGCAAGAAGGTGACAATAATATGGAAAATGAAGGGCTAGTTAAAAGAATCAATGAAGTTTTTTATATAGAATAAGTGTGGTAAACGCGCACACAATTTGCCTGATGGTAAGTGGATGCTGTGGCCCATAGACATCTACATGTATACTCGATTAGGAATCAACAGTCTCAATGTTCTCTTTTAACTCCCGACGAAAACAGAGGGGTGTATATATTTAACGTGTATCTGTGTGTCTATCTGTTGCATCGTAGAGTCCAAACGGATGTACCGATTTTGATTTAGTTATTTTTGGTCGATAGGTGCCTTGATCGAGAGAGTTCTTAGCTATGATTCAAGAAAAGCTGTTCAAGCGTTTGAATATTATCAGCTCTTTTAGTTTCGGGGGTGTTTTTAATTTTTTTATTTAAGTTATATATATACGTTATTTAATTAATTTAAGTTATATATTTAAGTGGTAGAGCCATGCTGCAGCTACATTAATAGTATAGTTGTAGCACGAATGGGTCGGCTCGATCGGGGAAGGACTACGCTTTCACAGAATACCAGTGTAAAATAGCAGCTTAACGCTGCTGTGTTTCGTATGGTGAGTGTAGAGAACCGGAGACTCTTTTTACTGGAAACGAGGCGTTCTATCTTAGTCTTCACGGCTGACAACGCATCTGCATTTAAATTCGCAAACGAAGATAGATGTAGATGTCTACGGGACACAGTATTCACTTACCATCAGGTGGACTGTGTGCTCGTTTGCCACCCTTATCGTATAAAAAAAATCGTACCTCAGCGACGTTGAGGTCGATATGGTGTGAGTCGGTGGCGTCGAGCAGCAGCAGCGGCGCGGTGTCGCTCGCGGCGCGCAGGAAGCGCCGCACGCGCGCGCCCGCGCACCACTGCAGCCGCGCCGGCACGCGCACCGACACCATCAGGTTACTCTAAATTGTACACGACATATGCTTGTTATTGAAAAAATCGCGTGTGTTGGGTGTGTGACGTGTGTGTGGCGGGCGTGTGTTGGGTGTGTGACGTGTGTGTGGCGGGCGTGTGTTGGGTGTGTGACGTGTGTGTGGCGGCTGCACTCACGTGCGTGCTGGTGCGCAGGCGAGGGCGCGCGGCGCGGGCGAGCGCACGCAGCAGGTCCGCGGCCGCGCCCGCCGCGATGCCCAGCTCCAGCCCCGCGCACGCGCCCACGCACACCGTCGCCGCCCACACACCCAGCTCGCACTCTGCCAACATACATATCGTTACACACGGCCGCGATGCCCAGCTCCAGCCCCGCGCACGCGCCCACGCACACCGTCGCCGCCCACACACCCAGCTCGCACTCTGCCAACATACATATCACACACGGCCGCGATGCCCAGCTCCAGCCGCGCACGCGCCCACGCACACCGTCGCCGCCCACACACCCAGCTCGCACCTGCCAACATATCGTTACACACGGCCGCGATGCCCAGCTCCAGCCCCGCGCACGCGCCCACGCACACCGTCGCCGCCCACACACCCAGCTCGCACCTGCCAACATACATATCACACACGGCCGCGATGCCCAGCCCAGCCCGCGCACGCGCCCACGCACACCGTCGCCGCCCACACACCCAGCTCGCACTCTGCCAACATACATATCGTTACACACGGCCGCGATGCCCAGCTCCAGCCCCGCACGCGCCCGCACACCGTCGCCGCCCACACACCCAGCTCGCACTCTGCCAACATACATATCGTTACACACGGCCGCGATGCCCAGCTCCAGCCCCGCGCACGCGCCCACGCACACCGTCGCCGCCCACACACCCAGCTCGCACTCTGCCAACATACATATCGTTACACACGGCCGCGATGCCCAGCTCCAGCCCCGCGCACGCGCCCACGCACACCGTCGCCGCCCACACACCCAGCTCGCACTCTGCCAACATACATATCGTTACACACGGCCGCGATGCCCAGCTCCAGCCCCGCGCACGCGCCCACGCACACCGTCGCCGCCCACACACCCAGCTCGCACTCTGCCAACATACATCGTTACACACGGCCGCGATGCCCAGCTCCAGCCCCGCGCACGCGCCCACGCACACCGTCGCCGCCCACACACCCAGCTCGCACTCTGCCAACATACATATCGTTACACGGCCGCGATGCCCAGCTCCAGCCCCGCGCACGCGCCCACGCACACCGTCGCCGCCCACACACCCAGCTCGCACTCTGCCAACATACATATCGTTACACACGGCCGCGATGCCCAGCTCCAGCCCGCGCACGCGCCCACGCACACCGTCGCCGCCCACACACCCAGCCTGCACTCTGCCAACATACATATCGTTACACACGGCCGCGATGCCCAGCTCCAGCCCCGCGCACGCGCCCACGCACACCGTCGCCGCCCACACACCCAGCTCGCACTGCCAACATACATATCGTTACACACGGCCGCGATGCCCAGCTCCAGCCCGCGCACGCGCCCACGCACCGTCGCCGCCCACACACCCAGCTCGCACCTGCCAACATATCGTTACACACGGCCGCGATGCCCAGCTCCAGCCCGCGCACGCGCCCACGCACACCGTCGCCGCCCACACACCCAGCCTGCACCTGCCAACATATCGTTACACACGGCCGCGATGCCCAGCTCCAGCCCGCGCACGCCCACGCACACCGTCGCCGCCCACACACCCAGCTCGCACTCTGCCAACATACATATCGTTACACACGGCCGCGATGCCCAGCTCCAGCCCCGCGCACGCGCCCACGCACACCGTCGCCGCCCACACACCCAGCTCGCACTCTGCCAACATACATATCGTTACACACGGCCGCGATGCCCAGCTCCAGCCCCGCGCACGCGCCCACGCACACCGTCGCCGCCCACACACCCAGCTCGCACTCTGCCAACATACATATCGTTACACACGGCCGCGATGCCTCTGCACTCTGACAACATACACCACCGCTACACCCCCCCCCCCATCTTGCACACCCCTTTACATACATTGCCTCATATTTGCCATAGTTAACGCTTGACAGGCGTCTTGGTAACTAAAGTTTTTATTTTCTAGTTCTACTAGAAAGACGCCAATCTTTTTTGAGTATTTGTGGTCTGTAACGATACTCACGGAACGATATAAATTAGTACGTATTCACTGCCACTAATTATTCTTATATTTTATTTTTAACAATTGCTACGTTATGCCTTGTAATGGCGACTTAAGAGGATTCAATATCCCATATCATCTCGTAAGTATCATAAAAGACATAGAAGGAAATAAAATAGAAGATAAACAGCAACATCTTCCTGATAAGAACTTAAAAAAAACTGCAAATGCCAACCCCTATAAAGCAATCTATAAAAAAAGTCCTATATTTAGCAGTGGACTTTTGACGATAAAACAAAACAATGGTTTACAAACATATTATACATAACGAAATGTTTAAGTAATTATTACAATTTTATTTAATAACTAGCTGTTCCCCGCGACTTCGCCCGCGTTTATATTATTACGATTGGATTTCATGAGTTTTAATTTTATTGCGCGGAATCCTAATTATTTTTCTAAAATAGCGGTAGCCTAAGTTAAGACTGATTTACACGCGGTCAGTAACAGGCGCCAGTGCTGGCGCCGAGGACTGACTTGCACCGTTTACACGCATTCAGTAGTCGCGCAGACAGTGCTGTACTGACTCCAAATCAATTTACATTATGCCAGTAGCGGGTCAGCACTGACTTGTCTCGAATTGGAAGCCAGTTACTGTCCCTGTGTAAATCAGCCATTACTCCTTATTAAATCAGATACTTGCCAGTGAAAGTCCCGTCAATATCGGTCCAGCCATTTCGGAGATTAGCCGGAACAAACAGACAGACAGACAAAAATTTAAAAATTATGTTTTTGTTATAAGTATCTTATATACTTTCATATGCATTTAGTAAAAAGCAGTTATTTTGACATTACAAACAGACACTTCAATTTTATTTATTTTTATTAATTTAAAAAACATATGTTAAAAATGTATAGTTCAAAATAAGTCAGTAGACTAAACTAGACTAGAATAACGGAATTAATGACAATGTCATATTTACAAAATCTATAAATATCATAATTTAAAAAGATATGTATGGAACACTCTTCTCTCATATTGTTCAGCACTGAACATTACAACGCAGCAGCCCAGTGACCGCGTTAGCAAGATTCACGCACACTAGTAACTGTTGCTGATTAATCTTAGCGTATAATGTAAAATTGTATTAGTATTAAGTAACATAAATTGTAACAAATTGTAAATAAAATTATCTTTCAACGCTGGAACACGACTTCGTTATTATCGCCGAGACTACTGGAAAACCTGGTCTTCCTCTCACTGCGCCCAAGACACCTTTAATCGTCAGAACCCCTGATAAGTCTTTTGAGTCTGCTTGAATGGCAGTGATAAAACCCCATCACTTAAGCCCTGACATCCTGTCTCTGTTCGTCTGTTATCTTAGATCTTATGGGGGAGACATCACGCACTTATATTATTTATTTATGTATAT
The DNA here is from genome assembly GCA_029286625.1 of Parnassius orleans. NCBI lineage: Eukaryota > Metazoa > Arthropoda > Insecta > Lepidoptera > Papilionidae > Parnassius > Parnassius orleans. The sequence goes on from JAGSMP010000142.1 coordinate 901,023, forward strand.
TTATATGGTAGGGCTAGGGTATTAGGGACTGTGCTAGATATAGGGAAATTTGTTAGAGTCTGTAGGGTCTAATATTCCTTCCATATTCATGTGCAGCCGGGTAATCGAGCTCTTAAAGGGAAATTGGGTTAATATTTAAATTAAAAAAATTCCTTGGGGAAGGTCTATGTTCAGTAGTGGACTTGTGAAGGGCTGTAATTATGATAATGACGATAATGTAATGATGATAATGCAATGAAAAACATTACAATTTACTTACTGCTGTTCATCCACAGGATCCTAACGATAGAGAAGTCGATGATAGACATCATTGCGACCATTATAATACCAGCTAGAGCCGCACGTGGGATGAAGTAAAACGCATCAGCTAACAACGTCACTGCCAGAAGCACAAGGCACGCTAAAAGCAAAAACATCGATAAGTATATAATATTGTCAAGTTAAGTATTACCTTAACTTGGCGATATTATTTTTATAATTAATAAAATTATAACAATTTAAGTAGGGTAAAAAAAGAGTGACTGTGGTTTTTGCATCTATTTAGATTGTCTTTGTACACTAGTATTGGGAGTAGCTATTTTAGTAGCAAGGGGCTGGTGTGCACCGGCAGTGAGAGTGAGAGAGTGATAGTAAGAGAGAGCGAGAGTGACCTTTGAAGAAGGAGCCGGCGGGCGTGAGCACTCCGCACGCGTGGTTGAGCGCGGTGCGCGTGAAGGAGCCGGTGGCCGGCATGCAGCGGCAGTGAGAGTGAGAGAGAGTGATAGTAAGAGAGAGCGAGAGTGACCTTTGAAGAAGGAGCCGGCGGGCGTGAGCACTCCGCACGCGTGGTTGAGCGCGGTGCGCGTGAAGGAGCCGGTGGCCGGCATGCAGCGCGCCATTGCGCCCAGCACGCCGCACGCGCCCAGCGCCACCAGCTCCTGACCCGCGTCCACCGCGCCGCCTGCTGCATGCACACACACACACACACACGTTCAGTGTTTATTTTTTTGGTTATGGACTCAATCAGTTATATTTTTGCCAGTGTCATATAACAAGAAATTATCGTATAGAATATAATATTGTTACGACAGCCAGCTGCCCTATGCTAAATAATAAAATGTGTAGGCATAAAATAGATAACGCTCAAACTATTGATGCAAGCAAGATGCAACCTTATGTCTATAAAGCCTTTTCTAACCTTATTTCTACAAGGATATTTTTCAATGTATGCCCAAAGGAGATGAACCTGATGATTTCTTATATTTACGCGAACACTACACATTGAATAAAACTACTTTTACGGATTATATCGCGTTTAATTAACTTAAGTTAACTAAACGCGATATAATCCGTAAATGTAGTTTTATTCAATGAGATGAACCTGGTTCCATACAAGCATGGGCCCGGCGTGAACAAAGTTCAAATATGTCTTATTTTTTTAAACATTTGCTACATATGTCAAAAACTCATATTTTTGCATGACCTGAGGTTTTGTTTTTATTTTATGTTTTATGATTTGTAGGTTATGTAGTAAAATAACTCGTTCCTGTGATAAGTTGTTTGAATAAATTGTAAAGGACACAAAAGAAGGCAGTTTTGTAGTTATTATTTTAAAAAAACTCAACCTAGTTAACAGTTCCAGACTGCATAACTACCTTTTCAATTGTTTAATTATTTTCTGCAATTATTATTAATAAAATCTCATCTAGAAAAGCAGCCGGAGGCTGTACATTGTCTGTTCTATTCTCTCATAACCCAAGTACCACATTATTGTCATTATGTGGTCGCAACAACCTACTGTCCTGTAATTCGTATTAGAATCCGAGAGAAAAACCAAGGGTCAAATTAAATAAATCCACGAAAATAAAAACATAAAATGTATCCATCCACAAACATAGCCACAATGCCAAGTGCGCATAACAAGTTGAAACTCAAAGTTACCAAGTTAAGTCTTCTTCGGAACAGGCAATGATCCATAAAGCCTATTCAATCGTATCAGATAATATTCAAATGTTTTTATAGTTTAATAACATAGCCTATCCGATCGTTTTCTAAATAGATTTCTTTTATTCAATATAAATCTCTACAGATTCGCCTCAATATTATAATTTTTTCCATAAATCTTTAAATAGGTCAATAAATCAAGGGTATGTTCCGATATACACTGCGAACGCTGCTCAGTGCTCTCACTGGTGAAAATTCGTTCCGTTATGGACTGCCAGTATACTGCCGCAATACCCTAGGGAAATATATGACGTCATAAATCGTCGCCATTTTTGTACTGTGAGCACTGGCGCATTCGAGGTAAGGTCCTCTCAATACTTTGATCACGTGATTAAAAAACATAACAGTGCCTAGAGATTTAGCAGCTTCCACGAATGATTGTTATTATTATTTATTAATATTTTTATTCAAATAAACTCGAACATTAAGTTTTAAAAGCAACAAAATTAAAATAATAATTTTTCGTGTTGAATAGAAAATGGTGTAGGTACATGATAAATATTTTCATTTGAAAACAGTGTCGAAAAATGGGGATAACAGTATACTGGACTGCGTTCCGTTTTAAACAGTAACCAGTATAACAAACTAAAAAGGAACGCTTCACTAGGAGTGGGCGATACAAAACGTATATAGTTATTGAAATTATAATTGCTTCAATATCGTATATAGGATATCGGCCTAACCAAAAACAATATATCGGACGAAATATTGCTTGTGCCTGAGAGCCGATCGCGATTTGCGACGATATTGTATCGCAGTGGTATCGAAATCCGAAGTCAAACCGTATATTATACGGTATTACGAATGAATACCGAGCAGACTCGATCGCCGCCGACGATCCACGTTGGATTCCAAAGTAGAGAGTGTGAGTGCGCGATTGATGAAACTACACAATACATACGATTCTAAACCTTAACTCTAATATTATACAAAGTCTGTTTGAAGGTTTGTCTTAGTATTTTGGCGCGATTGTTTCATAAAATTTCAACACTTTTGACCTTAATCTAAGGGTAGTAATGACCGCAATGCACTTGTATGTTGTAGCACTTGTTAAAATTTGTCCTTGAACTAAAGAGCAAAGAAATTAGGAGCGAATATTTAAGTATTTTTGAAGAATTCTATGTTTAGTTTCACGTAGGTAAAACAATCGGAGTGAGCGCATTTATTTGTTGTTCCTCCTTAGTTTTGAAAGTTTTGAAATTAATAATTTGAATTTGTTTTAGAGTTCATTTGTGTTATTTCGGTATAAAACAATTTAATTTTGTGACCCATATTATAAGTGTAAATAATAATTTGTGTATAAGTACCTATTTTGTATTATAGTGCAGCAAGTACATTCTAAACTTAAAAATTTCTCGTTTATAATAATTTGGTGACTGAGAAAATAATTTGTGACTCATTTATAACGGTGTATTTATAAATCTGTAGTGTAAATTTGTGTGTAGTTACTGTATAGGTATTAATTTTGTTAAATTAAAACTTTAAAATGTCTCGTATAAATTCCAGTATTTTGTGGGACTATTTTGATAGGACAAATGTAGGCGACAAAAAGGCTAAATGTCGTGTTTGCGGCGACAGTTACAGTTACAAAGGGACGACAGGTAATCTTAAGGCACATTTAAAAAAAAGACATTTATATGCTTATACTAGAATCATTACCGGGCAGCAAGAAATAAGAACATCCCAAGCTGCTTCAACCGCCAGAGGATCCACAACGGTTACCACGGTAAATACTCTATCAAGTACGACAACCGCCACACCATCAACAACAGCGCTAGCTCCGACACCACTGCATCCATCGGAATCTCAAGCTACAGTTTCAGCCATGGGTCAAGTAAGGCAACAAGCCATAGAAAGGTATGGCACTACTAAAAAAAATTCAGCTGATTTAAAAAGAAAGATTGACATTGACCTGTTAGATTTATTTATTGATAGCTATCACCCATTTACACTAGTAGAAGAAAGAGCTTTCAAAAAAATTATTCGCTGGATTCCGGGTTTCCGGGTGGACCCCGACTAGAAAAATTATTTCAAGTGTTATGATTCCTGCTTTATACCAAAAAACTAGAGGCTTTAAAAACAGAATTGGGTCCTGATTGCGGCATACACCACATATGCCTCACGAGTGATTTATGGACTTCAAGAGCTAATGAATCATACATGGCTGTTACTGCTCATTTCATTACAGATGAATTCCAACTAAAAATCATTTTGTTGGACTGCGCACATTTTGAAGACGCTCACACAAGTGAAAATATTCAGAGAGTCTTGAATAACATTGTTGATGAATATGAGTTGTCCATCAAAATTAACTTCATGGTCACTGATAATGGTGCCAATATCCAAAAGGCTATTATCGACATCGGCTGGAAGCATTACGGATGTTATGGGCACACATTAAATTTAATTTTACAAAACGCGATTTCTGCCCAGACTTTACAATGTGTGTTAGAAAAGGTAAAAAAAATTGTGCGCTTTTTTAAATGCAGCAGCATTGCCTTAGAAAAATTATTAAAAGCACAAGAGAAGTGAACAGTCCAACTGTGTTCCGAAACGATTGGTTCAAGAAGTTCCAACGCGTTGGAACTCTACTTTTCATATGATCAAGCGTTTCGTTGAACTGGAGCAACATATTAGGTCTACGATTGCTGTAGTCAGAAAAGAGCTACCGATTATTACCAATGAAGAGTGGTTGCTCCTTGCGAAAGTCGAAAAGATATTAAAACCTTTTGATGAAGCGACCGAATCTATGAGCGGCGAAAAATATATGACAAGTAGCTCAGTTATACCTATGACTCGATGCCTGATAGCATCGTGCGACAAACTTCTGGACAAAGAGTTCTATGGTATATCTAAGCAGCTTATTAGTAGTTTAAAGTCAGGACTGACAACAAGATTCTGTAATATTGAAAGAAGCGGAACTTTTGCTATTTGCACTTTCTTAGATCCCAGATACAAACTCGCAGTATTTTCCGATGACAATGAAGCCAAAAATACAAAGAAGAATATTCTTGACCTGGTAAACTGCAATGATAGCACAGGAGACCAGACAAAGAGAGCCAGATCAAGCACCCGTTTCGGCATCTAACAAAGACGACGATAAATTTTCCCCATGGGCCATTCTAGGTGAAATAGTAGGAAAAACACAGGAAGTTGGAACCCCGTTGTCAAAAGCCATTAAAGAAGTGGATACTTATTTAAATAACGATATCTTGCCTGTTTTCACCGGAAATATTTGGAATTGCCCTCCCGAATGGTGGCGCAAACATAGATTTACATATCCATATTTAGCACAACTATTCAAAAAATATGGAAACATTATGGCGACATCGGTACCATGCGAGAGGATATTCAGCAAGACGGGGCTGATCATTAATGATCGTCGAACCCGGCTAGCATCATCAAAAGTTAAGCAACTCGCATTTTTAAACGTCAATCTCAACAAACACAGATTTGAATAATCTAACTTCTAATAAGTAAACAATATACATATAAATATAGTATATTGTTTATATATATATATATATATATATATATATATATATATATATATATATCCACATCTACATATATGTACCACAACTTTGCAATGGAACTCGGCTAAAAGTAACCCAGTTGCAACAAAATATAATCGAGGCTCAAATTTTAACAGGTTGCGGTGCAGGAGAAACCGTCTTTATTCCCAGAATTCCCATAATACCAAATAATTTTCCATTCCAATTTAAAAGAACGCAATTCCCAGTATCATTGTGTTATGCAATGACAATTAATAAGGCTCAAGGGCAGACTTTTCGTATTTTTAGAGTAGATCTCGGTGTTAAAAAACCGTGTTTTATTGTTTTAATAGTTAATTAGTTAACTATTAAAACAATAAAACACGGTTTTTTCAAAACCGAAAATATTGCAGCCAGTCCTAAGCCCGGTAAAAGTATGAAGGACAGTCCATTAATGGTGAGTATTAGTTTAGTTATATATTGTATAAAATACATAGTGCATATTCCAGTTTTCATAATAGTACCTAGTCACTCTAAGTATCATATAGGGATACACTATATACTGTACGTACGTAGCAGAGTATCGAGTCAGTATCCACTTTGTAACAAATCGTCGCGAAACCGGTATCGAAATAACTGCATATACGGCATAATATCGTCAATATATAGTTTCAGAAAATGTATAGTGTTTCGAAATCCGATATCAAATATCAATATATAGTTTCGATATGATATTCAGAAATTACGATATTACTTACTCCCAGGTTTCACAGTATACTGAATTGACGTCACACCTTACAGTGGTCACAGTGTAAATCGGAACATACGCTAAGTCTACAGACACCATATACACGTTCAGAATATAAATAGCGTTCATTGTCTATAGCCATAGACAAAATACAGAAACATATTTAAAAACGTTTCATTCCTGCTATAGCTTTTTTTTTTTCAGAAAAAAAAATGTTTTTATAATTGCCCATATATTACAGAAATAAAAACCATTTAATTATGCTTAAAACTTATTGTTTTATTACCTACATATTTTTGTAGAATTGTTACGAACGATATGAGGCACCACAATTTCATACATTTCCTTTGCAGAGAAGGTTCAGAATAAGTAATATAGGCGAATGGTGAAAAAAATTTAAAACATTCTGTCCTTTTTATCTTTTAAATACAGAATGCGTGAAAATGCATTATTTTAACTGATTGCCATTCATAAATATTTAACGCCTACTATTTCACTACGCACGCATACATTCGTAAGGGTCGCTCGGTTACAAATTTAGGTACCTTGTCGCGCGTCTTCCAGGGCTTGAAAACTACTTGCGTAATTTAGTTGTAAATACTTAGTTTATTCCAATTTTTTAAATACGCCATAATAATGACATGACAAAATTTAATCATAATTCGCGTCGTATAGTTATTAACTTAAGCATTAGTAGTGAGCGTCTTACTAGGAAAGTAAACAGTAGGAAAAAACGTTGTCAAGTGAATCGCACACACATGAGCGCGCGAACGCAGTTGTTGCCCATAAATCACATTCAATTTGGGATAATTTCAAAATAAAAGTAGAAACCTTAATTACTCGTATTTTCAAAAACTGCAATAACAGTATATCATTATTTATATATTTGAATTTAAATATTAAATTTGGATACTTTTTGTAAAATAATACTGTATAAAGCCTTTTCAAGTAGGTATAAAAAGCCTTTGGATATTTTTGCGATTTTGGACGAAGTAATTACATATTTGCTGTTTTGGAAGAACACATCCATTTCTCATCCTAATCGGCATTTTTACTCACACCGCGCGTAACAATAATATAATTTCGTATAGAAATATAAGTATAAAATGATTTTTGTCGCCGTCCTTTAGTTTGTGGTTAAAATTAATGTTTCCGAAATAACTCAAGAACGACTAGACGAAATTACTTAATTGTTTTCCACTACGAGTATCTTCAATATCGATCATGTTGGTCCTTTTAATATCACCATCTTGTAGTGTCACGTAACAAGAAATTATCCTCCAAAATATTTTATAAGACTACAGTCACATTGCGAAGTCTTTGGGAGATTTTGACGACAGCTTAACAGATATTCGATGACGGCAATATCTCAAGTTCATAAGGCGCCTAAGCGTATAAAATAACTTGAGGTTTATATCAACATAGAAGAGCTTCTTTCCTACTAGTTCACATGCGCATACACAAAATCGCATAATTTTTCGTATCAAATTCCACTACAAATCATTATGAAAAAGATTTAACAGGAGCAACAGTCCGCCAGAGGTCAAGTTGCTGATAAAACTCCACATTTAAAGAATAATGGCGAAGTCCCAAACAGATTTTTGTTGAATTTTTCAAATGAAAATATGGAAAAATGTTTGAAATCCTGAACAATTTTTCTTCAGTTATAATCACTATGCAGGAAGGCAGGAATTAAAGATATTTTAGTTTGAACAAAATTCATATCAGACTAGGCTGTATGGTATAAGAACTGCCTTAATTGGCGAATCGTTACAACAACAAAACTAGTCAATCTAATTTTCAATTATGCTTAGACACTGACCTTTTATAAAGTACGCTAGACTGGTTATAAAATGTTTGTGCCGATTTGAAGCGCTGCCATTGTGCGTACTGGAATTAAAATTGACATACCTAATATACCAGTCTGTTGTGTTGTTTAAATCGTATCTCTGTATTTTAAACTTTTAAACGAAAAATTAAAGTATTTTATGTAGTTTGAATATGTTTGATTTTAGTTATATAATGAGAATTATTTTTAGTGCTAATAAGTGCGTAATTTGTAAACTCGTTACCAATCGGAAAGTGGGATAACATTCCACAAGTAAGTGAATAGCTAATATTTAAAAAAATTAAACTATTTGATAATATAGGTATGATACTTAAAAATTTGTTACTAATCTTAATATTGTAATTACCAACATGTTTGGCTTTATATTACTCAGTTTTGATAAACAATAAAATTCAATAGTAATTCAGATATATAATTTTTTAGTTACGGAAGGATAATGAAAGGTGACTTTATTTCATTTTTGTTAGATAGGTACTTATAGCGAAAAAGAATTAAGTAATAATTTAATTACAGAAGTAAAGTAGTTTGTAATAGTACTACTTTTATTGGCTGCCTGTAAGCACTTTTACCAATTTTTAAACATTATACTTACATTTATTTCTATTTTATGTGTATATAGTTTAACATTTATTATTATTTTATTGATAAATATTTTATTAATAAGTAAATAATTATTAATCTAATAACCATAATAAAACAAAATTAATAATAAATACATAACCATTATTTTAATCTGTTATCCAAGGAGCAATCAACTAAAAATCCAGGACCGTAACAAACGATACGACGCGACCTTGAGCTTGGTAATATAACAAAATAAAACGAACTAATAATAATGTGTCTGTCTGAAACTGTTTGCAAAATGCGTAATAGGTATTTTACGTAACCAGTAAAATTGTATTTTGCAAATGTTTGCAAAATTAATTTTGTGACTACTTTGGTGGCTTACCGATTTATAATTTTATTTATTGTTGACCAAAAAATATTCAAACAAATTAAAATATGACACACTGACTTTGTAGTTTTGTACTCAACACCGACACGTATGACGTAGGTAATTAGTATTGTGACGAGATTTGGAATCACGGGCCAACTTGCTGTTTCCGAAAATAAAATTGCGTATTTTGAATAATTAATTACTATACCTACAATAAATTACAATAATATATTCTATTATAATGGATTCAAATACATATTAGAAATATTGCAAATTGAATCAATGAAAATCGTACAAAAATATATAACACGCAAGAAATTCCCGTGCAAATCCTATCGCATGACAATCGAGAATTACTTCAGAATGTATTATATTACAGTCAAATAGTCTTGTGTAGTTCGCGAACGATGAACGATTAGGAAACGTATCTTGACACTGTACTAGAAAAACGTTTCGAATGCCGATTGTTAATCGGCTAACAGTTTTTCGTTCACCTACACTCGCAAGACGCCAACGCCAAACCGTGCTTGCGAACGATGCACGCAAACAGAACAGAATCGGTCAGTAGTCATTCGAGGTAGACATGGCGTTAAATAAAATATTGGATATAAGTTTTATTTATAGCAAATAATTATTACAATGCTTATTTTTAGACATGTAAAGCCTAAATTTTAATGTAATATATCAAAAGAATACATGTATTGATGTTTTAAGGAATGTTTTATTCGAATAACGTTGCTTTGTAAACCGCCATCTACTCCATTCTACAGGTATTAAAGTCATTTTATCGAACGAAAGTAGAGATGGCATAAATACGGCTAATTAATTTTATTAACGGTTAATTCATTAATTATAAATCAGTAAAGTAAGAAATCGATCACATATTGTTTTGAATGGACTGAAATATGATAATTTTATTCATTATGGTTAATTTTATTTATTTAATAAATTTGTTAATTTTTTTAACTGTTTATTTTAACAGTTAAAAGATAATATATTAACCATCTTTAAATTCAAGGACAAGTGCCGATGAATGCCTCTCTATAGCTAGCTACCCAAATCACCTAATAAGTCGTGTATGTATATACAATGTACTCTGTGTTAATAAGCTTACAAGAAATCCTTGCTCTCTACTTAGCCTTTTACCATAATACGCAGTGGCCAATAAATTTATGTAGTTACAGATAAAAAAAATATTGCAATACATAAAAATGGTATAATATTATCTATATGCTTAATGCTATCTATAATATCTAAAATTCGATTTTCATGAAATTTAGTTTGCGGGGGGTTGCGGGGGCGATGGGTTGCGGGGGCGATAAATCGAGCTAGGATTAATTTTTAGAAAATGTCGTTTTATCCGTGTTTTCATGCAATAAAAAACTGCTACAATATCATTAGAAAACGAAGGTAAATTTCGCCATTTTAGACAATCTTATAAGAGCTTAGTAGGGATATCGGGCGGTTCCGAAAGCAGAGGACCCCGGTTCGAGTCTAGATGTCTACAGTCCGATTTTTTTGTCCCTTTTTTTCAAGTTCCTTCTTTTGTGAGAAAAAACTATTCTTGAGAGCCCTTTGTCAACGCATCTAATTCTTATCTCAGTATATTTAAAAAAATGATCGATCTTAAAAAAAGAATACGGTAGGTAAGATCGGAAAATATTATTCATATTTCATCAGTATGTAATTCGTATCTAAATATAATTTTCAAAAAACACGATTTACAAAAAAAGAATACCGAGCCAAGCTCGGTCATCCAGGTACTTGACTAGAATGACAGTCCTTAGCCTGTTCAAGTATGAAGGGAAATCAAATATTATGTCAAATTTTAAGTTAATAATATTTTTAATAAAATATTTTATCAAACAACGTTACGCCTCGAGCAAATATCGACCGACTGAGACTGACTGCATTAACCTGTTTAAATTGTATCTATCAGTCTGACTGTTGACTGATTCAGTCAGTGACTGACTGAGAGTCTCCTGAGTAGTCTGAGACTGAGATAACCATTCCATAAAGATAGATACAATTTAAACAGGTTAGTAGTACTGATGACCGATTAGAACTAATAGAACTAATAGAACGAACTAGTTCACTGTCCGTAATGAACTAGTACGGAGCGATCTTTAAAATGACCGACCAGGCACAAGACTACAGTCAAACAAGCGAACGAAGTTTGGCAACGCTTTTCTTCTTTGAACGTACTGCATGTAGTTCAAGGTTAGGAAGGACGGCATCGTTGCACCTACGAATAATGGTATTTATGTTCCACAAAATATCGTCTGCACGCCATCTAGCGTGCCAATGTCGAAACTATGTTTTGGCGCTTTGCTTGTAAAGTTGTCAAAGTCACTCACACTACTAAAAGAAGTGTAAAATTTCCTAGATTTCACTATTATATTTCTTATTATATACTGTAAGTTCTTTCCTAAAAGGTTAACCGCGTGCACATTTCAGTGCAGAAAAGTGATAAAATGATTAGTACAAATAGTGTCTGTGTTTAGCGTAAATGTCCAGACAAAAATGTATGGACGGGCTATCAGACATCCACCTTAATTTATAATAACACAAAATACTTAAATTAGAACTTTGTTTACAAGATTTTTCACTAAGTAGAATACGATCACATTTCTGTTAGGAATCGTATTTCAGGTTTCATTATTGTTTATATTAGGTCCTTACATATGAAATTAGCGTTTTGTCGTACTGACCACTTTGATCTGAAATATCTCCTCTTTGGTTAAGAATTCCAAATTCAAATTTATAAATTCATTTAGCTGGTACATGAGTTTTGAAAACAGTCATTCATTTGTTTTTCCTTATTATTTTGGAAAATGGAAAACATGAAATATCGGTATATTTACAGTACAAGTTCTACCGTGGCACCAGTCGAACGATTAATGATGTGTACGGCGCTGATTTCGCAAAAAAAAGCACGGTACGTTTTGGTTTCAACGTTTTCGTTCTGGAAATTTCGACCTTCAGAACCAACCCGTGGACGGCCGGAGACCAAAGTGGAAAATGAAGAATTAAAGGCTATTGTGGAAGCGGATCCATCACAAAGCACTTCAGAGATAGCTGCAGGCTTCGGGGTAAGTGATAAAACTGTATTAATCCACTTGAAGCAAATCGGGAAAGTAAAAAAAACTTGAACGATGGGTACTAACTAACTTGCAAACACGCGTCGACTGCTGTGTTACTTTGCTCAACCGATACAATAATGAAGGGATTTTAAATCGAATCATTACTTGTGATGAAAAGTGGATACTGTACGATAATCGGAAGCGCTCGTCGCAATGGCTGAACCCTGGAGACCCAGCCAAATCCTGCCCTAAACGAAAATTGACTCAGAAAAAGTTACTTGTGAGTTTTTGGTGGACTAGCGCCGGTGTCGTTCACTACAGCTTTCTAAAATCTGGCCAAACGATTACGGCAGATATCTATTGTCAGCAACTGCAAACCATGAAGGAAGAACTAGCTGCTAAACAACCGAGATTGGTCAATCGCTCTAGGCCACTGCTGCTTCACGACAACGCAAGACCACACACTGCACAACAAACAACCACTAAGTTAGATGAGCTACAATTGGAATGTCTGCGACATCCACCTACTTCCCGAACCTTGCTCCAACAGATTACCATTTTTCCGGAATTTGGCCAACTTACAAGGAAAAAATTCAACCCGATGCGGTAGTCCAAACCGCCTTCAAAGAGTTTATTGATTCTCGCCCACATGATTTTTTAGTAAAGGGATCAATGAACTACCTATAAGATGGCAAAAGTGCATAGATAACAACGGTGCATACTGATTAATTAAATATATTTTACAAAAGAACAATTTCTTTTGTAAAATATTACTTATATTCCTCCTGTACAAAACGCCAATTTCATATGTAAGGACCTAATACTATCTACCTATTTCTTCCGAGCCAAGCAGCGATAAAGTTTTATTTAGCTTGCGTGCGCGATTTATCTAATTAATAATAATTATGTAGGCTAATAAAACGTCGGCAAGAAGTCAACATCAAAGGAGTGCAACTTCTGTACGTAGTACTATTATTTATTCTGTGGTGTTGGCTACCCACGTTAGTGTCGCAAACGAAGTAATCTGAGAGTAAGACTAAAGAGTAAAATTATTAGATGATAAATAACTCTCGTCTAACATAGTATTGGTCGAATCCACCCTTAATATCATATTTTTATACACGGTTAAATAACCGTGTAATAATAATATGGTATTATTTAATGTAAGTTTGTCCCGTCACGGTTCTTTGAACGATGTCATCTGAAGAACTCGGGTCTTAATAATTGTTCCTGTCATAATTTCAATTTTCAGTTTTTTTATTATGGTTTTTTTAATATTGTATTTGAAATTCGAAAATGAAGTTGTAAATATGTGATAACTATGTAATTTAAAGTTTATATCTTTTTATATCTTGCTAGATGGTACGCGGTGCATTGCCGCAGAGGAAATAATTGTAGAAATATCGTCTTCAATTTGAAAGAGTTATATTATTTAATTAGGAACATTTAGGAATGATAATACAATCATTGAAATTGAATGATCTATAACTTTCAAATAAATTTTCAGTACGATACGCGCTCCACTTAGTGTAAGTTAATTGTAGTATGCCTAAAACCTTCGCGCAAATGCAAGGAATAAGTTGACAAAGATTTGCCGCAAGCTGATGAACGGTATGGCAGTGCTTGAAATACGAACAAACAAACATTAATTATTGTTTATATATTGGAAGATATAGTTAATTCTGTCTATAGACAGATTATCTATAGACAAAGATACTCTATAGGTAAAAGCCCTGTAAATAATTAGAATAGGCGTTATTTTAGCAGCTGATTTGTTTTCTATAATACTAGAACTGAATGAACGGTTGACAATAAATTCTTTGCGAAATTATGTTTTTATTTTTATTTTGTATAGTTACTTACACCAGTTGAATATTTTCCAGTACTAATTGAATATTTAAGCCTCGCGAATGAACCAACATACCCAATGTTGAAACCCGGAGCAAAATCCGTTCTGTAGTTACGAATAAAAACGTAGATAGACCAACGCAGCGTCGATCTTGGTTTTATATGAGGTATAAAGCTTGCGTCTCCTTAGACCAATTTCCTTACGATTATCAATTAATACCTAGGAAGACGTGCCTTCCTAGGTATTAATTATAATACATTTATTTATTGTATGATATATTAATATGATACATAAATAGAATGGAGGTTATGGGTAGGCCTAGGTATAGAATTTTATCGATATATTTTATCACACTGTCTTATCTGTATTATTAGTTCCGTGGACGCTCACTTCTGCTGTCAGCGCCAAAATGGCGAAAATCAAATCGCCTCATTATGTCACGGTGTATAGCCAGTCCATATAGAGGTCAGTGTGTGCTTAGAGTAATTATTAGCATAGAGGGACTCCTAAAATAAGAACAAAATTCTTGTAGTTGAACTATTTATGCTTAAGTTTTACGTGGTACAAAATAAGATTATTTATTTTACGAGGTTGTTGCGTTTTTCCATTCTATAGACACCTCAATTAATGTGCTATTAGCGTTAAAAATCCAAGTACCCTTTGAACTATTTTATTTATTTATGTTTGTCTAATCGACACGCATCGCGGAATGTACAAAGAGTGCACTGCTACGATAGTGTAAATACTGCGTCAGAAACGCGGTCTGCCTCTTCTTTTCTTGCTCCACCACAACTCCCTCAAATATTATCCGTCATTCATTAATTAGTTACAGCTTATCAAAACCATTGTTGAACATAGGCCTTTTGCATAGATTGCCTCATAGGAAATATTTGCCATAGTTCCCTGTCTTAGCAAGTGGTTGCCAACCGCAATTTTCATTATTTTGAATTGTTGTCCGGAAGATATTATTGCCTTTATCCTGTTTCATTTCCTCTGTTGCCTTTTACGATACCCGTTACCGTTACCGTTACAGCCTATTAAAGTCCACTGCTGAACATTGGCCTCCCCATAGATTGCCTCATAGGGGATAGTTGCCATAGTTGGCACGCTTGGCAAGCGTGTTGACAACCGCAGTTATATTTTTATTTTAAGTCGTTATTAGGAAGACGCTGCTGCCTATCTTCCGATTTGTTTCCTTCTTGGCCTCTTAAGACACCCACGAGATGATATAGGGTAGTGGACACCGCCACTACACGGTATTTCGATCATCTTTCGAGCATCTAAACATGAGGTAGTGGAGTCTTTTACGCCGCCGCCACACGGCATTATCAAGATCCTGCCTTCACTTTATGATTTCAAAATATTTTCATTCAAGCAGATATAGCTTTCTTGATGGTTCTATTCTCCGCTGAGCAAGTGGTAAATCAGCATATAAAATTGGGATTACAAATGGGTTATTACTATTACTCAACTATATACTTGGTCGCTCGAAAAATAATAAGTCTAATTTTATTTTCTAACTATTTTTAGACATTTATTAAAGTAATAAAAATAAATAAATAAACAAAATATTTATTCTTCATCATCCTTTACCACTCATGTAACACCTATGCCGGTAGATGTTGGAGCACTACGCTCGAAGTTGTTAACGAGTATGTTTACCTAGGACAAATAGTCCGACTAGGTAAGTCCAACTTCGATCGAGAGGTCAATCGACGAATTCAACTCGGCTGGGCAGCGTTCGCATGTGAAACATTAGTGGAAACGATGTAACAAGTGCTTCGATGGTGATATAAATCTTAAGTTTTTATCCGTTTCTTGATATATTTTCCTCATTAACTGTCCGCTGGGTTAAGCAGCCAAAATCTCCCAAGAACTTCGCAATGTCACGCATTAGTATATTGAGAAGTTTTATGAATAAAATATACATCAGACCAGGCTGTATGGTATTAGACCTTTGCCTGCCTTAATTGGCGAGTCGTAACAACTTCAACAACTAGTCAATTTAAATTCAAATTTATTTATTGCCAGAATGTAGTACATAATATTATGACGTTGTTATATATTAATGAGACCTTACATTCTACCATGATAATGGCGTGCAATGTCTTTACAATATACAAAACAAAAATATTATTATCACAATTTAATGAGGTAAAATATTTAAGAAAAATAATTATGTAGTTATTTAAAAATATTTTAGCGTCAAGTTTTAAATTACAATAAATACATGTCAAAATTTAATTAATTATCTAAATGATTATATATAAATGCCAAATATATAAAAAATAAAATGTCAAAAAGTAAAAATATTAAATGAAAAAATAAGTTTTTCTATATTTCAACATTATTTTACATTTCTTTATAAGTCATATATTAGTCTAAACTATAAAAACATTTTGTTGCCAGCCATTCTGTGAGTTTCCTTTTAAAATTGCGAAAGGGAGGTCTTTAAAAGTGTTAGGCAATTTATTGTAAACTCTGATAGCATTTATAAATACATTTCGTTTATATATATATATCTAACCTGCATTGAGGCAGGTAGATCTTAAATTTATTTCTTGGCATGGCACTTCTGTTGACTAAACCTGAGTTAATGTTGAAATATTCTGGATGCTGTTTGACGAAGCACAAAGTTCCCTTAAGTACAAATACAAGCCAGAGGCAGTATATGAAATTTGTGAAGCAACTATCTAAAGACCAAGCTCCACAAATGGCCCTTACACACTTCTTTGTTAAATAATGTATGATGATTTTTTTCCAGACATCCATACGCCATAAGCTTGATTAGACAAAACATAGTAAATTATTTTATTGATATCTGTAATGGTGACATAAGGAGACGCTTAATAATTCCATCAACATTTGCCACAACAACTAGTGAATTTAGTTTTAAATTATGTATGATGATCTTTTTCCAGACTTCGATAAGCTTGATTAGATAAGACATAGTAAATTATTTTATTGATATCAGCAATGGTGACAAAAGTAGACGCTTAATAATTCCATCAACAATTTTTTCGCTATTGTTCTTTGTTTGCCAATGAATGCAGACAACGGTCTTATACTATACAGCCAAGTCTGACGTGTATTTTATTTACTAAATTCGTCATAATATGCTGATATGTCACTTAGCAAAAGAATTTTGAGAGATTTCGATGACAGCTTAGCTTCTAGCGGACAGTTGATGACGACAGTGTTTAAAGCCGACCGAAGCAGCAAATTAAAAAGCACACCACTGAGGCATTGTTTAATGTACATAGTACATACATTCACTAGAAATCGAATAACTTTTTCAACTAACAACTTAAAAATAATTTTAAAAAACTATGGTTGCCCACCCGCCAGCCAGGTTACTACTACGGCAAATGAAGCAATCTATGTGAGGGACCTAAGCTAAGTGGACTTTAATAGACTGAAATTATGACGATGACAATGAAAGATCATTCTAATAGGTCGTGTCATTTCCACACAAAGTACTTTAAGGGATATTTAAAAAAGTGTTGTTTAAAAACTTACCGAAAGCTTTAGCTATTGCGATGCTCTCTAAGATAGCGACAAGCGGTATCACAAGTCCTTCAGGCCCGAACACTGCGACCATGTCCGTGAAACTGAGCGTTTGGTTGTTAACGACCGTGCTGAATGGCGGAAGCCCAAAATGCGGCAGCCCGCCTTCAATTTTACCTGGAAATTAAGTATATTATTAGTAGATGCGATATTATATATATATTTTGTAAATTAAAAAATACGGTTGACCCTGCAGCAGGCCATCCCTGAAAGTTCTCGCTTACCTATTTAATTTTTGGTTTTTATTTGACCGATTGACTTGAAAATCTAATCAGCTCGAAGTCTCAATAAAAACTTTCGAACGCCGTGTCGCCCATCTCGATCGGTTGATTCGTTTAAAGATATCGTACAACAAAATTTTATTTACACACACACACACACACACAGAGAGAGAGAGAGAGAGAGAGAGAGAGAGAGAGAAAGAGAGACCTCAAAACGTGGAGATCTGATGAAAACTCGCATTCTCAAAATCGGACCGAAATCTTAACTTCCTACTTTTGAAAATTATTAATTTTCAAAGCGGGGAGTTTAAAAATACATTCGTTACTATTGGTTTTTATACCTGACTAAAACATTTAACATTAATTACAACATTAACAATATTTTGTTTAGTCTCCCTTAATTGAGGCTAATAACTCACCGGTCAATGCAAATGGCGTGGAGCCATGCCTATGCAAAAAGTAAGCGAGGGTCGATGCTGCGAACACCAAGAGTGCGTTTCTGGCACGGACCACGTACTGGCACACTTTTTCCAGAGAATTGCCCAAAGTCAGCCGCTGCCAATATAACAAAGATGACATATTACTTTCAATAAAAAAAAGTTAATCATCATCATCATTACAACCTATCAAAGTCCACTGCTGAACATAGCCTCATAGATAGCCTCATAGGGGGATTTCGCCATAGTTTGCGTTGGTAACCTTATATTTTCTAGCCTCTTACATCACCCATGGGACGATATAGGGTAGTGGATATTCTTACACTCCCACTACATGGCAACTTTTTAATTTAATAACATTAAAATAATTAAAATAAAGAAATTTCAAGTTTCCTCTCAATATATTTAAGAAAGTATGTAGGTAAAAACGTAAGTAGCTTTAATAGGACAAGATATAGATAGGATTTTCATATTGATGGATTATATACATAATCCTTATGTATGGGGTTATGTATGTTATTGTGATCACTGGCAAGCTGTTTCTTGATTAATTTTATTAATAGAAAAGGGTGTAATATTCTTATAAACTTTTATATTAAAGAACTAGCTGTTCCCCGCGACTTCGCCCGCGTGGAATTTATTACGATTGGATTTTATGGGTTTTAATTTTTTTGCGTGAAACCCTAATTCCCTTTCTAAAATAAAAGTAGCCTACGTTACTCCTTATAACATTAGCAATTTTATTTATTTGTATTGATAGAAATGAATGTATAGAATACAGAATATCCTGTTGCAGTATTATTGAAGCAGTATTAATATATATTAATATATTTTTAAATGTTACCCCACAGTAGGATTTTCTCTTGTAACGTAGAGACTGTTGACATACACAAATTGCACAAGGACATATATTTAGACCGCACCAATTATTTGTAGGTCATACAAACACTTGTTCCGTGCGGGATTTGAACCCGCGGCCCATACTTAATATATTTTTTATTACTTAATAAAAAATATATTAAGTATACCTATTACAAATTACATAATAAGAATACGAATAAAATAAAGAACAAAAATAAAAGGAGCTAATTAGTACAATGTTTCCTTGAACTTTATGAAATTATTTTATCCTGTATATCTTTTTAAAAGAAATACCAAAATTTTTTTGTCTGCTTGTGTTAAATTAAAACAATAAACAATGAGGGCATCCATGACTATTTTGACAGATTTCATAGCGGGAAAGTTAATTTGTTCCGAAAAAGTAAAGGTTGATGTTTCTTTCTGTATTTTTAATATTAATAAGATTAAAAATAAATAAATCAAACCACAGGTATTCATTAAAGTAGAAAAATTTAAAATAAGTTAAAAATGTGCAAAAAATTAAAGAGTTACCACTGAGGCATTGTTTTGTGTATTATATAATACTCTAGAAACTGATAAATTTTTATTAAAAAGTAACTTCTCAATTAAATTATTTATTTTCATATTCATTGTGTAACAAAAAAGTTTACCTGAGTGTCAACTAGCGACATCTGGTGAGCAGAAAATTATTAGCCCTCATTGAAAATGTTTAAAATGTTTGTCAATTTTGAAATAAGTACAATTTTGAAATAAGTAAAAAGCTTGATTATCATATTTTAAAACACACCTTTAATAATAAAAGAAAGACAATCGAAGATGCTCCTAAGACGCTGTCCCAAAGTTGAGCCGTTTTTATGTTCTTGAAGAAGTTGACTAAAGCGTGAATGAACGTGTTTCCCGAAGATCCTGGAAAAATATTTTGAAAATTAAAACTCAGGAAGAAGCAGTCTACTTTTATAAGCCGTCATTATGTGACAGTTGGCTCCAGTAAGTTTCTGGCGGAGTAGAAAAATGTAACAAATAATTTCCTCCATTCCTGTTTTTTTTTTCGACCCATTGCTGGATATAGGTCTTCTCAATGATGCGCTAAATGAAATATTTCTTGACCTATTTACCTATACCTATAGTCTGTTTGGCGAGAGATATTAAAAAGGGAACAAGTGGTAAAATTAAAAATTTTGTACAACCAACTTCAATGTAAATAAAATGAGAACATCATCAATGTAGTCGAAGTCAACTAAATACGCATTATTAAGGATAACTCAAAAAGTACTGCTCAGATCTTGATCAAAATTATATGGGACCACATGAGAAGCACCAGCTTTTAAATAAAATCATCAAAATCGGTTCAACAAGAAAAAAAAATCTGAGGTAACACACATAAAAAAATACAGTCGAATGGAGTACCTCCTCCTTTTTTTGAAGTCGGTTAAAAAGCAGGATTCCTAAGATCATTACAAATTGCGGCGCGCTAATTATTTTTGCTGATTGAAAATATCGCTAGATGAAGTATTTCTTGAACTATTTACCCGTACCTATAGTCTGTTAGGCGAAAGTTGATAAAAAAAGAAAAAGAAGGGCTCCTAAACTCATTACAAATTGCGGCCCGCTAATTATTTTTGCTGATAGAAAATAACGTTAGATGAAGTATTTCTTGAACTATTTACCCGTACCTATAGGCTGTTAGGCGAAAGTTGATAAAAAAAGAAAAAGAAGGGCTAAACTCATAACAAATTGCGGCCCGCTAATTATGTTTGCTGATAGATAATAAAAAAGTCGTCTCGCCTGCCAAGCCTAGCGTTTCACAACAGCTGCGAGTCTCGTACCAAAAGACACTTAACAGATTGCGATAATGTCCTCCAGACCGAATTTCGGCCCCGGAGGCCAGCCTCAACCGAGACTAGCCATCGGCGCAGGACAGGATTATAGTGCCCAAGTGTATGCGCAAGCACAGGTGCACTCTCTATTCACTCACGCTCAAAGTCCGATGAGACGGTAAACCGACACGACCGGAGAGAGATCAGGCGCAGGACCAACGGCTTTCCGTGCTTTCCGAGGCACGGGGATGTGACACCGCCAACTTCCTGACTTCGTGCAGCTACTGAGAATTTTCTTGATGGAAAAGGTCAATAACAGATTTTTTTTTGCCCAACCATAAGGATTCGAACCCGGGACCTCATGATCAGCAGTCGCACTACTACAACCAATAGACCAACGAGACAGTCAATTTTATTTTATTTTAAGATTGCGATACTTAAGCGACAGTCGCAATTGCGAGTTGCGTTTTCATAATATTTATAAATTCCCGCCAAACAGAATTTACTCATCACGATTGGGTACGAGAACGTAATGTCGACACACGTAAAGCTGTTGCCCATAGCCAGTTTAAGGATTAGGTAACAGCATTTTCGATGTTTTTATTGGTTCTGATAAGGAAATGTGCAGAAGTAATTTATTATATATGCTATCGCCAAACAGTTTGTTGGTGAAACTAAACTCGATATACCATTACACATAACCTACCTGATGCCTAACATAATAATAAATACATAAATTGTTTTCGGGTTCCGTACCTAAAAAGGAAAAAACAAAACCCTTTTATTACTGATAACGAAGCCTTTCATCTTACACATCTGACAACGCATCTGTATTTTGATTCATCGATAATAGATGTAGGCAAGGTTAACAGCATCCACTTATCGTCTTTGATCTGTGAATGTAAAGTAATTCATTTTTAAGTTAAAAAAAACTATAACGAGCTGATGAAATAGATTTACCTGCTATACAAAACAGAGACTTTAGTTGAGAGGCCGATATCTGCAGGGCGGCTGCCGTCGTGAACCCGCTTATGACTGGCTTCGAGATGAAGTCAAGCAAGAATCCTGGAAATTAAGACCACTAAAACTTACGTGTCACATTTTAAAAAAAATGCATTATATTTTTTAAATGTGTTCTATTATAGTGTGGTCTGTATGTGCGAGATTCGGTATAAGACACGGTAAGATTTGCGCATTTGTGCTAGAGAAAAATGTTGCGAGTGTTGTGCTGCAAGTTCCCAGTGTAAGTAGTCTAATTTGGTGAAAACTTTTAACATTAGGTAAAATGGTGTTCTATTTAAGTCTTGGATTTGCAATGAAAGATAATTTCGTTTAACAAGTGTTTATTATTTATTATTATCTAATTAAAATTAATCAACAAAATGCTGTGTCAATTTTTTTATATTTCTGGCATTTTGAACGACTTTTAAGTAAAGTTTATTGTTTGGCAATATGGTAGAATCTTATATTTATGAATTTATTAATAACAAACCTTGATTAAACTTAATTATCCCGTCAGTCGCAAAGTCAGAACAAAAAATTATTTTTAAAAGTAATCTTAAAGAATACAGGGTTATTTTGCAATATACGCCCAAATTTGCAGAGAAGGTTCAGAGTAAGTAACATAGGCGAATGATGAAGAAATATAATTAAAAGAATCTCAAACATTCTGTCCTTTTTTAACACACTTTTATTAGCTTGGTATGTATCTATGTAACGGAATTTTTGAATGTGATTTTCATCCCCTTCAAAACGTCGGATTGATTTGAAACTTCGCACACTTATCAAGGACCGATGACAATGCAATAATTTAAATAGTTTGTCCCATTATCCTTGCTAGGATCCTCAGGATTTGCGAATAATTCATAAAACAACTACGATTTCTGCCAGTTCAATCTACTGTAAAGCCGCGTAAAAGAACTTCGTTCCAAAAAAGATCACGCTTTTGTAGTTAGCCGCACTAAAAAATAGAAAATAAATAATACTTAAAAAACTAAAAACACGCTATTGACATAAAAAATCATTTTATTGTAAAAAAGCGTGGGGTGCTTGATGTCATTTGTTGTAAATATTTTTGTGGATATTTGTAAAATTAGCGTCATCATAAAAATATCTGAAAAAGCACCCCACGCTTTTTACAATAAAATTATTTTTTATGTTAATCACTATTTTCTTATTTTAAACTTATTGAAAATTATTTTCTACTTTTTAGTTCGGTTATCTACAAAAGCGGGTTTTTTTTAGTTTTTTTTAAGTATTATTTATTGTCTTTTAAATTCAGAATGCGTGATAAGGGTCGGTCGGTCGGCAAAAACGTTGTGAATTGAATCGCACACAGAGGAGCGCGCGTACGCGTAGTTGTCGCTCATAAATCACATTCCATTTGGGATTATTTCAAAAAAGTAGAAGCCTTATTTACTCGTATTTTCAAAAAAACTGCAATAACTGTATATCATTATTTACATATTTGAAGTTAAATATAAAATTTATAATAAGTACATATAATATTACAAACATTAATTAAGTAAGGCCTAACTGATGCGAATCCGCGCGGGACGCGGACGCGATTCGTTCGCGCCGATTGCGTCAGCTAACTTGTATGGTCACATTGGCGCGAATAGTCGCAAGTACTGCAGCGAAATATACGCGGGATAGTGTCTGATTTTTCGAAATGTCGTTGAACTTTGAATTATTTTACAAAATGTAAAAGAAAACAAGATTCTATACGACTTCAGCCACGAAGACTATAAAATAATAGGAAACAAGATAGGGTATGGTTAGGTTCCTAACTCCTACTGCCAGGAGACTCCGGTAATAATGGTTAATCACCTGAACTCCCGGGGTGCAATAATTTCTCGGTTTTCTAAAATTATACGCATCCTTCGCTCGCACGTGTCGCTACTCACTGCTTTGCTATTCGTCGACGTTGTCGATTCGGCGGTGTCTGTCCGGTCCGGTGAAGATCCGGAATACCAAGCAATGAAAATTTTATCTCTAAAGAACCAATCACATGGACAGGCATTACTAGACTCCTGGAATTATTAAATATTGACTTAGATAGTGGCAAACTGTACGATGAGGTTGGACTTTGCGTGAGATTCAATCACAGCTCGTTGAAGAAAATCTTTCCATTCTTGTCTCTAATGCTTCTTGGGGCGCGTAATCAGCATGATGGAACAAGCATGGAGCAAGGAAAGAAACCGAAGAAGTATTTCTTTAGTAAAAGCAGAGTTACATGTACTAACAAACTTCGATTTTCATGTAAAACTTTTATGATTTTGTGGTGAAAACTGACAAATATTAAGCTCGAAATCAAAGTAAATATAAATTTAAAATTAATAAATAATTGAGATTTTCTTTCAATATAGACTTTCACTTGTAGATTTTGGCGGGCTTTATAAGAATAAACATTATTATAAAATAAAAAAGACCTTGAATATATTATATTATGACCGATGTCTTTCTGAACAAATTATCTTAAATTAAATCAAATTAAATTCAATTGTTATTGATTCCATTGTTGTTGAAGTACCGAAAATAATTATCTCTTATTTCAAATGCACTATTCGTACTTCTTCTGATATCCATTTCTAACAATTCAAATGCATGGGTCACAGAGACGGGTTCTGTCAAGGTAACGTCGTCTTGTAGTTTTTGATCTTAAAAGTTGTGTAGAATGCAGGTATCATTATCTTCATATCATTTTATTCTTTTCTTCCTCACATCTTGAGATTCTTCTTCAGCAAACAACAAAACCTCAGCTTCAATATTAAAAGACATGTTTTTCCTATTGAGAGACCAAAAATAATGACGTGCGGGATTTGCTTCAGTTTGGGAGGCAAAGCAAGCGAGCGAATCGCGCAGATTCGCGTCCCGCATCCCGCGCGGGATTCGCCTCAGTTTGGCCGAAGCTTAATAGAAAAATCTAAAATTCCTTTACTTTTAGGAAAAGAAAAATGTTCTAAATTTGCAACACTGATACAATA
Source organism: Parnassius orleans (assembly GCA_029286625.1). NCBI lineage: Eukaryota > Metazoa > Arthropoda > Insecta > Lepidoptera > Papilionidae > Parnassius > Parnassius orleans. The sequence continues at coordinate 925,855 of JAGSMP010000142.1, forward strand.
ACGTATTTGTGTTCCGAGAAATGAAGTCACAACATTTTGCGATTTTGTTTACATTATATAGACCATCGGTTAATTTGGAAAATATTTTTTTAAACATGTTTTGCAGCCGTTAACAACAGAGGACTACATTACGTCACACGCTCTCACTTACTCGCGGCGGACTACCGAGCGTCCGTCTCATATTGCAGAATCGTCTTCATATTGCGTGCCTCAATTCTAAGAGCGGAATGTTCTCAATAAGAGTGAATATACTTCTGTTACGACAGTGCGATTTACCATCTAAGGCTACATCACCACTTACCACCAGGTGGGATTGTGGTCACGCACGGGCTTGTAATAAATAAGTAATAATTTAAAATAAAAATTTTGTACAACCGACTTCAATATAAATTATTAAGAATAACTGAAAAACTATTGGTCAGACCTTGATCAAATTCATAAGGGGCTACATGAGAAGCACCAGCTTTCAAATAAAAAAATAATCATCGAAATCGGGTCACCCAGAAAAAAGTTATGAGGTAACACACATTAAAAAAACATACAGTTGAATTGAGTACCTCCTCCTTTTTGAAGTCGGTAGAAAATAATTTAAAATTAAAAAAATTGTACAACCGACTTCAATATAAATTATTAAGAATAACTCAAAAACTATTGGTCAGGCCTTGATCAAATTTATATGGGATCACATGTGAAGCACCAGCTTTCAAATAAAAAAAGAATCATCGAAGTCGGTTCACCCAGAAAAAAGTTATGAGGTAACACACATAAAAAAAACATACAGTCGAATTAAGTACCTCCTCCTGTTTTAAGTCGGTAGAAAAGAGCAGAATGTTGTGAATAATAAAGTAAAGATACTTTTTTATTTATTTGAGTCTAGTAAATTGTTAATCTGATAAAAAATGAGACTCTAAATTAGCATATTATATTAAAACTTTAAGCTAGTAACCACTTTAAGGTCTATGTGCAAAAATGGTACAAATATTTTTCTATGCAAAACAAAAATATTTGAAGGAGATATTAATACCATCGGTTACATGAAGACCACACAACTAGACTCACCCAACTGCAAAACACCAAGCAACAGTATAATACATCCGGAAAGGAAAGACGCGAGATAAGCGAAGTCTTGTGAGTAGGCCACGTACTTCGCTAGCAGCGCCGCTAATATGGCCGTGGGGCCGACCGTCACATCCTTACAGCTGCCGAGGAACACGTACACGAAGCCCGGGAATATGCTGGAATATAGACCCACCTGGAATAAAAGGAGTAGAAATGAACTACTAAATAAAGTTGAAATACACGTGTATATATTTTTAGGTGGGTAAATGGAGATTTATTGGACTTTGTAAAAAGCCCTTTCATTGAAAGCATTTAATAAAACATTTACTTCTAAGACATTCTCCAGTAACAGTCGCAAGGCATTTAATGAGTGGGCGACAGTAGGAATTCATAAGAGCAGACGAAGATAATATGAAAGATCATATAATCTTTCCGATACTTTTAGAGAATATGTCAAAAATTATTATAAAATGTTTAATAGAATGTGCTCCACAGCCAAATCTTTACATATTAGCAACAAAATTAAGACCGCTAAAAATAAAATTAAAATGACGTGGAGTATAATTAATAGCGAAACCGGTAAAGACAAACCTCGTAACACAAATTGTCAATTGAAAATTAACAATGAATTGACTAGATTAAATCAAGAAGTGACAGCGGAAGTTTGAGAAATATTTCATTGATATTCCTATTTTGACAAAAAAGTCATTGAATAGTTCTCCGACTGTCACCGATTCATTACTCAAACAGAATTTTACAACCTGTTTAAAAGAATTTAGATTTCAAAAAGTATTACCACAAGATATTGTAAAATATTTCATAACCCTTGATGTAATGCTGGGGCTACACCTTTTTTTTTTTTTTTTTTTTATAGGATAGGGTGACAAACGAGCACACAGTCCACCTGATGGTAAGTGGTTGCTGTGACCCATAGACATCTACATCTATCTTCAATAAAGAATCAAAATGCAGATGCGTTGTCACCCGTAGGACTAAGATGGAATGCCTCTTTTCCAGTAAAAAGGGTCTCCGGTTCTCTACACTCACCATACGAAACACAGCAGTGTTAATCTGCTATTTTACGCTGGTATTCTGTGAGAGCGTGGTCCTTCCCCGGTCGAGCCGACCCATTCGTGCTACAACTATACTACTAATATAGCTGCAGCATGGCTCTACCACGTAAAAAACGGACATGGGTTTATTTATACTCCCCAGTTAGCAGGTTAACAATAAAAAAAATATTATGTTATTTATTTAAAAACTGTAACTTTATACAATTAATGTTCACTATAATTATAATCACATTAATTATAATTATTTTTATTTTAACAAATTGTGAAAAATAAAAATTAATAATCAGTTCAATTTGCTTCATTAAAGCAAATTTCCTCAGACAGTAATTATTAATGCAACATATTTTTTAATTATATTTATACTTGTCAGTGGAACAAATTTGCTTTAATAAAGTTGGTGATGACTTTAAATAAGAATAAATTTCTGGGCAAGTTTTTTTACATTGACCATTTTACATTGTTATCAACATCGCCTTGAGAACTGGAACCTGTAAGTGATTTTTTTCAGACGTCCACAATTTATTCATAATAGAAAAATAGTTTTTCTACTGGAGCATTTGTACCAGGTAGACATAAAATATATTCGATTAAAATGCAAAAGAATTTATGTTGAAGATTGTTGGTGCGAAAGCGTTTGAATACTTCCACCCAACGAGTTTCTGCGAAAACTTTTAAATTATCCCATTCGGTTATTTTTTGGTCAGTCCCGCTCTCGCACCGTTCGTGTCTGACGAACTTCATAGTTTAAAATTTTCTCGCGGTTCAGGAAAACGGGACTATTTTGCGTCCCGGAGCTTTGTTTGGGGACAACGGGACAGGTGACCGAGAAAAGGGACAGTTCCGTTAAAAACGGGACGTGTTGTCACTTTACGTTAATATTCCTTGAATTTCAAGCAAGATGAACGTTGACTCTAATACTCTATATTTGATGAGTGTAAATGTTTATTATATGAATATATTTTATCATTGCCTAAGCATGGCTCTGTTTGCAGAATCTCAAGAAACGTTAATAACTTTTTCATTAGTCCACTCCATCACAACCATACGTGCGACCCCGTTGCGCTCACCGTGCACAATAAGACAAACGTAGTGTGGCCGCTTCAACGCGTTAATTCGTGCGTTAATCTCTTTGATGTACCGCCACTCGAGTTATCGCCCAACGGCAAACGGCATTGTTAATGCCGTTGTAAAATTATCGCGTTAAGCGTGGCCACACCTACATTCAACGCCCATCAACGCGATAATTAACGGCATTTCTCGTTAGCAGGGCTCGGAACCGGTTTAAAAAGAGCGGTTAATTTCGATTAATTACCGGTAAATATATCGCTCCTTCAATTACCGGTTAAACAAGTAACCGGTTTTTAACTAACCTAAACGGTAAAGGTTACCGGTTACTGACCGGTTTTGACACCCAAATTAACCGGTTAATTCCGTAAAACGTAAAAGTAATTATGAATGGGACAGGTAGATTCATGTTGTGAGGTGCTTATGCCGTGTCGCCGCATGCGGGCATACTTATGGTCAATTATCTGCCTTAAGCGACACGTTCTTTCACTCGCGATCAGAGTGTCTAGTGGGTAGTTTGCATTAACGAAAAACGTGAAAGAATTAGAGAAGTATTCGCGCAAAAAAGAGCCCGGTGGAAAGGCAGTTATTGTGTTTGGTTTATTCGTTAAGACTGGACTTGTCTCATACGAAGAAAATAATTTATTTTTGTGTATCGGTTGTTTATTTATGATGTTTTATTTATGATGGGAGAAAAAAAAGTAAATAAATTTGTTCCATGTTTACGTTTTAACAGTGGTAGAGCCACGCGGCAGCTTTTGATGTCGCACGGATGGGCCGGCCCGAACCAGGGTGATACCACGACCTCGCAGAATACCATGAATGGTAGCGGAATCAAACAAAAACTACCTAGGAGGTACCAACACCCCTGGTGACGGAGAATCCCTCGCTGAGCATCCACGCAAGGCCCTACTATTCCTGAGCGTGGGTGTGGCTGCCCGCGTATACGGGGTTGAAGAGGGACGAAGCCGACCTTTCTCTTAACCGAGACTCAGGTGTCCAAAGTGTCGCTTAAAGGCTGATACTCATATCTTTCATAGACCTACCCGGGGTACAAATTAGAACACTCCATTGGGTCCCGGGCTGGAGAGTTTGCATATGCGTCAGAGAAGACATCTGTTTTCAACTCCTCGGCAGTCTTGAAGGTACGGACCTGTCCATCCTATGGCTGCGCGTGACAGCGATGACCATCTCCGTGTCTACAGGTGCCTCTAGGTCCCATAGCGGTAATGCCGAAACAGACCGACTCATTGAACACGTCCAAATGGCTACAGATTCTTTGCTACAGCAGAAATCGTTATCCTTGGCAATTTTAACGCCCACCGTCGAATGGCTCGGTTCACATTTAACCGATCATGCGGGAGATCTGTTTATGACTTTGCCTTGGCATATGGTTTTACACAGCTGGTTACTTCGCCTACTCGGATTCCAGATGTGGAGGATTATGCACCTTCCTGTTGGACCTTCTGCTGACCTCTCACTCGGATGGATATCAGGTTTCTGAAGACGCCCCTCTTGACTCCTAGGACCATTGTCTTGTCCGGAGTGTGGTGCCACTCACGCTCGCCTTGCAGTTGCGTTCTACAGACTGCCGCCATGTTTGGCATTACAGGTCAGCGGATTGGGACGGAATGCGGTCTTTCTTTGCATCCTACCGTTGGGTGCGAGTTTGCTTCACGCTGGACACTCCCAGGGTTGTTGCTGATTCTGTTGCTGATGTGGTACTTCAGGATATGGAACTTTTTATTCCAACTTCTGTGGTGCCCATCGGAGGCAGATCTCAGTAAAATAGCATCACAATATAAGCAGGAGTGCTACCGGGCATAGACTGACGCATCAACATCTCAGGATGTAAACACAGCGCTCTTAAAAGAAGTATAATTCCGCCTCCAGGTCCTTCAAAAAAGTCATTGTCAAGGCAAGGTCAGAGCACATCGGCAGAATGGCGAAGCTAGTTCGCCTTCCTTCGGGAACCCGTGCATTCTGGTCTCTTGCTAAGGCTGTCTAACGGAACTTCTGTCAGCCATCTCTTCCATCTCCACAGAGAGGACTCACTGGCCCATGCCGCAAAGGAGAAAGCCGATCTGTTAATCTCCCTCTTTGCGTCCAACTCGACTCTCGATGACGGGGGGAACACACCGCCAACCATCCCGCTGTGTGATTGCTCCATGCTGGATGTGCGGTTTACACAGCGCACAGTTCGCAAAGCAATCCTCTCCCTGGACGTCAACAAGACGAATGGGACTTATGCAGTCCCACCCATTGTGCTGAACACGTGTGCTCGAAGTTGGCACCGGTTTTAGCGTCTTTCCGGTACTCCTACTCCTAAGGTGTAGTTTCGAATTCATGGAAGACAGCTTTGGTCCAACCAATCCCTAAAAAGCCGTCCGCTCCTCCTTCTTCTCAAAAATAATGGAATCTATTGTAAACGGTTTTTGTCGGGGTCGATCAGCTGGTGATCTTCTGGTCTACCTAACTCATAGATGGGCGTAGATAGTAGAGTCTAAAGGGAAGGCATTTTCCGTTAGTTTGGACATAGCGAAGGCCTTCGACCGGTTCTGGCACAAAGCGCTTCTTTCGAAGCTCTATTCCTATGGGCTTCCGAGAATTGCAATTGATCAACAGTTTCCTTGCTGATCGGAGCATCAAGGTTGTAGTAGATGGTGCAAGCTCTGATTATAAGCCTATTAAGGCTGATGTTCCACAAGGCTGCGTGCTATCATCAACGCTATTTCTTCTGCATATAAATGATGTGTTGCAAACTGGTAACTTTCATTGCTATGTGGACGACAGCACTGGTGATGCTTTATATACAAGCCGTGCCAATATTTCTCGGGAAAACGTTGCTGAGTACCAGAACAAACTTATGTCTGAAGTCGAGTCTGCGCGTTTATCTCTAAAAAGAACCCCTTTGTCGTACCTTCACAGTTTCAAGGCACTCCTTTGCTGCCTTAGCTAGCATCGGAATCGTCGGCGACATATTGAATAGTGTGCAGTTTCGTGGTCACTTGGAAGGGAAGGCAAATTGGCCTCTAAAAAGCTTGACGTGCTCAGCAGAGCGGGGCAGTATTTCATGTCGGCACATCGCTTGCAACTTTACAAATTTCAAATTCGGCTTCACATGGAATACTGTTCTCATCTCTAGGCCTGGGCACCCCAGTGCCAGCTCCTTCCATTTGACCGCATCCAGCGCAGAGCGGTTCGAATCGTTGACGTCCGAGTTCTTTCTGATCGGCTCGTTTCACTGGCACTGCGTAGGGATGTTGCATCCCTTCGCATTTTCTATCACATCTACCACAGGGAGTACTCTGAGGTTTGGATAATTCGAGCCGCCATATTTCACGAACGCACATCGCGTCAAAATTCACAATACCATCCTTTCCATCTGGATGCTTGACGGTCCACCACTCTGCGTTTTACTAGGAGTTTTCCTTTTTATAGGATAGGGTGACAAACAAGCACACAGTCCACCTGATGGTAAGTGGTTGCTGTGGCCCTTAGATATCTACACATATCCTCGTTTGCGAATCAAAATGCAGATAAATTGTCACCCGTGAGGACTAAGATGGAATGCCTCTCTTCCAGTAAAAAGGGTCTCCGGTTCTCTAAACTCACCATACGCAACACTGCAGTGTTAAGCTGCTATTTTACGCTAATAATCTGTAAGAGCGTGGTCCTTCTCCGGTCGAGCTGACCCATTCGTGCTACAGCTATACTACTAATATAGCTGCACGTATAAAACTAATAATTCCTTAAATAATTCCTTGCTCAACTTCTCTGTGGAATTGTTTACCACCGGCGATTTTTCCGGACCGATACGACTTAGTGACCTTCAAGAAAAAAGCTTACTCCTTTTTAAAAGGCCGGCAACGCACCCAACTTTCATAATATGTATTTGGTAAAAATCTGTTATTTTGATATTACAAACAGATACTTCAATTTCATTTATTTAAATAGATTTAATTCCATATTCGTAAAGTATGAAAGATTGTAAAAAATTTCAAAGCGATCACTATATTATTTTGATCTTGAGGCGTGAGAAAACTTGGTTGCACTTTTAATCATTCTCTATTATAATTCAATACAAGATCGTAAATATCAATGTGATTTATACTGTTGAGTATCTAGTTAAATGGGAGTTATTAATAATTACTGTTAGTAAATGACAGGAATTTTCAGTATATGTATTTGGTGACAGTCGACAGCAAAATATAGTCGATTTTAATCATAATGATTTGTTAGATTCAAATTATTATCTTTCTTTATTAACTTCTGTATCAGTAAAGTCAATTTCTTCTATGCGGTTACCTTCTACTCTATTTTTAAAAAAAAACTAATTCTTTTAGTAGTAATGAGATGTGAAAAATTGTAATTTCTTTTATCCTGTTCGACTTTAGAATTCTCTGAACATGACAAATAATTTTTTTATCGTGTAAAGACACGACTTCTAATTAAACTTTATTTACCTCAGAAGTGGTAATTATTAGTTTTTGCAAAGACCGAGATAGAGGTTGGTTTTAACCACGAGCTTCTAAATCTAAAAAATCTGGTGATCTGCCTCACTTCAGTCCTAAAAAGAACAAATACTATATATAACATATAATTTCAACTTTAAAAAAAACCGTGTTTTCTGTTAAGAAAGTTCATCATTTATTGCGATATAATATTACTAAACAGTTTTCTACTAAAAAACGCAAAGCGTAATTTTAGTAGAAAACTTTCAATATAATTAAAGTCAATATAAATATATAAGGTGAAATTAAACATGATATCGAAACTTAATTTTAAAGTGGAGATAACGCATAATTAATTGAAACAAAACTAACGACTGTTATTTATAATACGGTCATTGCTGAAAGATGAAAAAATATGAGGGATGTCGTTTTAGGGAAGTCGCGTTGATGCAATGAATATATCGTACGTGCGTCTAAAAACTTCGTGAATTAGACAAAGCGCAGCCGTACAAAGTTGGATACAAGCGGGGTAAGGGAGAGGGCGGGGACATTACAAAGCTTGGTTTTAACCGGTTAATTGTTACTACCTTAACCTAAATTTGTGAAAAACCGGTATTCCGCAAAAACCGGTTTTGGGGTCAATGACCGAAACCGGTTTAGAATTTCAACCGGTTTCCGAGCCCTGCTCGTTAGTGTAGCCCCAGCATAAAGAAAACCGCTTATTTATGGGGGATTTCCGTTACAGTTATTACGTCCATAATAGATTTAATTGCATCTCATCTTGCTATTATTTTTAATACTAGTATCGAATCTGGTGTGTTTCCTGATTTAATGAAACATAGTAAAGTAATACAATTACATATTTAAATCTGGTAGTACATTGGACCCCGCTTATTTTAGACCTATTGCTGTACTACCAACTCTCAGTAAAATTTTTGAAAAGATAATTTTAGATCAATTGTTAATTTTTTTTAATAAAAATAAATTACTCCATAAAAATCTATTTGGTTTCACAAGAGGTCGCTCGACGACTGACGCAGGTGTCGAGCTTATGAAATATATTTTTAATGCCTGGGAGAGTTCACAAGATGCCTTAGATCCAAGGCTTTCGATTGATCTACGATACAAGACAATCACGATATAGTATTATTATCTTTTTTTTTTGGTATGGTATTATTATTGACGCGAAGCTTCAATGGGGCGCCCATATATCTAAATTAGTAGGCAGACTTAGCACTGCAGCATATGCTGTAAGAAAGATTGTCTGTAACTGTAAGAACTGTGTAAGAAAGAAGTCTCGCCAATGTTGAGACAGCTAGATTAGTTTATTTTAGTTACTTTAATAGCGTGATGTCTTATGGAATTTTGCTATGGGGTAATGCGACTAACATCGAAACCATATTTATTTTGCAAAAGAGAGTCGTACGGGCGATTTATAACTTATTGTTACGAGTCCCTTAGAGAAAATTTTTAAGAAATAAACATATTAACTTTGACACCTAGTTCTACTCGTCCAGGAGTTCCAGTAGTAGTCATCGAAGTACACCATCAGGTCTCTCCATCAAGCCCGGAGGTTAGGTCTCATAATAACTAACAAAACGAGCCCAAACTCGGCACACCTAGTACTACTCGTCCAGGAGTTCCAGTAGTAGTCACCAAAGTACACCATCAGGTCTCTCCATAAACCCCGGAGGTTAGGTCTCATCATAACTAACAAAACGAGCCCAAAGTCCACAGCCACCATCTCACTGCTAGTAGAGGGCTTCTAGTGCCTAGCAGTCTCTGGAGCAGCTATTCGTATTTCGTATATAACTATATTTTTGAAGGTACATACATATAAATGAGAAAAAAAAATCAATCTTTCAAATTATGTAGCTATCAAAATGTTTTTACTTGATTACGATTCCCGCACCCTCAGCTAACCGTGCGTACACTTGTGTGTGTGACTCGTGTCAATGTAATAGTTCGATTCTATATCAATTTTGCGAACGCGTCCTTAATATGATAAAATACATACACACACACACACACACACACGCGCACACACACACACACACACACACACACACACACACGCACGCACGCACGCACGCACGCACGCACGCACGCACGCACGCACGCACGCACGCATGATGAGAACTTACCCCCGGACTTGATGGAGTGACAGACACACGTAGTTCTACTCGTCCAGGAGTTCCAGAAGTAGTCACCGAAGTACACCATCAGATCTGTCCATCAAGCCCGGAGGTTAGGTCTCACCATAAGTAACAAAACGAGCCCAAACTTAGCACACCTACTTCTACTCTTCCAGGAGTTCCAGTAGTAGTCACCGAAGTACACCATCAGGTCACTCCATCAAGTCCGGGGGTAAGGTCTAATAATACTTAACAAAACGAGCCCAAACTCGGCACACCTAGTTCTACTCGTCCAGGAGTTCAGTAATGGTCACCGAAGTACACCATCAGGTCACTCTATCAAGTCCGGAGGTTAGGTCTCATCATAACTAACAATGCGAGCCCAAACTCGGCACACCTAGTTCTACTCGTCTAGGAGTTCCAGTAGCAGTCACCGATGTACAGTTTCAGATCACTCCATAAAATCCAAGACAAATAGGCATTTATATAGGGCAATAGGCATTTATATAGGCATTTGTATATAAATCCTAATATTATTAAAAATAATAATATTATTTTACGTTGTCAAGTACCTATGTATCAAATTCGAATATTTTGTGTTTGTGCAGCGATCTTTTTCAGCTGCTGCAATCAGGCAGGCGATACAGTATCCACTCACGACGGCGGCCGAGCGCGGACTGTGGTTACATCGAAATTTTTGTACAACAAATCAAAACAGGCACCAAAATAAAATAACCCTTATTTATTGCAATCCATTATGATTCATCCGTATTAGCAAAATATGTGAAAAAACAAGCATCAGTTTTTATTTATTTTTACGACTATTTGTGACATTTTGATACAAAGTAAACACCATTATTTTTTATTGAATATGTCTGCCTACTTATAGCATTTTTAGAAATCTTAATATATTTCTAAAAATGCTATAAGTAGGCATTAATAATAGAACAAAAAATGTACCTAAACATGAGCTGGTAACGGTAATTTTGTAGAAAATGGCTAGGGAAGATCGTTTTTTACAATATAAAAAACTATTATTTTCAACAATAAAGTTACTACCATTTGAAGATGAAGACCCATTCTATACGTGGTAGTTATTAGTTATGTTTGGTTTGGTTTAGTTTTGTCACAAAATGTACCGAAAAACAGCATAATTTTGCCCGATTTGCAAACGCAAAATTAATATTATGTAATTTATAGGATAACCTCGAAAAGAATTTTTTGTTTTTGTATAGCTTAGTTTTAGAAGTCAGTTTAGAATAATGTTTTTGCATTCATATTGATTTCGAGAAAAGAGGCATAAAGTTTTAATGCAATTTATCATACAAATAAGGGCCAAGGAATATGAAGAACTTGTGACTAAATGCAGTTTTGACATGGGTAGACGTTGCAACTAGTTAGTTACGTCGTGTCCATTCAGGGATATATTGGTTCGAGGCATGTTGTTTAAGAGTAGTGGTTAAAATGAATAATTGCCTAACTGTTAATACTTGGCAATAGTCATAAAGTTGGTCTGTAGGAAACATACGAGGTTTAAAACAACATACTTTTAGAACAGCTTTCTACGCACGTTTTAGTTGTATAAAAGTACTTTTAGCCGCATAAATCGCCCGTACTTTGCAAAACAAATATGGCTTCAATGTCAGTCGCATTACTCCACATAGAATAATTCCATAAGACATTACGCTATGAAATTAACTAAAATAAACTAATCTAGCTATCAATTTTTAAAGGTTTGAAAAAAAATTCATAACTCCAAAAATATTAACTTTATCGTAAAAAGTCATATTATGACCTTTTTTATTCGTATTTCATCAAAGAATATATAAAAAAAATATTTTATATTTTATTCCATTTCTTCATATATTTTTAATGAGTCAAAAGTATCCGAATTTGGGATTTTTCAAACATTTAAAAATTCATAACTCCAAAAATATTAACTTTATCGTAAAAAGTCATATGATCATTTTTATTTGTATTTCGTCAAAAAAATATAAAAATAAACAAATAATAATTACAAATAAAAATAACAATTTCTTGCATTTGAAAACAAAATTGGTTTAAACAATATGCATTTACATCAGTAGGACAATATGAAGAGAACCGCATAAAAAAATTGTGATGGAATAGTTTTCGGTACCTACTCATCACTGATTCCTCCTGGACTAATGTAGGTTTACTAACTGTTATACAATCAAAAAAAAATTGTTGTCTAGAAGAAATAAATAAGACCGCTCTATGTACTGGTTCTACGATTGTTAGTACTGCGTTTATACTAATATGTAATAGTGTATACTAATATAGCCACTATATATATATATATATATATATATATATATATATATATATATATATATATATATATATATATATATATATATATATATATATATATATATATATATATATAATACACAACTTTTACATTGATATTCTTGGAAATTTTTGAAAAATACAAAGTCTGAGCGCCGTGTAGCGTGCGTCTAAAACTTCGCCCTATAAGGCTATCTATATCTAAGGGAAAGGTCTATGTTTAGCAGTCAAATTTTCATAGGATGTGATGATGATAACGAAGATGATGATGATGGTGTTGGTAGTAGTGGTGGTGATGATTATGATGACGATGATGATGACGAGGTTTAAAGAGCTTTTGACAAGGCATACTATATTTCACATACCTGTGGCGGTAAGCCAGCGACCATGGCGTAAGCTATTCCTTGCGGTATGGAAGTGAGGCCGACGGTTATACCTTAAAAGATCGAACAAAATACTTTGTAATTACAGTTTTTTTCTGGCTCTAAATTAACAAAGTAAATACGGCTATAAAAAGTTAGTTATAAATCATAAACATATTTTAATCAAAGGTGTTTCATAGCCGTCTACAAAAAAATTTTTTATATATGTATAGAATAAGGTCGACATACGAACACACAGTCCACCTGATAGTAAGTGGATGATGTGGTTCATAGACACCTACATCTATCCTCGATTAAGAATCAAAATGCAGATGCGTTGTCACCATTTAGGACTTACGTTGTTACCCCTAAGGATTGAAATTGAATGTCTCGTTTCCAATTAAAAGGACTTAGCATTAAGCTGCTATTTTACGCAGGCATTCCGCTGTGTGTCCTTCCTCGGTCGAGCCGACCGCGACCCATTCATGCTACAATTATAATATAGCTGCAGCATGACACTATCACGTATAAATTTAAAAGGATTTTCGGATCTCTACACTCGCCATAAGAAAAACAGCAGCAGTAAGTACAATTTTTACACTGATATGAGAGCGTGTTCGTTCCCCGGTCGAGCAGATCTATTCGTACTGAAGACATAATACAGATACATCGTGGCACTACCCTGTAGGTTCCCAAAGTGGTCCAGGTGGACCCCCAGGGGTCCATAGGAGACCACACGGGGGTCCACGTAAACGTGAAAAGAAAACAGGGGTTCACAAGTTGTAAGTGGGTCCACGAATAACTTTCTGGTTTTCATAATAAAGAACAAAAATTTTGGCTTGGATTTACCTATCAACGTAGGCAGGTAGCATCATTCACTAGGTAGGTACTCAAAAATATTCGAGACTCAGTTCAAACACAGAATTGAATAGAACAATAGATAATAGTACAAGTGTACACCACATGTCGAGTGTTGCAAAGTGCCGCCCGTGCGTCCGCTCGTCCGGGATGCTTGTTTAGACCTGCAAAGGGATGAAATGCGACCAGCTGCGTGGTATGCTATGAGCATTCACCACCTCCGTCCCCACTTCCGGAGGGTAGTCCTTGCTTTGGGCGCAAAAAAAACAAAACGGTACTCATTTGTTTCCGGGATTTTGAACATAAAACTGTGACTGTGAGTGAATCGATGTCTGACAGTGCCGGAAAAGTGGTATTCATTTGTTATACATATTTTTTATTGTATAGATTTATCAATCATATTATATTTGTTTTACTATTTGAGTGTAGTAGGTAGTTATGTTGTAAAATTAAATACTAGAGATTATTCAAAACTTCTACAAAAGAACAAAAAGCCAGGAAGATTAAAATTAGGTACTAGGTACTTTTTGTTTAAAAATATTTATTTACGCGACGACGGCGATTCATTAAAAGAGCGGTGTTTCCGCGGGCATTTTTTTATTGCAATAATTCTATTCTGTTGTGTTATAGTAGCCATATTCTGGTAAAATCACCTCAAAAACAAACATTTTTTTACAGGTCACAACTGATACGGAAAATGGCTGAATCTAAGAAATGTCGACAGTACAGTGTTGATTATTTGAAATTTGGTTTTATTCAATCAACGGCAGACAAACGATTGCCTATGTGTCTTGTATGCAACAAAGTTCTGAGCAATGACTCTATGAAACCATCAAAGCTCGAAGACCATCTAAGAAGGTGTCATCCTGAAAAAATAGGTAAAGATCTGAAATACCTTCAAACATTGAAGGAAAAATATGAAAAGAGACCTACCGTAATTAGTATGTTTGCTTCAACGTCTCAAAATAACGATGATGGTTTTGCGGGCATCTTACAATATTTCGTTGCTTATAGCGAAATCTGGAAAACCGCACACCATCGGAGAAGAGTTAATTTTAGCCGCCATTGAAGAGGTTTTAAAAACTGTTTTTCATTTGACGTACTCAAAAGAATCCCTTTAAGTAACCACACTGTACAAAGACGTATTGATGAAATGAGCTCTGATATAGAAAGCTTCTTGTGTAATTATCTGCAAACCACTCATTTTTCTATTCAATTGGACGAGTCTACTTTGCCTGGTAATGAAGCATTATTATTGGAATATGTTCGATTTGTTATGGACGAAGAAATCCATGAAGAGCTGCTATTCGCAAAAACTTTGAAGTCGGACACTAAAGGCGAATCGATATTTAATGTCCTGAGTGATTTTTACAGAAAATCTATTCCATTTACAAACATTATTTCTGCAGCAGATGGAGTTTCTGCCATGTTCGGGGATATCGTGGGTTTATAAGCCATCTTAAAATAATAATACCAGGACTAATTGCAATCCACTGTGTCATTCACCGACAACACCTTGTAGCGAAAAATTTGAGTGATAGATTGCACCAATCGTTTCAATTTGTGATTAACGCAGTTAATAAAATAAAAAGTAATGCTTTGAATACCCATTTATTTGCACTATTGTGCGATGAAAATGATTAAGATTTCCAACGACTGCTCTTACATACTGAAGTACGCTGGTTGTCGAAAGGTGCATGCTTATCGAAATTTTACTCCCTTTTCGAATCAGTGATAGAGTTTCTGGAAACTAAAGCACCAGATTTAAAAGAAAATCTGATCAAATATAAAGCGGACATTGCGTACTTAACAGATTTGTTCAAAAAATTCAATGACTTAATTTAATAAAAACAAAGGGTGTCATTTCGGCTTTTCTTGGTAAATTGAAATTGAAATTGAAATGAAGCAAAATATTAGTCGGCGCGAATTCTCCCAGTTTCCGCACTTGTCACAGATATAATGTCTTGATGAGGATATTCAGACATACGCTCAACATTTAAATATCCTGCATGATGACTTCAAAAATAGTTTTGAAGGTATTCTGACGATGGAAATACCACCATGGATCATAACCCCATTTAATGAACCGGAAGAGGCAAATGTGGTGTTACAAGAGGAGCTACTTGAGCTCAGCACCAACGAGGAACTGAAAGTGAAATTTAAAAAAGGCTCTCAAACATTTTGGCTGCAGGCAGAAATCCCCAAAAAATATCCTGGGTTGTGGGAGATTGCGAGAAAATTTTTGATAGCGTTTCCCTCGTCATATCTTGTCGAAAGAAGTTTTAGTGCCGTTACCAACCTGTTAACAAAAAAAGGTACCTGAAATAAAAATGTTTTTCAAGATTTTTTTCACAGTGGCCAAACTATAAGGGTTTCTTGTTGTGTAACTACGGAACCCTAAAAACGGCTCGACCAATTTAAATGATTTTTGTGTGTGTTTGAATGAGTCCCTAGATGGTTTAGATTCACATTTGGACCCGGTAGCTAGTGCTGTTATCGAGATCCAGAAATCACCCATGCGAAGCCGGGCGGATCGCTAGTTTTATAATAATATTAGCTCAGAGTAAATATCACTTTGAGTCGAATTGACTCTGCAGTTACTCCGGATTTAATCCTTGTTCGCTCCATTATTATTTTTCAAGTATAGATATAAGAAGGATTAATAAAAATAGTTAAAATCAATCAATGTATTCATAAAAGCAAGCATCAACTTTCGTTCGTTCATTTACATTATTAAAATTAGAATGATTTTAAGTAGCTCGCCACAAGCTTTCACTCTTATGGAAAGGCATTTTGGACCGATGTAAAATATTGCCGTTGCAGTTCTTAGCCCAAGCGCTTATCGTCAATTTACTGTACGCGAGCAACCTGGGTTTGATTCCCGCCGGCACCGATGCAATTGTTAATTTTTTATTACATTGAAATGACAAACGAATTTACAGCCCATGCGATGGTAAGTGCAAAGCTGCAGCTGCAGCCGATGGACATTTACAACCAACTTCAAACAAAGAAGGCTATAACTGCGTAGCAACATGAGGACTAAGATAGAACGCCTCCCAGCCTATAATCATACTGACTCTCTAAACTCTTTAGAGCGGAACACTGCTGTTTAGCGCCAGAAATAAGTAAGCGGGTTGTACACACCCAGAATGACTACTAAGGAGAAAAAAAGTTCCAGACCTAGATATTTATGTATGTGTATATGTATATATGTATTAAGGATAATTGTTATATATAGATTATTATGTATTTGTGTAATTTATAAGCCTTATTTTAATAGGTGTTATATCTAAAACTAAAATTAATTATATTGAGTTACTTAAGTCACCTGCCACTAATTTCTTACCACGCCATGGGTTGATTGGCAGAGAATGCTAACTGGCATTAAGTCCGCCCTTTGTAACCTTTTTATTGGTTAGAACAATAAAGTTTTAAATAAATAAATAAATAAATGCAATTCTAAGTACTAATTTACCACGTGCTTGGCGTTGAAAGTAAACATAGTGAGTTAACCTGTAAGTCTCAGGAATAAAAGAGAGAGAGGGCATGCGAAGTTCACCAACACACACTGGCACACACTGGAACAACAGCAGAGCAATTGTGCAATAGTAATTTATACGTGGTAGAGCCATGCTTCAGCTTTATTATAGTTATAGCACGAATGGCCCGGCGCGCCCGGGGGAGGACCACGCTCTCTCAGAATACCAGCGTAAAATAACATCTTAATGCAGCTGTGTTTCGTACGATGACTGTAGAGAACCAGGGACTCTTTTTACTGAAAATGAGGCATTCCATCTTAGTCTTCGGGGGTGGCAACGCATCTGCATTTTGATTCTTAATTGACGATAAATGTATATGTCTATGGGCCACAGCATCCACTTACCATCAGGTGGACTGTGTGCTCGTTTGTCTCACATAAAAAAGGGATATATAAGAAGTACTTTTTTCATGGGAAAATGCCAACGCATAACCGCCTTGCCTCCGCGAGGCATATACTCGTATATAGGCGGGCTGTAAGTAGTTCTAGACCACCATGGAACTAATTAACAACATATTATATACGTATTACCTTACCAGCGATGGCATCCCGAAATAAGCATTCCAGACTGTAATTGGGCAGCCAGATTGTGATCGGAAGCCGTCTCTTCCATGACTCCAAGCTGCACAGTTTCCCGACGGCGCGTCGGAACCGGTTCCCACGCGAGTGACCTGACAGTATCAAGAAAACATTTTAATACAATTTGAGTCAGTTTTAAATATTAGTCAGTTTCTAGCTGTACACCTATTTCTTTTTAAAGATTAAGGTTGACAAACGAGCACGCAGTCCACCTGATGGTAAGTGGTTGCTGTGGCCCATAGACATCTAGATCAATCCTCGATTTAGAATAAAAAGTGCAAATGCGTTTCCACCCTGAGGACTAAGATGCAATGCCTGGTTGCAAGTAATAAGGGTCTCCGGTTCTCTACACTCACCATACGAAACACAGCAGCATTGAGCTGTTATTTTATGCTGGTATTCTGTGAGAACGTAGTCCTTTCCCGATAAAGCCGACCCATTCGTGGTACAACCATAATATAGCTGCAGCATGGCTCTACCACGTAAAATACAGCAAAGCTCTACCACGGTAAACCACCTATCGCTGTCGATATTAGATGGAGTGACGACCTGATGGTACACGCAAGAAGTCGATGTATGCAGGTGGTTCGGGGCCGTACTTTGGGGCAATCTATAAGGGAGGTGTGTGTTCAGCAGTGGATTTGTGATGGACTGTAATGACAGTGATAGGACCTATGTCGCATTGTAGTGGCATCCCGGGGGTCACGTAAGATGCGTAAAGGAAAATAAAACAGAAGGTGTGGCACCGTCTTCCCGATAACAACATTAAAAACAAAATTAAAATGATAAAAAATTGCGAATCCAACCAACAGTACGCAACCCGCTATGGGTTGCAAACTGTGGCAAATATCCCTTCTATGCAATCTATGGGGAAAGGGAAAGGCCTATTTGAACCAGTGGAATAATTATAGGTTTTAAAGAATGAATTACTTACTTATATCCACTAAATGTGAATAAAGTAAAAACTTAAGTCTTTATAGGTCCCACTACTGGGCATAGGCTTATTCCTATTTCAGGAAGGTTTGTTTAGCATGCAAGTCTTAAAATTTTCTTGTAATTTCTAAACATAGAGGATGTTTTTCTTCACTGGTGAGCACATGATAAATCTATGTGCATATAAATAAAATTGAAATGTGTCTGTTCTTCGATCACTATCTTTTTTAGTGATGGAAGCCTTTACCGAGCTCAGAAAGTTATTTGCATCCATTAAGACATGAATAACCATTTGTGGAATTTTTGTGTCTGTTCGGCCTAATCTTCGAAAATGACTGAACCGATTGCGATGAAACTATACAAACAGAGAGCAATGCCAGGAGTGATCTAAGCTATATTTTATCCGGAAAACTTGGAGATTTTTTTTGTGAAATGGAAAAATTAATAAAATAAATGGTCATTAATGATTATTTTAAATATTGAAGTGATGCCACATTAATGATCCCATGCAGACGTAACCAGGGCAGGTGACTAGCGCAGTCTTTAAAATTACATTTACAATTGTAATGCGACTGACATTGAAACTATCTTTGTTTTTGTTCAAAAGAGAGCCATAAGAGCAATTTATAACTTAGGTCCGAAGGAATTCCTTAAAGAAAATTTTTAAGAAATAAATATATTAACTTTGGCCTCTAAATATATTTACGAGAATTTAATGTATGTACACAAAAACAAAAATAGTTTTATTAAAAATAGTGATGTACATTCTGTAAATACTAGGAACAAGCACAAGTTAGTTATACCAGTTACTCGACTCCAAAGAGTCAGTAACTCCTTCATGGGGCAATGTATACGCTTTTACAACAAAGTCCCAGAAAATATGCAGACCTTTTCTATCAAAAGGTTTAAATTATTTATTAAGCAAAAATTGTCTAGTAAGGGTTATTATACTACTAAAGAGCACATGACTGATAATAACCAAAGGGAATGAGGTGATCGCTACCATGTTGTTTCTAAATGTTTTCATAACAATTGTATAAAATGTTATATTGTAAATTGTGCTTTTTTTAAAAAAAAGTCCCGCTGGGTTTCTTGCTGGTTCTTCCCAGGACAGAGGTTTTTTGCGGACCAGTGGTAAAAGTAAAAATGACTTTCAATAAGTATTATGTATTGAAATCTATATTGAATAAAAATGATTCCATTTTATTCTATTCTATTCTACAACTGACGTCTCATAAACAAAAGTACGTACAGTTACATCTTGATGTTATTAATTAGTAAGTTATTCTGCGGAAACATTTATAATAATCTAATTCAACAGAATCAATGCAAAATAAAACACAGATTCGATACTAATCAATAGAGATGGGCCGAATATGGATTTCACCGAATACGAATATTCGGCCGAAAGTTCAGTAAAACTTTTACCGAACCGAATACTCGGCCGAACATTATTCGGCAGGATCACCTCGGTACCTAACCAATTCATGTCGAAACTTGTTTACGTAAAACGCGCGGGATTAGCGCCGGACCCTGCCCCTCGCTCCCCCGCCACACCTAACATGTTATTGCATCATCTAGTACTGAGCAAATTGCCGACAGTACTTATGTTTTGACTGTTTTTGTGAGAGAAAAAAAGTGTTTCGTTGTGTTATTCTTAGTGAAAATTGATAATTACATAATAAAAATGAGTTGTAGGAGGAGATCTACTATTTGGACTTATTTTAGAGAAACTGACGACCGAAGTGAAATGTACGATTTGCGAAAAAATACTTTCGCGGGGTGGCAGCGGCAGGAAAGCTTCATCCTCTGCTTTGAGAAATCATTTAAAACTGAAACACACTGCGGAATTTTCTGGTCTGGAAAAACCTGTGCATCAGGTAGGCTTATATACAAAATATTGAAACGACACAGCATGAATCTGAAGTTGCACAGATCACCCAACCCACCCAACGCTCTACCAGAGGTGCTCAATCTACAAATACTAAAACCTGTCCTGTGTGATTCATTTATTTCCAAATGGCGAATCGACGACCCCAGATCGCTTCCAATTACGAATTCAATTGCTGAAATGATAGGAATAGATAACCAGCCAATTTCTATATCTATATCTAAGGCCAAATGTCTATCGGCTACATCTGACATGTGGACAAATATGTTCGTACATTTCAAATTTCAATACAGTGGACACTTTGAGTACCACTTTAAGGAATGTTCGGTGATTTAGCTGAATATTCGGCCAAATACGAATATTCGGTAAAGCTGCCGAATATGCCAAATACCGAATATGAAACGAATATTCAGACCATCTCTACTAATCAACTAAACACGCTCTAAACCCGACGGAGGACGAGTCACATTGTTGCTGGTAGGTATATAGGCAATTTACATGTGTGATGCGTTAAAATATGAATATCAATTTATTTATGCAAATTGCCTTTTTACACACGCAAGGGTAACTACAGAGCACAAATTCCACCTGTTGATTGTAGAAGTTGTTGCCAAAAACATACCTACATCATACTTACTTAAAGAATTATTATTTTTATATATGTAAATAAATGCTGTGGCTCGTAGTCACCTACATTTATCCTCGATTAAAAATCAAAATGCGTACGCATTTCGATACAAAACAAAACGGCATTATGGTGAATATATTTGATGCTCGTAATCTGCGAGAGCGTGGTCTTTTTTTAAAGAATAAGGGCGACAAGCGACCACACTGTCATCAAAATGCAGATGAAATGTAATGTATGCGTTGTTACCCTAAAGACTAAGATGGTAGGCCTCCTAACCAATAAAGTCGCCAGTTCTCGAGACTAACTATACAAAAACAGCAGAATTATGGTTATATTTGCTGCTGGTATTACAGAATACGATAAGAATAATATAAGAGCGTGGTCTTTTTTTATAGAATAAGAGTAACACGCGACCACACAGTCCATTAAATAGATGCTGTGATCCAAACACATCTAAATCAATCCTTGATTATCCTAGAATCAAAATGCAGATGCGTTGTCACCCCCTGAGTACAAGACAGAATGTTTCGTTTCCAGTAAAAAGGGTCTTCGGTTCTCTACCCTCATCATACGAAACACGGCAGAATCTAGCTGCTATTTTATGCTGGTATTCTGTGAGAGCGTGGTCCTTCCCCTGTCGAGCCGACCCATTCGTGCTACAACCATAGCAGCATGGCTCTACCACGTACGATTGTGTGCATGTTGTGACCCAACCCTACATCATACTCAGTGTAGGAATCAAAATATTTACACGGACACATAGTCCACCTGCTAGTAAGTGGATGCTGTGGCTCAGAATCAACTTCATCATCAAAATGCATCAGTATCAAAATGCAGGTGCATTGTCCCCCCTAGTGCCCCAGGATTAAGATAAAATGACTTGTTACCAAAGAAAAGTTTCCGGTACTCAAGACTAACCATACAAAAACAGCAGCACTAAGTATAATATTGAAATTTGATGCTGATGGTCCCCAGTCGAGCCGATGCATGGTCATAATATAGTTGCGGCGTGGCCCCACTAAGTGAACAAGTCACATATTTACTGTTTAGCAGATCGAAACTAACGATGACATCGATACTCCACATACATAAATAACACAACAGACATATACACTCCAAAAATAACAAATTTTATCGTTTATTCCAAATATTACAAATAATTCACAATTTAATGACCTAAATAGATAATTGCATAGTCGGCAAGGGACGCCCTAGACGAAAGTTTATCGACCAAATTGGCGATATATAGAAGATGGGCCAGATTAAGAGTACCCTTAACCGACGAACATATTTGTGTAGGTATATGGTATAAGGATGTAAAGGAGGGGAGAGAGGTAGGTCAGGATCGTGCCAAATGGAAGTCCGTTGTCTCTGCCTAACCCTCAGGGTGACAGGCGTGAGTGTTTACGTATGTAACTATGCGTACAGATAATTATGAAAAAATCACAGTCAAGTCTTACCAGTTGTTATTAACATTGCAATAAATATTTATCTCATTTGTATCAATGATCGAAACCTATCGAACACTACTCTCAAAAAACAAAACAGCGCGTCACACCAAATAAAGACGTTACTCTCGTAACGAAACTGAGAAGCGACTGCGTTCATCAAAACATAATAAACAAAAATCGTGAACGTATTTTTAATTTGCATTTAAATCACAGATTTCAACTAATGGCAACCTCGGAGGTTTTTTTAGTACCTATACATTTAAACTATTTAATTCAAAAATAGTAAAGTACAACCTAATATTCGTACAAGATCTACTCTCAATACTACGAGGGATTTGGTGTCGTGGCAGGAGGAGAAATAGTCCGGCGTGCTGCTCCATGGCTTTACAAGCCCCAGATTTTTAAAATATTTTCTCAGAAAATCAAGTTCCATACAAATAATCAGTATTTTTTTATATGGAAATAATGGAAGTCATGATACCATGTTACTTCAAAATCTCTCCAAGCGATGTTCATTTATTGGAACAAACACAACTTTCTCACTTTTGTTTTTTTTTGTCTTATGTTCAAATAAGTAAAGGCAAAAGTTACAGCCTATTTTACGTCACTGCTGGCCACAGGCCTCCTCACATTTTGAGAGGATTTTAGGGTAAGGAAATGTCCGCCACGCTGCTCCACTACATGTTGGTGAGTGAACTTTACATGTCCCCAATATTTTTTTTATTTCTCAGACGTGAAGGTTTCCTTACGATGATTTCCGTCACCGCCGAGCACGTGGTCAATCAGCACTTAAAATTGCAACTAACAAATTTAAATGCGGTTAGCTCGAGTACCGTGAAATTGTGGACGATTGCTACATTATACGTTGCGTTCTATATTGCAATCCGTTGAATTAATTTATATACAGAATGCATTTAAACACCATTTCTATTAAGAGCTATTTTTTTACTATGAAGGATTTGCATGGTAGATACACGCTACAGCTAGATATATTATGGTTGTGGCACAAATGGGTCGGCTCGACCGGGGTAGGACCACGCTCTCACAGTATACCAGCGTCAAATAGCAGTTTAACACTGATGTGTTTCGTATGGTGATCGTAGAGAAACGAAGGCCTTTTTTGCTGGAACATAGGCATTCCATTGTAGTTCTCAGGGGAGACAACGCAATTGCATTATGATTTTTAATCGAGGATACCTAGATGTAGATTTCCAACTCTAGGCGACGCTACCAAAATGTTGACTTCGGTTGGGGTTCGAACCTTCGAACACAAGAGTGCTCGAACGCAGTAGCTGTGCCTGGATACTCTGCCTCGTTTGCTACAAGGTCGTTAAAACTATAAATTATATTGCTCATAACCTTCACACTAAAAAAAACTGTAATTGAACCAAACTAATCAAACTAAATGTTCATGTTTTTTAACTCACAACACTTATAAGTTTTTATCGTACAAATCGTCCATTTTAATTTCTGATATATTAAAGATTATATTCACCGAACATCTTGCTAGTCGATTGGCACAAAAACACAAAATAACTGTCGGATACCCAAAAGCAAAAACTAGAATCTTTAATACCTACTTACTATTTAGTACCTACTGCGTGTTATACCCTATGTATTCGGTACTGCAAATAAAGCGATATTCGAGAAGGCATTGCGCAAAACAACTCGCAGCACTAAAAACCTTACCTTCCATAGGTAGGTACGATTCGTCTGTGTACGGCGAGACTATAATAGGTGAACATGAAATTCCTTTTCAATATAATCTTTAGAATGCATATTTACATTGAGTAATCCAGTTTTCAATTTCAAGTGGAAACGTAACGTTTCCGCCACTAATTACAAATTTGGTAGGATAAATATACTCCAACAATCAGAATCATCGACACCAGGTCGATGTTTTTGAGGCAGTTACTAACATCAAACCACTAATTGAAGAAATAATAGTACTCACCTAAATCATTCTACTACAGACCTCTGAACTACGTTATGGGTTACCATGTTTTACCTAGTCTGCGAAATCACTAGTCCACTGAACCTGATATGGGTGTAGCTTAAGTACCTAGAGTTAGGCCTCTTTCAAGATTTGAAGAAAGAAGAAACCTACATTTCTATAACAACGCGGCGCAACCATTACAGGCTTCGCCGAATTTTGATAGGGCGTACAAAAACCACAAACCAAGATTTCATTCAGCCAAATATAACGTGAAACTCCACGAACAACACCGTTATAATTTGGTCTATACTACGAAAACCTTTTTGGGACCGGAAAAGAAGTATGTGTGCAAGACGATTCATAATGACTCGTGACAGTACGTAGACGCGGCTCAGTAGGAAAATCGATCAGAAGTTCTTCAATACATTTTTCTAACAAATTAACGTCCCCGCCATGTATTTTGTCAAATATTTCACCTTGTTTCTAAGTGGCGCCGCCCTGGTGTCAAAAATCGTGGATGCCCTCATTGACCAGTGTGCAGCGGATTGGGTATATTTTAACTTATCATATGCCAGTGTTGACTACAAAGCCACCTGGCGTGCATAACAAACACACTTTTACGCTCATATTACAGAATATCAGTGTAAAATAGCAGCTTAATGTTGCTGTGTTTCGTATGGTGAGTGTAGAGAACAGAAGACCCCTGACAGATACTGGAAACGATGCATCCATCTTAGTCCTCAGGGGTGCCAACGCATCTGCATGTAGATGTCTATGGGCCACAGCATCCACTTACCATCAGGTGTGCTCGTTTGTCACTCTTATTCTATATAAAGGATTACACCTGCTCAGCTGGCAACTATTCAAATGTATGCTGAACGCGCTACTTTGCGGCATGCTTCATCAAATGCTCTCCATTCTTTCTAGCGCCGCTATAGAGCGAATTTACTGACTTCACATGTTTTAATTATTTTAACAGTTTAATTTCTGATACATGCACACTCTGAACTACCCAATATCGTCTTGTGGGTGTCGTAAGAGGTGACAGAGGGAAACAACCAGGAAATGAGCAGCAGCTTCTTGATAATAACAACTAAAAAATAAAAAACGGTTGCCAACGGTTGCCCGCCTGCTAAGCATGGCAACTATGGCACCCCTGTGAAACAATCTAATGGGGAGAACTATGTTCGGCAATGGACTTTTGATAGGCTATAACGGTAACGGTAACATGTACTCACGATATTTTCTATCACGGCCTAGCACGTGGTGAACTGGTGAACCAGCAATTAAAATAGTTATGCACTATTTGGGTGGCGCCAGTAATTATCAAATCCATATTACTTACGTCTTTTGTTTTAGCAAGATGCTGGCTCTACCTAGAATTCATGCCCATGGACTATTACGAAAATCAAAATACAAAATTTAGTCCGACGGATATCACGTGTTTCTCCCAACTAAGTGTTTCGAATCTGACATTTACTAGCTTTAATTTTGCATGTTTTTCGTTGTGTAAGTTTATTTTAGTACATGGTTTGATTACTGATGGGTCCATTCCTTTTAATTTTTGATTAAGAATATTGTATCATTGGCCTTAAAAAATATTAAAAATTAGCCGGAACAAACAGACAGATAAAATTTTTAAAAACTGTGTTTTTGTTATAACTACCGTATATACTTTCATATGCATTTAGTAAAAAGATGTTATTTTAACATTACAAACAGGCACTTCAATTTTAGTTATTTGTATAGATATAGATTAGAATAAAGTATGTAGCAAATATTCAAACTATATTTAAGGAGAGTTCACAACATTTTTACAGTAAATTACTTAGTCCTCTTTGAAGGAAAATATAAATTTTACTTTTGTTTTTATTCCCTGAAACATAATGAAAAATTCAAGATTAAACCCCAACTACATTTAAGGACATTTTAGTAATGATGTGTGACAACAAGCCGTTGTCATATAAACTCGTTTTATTTTAATTATACATTAAAGCAATAGGTAAGAGTCTGAATATGTTTCGCAATGAAAAAAATACTCGTACTTTATGAACCGAGGTAGGCCACCGAATATATTTATTTAGTTTACGACGGGCTATTTTCCGTAACTCCACGTCTAAACGTGTATTTTGCGTGTGAATATATTTATTAACACTTTCACTTTCCGGTTTTGAGACACAATAGCAAGACAATAGCAATGACATAAATGTAGTGCACGGGACAGCGAAAGGGTTAAATTAGATTATATTAGAAATGTACGTCGTCGTTTTCTTTCGAATGTTCCATTTTCGTAATGAGCACGAGTCCCGCAAAGATATAGTCAAGTACACTGACCACGAAGATATGCGGTCGTGAAATGTTAGCAATAATATAATTTCTAACAATATAATGTAAGTACATGTAACAGACTGTAGGCATTTGATTATCTCTTGCTCAACAGTTATCAGCACATAACCATGTATAGCGTACCAACATGTGACCTCTGTTTCTAATGAGAAAAGTAATAATAGGTATGTCTACGTAATTTTAATTAATGTGAACAATAATTAATTAATACTTAACACCGCCCAAATTTCGACGGAATGAACGCCTTTCATTCCGTCACATACGCAAGACAAAGCGGTAAATTGTACTCTTCGGTCTTCTGTACAATTTAACAAAGAGTATGTGCGTGGCAGTATATGTGTATGGTACTAAAGCCTTTTCGGGGACCGAAAGGAAGTAGTCAAGTCTGCGGGCTAGATGATTGTTAATGACAATTAATAGAATCAGGTGTTACTTTGCGGAAATCCACTAATTAAAGATGTTTTTGATAGAATAAGGAATCAAAATGCAGATGCGTTGTCACCTCTGGGGACTAAGATGGAATGCCTCGTTTCCAGTAAAAAGGGTCTCCGGTTCTCTACAATCACCATACGAAACACAGCAGCGTTAAGCTGCTATTTTACGCTGGTATTCTGTGAGAGCGTTGTCCAACCCCGTTCGAGCCGACGCATTCATGCTACAACCATAACATAGCTGCAGAGTGGCTCTACCACATGACAAAATCAGATGTTAAAACTCTTTAGCTAAGATCCGCGTAAAATATCAAAATGATGTGTCTTACCTAGTTTGAAGAACACCTTCCTCAATTGCGTGCACTATCCCCGTCACCACTAAACCCAACACCACTACTCTCAACACCTCTGACACACCCCCATCGATAATACGACACGTGTTTCGCCTCTAAACGATCGTCATCGACATCATCAAAAGAAATAAACCCGGCGTGACGCGTCCTTTCGCACATCTTGACAAAACTCGCGATACCATCCATACCATCTGAAGAAGATGCGGCCCACTACTATGCAATTTACCAAAAGTTTCTTCCTCGCATAACTTCTTTGTGAAATCTGTTACCACCAGCGATTTTTCCGGACCGACTTAGAGACCTTCAAGAAAAGAGCATACTCTTTTTTAAAAGGCCTACAACGCACCTGCAACTCCCCTGGGGTTGCTGTTGTTTATGGGCAGCGATAGTCACCTACCATTTAGTGAGTCGCATTCTCATTTGTTCCTCTTATCTACAAAAAAAGGTCACAGATGCATTTTTACTCCTGCAGACTAATTTGATATGCCTCACTGCCTTATTTCACTAAGTCTCTTGGTGTCGTACTTTCTGGCACAACCACAAATGCTTTCCTTAATTTTTTTGCAGTATATATTCATGAAAAAAAATTGTACTTTTCAATTTAAAATATATTTAAAACATATATATCTCTTATAGTTTCGATATTCCATTCCACAATTACATGAGATTTTAGGATGTTGAGATCAATCTTATGGTCACAAATCAACAAAAATTAATGTATTCAAAACTAACACTATTTTACAGGTAAATGGAATAACAGATTTTAGCAAAGAAAATTTTTTGAGTACCTATTGTCTGTTGCAAAATGTTACAGTAATGTTTTTTATCCTAGATTAGCCAAAAAACTTTTAACTGGTACAACCACCACTATGCTGTAATAATAATAATGTGGAGAACATTATTATTTTAGACTGAATTTTCGGTCACGGCGGCCAGTCTCAACAGAGACTAATCATCTGCACAGGACAGGATTATAGTTCCAAAGTGTAACAAACCCAATAACTGATTTTTGGCCCAACCTGGGTTTCAAGCCCGGGACCTCATGATGAGCAATCACGATTACGACTACTAGACCAACTAGGCAGTCGCTGTATGCTGAAATATGGAAGCTATAAGAGTACACTTTTTAAATTCAAATGTATTTTAAAGCTCTTTTTTTTTTTAAAGTGAAAACTTCTTTAGAATTGTTGTGATTTGAAACTCGATGAAACAAAAAAACTATACTAAAAAGAGACAAACATACATCATCATAGGATTTAGTCTGCGGGAGAATGAGGTAAAATACACTGTCGTAAGCAACAGTAGTCTAATGGCGGAGTGGGAATGACAAACTCAAAAGGTTGTGGGTTCGAATCCGCCATTCAACTACTGTCGAGAACCACTCCTAACACAAGCATTTTCAGCTTACCAGTAATGGTTAAAGGAAATATTAGTAATGTTAATAGCATTGCTAGTCATTTTTTTTAAATACATTGTTTCCTATTATCTGGGTGTCCTCTTTGTGCAGGGCTTTAAAGACGGTTAATATAAATTTTAACTTTTAAATTAAACAATACTAAATATTAACAAATTTATTAAATAAATAAAATTAACAGCAGAAAAAGCCGACTACATCTACACCTTAAACTTGATAACCCAAAAAAAAAGGCGTTTGCCAGGAACAGTGGCCAATTAAAAACATGTTTTACGTGTACATACATACTCTACTGCTTTATTATATCAAATGGGTCAGCTAAACTAAAAAAGGTTCACACTTTTAGAGAACATTAATGTAAAATAGCAATAAAATGATGTGTTTTTATGATGACGACAGTCACAAGCTGGTTACTGTCTCAAATACCCTTCAGACAGGAACACTATTTTCTGCCTGGACTACTATTTGGTGCCTGAAAAAGGTATGAGATATGTTACCTACCTTGGCAGACTTCCAGGTAGAAAAGGAGATTACAGTGTATCTGCATTTTGATTCTTAATTAAGTATAAATGTAGGTGTCTATGAGCAACAGCACTTACTAATAAGTCAACTGTGTGCTTTTTTCACCCCTTATATAAAAATTAGGCCAAAACCTGTATCACAAAAAATTCTAAAAGAATCATTAAAAATTTATCTTTTATGCACACTTAACAGGTTTATGATGAAAATACTGTGGCATGTATTACAATAACAAATCTAAGTTGAACTAGAATTACT
The DNA here is from genome assembly GCA_029286625.1 of Parnassius orleans. NCBI lineage: Eukaryota > Metazoa > Arthropoda > Insecta > Lepidoptera > Papilionidae > Parnassius > Parnassius orleans. Next base: position 955,451 of record JAGSMP010000142.1, read on the forward strand.
TGTAGTTTCAGTCATGGTTAAAAGCTTAATTTTATTATAACTTTTATGAAACAATTACAAATTTTATTATACTGCAACAAATATGAGCAATCTCATTTTTCAAATTGAATCAATTTTCATTTCCTAGCTCTTTTACAATTAAAAGAGCTAGGAAATGAAAATTACATACATAGACTTTATTTAATATTGATGATCTCTTATTAGTTTCTTCATCAGTTGTTTGTGAATAGAAAGAACGGATTTGACATTCATTTGTGAAAATGTAATTATTGTAAATATATCAAAGCTAGACTGACAAAGGAAAACTAATTTTTTGGGTATATAATTTAAAAATTCTGCTAAAGTAACAAAGGTAAAATTTCCTAGTCGAAGGTACAAATAGAGTTAACATATTAGTAAAATTTAAAACTAAAAGGAAGAATTTTCTTTGTAAAATACATACTTACCTAGAAGAGGTATCCTCGGATCATCGCTATCCATGTCTTTCGTCCACTTGTGCAAATAAGTCCATTATCATACAACTCTAAAATCGTATTATGTTACGTATTATTACATCACACATAATTGATAAAGTAACTGATAGATACTACACATTATTTACATTTTACATTGTTTTGGTATTCGTTCGCGGTCAATTTAATTGTTATTGTTTATAATTCGCCAATTAAGACAGATAAAAGTCTTACACCATACAGCCTTGTCTGATATTGTGCCTGTAATTGTATACACACGTACGAAGTGAAACTTCTTTAGGCCGGCCACATACATACGGAATTCCGTTTCGGGATTCCGTTTCGATATTCCGATTCGAGATTCCGAACGCAGCAAGTGCATATAAAATCTATGACCTGCCACACACGTACGGTATTTTCCCATACGGAATTTTCTCCGATTCGAGATTCCGTATGACCGCCTGTGCGTTCGGAATCCCGAACGGAAAAAAGCCGCTCCGAACGCAAGTCTTCCATAGATTTTGTACGAGTCGCAACACACATACGTAAATTCCGTACGGAACGCGCTCAGTGTTCGTCGCACGACCGAAGCGAGTAGGTGTAGTTATGTATGTTTTTACATTTAATCTTATAGGTGTATAGCTTTTCGTAACCTTTCATCTTATTTTATTTAATAATTCGTCGAAAGAGTTTACAGACATCCACATTAAAAACATATCTCTGGATAGATAGATCTTTTTACATAATATTGACTATATTGCAAGCTTAGGGTGATAAGAGGATGCACCCAGTAACAATGATACAGCAACAGTGGAATCGCAATCAGAAAATCGTCTTCATTATTCGCTGGCAGAATGTCTAGACTCTATGGCTAACCTCTCTCAACTGACCCTTGTTATTCCGAACAGAAATAAACGTATGTGTGTGATGTGTTCACGGAATTCCGTTTCGGGATTCCGTTTCGATATTCCGATTCGGAATTCCGTATGTATGTGGCCGGCCTTACAACATATCATTTTTCTTTTATTTTATTTCTTATACAGCCCTGGTGGTAAAACGTACAGGAACGTGACTTTTTTAACACTGTCCTAAATTTCTACCACGTCGATAGTCAATAACCTTGAAATTTTTATTAGGTTCTTACATATGAAATTGGCGTTTTGTACGGGAGGAATATAAAGTCAATTTTTATTTTTGTTAAATATATTTAATTAATCAAAGTATGCACCGTTGTTATCTATGCACTTTTGCCATCTCATAGGTAGTTCATTGATCTCTTTACTAAAAAAACCATGGGAGCGAGAATCAATTTACTCTTTGAAGGCGGTTTGGACTGCCGCATCGGAGTTGAATTTTTTCCTTGTAAGAAGTTGTCCAAATTCCGGAAAAAATGGTAATCTGTTGGAGCAAGGTCCGGGGAGTACGGTGGATGTCGCAGACATTCCAATTGTAGCTCATATAACTTAGTGATTGTTTGTTGTGCAGTGTGTGGTCTTGCGTTGTCGTGAAGCAGCAGTGGCCTAGAGCGATTGACCAATCTCGGTTGTTTAGCAGCTAGTTCTTCCTTGATGGTTTGAAGTTGCTGACAATAGATATCTGCCGTAATCGTTTGGCCAGATTTTAGGAAGCTGTAGTGAACGACACCGGCGCTAGTCCACCAAACACTCACAAGTAACTTTTTCTGACTCAATTTTCGTTTAGGGCAGGATTTGGCTGGGTCTCCAGGGTTCAGGTACAGTATCCACTTTTCATTACAAGTAATGATTCGATTTAAAATACCTTCATTATTGTGTCGGTTGAGCAAAGTAACACAGCAGTCGACGCGTGTTTGCAAGTTCGATTCACTCAATTCATGAGGTACCCATCGTTCAAGTTTTTTTATTTTCCCGATTTGCTTCAAGTGGATTAATATAGTTTTATCACTTACCCCGAAGCCTGCAGCTATCTCTGACGTGCTTTGTGATGGATCCGCTTCCACAATAGCCTTTAATTCTTCATTTTCCACTTTGGTCTCCGACCGTCCACGGGGTTGGTTCTGAAGGTCGAAATTTCCAGAACGAAATGTTTAAACCAAAAACGTACCGTGCTTTCTTTTGCGACACCAGCGCCGCACACATCATTAATCCTTCGAGCTGTTTCTGCAGCACTGGTGCCACGGTAGAACTAGAAATGTACCGATATTTCATGTTTTCCATTGTGCGGTAATAAACGACAATAATGAGGAAAAAACACTTGTTTCATCGTATGCACTAATAGTTCGATGCGCAGACATTTAATATACAAAATTGCACCACTTTTACCCATCAAAATCTATTAAGAACAACAATCTAGAGGTGGGAGATGCAAACCGTATACTGATACGAAATCTATATTGGTACAATATCCAAGAACCGCTTACTGGTGCATTCGAAAACTACATATGTATTTTACAAAATCTGATATTTGCGTACCACCGCGATGCGTACATCGCTTCGCATCGGTTGGTGGCTAGATCCGCCTTGTGCGACAGAGCGCGAGTGATATAGTTATTACACTGGTTCGTTCGAAAACTATGTATTACAAAATTTGATATTTGCGTACCGCCGCGATGCCTATATCGCTTCGCACCGGTCGGTGGCTAGATTCACCGTGTGCGACAGAGCGCGAGCGATATAGGTTATTGTTTTTTAAAACCTAAGATCGAGTGCATATTATATTATTTTATTTAGAATATTCAATTTATTTTTAGATCTGCCCGAATAAATGTAGTGGAAGAAGAAAGTTGCACTTTTTATTATTTTAAATATTTTTTGTGTTATATAGGCAGAAGAAGGGCAGCAGCATCTTTCTGATAAAATCAAAAAGCAATAAAAAACTGCGGTACCCAACCCGCTCGCCAAGCGTGGCATCTAAGGCAATATACCCCCATGAGCAACGACACCAATAAACGGCCCCCAGTCTCCGGCGGCCCCGCTATTCCTGGCTACGGTGGCGACCATGGTAACGGCGGGGCAGGGGGTGCTAAGAATCTTCGGTGGAAGTTCGGTGACTACCTACGACGACTCGACCTGGCAACTTATAACGCACGCACCCTGAGGACTGACGAGAAGATCCTGGAGCTGGAAGAAGAGATAGACAAGTTGCGCCGGAACATTATAGGATTATCCGAGGTTCGAAGAGAGGGGGAGGACACGGTAATCCTCGAATCCGGCAACTTGTTCTATCACCGTGAGGGCGACTATCTGTCTCAAGGAGGTGTCGGATTTATCGTCCAGTAAGTCTCTCGTTAACAACGTAGTAAAGATTGGGAGTGTGTCGACGAGGGTTGCATACCTTATACTCAGAATCACCAAACGGTATTTGCTGAAGGTTATACAGTTTTACGCACCAACCTCGGCACATCCCTATGAGAAGGTGGAGGAAATGTATGAGGATATCTCTAGAGCCATGCATTCCTCCAAAATCCACTATACGGTGTTAATGGGAGACTACAATGAAAAACTAGGCACAAGAGAGAACGGTGCGCTGAAAGTAGGGAAATTCGGAATAGGGCAACGGAACCCAAGGGGCCAGCAGCTGGTCGACTTCATGGAGAAAGAGGGACTCTTTATGATGAACTTTTTCTTCCAGAAGCGGCCCCACGGGAAGAGGACCTGGTCGAGCCCTGCATATGCAACAGCGTATCGGAGTAGAAAATATAAAAGCATACGCAGTATAGTTAGATATTGCAATATATAGTTTTGATATAAGATATTGATATTCGAAATCTGATATAGTTACAATTCTCAGAAAACGCTATACGACCCAGGCCCAGGCCTACAACAATCCGCCGGCTGTCAAGTTCCCGCCAAAACAAAACCCCACAGTATTTTTTTTTATTAAAAGGCAAAGGGGTTTATACCCATACAGGCTAACTTAACGATTATTTTGTGTATGAAATTCTTCACAATACTAGAGTAGGTGTGTACAACTTGAGCACCTGTTACATCCTCATCATCCTCTAATAGTTCATATGCGTAAACATTTGATTCATAAAATCGCACCATATTGACTTATTAAAATCCACTTCAAACTATTATATAAACGACAAAACAAGGGTAATAATCCACCGGCTGTCAAGTTAAATAACTAAACAATATTTATTATTTTACGTAATGCTGCAACTAGATGTGTCTAATGCCCTATTATTTCAAGTGGGGTGAATGCAAACAATAAAAAAACTTGTTTTTGCAAACAATAAAAGCTGCGTTAAAAATGGTTCCTTTTTATTTAATCCTAAATAGCTAAGCTTCGAGCAATATATAGTTATGAATAAGGAATGTGGTGATAGAAATACGTGCTAATAATATAAGGATAGCCAGTCTTTCTGAAAGTGGGCGATCACGCCCCCTTGTAGGCGTTGGAGACCTAGAGGGGGTCGTTAAGGGGCCCAGAAAAAAATGGTGGGGGCGTTGGCGTGGTTTAGGGGGGCGATGGTTGATTTATAATTTCATTTAGATACTTTATATTTTAAAATTTACTAAAATTATAACCTACCTACTACTCAATATCGAACAAATAGTTTATATTTCTGCCCTGTATGATGGTATATAAACTAGAAATACTTAACATAGATTTCGTAGGATAGCCCGTACGCCGTACTCAATCAAGTTGTAACAAGTTTTTGTTAAATAACGCTATTGGTGCAATCCGGTAGCAATCGGCTGGTTTATCGATACTTGTCTTAACTTGCTCAGTACGATTGAGCGTCGAAAGAGATAAACGAGTTTGTGTGTATTTGTCTTATTCCTGTCGGTGCGTGATGTATTTAAATCCTATATAAAAGCTCGTAATAATTTTTATATTTTCATTAGTGGTTTCGCGCGCAATCTTTAAACAAGTATTTAAGTTCAACACTTTATTTACATATTTGTTAAAACAAAGCTATGTCGGAAGCAAAAAAAGACATTCACAATACACAATTCATAGAAAATTCGACAAATCCATATTTGCCTTTGCGCCTTCTTTGTTCAAAAACATTTTCAAAAGAAGCGATGGAGCCTTCAAGACTTCAAGATCATTTGAATAAAATGCATCCAGATAAGAAGGACAAAAATGTAGCCTATTTTCAAGACCTGGAAAAGAAGCATAATGCACAGCCAAGTGTATCAAAACTTTTTTCGGTGGCTGCTAAGCAAGACGATGACGGATTTCGAGCTTCATACAATATATCTTTGTTAATTGCTCAAACAGGTAAACCACACACCATCAGAGAAACGTTAATTTTGCCGGCAATAAAAGAAGTTATAACTACTGTGCTCCATAAACCGGCGGCAGACATAATTCGAAAAATTCCTTTGAGCAATAGATTTCTACAAAGACAAATTGATGAAATGGCTGAAAACATTGAAGAGTCATTGTGCAATCATCTGAAGACTAGTTAATTTTCAATTCAGTTGGATGAGTCCACTTTACCAACTAATGAAGCATTGTTGCTGTCTTACGTGAGGTTTATTAAAGATGAAAAAATATGTCAAGAACTATTATTTGCTAGAAATTTAGAGACAGACACAAAAGGAGAAACCAAATTTAAAACACTGGAAAAGTTTTGTGATGAAAAAGGAATTTCCTTGAAGAATATTATATCAGCTGCTACAGAGGGTGCTCCAGCTATGACGGGGTCTCAAAAAGGCTTCATAGCGTACTTAAAAAACAAAATTCAAGATGTGCTTGCTGTACATTGCGTTATACATGGACAACATTTGGTTGCTAGAAATTTAAGTTAACGACTGTTTCAATCATTGCAACATGTCATCGGAGCACTCAATAAAATTCGAAACAACTCTTTAAATGACAGTTTATTTAAGCAGCTTTGTGTTACTAATGATGAAGATTTCAACCGATTGATCTATCACAAAGAAGTGCGTTGGCTATCAAAAGGAAACGTCTGACTCGATTTTACAATGTGTTTGACCCTGTCGTAGAGTTCTTGGAAAACAAAGACACAGAATTGCGCGACAACCTCATCACATCAAAGAATGATATCGCATACCTGACAGACCTTTATAAATTGCTTAATGATATGAATCTCCAACTTCAAGGCGATGACTTGAACTTAATAAAAACAAAAAATGTCGTCGCTGCTTTCGTAGCCAAGCTGCTCTTACACAAGAAGAATGTCGGCAGACGTGAGTTCCATAATTTTCCCAATTTATCAGTATCCTGCAACAACGACGAATTGCTTGTCTACTGCCAACATTTGGAAAATCTCCACAGTGATTTCATTGAAAGATTCCAGGACATTTTGAAATTGGAAATACCAGACTGGGTGTTAGATCCTTTTTCAAATGTCAACATAGCAGTATCACCCCAACTGGAAGAAGAACTTGTAGAACTGACAACGAACGAGGAAATAAAAGTCAAATTCAAAAATGGCTACCAAGAATTTTGGCTACAAAAGTCAATCCCGCAGTTGTATCCTGGATTGTGGTCGATCGTTCAAAGATTTTTGATAGCATTCCCATAGTCATATTTGTGTGAACGGAGATTTAGCACTGTGACAACGCTGATTACTAAAAAAAGAAATCGCTTGCATGTTACCGAACGCGGCGACTTACGACTGTTTTTGAGTAAAATCGAACCTGATATCAAGAAACTTGTTAAAAATCACCAAATGCATCCATCTCATTAGATTGGTTTTAAAACTAAAATTGATTACCTATCTATATTGTTTCTTTTAATCTGATTAAAATATATTCTTAATATTATAAAGTTGCGTTATAATTGCTCTCACAGGTAGGTAAGTTTACATCATTATGTAAACTTATTATATTTATTTACAAAGATCACAATATAAAAATCCCGACCCATCATTTGACGGAGAAAAATGATGATAGGATAAAGTTCTCTAAGCCGCAGTTAACAAAAGGAGAAGAATTACGGCGCCGGAGGTAGTTTAATGCCACAATGCGCAAACGCCGAGGAACATTTATGTCCGATGTAACGATTATGCAGTAAGATCGAAACCGGGATACAGTATCTTACGAGTATATCTACACGGAGACAATTACTCAACTAGACTCATGTAACACTAGTGTGCCCTATAGGCTCATTTGTATGCTGGGTTGGTGGGAATAAAACCACTGAGATCTTCTTTCATATTTGGAGTTTTTCCCATGTAGCTGGCCGCCGACTGTGTCGAACGACGGAAATGGCCCGTCTTTTATACGCCCTTGGTTAGTCGACAAATACGGCATGAGACGGGGAATGTAACGACCAATCAGGCGGCGCGAGAGAGCAAGGCATGATGCTATGTTATTTATTACCCTGAGTCAGTGCGTAACAATTGTGTTGTTTTATTTATTAAAGTCATATATTTCTAAAGCTATACATTTCTAAATTAAAGTTGTAAATTCAATACATAACTTAAGACTAATTCTACCATAAAATTATAACAAAAACTTTAAACAATACTGATAATTCACTAAACTATAATATCAAACGCTTATGACTATTTATGCATTGTTTTATCAGTGTCTATATTGCACTATTTTCACTTGTCCCGCACATCACTCCCGCCGTGCGACCGTGTCGCATCAGCTTCCGTGCGGGCTCGACGTCTGTAGGTAGAGGCAGGATCACCAACTTCCTCACTGGCCGGCGTAGGACACCCCTTGGTCAGCACGTCCACCGTCCGCACGACGTTGTTCGACCCGGATATGTAGCGATGACTCTTCCTCGTATCCACACGTTGCGGGTAGGTTGGGGTCGACGATCTTTACGAGGTCGTTGACACGTGCTGCTTGGCCTCGTCCGTGTGGCTCCCGCCGGTGTTGAAGCTCAGGAAGGTACTCTTCACCCAGCGTAGCTAGAAGATGTCGGCTAGCCTCTGCGCAGCTCGCCAACTTGACCGTGAGATGGTATCTTGTTCAGTGAAAGTGCCTGGCTGTGGTACACGCCCCGGTCCCCCAACAAAAGTGGTTAGAGTGAGGGCCCTGGATCTTCTGGGCTGACTGAGACGTGGGTCAGCGGGCGGCTGTTGACCGTGTATTCTACTCTACCAGTAATGTCGTGAGGACCTCTGTTGGATGACGTTCATGTAACGTTGCGGTGAGCGCGGTCTTGACAGAGCGAACCATTCGTCTCAGGCTCCGCCCATAAATGGAGCTCCAGGTGGTATGTGTCGCCAGGAGATGGTCCTCTTTGCTGCTTCTTCTGCGGTCGCCGCGTTGACCGCCTGTCGTAGTTCCTTGTCGGCGGCCTTCAGGTTGTGCCGTTGTCTGACCATATTTCAGTTGGGCAGCCTCGCCGCAATCATTCGCCTGCCATTACGCTGAGTCGGCGCTATGATCCGGCGACTTCCAGATGTATGGCTCGCGTCGAGACATGAAGATAGCCACATATCTTTTTGTCGAGTTCGTCCGACGGTCACCGAGAGAGGTCCAAAATAGTCGACCCCGGTGAAGGTGAAAGGGCGTTTGTGATGAGCTGCGACATGCTGGTAGGTCCCGGTTCTCGGATGCGGCGTTTTGCGTCTTCATTCTGCAGAATAGGCATCTACGTAGTATTGTGTGTACGATAGGTCGCAGTCTTAGTACCCAATACTGCTGTCTGCACTCGTTGACTGTGGCTTTACACCTGCATGATGGAGTTGACGATGTATAGCCTGTACCCAGAGCTTGACCGTATGATGATCACCGTCAATTACTAGCGGATTCTTGAATTCTCTCCATGTCGCCGACCGCCCGAATACGGCTTTAAGTCTTAGTGCGCCGTTTATTGACTCGATGCTGAGCTGGCGGAGACGGCTTTTGTTGATCGGTTTCCGCTGTTTAGGCTGTCTATTTCTTCCGCAAAGGATTCTTCTTGGGAGGATCGCATCAGGAGTTCTTCAGCTGTTTTAAGCAGCTCGGCTGTGACCGTCAGCAGCTTCATGTCTTCTGGTGACCGCTTTTCGTCGTCGTGGGCGTCTGATATTTTGCTGTGAATTTGTTTTCTTCCAAGCGGGATCAGCCTCTTTATTCTTCTTTGTTCTTCTGTAGTTGACTTTTGTTTGGTCTGCAGAGTTGAATAAATTGCAGAACACGTGCGGTTGAATATCGGAGTCGGTCCCAGCTGGAGAATTTCGCTGGATCAGGTAGACCGGCAAGCTTCAATCTTCTTTTGTCGCTCACATGATGTGTTTTCTTCATCGGAAGGTTCTTCCGTTGCTCTTGTGGTTTCCGTCGGCCAGGAGTCTTCTGTTAGGTATAGAAGTCAGGCCCTTTGAACCATCGGTGGTCTTTATTAAATGCTGTTGGTACGTCCGCGTGGCGTCGTCCGCCACATTTAGCTTTGTCGGAACCCAGCGCCAGTCGTTGACTTTTGAATTCTCTTCTATTGCTGCTAGACGATGAGCTACGTAGGTTTTGTATGAACGTGATCCTGTCCTTATCCAGGTTAGTACTGTCTTGCTGTCCGTCCAGAATACTTTGCGGTCAGGTTTCTCTCGTGTTCTTCGATCACTGTTTCTGCGAGTCTGGTGCCCATGACTGCCGCCTGTAGCTCCAGCCTTGGGATGGACGTCAATTTTAACGGTGCTACCTTTGCTTTGGCCATGATGAGGGATAGGTGGACCTCGCCGTCTGCTGTTACCGCCTCAAGAGAACCACAGAGTAGGCTGACTCGCTGGCATCGCTGAAGACGTGGAGTTCTAGAGAGGCGGCGTCGCTGTAGTAAAGATATTGCCGCGGGATTGCTACTCGTGGAGGCCTTTTAGATGCTTCATCCACATTTCCACTGCTCTGCCAGGTCATCGTCGATCTTGTCGTCCCATGCTGTTCCTCCGCCAGACTTCCTGGAGGAGTTGTTTCGCCCTGATTGTAATAGGCGAGGCGAATCCGAGTGGGTCGAAGAGTGACATCACTATTCTCAGTGCTTCCTTTCGTCGGCTGTTTGCCTTCTATGAGCGTTGAGGGTATTCTGGATAAGTTGAGATTGAAGGTGAGCTCGTCTGAGTTGATCTTCCAGGCAACACCCAGAACTCGTTCAGTCTTTTCTTCTGTTTTGGAGTTCCATGTCTTCTGTTTGGTTGTCTTCCAAGTGTTTCTAGGAGTGACGCTGAGTTCGATTTCCACTGTTTCAACTCGAAGGCTTTCATGTGTACGTCTCACACTCTTCGTGATGCGTTTGGCGTCTTCGAGGCTTCTGAAGCTGTCCAAGTAGTCGTCGACGTAATGCTTGTATGATGGCAGCTGCGGCTTCGTGAGTTTCCTCGTGCTGTTTGGCGTTCAGGTTCTTGACGTAGATTGCTGTCGAAGGTGAACTTGACGTCTGAAGATTAAGGATGTCATTCTGTATTCTTCCGGAGGATGGTTGTCTCGTCGATTCCCACGCCACAGGTAACGCAATGCATCCCTGTCTTGTGTGCGCAGCTTGACTTGCATGAACATCTCCTGATGTCCGCCGTAACGGCGATCATGTGTTGTCGGAAGCGCATGACGACACCTGGTAACGACTGTAGTAGGTCAGGACCTTTTAGTAGCATGTCATTAATGCCACCCTTGGTCTTGGCTGCGGCATCATGCACCACCTGTAGTTTCTGGTTTCATTGGGTTGATTACTGCGAAGTGAGGTAGGTACCAAGTCTTCCGCTGTCTTCTGTTTTGGGCAGGTTCGGCGTACCCTTACAATGAGAGCGTCCATTTGTTCCATGTACTTTTCTTCAATGTGGGGTCACGATCGATTTTCTTTCTATATTGAAGAGCCTCTTCAGTGAGTTTTCGTAGTTGTCTGGTAACTTGACATCGTCTTTGCGCCAGAGAAGACCGGTCTGGAATCTTCCTTCTTCTATCTTCGTTGTGGTGTTTTTCAAGATACGAAGTGCTTGTTCTTCTGGATCAGTCTTCGGTCTCTTGGGTTTTATGCAGAGCGCGTCCATCTCGAAGTATCGCTTCACGAGGTCTTCTAGATTCTCGTCTGGATTCTCTGCGATATGTGACACGAAATCGATCGTCTGTCCGAATCTTCGTGTCTGGCTTCCGTGAGTACCCAACCTAGTGGCGTGAGGGATGCCACTGGGTTCTTGTCTCTCTTCTTACTTCTGATGCAGAAGATGCCAGTTATCTTGACCGATCAGTACTCGTGGCTTCGTGTTTGCATATGATGTTCTTGGATGTCAGAGAGGTGTTGACACTCTTCCACTAGTTCTGTGGAACCCGTTGAGATGAGACTTGCAGGTTCTTCACTGTGCGTGCTTGTATTTGTTTTTCATGATCGTTGAGCCCTTCAGTTTGATGGTGACTCTCCTGATGCTGACCTGATACTTTCTTGTCGTTGATGGTTTTATCTTCAGTGGATCTATGGGGCCCGTTGCTCTTACGCTTTTTACTATGCTATCGTCGACTAGCGTGACTGTTGACCCATCGTCCATCAACGCGAAGGTGTTGACAGCCCCTTTGGCCCTTTCACCTGGATCGGTAGGATTTTCAAGTATGATTGTTTGACGGTCCAAGTTGAGTTGATGACCTCTGTTGCCTCTTGATTTTCTTTTACTGTATCTTCTGACTTTTCGTAGTGCAGCATCTTGTGATGAGAGTACTTGCAGCTGTTGACATTACATGACTTGGTCGGTGGTGTGTCTTGTTCCTAAAACGAAGACACCTGAAGCAGCGCTTGGACTTGGCCATGTCCCATCTTGCGTTTGCATCTAACTTCTTGAATTGTTCACATTCTGTTGCGTTGGTGTGCCCGCATCTTCACACGACGCACCTTGGTATGTGTGTCTTCTCAGTCACATTGTTGACCCTTTGAGTTTTTCTTTGTGGTGCAGTGTAGTAGGTGCTGCCATCTGTTCGGGCAGCGCGTAGGTCCAACCTGCTTCTCTTTGAAGAACTTTTCTATCTTGATGAGGCAAGGGTCTTCGCGTGGTTGCCTGGCTGAGAAGTCGTAGTATCTGTATCGCAGAGTTGGCGTCAGTTTGTCTATTGTCTTCGCGAGTTCAGGATTGTACATGTAGTTAAAACAATCCAAAGTCTTCAGTGTCGCCACTACGTTAGAGATCTTGGTGGCGAATATGCAGATGTCTCTCGGTGACTCAGTAAGGCGCGGCAGACCTCGAAGCGTCTCCATCTCCAGCATGGCTATTGACTCGGCCTCCAATCTTGACTCAAAGTCTTCATTACTTCAACCGGGTGTGTGTTCATCAAGTAGGCCTTCAACTGCTTCTTTGGCCTTTAGGTTTTTCTGAGTCGGTTGTATTTTCAACTGTGCTGAACATCGCTTCTGTTTCGTAGTAGGCGGCGCGGAAGGGCAGCCATTCTTGATGAGATCCATTGAAGAATGGTAACTCGATGAACTTAGGTCGTTGGGCGGCGCTGACAGCCCGAGTGATGGCTTCAGCTAGGGAGGGTACGTCGGTTTGACCTCCCGCCGGTGACTGACGTGTTTCTTCATGTCGCCGGCCTTGGTTCTTGGTGGGCGGTCGTTGGTTCTTCAATGTGGGCGGTTGTTGGTTCTTCTATGTGATGGTGAGGTTCTTTGGTGATCGCTAACATCGTACAATTCACTTGATTTTCCAACCAGTTGTCCACTCTTGCATTAACTTCTGACTTCGAGTAGAGGGAGACGTCATCTTTCTTCTTGAGTCTTCCTTTCCAAGGCAGCTAGGCGTGCTGCAGCTAATTCTACTTGAAGGCGTAGCAAATCTTCCTTCGCCTTTGCAAGCTTGAGTTGCTTTGTTCTACTGCGCGTAGATCCTCCTCCCTTCTTGCTGGGCGGGCGGTCCTGTATTTCGATTTGCTTCGACGGACCAGCGGTGCTTTTATAGCTCGCTTTACTGTAGAGGTTTCGTTTTGGCGAGTTGCTCTGGTGACAGTAGCGGGCGGCTTCATCAGCTGTTTGGCCTTCGCACCCGCAGTTAGCGTCGTCGCCGAAGGTGTTACGGAAGGAGCGGCGGCGCTGGCGGGTGCGAGGCGAGGGGCGGTAGCGGCTGAGGCAGAGGTGAGGGGGCGGTTGCGGCCGAGGCGGAGGTGGCGGTCGAGGTAGTTGCTGTGGTAGCGGAAGTCACGGTGGATGGATCAGTTGCCGCGGATGTGTCTGTATGTTCCGAAGTCTCCGTGGTGGTCGTCCCAGCTGTCGATTCCGTACTGGCTTCCGCACTAGTACCGGCCGCCGAGGTAGTAGCCTCGGACGACGACGGCTTGCTGCCCTTCCTCGGAGCGTAACGGCCATGCTGTCAGCTGATTTTCTTCAAATAATTTGTCTTCTTAATTCGTTATAGTACTATTTTTATTCGAAGTCTTCAGGTAATTATTCCCACAATATTCGGCTAACGAAGGACCATTAAATGTGCCCTATAGGCTCATTTGTATGTGGGTGTGGGGAATAAAACCACTGAGATCTTCTTTCTTGTATATTTGGAGTTTTCTTCCTATGTAGCTGGCGCCGACTGTGTCGAACGACGGAAATGGCCTGTCTTTTATACGCCCTTGGTTAGGTCGACAAATACGGTACATGAGATGGGGAATGTAACGACCAATCAGAGGCGGCGCGAGAGAGCAAGGCATGATGCTATGTTATTTATTACCCTGTTGAGTCGCGTAACAATTGTGTTGTTTTATTTATTAAAGTCATATATTTCTAAAGCTCTACATTTCTAAATTAAAGTTGTAAATTCAATACATAACTTAAGACTAATTCTACCATAAAATTATAACATAAAACTTTAAACAATACTGATAATTCACTAAACTATAATATCAACCGCTTATGACTATTTATGCATTGTTTTATCAGTGTCTATATTGCACTATTTTCACTTGTCCCGCACAACTAGCTGATACAAACTTAAGATTCTCGGCGTAGTAACCTGATTAGAAACAATCGCCAACATTATTTTAATAGAATAAGGGTGACAAACGAGCACACAGTTCACCTGATGATAAGTGGATGCTGTGGCCTATAGGCATCTACATTCATCTACGATTAAGAATCAAAATGCAGATGCGTTTTCACCCCTGACGAGTAAGACTGAATGCCTCGTGTCCAGTAAAAATGGTCTCCGGTTCTCTACATTCACCATACGAAACACAGCAGCGATCACACCCCGGTCGAGCCAACGCATTCGTGCTACAACCATAATATAGCCGCAGCGTAGCTCTACCACGTAAAAATGCCCTTGCATGCACTTAAATTAGCAAAACAAATGCTACTTTAGGAACTCGTGTAGATATGCTCTACCAGTTCTGGAAGCATAATTATTCTTGTGGTTATTAGCGATTCAAATATTCAAAGATACGGTATTTTGTAACACAAAAAAGTCCAACCGGGTATCACTGTACTTATGGTGTAGACATTTTCACGTCAAAATCAAAGCTTTGTTTCCATTACAGCCTATAAGAGTCCACTGCTGAACATAATCCTTGTCCATTGATAACCTCATAGGGGAGATTTTGCCAAGCATAGCACTTGGCAGGCGAGCTATTATTATCAGTATCAGTTTCCTTCTGTCGCCTCTTACGACACCCACGAGACGTCGTGGGGTATCTAGTGGATATTCTTATAATGCCACTAAATATCTTTATTTACAAAATTGTATTAAATCTTGAAGAAAAAGCAATATTCAAGCTAAATTGATGATTATAGTTTAATTTAAACAAGCAAATGATCTTTAATTAGGCCAGGTCTAAACCTGGAGCGCACTTCTTCGCAGATAACCTTTCATATTGGAGCGGTTTCAACCAGCCGCGAGCCGGTTGTATCGATATGTTGTTGTTAACTGCGCACGTGTATGGGGCGTTAAAGAGTATGCATAGTTTAATAAGTGTAAAAGGAGGATATAATAAAAAATAAAATGTATTTAACGGTTTGCAAATTATTTTGTCTTTTCTTAAAACATCTCCAGGATATAGAATAAATTCCTGGTAATGGTTGCATTTTTTTAAGAATATTTTAATATTATTATTTATTACACAGTAGATAACTTCTGAGAATATGGAAATTTATTGTCCTATAGGAATGATATAATATATTGTCGTGGATGCTACACTACAACAGAATTAGCTAACCGACTGCAACTGTGACCGTCACTGCGTTCATTCCACCTGGCCAACGTGGTGAGTAGGTATAGAAAATCTTCTAAGGTATGTCAACTTTGTGGCATCAATTGTAAAATTGGCTCATGCTTCGTGACAATGGCTCACAAAGCATGAGCGGACTTGAAAAGGCTGCTAATGATGGTTTAATAAATATCGCCTTTATTTTCTCATGGTATAATTTAAAAAAAAATCCTATTCAAAAATAACCGCATGCATTTTGCGTCGACAAAAAAGCATTAATTAATTGCCGATATTATTTCTTCAGGCGTTACGCAATAAGAAGGTCAAGTTATGTTTTAGCGAGCAATTCTTGTATAATATATAAGTAGATATATATTTATTTTATGTAATTAATTCGTCGGTAACGGCTTTAACGATTTGGATGATTTTGCATTTACTTAATACGTTTTATTTATTTACTTTTTATTTTATTTATTTATTTTTAAGGAATAACACATTACACTTTGTAATAATTAGGTTCCAGACCCTCCTTATTGTAATATTAGACATTGACACGTTGGTACAATTTCAAGCAAACTTTCGTATGAATCATTTACAAAGTAAAAAACAAATATTAAATTTTTGTATTTACTTAACATGTTTTTCATTCCAAGTTTATCTATAGCTGTCACCCTAAGAAATGTTTATTTCTAACGCCGCGCCGAGCGACTCGGTCGCCTAGATATACCTACTGATAATTAAAGAAAAAAATGCATTTGGCTCACTGATAATATCTGAACTGATGAAATAACTAGTATTGTTGGATAATTTTTTATACGCAGTGACCTACTTTTAATATCGAAATCAATAAGAAAACATAAATGCTACATTGTATGAAATAGTTTGTTAACCGATAAGTTATATTAGAACATTACGCTCAAACTCACACACATGTAAAAACACAAGTGGGAAAAACAACCCGAATCCCTGCCGGAGCCAAAATTCGTCCAATACTACAAATGTCGGGTTTGATTCTGTCATGATCCTCTCAGTACTTCTGACGCTCATAATATACTGAATAAAAAAGGTCGTTTACTATTTGACTTTACCTTCACCTCAACAACGTAACCACAAATAGAGGTAATGAAAAAAAAACAGCACATTTTTTTCTTCATAGTTAAAACAATATTTACGAAAATTTCAAAAGATAATATTTGATATGTTTGAATAATGTTATGTTACGAGTAGGTACATATGTATAATTTCATATAATTTCTTTTAATTTCCATTATTTCGAACATTGTAAAATTTATTTTCGTATTGTGCTACTTATTGGTAGATACAACAAAGACTATGCTCCAATTGGCTCCAATCGTATAATATGCGAAGCAGCAACACAACGCAGCAGCAAAAACTTAAGACTTCCCTCAGTGTTTTTTTTTACTAGAAGCTCATAATAGCACATGCTAAAAGAAAGCAGATAGGTACCAAACTAACAAAAAAAACGATCGATACTTAATTTAATGGGCATTACTAAGCCAGGTTTTCCACAGCTGTTTTTATGACGTTGCATTACCGCTCTTTGAAATGTAAAATTTAATTAATGTGAATTTAAATTTTATAAAATATAATGTTTTAATACGTTACAATGGATACAAATGTAACTTTTTCTTAAATTGTTGTAGTGATGATAATTGGAAATTGAACAGACTGCTGCTATAATAACTATTCTGCCAAGCAGATATTAAACTAGGCAAGACGTAGGTAATTACCCATGACTGGTGAAATATGCTCGGCCGCCGCGCTTATACGCTAGTTCCTGCGCGCACTCTCCTGAGTCCTACTTGTTTGGTTATCGTAAACACGACACTAGTAATTTCATAGTCATAGAGTAATGCAAAACACTTCGTGATTCGTCACTTAAAGTTATTTCTAATTTGTTTTGTGTTGTTAATTGTGTAACATATATGATTGTAAGTTGTTATTTTTTTAAAGTTCCGCTGGGATTCTTGCTGTTTTTCCCACCACAGAGGTTTTTTCCGAACCAGTTGTAAATAAACAAAAGAGTGACTCGCAATAAGTATTATTTATAATCTATATTGAATAAAAAAGTTTCTGTTTCTCTTTCAAAGACCTTCCAGTTACTAGAATCGCAACGTCACAAGGTCAGGAAATTATAAATGTAGGCCAAAAAGCTAAACAAACAGAAAATAACCTAATATCCTTCTTAATTGCAGCGCTGTGCGATTATCATTGCCAACTATTCTAAGGGTATCTAGATAGGTAACTAATGACTTTTTGAAGATATAAATACGATAGATTTATTCGTGGTAGAGCCATGCTGCAGCTATATTAGTAGTATAGTTGTAGCACGAGTGGGTCGGCTCGACCGGGGAAGGACCACGCTCTTACAGGATACCAGCGTTAAATAGCAGTTAACACTGCTGTGTTTATTATGGTGAGTGTAGAGAACCGGAGACTCTTTTTACTGGAAAAGAGGCATTCCATCTTAGTCCTCACGGTGACAACGCATATCCGCATTTCGATTCTTTATTGAGGATAGATGTAGATGTCTATGGGTCACAGCTGCCACTTACCATCAAGTGGACTGTGTGCCCCTTTGTCACCCTATCATATAAAAAAACTCTTTTTAATACAATTTTATACTTATTTCTTCTTGGTACTTAATATTATTGTAATTGTAATAAATACTACTTAATAATGATTTTGAACTGGCTAATCCATGGTTATCCACTGTTTGTACCACAATAAGAACAGGGATGTGCCTATGATTTCCTTCCTTTTGAATAACAAATCATGGCTATGTTGTAGTTAGAATTAGAAAGGTCGCGCAATGCAAAGCATTCATCTTATTGCATCATTCAATGCGCGACAATTTCCACTCTCTAATTATCACATGGACGCCGTATATTGAAATGCTGTTTTGATAGTTATGGCAACACAAATAGGTAAGTAAAGAATAATTATAAAGCTATCTATCTACGAGACTACTTTTGCTATTACATGCTAAATTCTGAAAAGCGGAACGCTCATCGAATCACCATGATATCTGTCAGTCTGTCAGAGGCGTTACCCTAAGAGTGTTTCAAGTATAGTGAGTTTTTAAATTCGAAATTTCAACTTAAGGAGTACTTACCATTCATAAATTAAATCACCAAAAAATTCACCTTTTTAGACCCTTCCTTCAATCCTTCGTTACGCTGCGTCACATTTTGTGCTATCCACCTTATTAAATGTAACGTCACCAAAAACTAGACCATCGCCCGCTTTATATACGACCCTATATAAACGTCACAGGGTACAAACTCACATATCGGCTTGTGGAGCAAACAGTCCGCTACGCTGCTTCAGTGCTTGTTGAGTATGCAGGTTGGCAAGTGGGTAGATTAAGAAGTCCTCAACATTTGACTGACTTCTTTGGTCAATCCTTTATTAGTAACTCACTGGCTGAAGACATAAAAAAGCATCCAATAAGACAGCCTTTAAAAGACTGGTATGCGAATTTTTTACAAACATCAGTCGGTAGTAGACCGTACCGTTCCCGTTACAGTCTTAGAGTATACATAATCAAGCTATGCTTATGTATATTCTAAGGTTACAGCCTATCAAAATCCACTGGTGGACATACGAATCCACTATAAATAAACTCATAAAGGGGATATTTGCCATAGTTACCACGCTTGGGAGGTGGTTAGGAAAGCGCAGACTTTTTTAGTTGTTATTAGGAAGACGCTGCAGCCATCTTCTGGTATGTTTCCCTCTGTCACCTCTTACGACAACCACGGCACGATGTGGGGTACTGGATATCCTCACACCGCCTCTATATGGTATATTTATTAAGTACTAGCGATCCGCCCCGGCTATGCACGTGTGATTTCTGGATCTCGACAACAGCTCCACCTACCGGGTCATATTGTGAATCTAAACTATCCGGGGACCCTCTCAAAGACACACAAAAAATGTCATCAGAATCAGTCGAGGCAGTTTTGAGTTTTAGCGAGACTAACTGACAGCAATTGATTTTTATATATTATAGAGATGGGGCATTTATTATGTGTGCAAATTCTTCCAATAATATTAAGTATTTACTAACTGGCCAGGCAGACTTTGTTCTGTCCTTTCCGACGCCTTGCTTAAATTCGCAATAAAAATATTGAGGGTCACTTATCGGGATAAAAACGATCCTATGTCTCAAGTTGGAGCAAGTAATACATTTGCAAAATTTCATTAAAATCGATTGAGTGGTTTCGGAGTTCATCGCGGACAAACAATGTGACACGTAATTTTTATACATAACGATTATTATGTAACTGTCATTGTACCGAATAGAAGCGGTGTAAGAATATCTACAACCTCATATCATCCCGTGGGTGTCGCAAGAGGTGACTGAGGGAAACAAATCAGGAGATGGGCAGCAGCGTCTTCCTAATGACGACTAAAAATAAAAAACTGCGGTTGACAACCCGCTAGCCAAACGTGGCAACTGTATCAAATATCCCTCCTACGAGGCAATCCATGGGGGAGGCCTATGTTCAGCAGTGGACTATAATAGGCTGTAACGGTAACGGTAACTATCATTGTATTTCACCACTCCTGAGATTGACTGGGAGAGAATGCTAAAAGGCATTAAATCCGCCCATTGTAACTTTTAAATTAAGGTTATAAGATTAAAGAGTAAACGTTTAGTTCTGAGTGGCAGCCGCTCGAAATGTATGTCGCATACTCCGCTCATATGCACGCCGTTGAACGCTATCTACTTAGTGGAAAGCGTTCTGCGGAGCATGCAGCGTGTCGTAATGAGAATTTTAATTGTACAAACAGCTATGCAGGTCCAGAAAGACTAGTATCACTGCGACCTGTAACATCTATAGTGATCGCTTCTATGGCTATAGTTCACTGCTAAGCCCTATATCTTCAATGAATAGAGGGAGTTGCTTAGCTGTGAGCAATTTCACTTCTTTAAATGAAACTAATTTTTACGGATTATATCGCGTTTAATTTTACTTTTTAATTCCCGACGTTTCGGGTGCTTTACAGCACCCATGGTCACGGGGGACTGAGGTGTTTGACGTCCTAATGTCATAGTTAGCCCGGCTACCTTCAGTTTTTAATATTAATTTTTGTTCGATCTACGCAGAATGAGCTTACAGTATCTTGAAGTCTAGCAGTGGTATACTTGGGTTTGATTTAATTTTATTAATTATAGGATCCCAAGCAGATGGCAGCACCCATCCATGTTCTCTATTGAAATTAGGATGTTTTTAATTTCAATAGCCTCGCGAATCATCCTAGGTAGGAATCGGTGTACTTTTGCGAGGATTTGTGGTCTATCAAATCTAATGTAATGGCGGGACGATCTTGAACATGTTCACAAACTGCAGACTTCCTGATACGTCGGTGCTTCAAGTCAGCTATATGTTTTTTACGCGGGTTTTATAGATCTTTTGTTTGTCCTGTGTAAGAGAGACCACATTCACAATCCAGCTTGTACACTCCTGCATCTTGTAGAGGATATGACACTTGACGGATGGTAAAATTGACTAATCTTCTTCAGCGGCTTGAAGTATGTTTTAATGGAAGCTCGCTTCAAGATGTAGCCAACCTTGTCTGTGACTCCTCTGACATACGGTAGTACAGCAGGCAAGAAAGAAATAATTTTTCGGAGTATTTCAAAGAAAGAAATACTCCGAAAAATTAGATCTCGACGTGAATTCGACAATACCATCATGTGCCAAACCACCGAGGTTGTATGGGTTACCGAAAATACAAAACCTAACGCTCCACTACGTCCCATAGTGAGCCAGATCGATTCACCAACTATAAGTTGGCTCAACACTTGGCAAAATACTATCACCACTGAGAGGACATACCAGAGCACACACAAAGGATTCATACCATTTTGTTAGTGAGATAAAAGATGTACATCTCGCTGACAATGAAACTATGGTCAGTTTTGATGTTCAGTCACTATTCACATGCTTACCTATTGAAGACTGCATCTCAATTGTAACTAGGAAGCTAGAAGATAACAACATGCCCACAGAATATGCAGTATTACTTAAACACTGCCTCACATCTGGCTATCTATTGTGAAAGGAAGAGTTCTACAAGCAAGTAGACGGTGTGGCGATGGGCTCACCTGTATCTCCCGTAGTCGCCGACATATTCATGGAGGACTTTGAGGAGAAAGCCCTTCTTACTGCTCCTGTAAATCCAAGATTCTACAAGCGGTATGTAGACGATACTTTCACAATTTTACCATCTGACAAAGTAACTGTATTTTTAAACCACCTTAATTCCATAAACTCTAAAATACAATTCACAATGGAGTTAGAGGTAAACAATTCGTTAGCTTTCCTAGATGTTTTAGTCATCCGAAATCCTGATAACACTATTGGTATTGTGTATAGGAAAAAGACTCATACCAACCGATATTTAAATGGTGAATCGCATCATCATCCATCACAGTTAGCTACCGTGGGAAAATCTTTGTTTCAGAGAGCACGAGGGATCTGTGACAGAAAACATCTGGCCGCCGAGCTTCAGCACGTCGAGTAAGTACTGCAAGACAACAAGCTTCGGGTCCCGCGCCTACGTCACAGTGACCGAGTGAAGCCGGCCACAGTCGAGCTGTGCCTGCTGTACTACCGTATGTCAGAGGAGTCACAGACAAGGTTGGCTACATCTTGAAGCGAGCTTCCATTAAAACATACTTCAAGCCGCTAAAGAAGATTAGTCAATTTTACCATCCGTCAAGTGTCATATCCTCTACAAGATGCAGGAGAATGAAGATGATGAATAAATGAGGATATTCGCAGTTGAACAGAGTAACCGATATAGCGCAACGGATTAATAAGCTGAAGTGGCAGTAGATCGTATAGCTCGAAGAATCAACAACCGATGGGGAAGAAAGCTTTTCGAGGCAGCTCGAGAGGCAGCCTCGTACCCGGTATAAGCGAAGTGTAGGGCGCCCCCTTATGGCTCAGAACCGTGCTTAACATGTATTAATATGGCTGAGTAATTTAGCTATTTCTTTTACTGTAAATGATCGTCGCCATAGGCTATAAATTGGCCTATGACGCTTGTATGCATGCTACTGTAGTGTAGCCCCCACGTCAACATATATATATTCGTGTTAAATTTAGAATAAGATTTGTCTAATTAAAGTCCTAGACAGATCAACACGCCTCTTCTCTTTATTAACAACTTTCCTACACCACGTTATACTAAATTTTGATAAATTATATCAATCTCTCACAATTCACTATCTACTTAGTATTTTAACAAATTATAAGTAATTACGATGTTAATTTTAGAATAGAATAGAATATTTTTTTATTCAATATAGATCACATGTGTAATTCTTATTGAAAGTGATTTTTTACTTTACCACTGGTTCGAAAAAAAAACCTCTGTCCTGGGAAGAACCAGCAAGAAACCCAGCGGGATTTTTTTTTAAAGTTAATTTTACATTAATGGTTGTACAAACTATTTACAAACTTTATTTTAGAAACAGCTTGGGCACCACCTCATTCCCAGGGTTATTATCAACCATGTATTCATTTATATTATAATAACCCTTTTATACAGTTTCAACAACAAAACATTTAAACTTGGCAATAGAGAGAGCCTGTACACTTTCCGGGACTTTGTTGTAATAGCGTATACATTGCCCCAAGAATGAATTACTGACTCTGTGGAGTCGAGAAACTGGTATCACTAGCTTGTGTTTGTTCCTTACTAAAACTACCTTTGTTTTTGTGAACATACATAAAATTTTCGTAAATATACTGAGAGGCCGGAGAAGGGGATGTTAATATATTTATTTCTTTAAATTTATCTCTAAGAGACTCTCTCGGTTTTAGGTTGTAAATATAGCTCTAATGGCCCTCTTCTGTAAAACAAAGATAGTTTCTGAATCAGCCGCATTTCCCCATAGCAAAATCCCATAAGACATTATGCTATGGAAATAACTGAAATAAACTAATTTAGCTGTCTCGACATGCTCTTTTTAAATAACATTAGTAAGAAATTATTCCACTTTTGATGTTAGAAATTATTCTCAAAATTATTTAAATAAAAGAACACTACTCGGTTACAAACCCTGCTTACTATCAGGACCCAATTACATGATAACACCAAAGTATGCAAACCAACAGCATCACTACCCATCTCAATGTAACACAGGGCAGCCTCTCAGCAACACGATCTTCCTTGCCTACACTAGTAGAATATCCCAACAGGCTTAATAACAACAGTGAGACTCGTAGAATTACCAACTGATGCCTCTTAGTCACCTGTGCGTTACTTTATACTGCTGGAACGGGAAGTTACAGTTCTACCTTCATTTGTTCGTATTTCCTTTTATTTTTTTACCCTCATTCCCAACAATATACATTTGGTTTTAACGCCAATCAAAAGCAAATTGTTTACGTTAAAACATTCTTTACCGTATTCATTACTAAGTTTTACTTATGAAGTGCAATATTATGGCGAAATACTTGCGTATAGACAACTGCATCTTTTTAAACCATGTGCAAAACACCCATATTGACAACGGAAAGCAGCGTCATTCAGTGGCGGCGTAAAGGGGAGGCGGTGGGGGCGGTCCGCCCCGGGTGCCAAGCACCAAGGGGTGACAACGACAACTCACTCGCACAGCCAGAGAATACTTACAGAAGAATTACTCCGCAAAGACATACCAATAAATAAATAGCTAGATACCTAATATAGTATCTACCTACATACACAAATATTATATCTTAATATGTGCCGCAAATTCATTTTATTTACTTTCGATAATTTAATGTCCTAAATACATGAGTTCAGCTTAAGTAGCGCTTGGTCGAGTAAGTAACACGATCCAAGAAGGTAGCGCCCGTAGCAACAAACACATTCAATCAGTGATTTGTTTATAACCGTCGCATATTCCCGTAGTACCGTTGGACTTCATTGGAGGTTCTCAGATTCATCGTAAAATGGGGCTATTCTGAGTCTGTTCCTGGTCGCCAACTGTCGAAGCTGAAGAAAGAATGTGGTAGCATCGTTTTCGGGATACCTGAGATTTTGAGTGAGATTGAGAGGTTCTATGGGCAGCTGTACACGTCATCGTTGGTGACACGCGCAATCGTGGACAACGATCCAAGATCAACTTTTATCTGACACTATTTCGATGACATCCCGGACGTCAGTCTGAGCGAAATTAGAATGGCTCTCCAACACCTTTAAAACGGCATATCCAAGGGCGAGGATGGAATTACAGCGGAGCTTCTGAAAGCGGGTAGAAAACCGGTGCTTGAAGTCCTTCAGAAGCTTCTTAATTCCATCCTCCATGATGGCACTACTTCGGAGGCGTGAAGCAGAAGTGCGGTGGTCTTGTTCTTCAAGAAAGGCAACATCGTTCTCTTGAAGAACTATAGACTGGTTTTTCTACGTTTTAAGCCGCGTCTACTTGCTGTTTTCGAGAGTCATTACGAAGCGGCTCATTTGCAGACTCGACAACTTCCAGCCTCCCTAGCAAGCCAGTTTCGCAAAGGCTTTAGCACCAAAGACCACATACCCTTCGGTAAATTGGACAATGTTACTTTATCTTGCTTATGGGAACTATAAGAAAGCCTTTGATTCCGTCGAAATTTGGACGTTGCTACAGTCACTTCAGCGGTGCCCAGTTTGCTGCCGGTATATTGAAGTGCTGAAGTATTTGTACAGTATAGCTACGATGACTATCCGAGTACAGAACCAGAGTACGAGACCTTGCAGAGAGGTGTAAGACAGGGTGACGGTATATCCCCGAAACTCTTCACCGCTGCATTGGAAGACGTTTTAAGCTACTGGACTGGAGAGGATACGGTATTAATAACAATGGCGAGTGCATCACTCACCTTCGATTTGCCGACAATTAAGTCCTTATGGCAGAATCGCTAGAGGACCTAAGCACTATGCTCAATAACCTTAATAGTGCCTCCCACCGGATAGGTCTTAACATAAACATGGACAAAATAAAAGTCATGTGTAACGTTCATGTCTCACACATATGCCGGTAATTGTTGGAAGCACTAAGCTCGAAGTTGTTGACGAGTATGCTTACCTGGGATAAATATTATGACTATGTACGTTCAACTTAGACCGAGTGGTCAATTCGAAATTCAACTGCTGCCCAGCCGAATTGAATCTCGAAGACAGATTACGACACATTTTATCGTCAGGTATATCTCATAACTTGAAAACGAGGTTGTGCAACCAGTACGTGTTGCCATTGATGACTTATGGATCTGAGACGGTCGCTCAGCGAGCTATGGAAAGGGAGATATGCGCAGTAGAACCAGAGTAGCCACCAAAGCCCAACGGATTACTGAGCTGAAGTGGCATTGGAAAGCAATGTTCTCGAGTGGTAGCCTCGTTCCGGTGGGCGAAGTGTGGGGCGGTGGAGTGATGACCTGGCTCTCGGTGGAGTGATGACCTGGTTAGTCATGCAGGAAGTCGATGGATGGCTCAGGACTATGCTTTGTGGCATTCTTTGGGGGAGGCCTTTGTTCAGCAGTTGACTAGTGAAGGGCTGTAATGATAATGATGATGAATAGAATAATTTGGGTAAATAAAGTCTGGTAAGTATGTTTCGCATTTTTAGTTTTATTTGGGGGGTGCTTGATAGAAAACCGCCCCGGGTGCCATCCACGCTACGCCGCCACTGGCGTCATTGGTGCGATCTGGTGCTGATCTGGTTAATCCACCCGCCATTCGTGGCGCTTGTGACGATTACCCCTATAGTGAGAAAGGCTCACCACGCCGAGGAATAGACTATTATAGGTTGATAGAGATGAGGAAGACTGATTAGATTTAATTATATTTGTTTAATATTATAATATTTATAAAGTTTGAGAAGTTAGCGTAAAACCTCCAAGACTGCTACTTGTTTGTTTATTTACTTGTTTATATTAGCGTCTCGTTTTCAAAGGAAATACTAACGTAACTAGCCCGTTATGTTTCATCATTACTTACCGCCATTTTAAGTTGATCTATAAAAGCCCTCTTTAGAAACCGGAATAAGGTTTATGTTTTCAGGGATCAATTTGAGTTTGGTAAATTAAATAACATGTGTACAACAAGTCGATCTAGGACAGCATAATAAACATTTGAGTTGCAAAATAAATCGACTTGTCTCTTTTGCCTGCGGCTTAGCTGGCGTGGAATTCGCCTAAGTAATAAAAATGTGGAAAACGTAGACATATGGATGGGAAAGAAGCGAGAGAGGTGTGTCAGGATCGTGCCAAATGAAAGTCGGTAGTCTCTGCCTACCCCTATGGGTAACAGGCGTGAGTTTATGTAGATATTTTGGTTTGTCGTAAGATTCACATATTGATTTATAGCACGCGTACGTAGGTACTAGTGAAGTAACCTTAGAAGGAAGTAACATGAAAAAGAAATTTGTATTAAGTAATAGGCCCCGACCCCAGACAAACTGTGCCGCCTATTCACGATCTAGTTCATCGGACGCGTCGTTGCTACTGAATCTCCTGTCTCTTAATCCGTAATTGCACGGAAATGCAGTAATGAATCTTATCGGTTAAACTTTAAGGTACTATTTTATCGGAAACGATATTTACTCGTAAGTATTAAAACAGAAATAAACAAGCTGTTAAGCCATTGCCTTCGGGGAACGCTTCTCTTATCGACATTATAAAATACTGTAATATTAAATAACAAGGAGCAAGGTCATTTGCTGTTGTTTCGACTCAAAAACTTCGAGAAAATGTTGCTTTGTTCGATATTTTACTTTCATTTAAAGTGATGTGACGGTGTAGTGCCGGTGTCCACTACTCCATATCGTCCCGTGGGTGTCGTAAGAGGCGAAATAGGGAAGCAAACTAGAAGATAGGCAGCAGCGTCTTCATGATATTAACTAAAAAAGAAAAACGAACTACCATTTCCAACCCGCCTGCCAAGCGTAGCAACCATGGCTATCTGAGAGTAAATAATCTAAGGGCTATCTATGGGGAAGGCCTATGTTCAGCAGTGGTCATTTGAGAGGCTGTTACGGTAACGCTTCATTTGATGTGTTGTGTATATGTCGCAGATTTATGGTAAAATCAGATTTTTGATAAAAACCTAGGCTTTTGATCAAGAACCGCAAGAAGACAAAATTACTACTTTATGTTATCATAAACCTGAGAAAATCCAGTTTTTTGATCAAAAACATAGACTGATTTGGTTTTATGATAAAATCAACCTAACCTAACCTAAGCTTAAATTTTATCATAAGCCTAAACTAGTTCAGGTTTTTGATAAAAAAACAGGATTTTTTTCAGGTTTTTCCGTGGTTAATAGTAATAACTTTGTCTTTTTATGGTTCTTGATCAAAAGCCTAGGTTTTTGATTAAAAACCTGATTTTACCATAAACTTGCGACATATATGTATAAGCGGTAATCTAAAGAATATAAAAAAATACCATGAAAACATACACTTTGAATTATATTTGTTATTAAACAGTCACATAATTATAAACAGTCGTTTCTATTTTAAGGGTTAATATAGTTTTATTTTGGCTAACAATATTCGAACAACCAAGTTGCTATTTCATTTATTGAAAAATATAAAAAATGTTTCATTTTCACATTCAATCCGCTTACGTTCCTAGGTCACATAAAACCGCGGGAGAAATAAGTTTCCCGCCATTTACGCGTCGCCCGTCAAGTAGATAAACGAAAACAACTTGATTTCATAAACAGTACATATTAATTAAATTGAAACATTACCTACTTCGAGTGAGACTGTGGTGTGTTTTTATTTTTTTAAACAAGGAATATTTTCATAAGGTGAGTTTGTTCGCTTCATGACATTTTTGTCTACGAAGCGGAAAAGGATTTTTTTTTTAAATAAAGTAATGTCACAAGCTTAAATACATCGATTCTGATCATTATCGTTAATAAAGTCTTCCTTTTCACAAGATATGAGTTAATGTCGAAATCAGTTGCAAAAAGTTGCAATGCATTAAAAAGTTACTTCATACTTTTTACTTAGTAAACTTAACTAAACTAAAAATATATTACAGTAAATACAAATAATGCCCATTTTTGTCTTAATCTTGATAAATTATTCAAATAAATTTTGTCTGTTATTTGGATTTGCTTTTACAATGTGTCATCGACCCAGTTTTTGCGCAAAGGTTTATCTTTGTTAACCTATTGCCACCCTTTATTAATTTGTTTTATCGTGTCTTAGTAATCAAGTTGCACTTTTCAACCTAAACACTTTTTAACTCGCATGTTTAAGCTTTCTTATCCAGATTAATAAGCTGCCTCCATTATATTATACTCGTTTTTGTAGAAACTTATTG
Organism: Parnassius orleans; assembly: GCA_029286625.1. Classification (NCBI taxonomy): domain Eukaryota; kingdom Metazoa; phylum Arthropoda; class Insecta; order Lepidoptera; family Papilionidae; genus Parnassius; species Parnassius orleans. The sequence continues at coordinate 984,230 of JAGSMP010000142.1, forward strand.
GATTTATTAGTTTGCATTGCACTTGACATAATGTTGGTACACATCTATAGGTACCTTTCTAAAGTATAATATTTCATAAGCGTAGCTATTAGCACAGAATAAATAATAGTACAAAAACTATTAGCTAACATAAAACTATGCTACTCCGCTAATATAATGTTAGATATAGTTAGCTAATTTATTACATAGTCATTGCTTTTGCTGTCGAAACGGCTGTGTTGGGATTCGAAGTCCAGACTTTATGCGAGAGATGAGTTGTCACCTCAGAGAAATTATCTATAATAAGTAGTCGTTTCTGGGCTTCCTTGTTGTAAAGTTTGTCCATTGATAGAACGCGCAATGTTGCTTACAATAACCTCTGCAACCCTAATGTTGATGATAAATTGGATGGTAAAACCAGTTATTGTACGGTGGATTGTATAAATTCTAAGAATTTCATATCACACACTTTTTTTTACATACAATCGAATCGATATTTGAAAATTTATAACCTTTAAATGCCAAATTAATCTTAAAACTTAATAATGTAATAACCATAGCATCTTAGAGGTCAGTCTGGTGCGTCTAGCTCATTCAGAGCTACAGGCCCCTTCGCGCCTTGAACATCAAGGGACTTTTGGACTTATTATGATGGATCTAAATATCTGACATAAATAACATTGAAAATCAGATAAAGTAAAAGTGTAGTGGCGATGTAAGAATATCCATTACTCATATCGTCCCGTGGGTGTCGTAAGAGGCGACATAGGGAAACAAACCAGAAAATGGGCAATAGCGTCTTCCTAATCACAACTAGAAAATAATTAACTGCGGTTGCCAACACGTTTGCCAAACATGACAAATATAGCAAAATCCTTCCTAAGAGTAAATGTTTACTGACTTTTCAAGGTTATAGTGGATGGATGGATGGAAAGTACAGTATTAATAGTTGATACTTGTAGTTGATAAGCTGGCAAAAAAGTTAAGTTCTACTGTGGCTAAAATGAGACAGATAACTATATGTATTGAATTAGTATTCTTTGCTTGATTTCATAATGTGTCCGCGAATTTTTTTAGAGTACTTTTAACTTTTGAAAGTATGTTCTTACTGCAAAAACCTAAAGGTCCCCATAATCATAATTAACATAACACAGTTTCATCTCTGTATGATTTGAAATTCCTTTATCATAAGTTTTCATCCTCATAAAAAATAGCCGTCACAATAAACTATTATAAGACTATATTAGCGGTTACCTATTCTATGTCTGAGATATTAGCGGAAGTAATAAAAAACCCTATTTAAGCAGACTATGTATTAAATATGTAACAAAATTACTAAGGAAAATTATAGCATAATTGTTAAACAAACACTTCTTAATAAAGCTTATTAAAAATTGATTAACGATAATTACGAGATAGATGGAATAAGGCTAGCGCGAGGGCATGTATGGCAACGCAATCTTTCTGCACTAGTGATTAGCTGCACAGTAATTTTATAATTTACTATCTGTGCCCGGCACGCGTTGTTATTCCTCTCTTGTTGCCGAAAACGTTTCGCGGACGCTTGAGCGCATCAAGCAACAAATATTAATTTTGTATAAATATCTACATATTACATTTAATGCATATGTACATCCATTGCCGTGTAAAATGGAATTATTATTATTTGCAGTGTTTCCCGCACTGGGAAATGTAGAAAAACTGAAAGTTATTTCTATTTACACTTATCAGTGTTGGTTACCTACACTACTTTTTCAGTTACCTGATTTCACAGTCTATCTGATGGTAAGTGGATGTGTGGCCCATAGACCCTGCGTCTATTATCATTTAAGAATCAAAATGTAGATGCGTTGTCACCCCTGAGGACTACGATAGAATGCCTCATAACAAGGACATGGTCTTCGGTTCTGTGCACACACCGTACGAAACACAGCAGCATTAAACTGTTATTTTAAGCTAGTATTCTATGTCCTCGATCAAGCCGACCCATTCGTGTTGCTACCACAATATAGCTGCAGCGTGCTCAACTACGTTAAGGACTTAATGATATTATACCATCTAAAGATATTTTATTCTTCAAAATATATATTAGGAGATCCTAGAGGGCAAATCAGAGGTCAATGTTTACCCAATCAGTTATATAGAAACTCCCTGAATGTCCTGAATGCGTTTAAAAATAGGCGATTAGTACGTCACACATGCAGGCTAGTGTTCGTAATCGTAAGCGCGACTGTTGATCATTTGACCTAGGGTTAGAATCCCGGGTCAGTCAGTAAATTCTTAGTAGCAGCCCGGAGTCAAGAGTTAGGCGGTTTAGTCCCGCGGCTCGGAAAGCACGTAAAGCCGTTCGTCCTGCGCCTGTTCTCTCCAGTCGTGTCGGATTATCGTCCCACCGAAATTCGGTCAGGAAGACATTATTCCGGATTTAATATCTTCTATTAACATATGTAATTATTTTCATTGATGTTCAATTGATGTTTCAAACTCATATTACAAAATGGGTAAAATTTTTAAACGTTGAAGTAATAATTGGTCTCAGACGAACATTTGTTTCAATGAAGTAGAATGAAACGGCTTCGAAGAGTACCTTTATTTACAAAGAGTTGTCGAGTAGAATCCGGAAATGTTTATTGAACATAAACATGGTTGCACCGATATGTAACCTCGAAATACTCTATCTGTTCGTAAAGTTTCACCACAATCGGTTCTGCCATTCCAAAGATTAGCCCGCACAGATAGAGATTTTTTTTAAATGGTGGTTCATGTCTTAGTAGCATGCAAATAACCCCCTGAGCTTAAAAGAAGCCAGTTGTTTCGATATTAAGAGAGTTTATTTAAATGTTTTTATGTTTTTAATTGACCTTGAACTTAGGACTCCCTAGATCCCCTTCTCAGACGGCACTTTCATCTCTTATCACCGTCCCGTTCCGGCAATACTTGGCTTAAGTAAATATCAAGTGACGTAAATCTTTATATCTTTTACCGCTAAAATATTAGTGAAGGGGCGCTAGTCTTTTCTATACATATAAATAAAATAGAAATGTCTGTCTGTAACATCGAAATAATTGCCTCATATAGAGCTGAAGGGGTTATTTGCATGCTACTAAGACACGAATAACCATTTTTTAGTCTTTTCGTCCGTCTGTCTGTCTGTATGTCTATCTATCCGGGCTAATCTTCGGAATGGCTGAACCGATTGTAATGAAACTTCACGAACAGATAGAGAGTGATCGAACGCCTGGAGTGATCTACGCTATATTTTATCCGAAAAACTTAGACATTTAAAAAAAAAAGATAATGATAAAATGAAGGTTTTGATTACCTTAAAATAAACAGGCCCACATTTATAGAACTTATCCAGGCGAAAAGGGGGCGGTTCGCTATTAAGTAATATAATTTAATGTATGTTATGTTGGTGCAAAACAATAAAAACATCGGAACAAGTAGCCGGGTATCGAACACGCGTGTTGAAGGATTAATCGTTCACAACCCTGACATTCCTGCCCCGTCACTATCACAAAGCCAACGCAACACAACGTAACATGTGTAATTTGCTTTGTCTGTCCGGCTGTACCTCGGACTGTCTGTTTCCGCCTTTAAAACATCGTAAACAAATATGATTATTTTTTTTTATACCTTTTTTCAATCCTCAGATAAACGCTATTCATAAGATAAAATAATATATAAGTCAATGGATAAACTACAACACAACCAAATTAAAAACTACAGCTGTACGAACGAAATAGTTCAATTGTTTCAACTTTCAACTGAGGAATGAATAATAGAATTATATTTCGTATTGTATTGAATATTAATGAAAAAATTATATTATAATTTTTGGCTGAAAATGTCACGAGATCATGAGTCCGCAAATTGTAACCCTGAGTGTAGCCGAGTAAATAATAATTGTCATTGCAGCCTATCAAAACTCCACTGCGGAACGTAGGCCATAGATTACCTCATAAGAGGAATATTGGTCATATTTACCACGCTTGGCTAGAAGGCTGAATACCGTATTTTTTCATTCAGCTGTTATCAGGAAGACGCTGCTGCCCATCTCCTCGTTTAATTTCCCTCTGTCACCTCTTACGACACCCACGGGATGAAATGAGGTTGTGGATATTCTTACACCGCCACTACACGGTTTTAAATTAAATAAGATTGATAATCAACTTGTAAATAAATAAATTAACAATTTAAATATTTAGCGAGTTAACAGAAAGCATAAAGTAGCTTTTAAAGCCACTATCCATTTAAACATAAGCGTCAATTAGACCATACTAAATTTAGGGCACTAAGTCAGTTAGAATCCTAAATAATTATAGTGCAATCGTAGTATGCCAGTTAGGATAAAGCTCAAACGTTCTTACCAGTGCACTAGTTACTACCCAATAAGAGCTTAGCTTGAAAGTGTTACGTGGCAGAGCTATGCTGCAGCTATATTATGGTTGTAGCACGAATGGGTCGGATCGACTGGGGTAAGACTACGCTCTTACAGAATACCAGCGTAAAATAGCAGCTTAAAGCTGCTGTTTCGTATGTACAGTGATGGTATAGGTAAGTACCGGAGGCCCCTTTAACTGCAAACGAGGCATTTCATCTTAATCCTCAGGGGTGACAAAGCATCTGCATTTTGATTCTCAATCGAAAAAAAAAATTAGATATCTATTGGCCACAGCATCCACTTAGCATTAGGTGGACTGTGTTTTCGTTTGTCACCATTATTCTATTAAAAAAAGTGTTGGTAAATACACCTCAAAACATTGACCTTGCATCCTCCGTATCAAGGGAATATGTACATCAAAACTATTTGTCACACATTTCCAATAATATTTTTTTTATAGGATAGGGTGACAAACGAGCACACAGTCCACCTGATGGTAAGTGGTTGCTGTGACCCATAGACATCTACATCTATCTTCAATAAAGAATCAAAATGCAGATGCGTTGTCACCCGTGAGGACTAAGATGGAATGCCTCTTTTCCAGTAAAAAGGGTCTCCGGTTCTCTACACTCACCATACGAAACACAGCAGTGTTAAGCTGCTATTTTACGCTGGTATTCTGTGAGAGCGTGGCAAAAATTGTGAAAAAATTGTGTGGCGTGAAATTATACAGCAAATGGATCATCACTCAATCACATCACTTATTAAACTAATTAAATGTCGATTTTTCCCTGTTCTTACATCATTCATACAAGGGACAAGCATCCCTTCTTAGCCCTTGCCATTATCATAAGAAAGAACGTGGGAATGGTGTTAACAAATCTATGCTGCGCCGTAATGACCATCCCGAAATTGTCTAAACTAAAAGTACTTAGAGTATCGACCCGTGTATGAAAGTATTAGTTTGTAGTTTGTAGGAGAAATACGTATTTCACAAAGATTTTAAGGTTTCTAAGAGCAAAGTGATTCTAAGGCTGAGATCTATAGACCGTACTTTGACTTTGCTCAGACTTTACTTTCGAGCTAAGACAATGTCGGTATTTATAGAGCTAACTTTGAAGTTGTACTGAGTGCGCGCTTAGCAAAGCCTAAGTCAACGATATCGACGACTTACGTAAAACTCAGGATATTATTCAAGACCACCATATTAATTTTATATTGTTGTTTTTATGTTACTCTAATTAATTATAACAATAAATAGGTAGTTTTAGGCCGCCTTCTAGTTTTAAATAGCATTAATCCATTTTCTATTTACGTAATTTCAATCTTATTTCGAATTTCTTAAAATCTTCTTTTTTTCTGATTTTGCACTCATCTCATCCGTTTCCGTTCTCATACGCCCGTTTTCTATTTCATGTATTAATAACTTATTTATGAAGCACAATTTGGAGTTTTTTCGATTTTAAATATATATATATATTTTTTAATTTTATACAGTAATTTTTATTTTATATATATATATATATATATATATATATATATATATATTTAATTTTATACAGTAAAGTCAAAAAAATAATGCGTGGAATGAAGCATCCATTAATACTCGTATTTGGACTGCCTGGGCCTTAGCATAAGCTTAGCTTAATCTTAGCCCGATACAACTATAAATTCAGAATCAAAAATTATGCTAAGCATATACTCAGCTAAGTTTTTTGAAAGCTAAGTCTGAGCAAAATCAAAGTACGATATATAGATCTCAGCCTATAAGAAAATGTGATGTGCTTTTGATAAGATTAATTTTAATTCCTCTATTTACGTAACATTCAAATATAGGTATACAATATTAAAAAACCATAATAAAAAAAACTAAAACTAAAAACTTTAATCATCCTACACTCCTGCTCCCCGCGGTATAGTACCAAGAATGCTGTCTGCGTTTCCTTGCTGAATGGCAATAATTGGCCTTTGAGCGAGAAAAGAACCAGATTCAATTCCTCTTAAACATTAACCGGGATATCATATTGTTACCTAACATCGACTGTATTTCCACAGCAATGACACGTGTATGTGTAATCGGAGCGGGAGCAGCGGGCCTTTGCGCCGCCCGCCATCTGTTGGTTGAACCAAGCGTAGCAACAGTCGATGTGCTGGAACAAGCGGCGCAACTCGGCGGGACCTGGGTATACACGGAGAATGTGGGTTATGATGACTTTGGACTACCCATACACACAAGCATGTACAAAAGCCTAAGGTAAATTGCATGCTTTAATAGTAATTGTAATTTATGATGCTGCGTTCTACCGTAAATCGAAACGCAACAGTGACAAATAGCCCGGGAGGTCTGTCAAAAATTTGAATCTGAACGGACGAGCACTAACGATAATAACGGTTTAATACTTCATAATATTATAAAATAACGTTACACATTAGTTGCCTTTACCTTTCAATATAGAAATTTTATTGCGTCTTTAAATTATACGCAAATACGATTAAAAGGCAAGATCTTTAGTTTTGAATTCAATTAAACCAATACATTCATCACCCAAGAGCTCCTGCCGCATCCAGGATCAGGATCTTGGGCAAACATATGATCCGGCTCGAAGGACCAGGTAGAACGCAACTATTATGTTTACCTCAAGAATGCCGGCGAACGTTACATGTAGTTGTGATGTGTAGACACACGTGTGCTTGTACGCGTAACTGCAGTTATCGTTAGCCAGCCTATAGTATTTGAACAATAAACACAAATAGTTAACAAACAACATTACTCGAATTCGAATCAGTCCTCAGGGGTAACAATGCATCAGAATTTTTATTTTAATCGCATATAGATTTAGATGTCTATGGTCCACCGCATCCGCTTACCATCAGGTGGTCTGTGTGCTCGTTTGTCACCCTTATTTTATAAAAAAAATATCCCTTTACCCTTCCGACCCGAACAAAGCAGTGGAAGATTATTTAGTTTTTGTCTTCTTTTAAATAAGAACCTGACACCACAAAGAAGTCTAAATACTTATCTTTGCCTACACTACGATAATATATAAATGTTAGATAAACAATATTATATACAAATCGTTGTGTTACATTCTACAAGTTTTAATATTCTTTCCTGCAACTATCTTGCCATTTAAATACATTTTCCTAAGATGGTATTATTGAAGAAATGAGGTACAAGATTCACGTAATGATGTCGAAGTAAACTGAAGTAAATATGTAAGGTCAAATGTTATCAGGAAACCATTGGGTACATCGATCGTATATAGACTTAGACATCGCATCATGTTTGTATATTTCTGAGTGACGTAGGATTTCTCGACTGACCTAGTAAGGAGAAGTAATCTTGTTTATCATTTCAACTATCGTTCACAATACACATATTTCTGTCCCTTTGTAGATACGAAAATATGTTGACGACAAAATGTAAATGTTACGGGTAATGCCCGAAAAACAAGTAAATCAAGGTTAATCAGATGCTTTTTGGGTAAAGTACGAATATAATTAAATCTGAAGTGTCTGTTTGTAATGTCAAAATAACAGCTTTTTACTAAATGCATATGAAAGTATATACGGTACTTATAACAAAAACACAATTTTTAAATTTTTGTCTGTCTGTCTGTCTGTTTGTTTGTTCCGGCTAATATCCGAAATGGCTGGACCGATTTTGACGGGACTTTCACTGGCAGATAGATGATGTTATAAGGAGTAACTTAGGCTACTTTTATTTTAGAAAAATAATATGGATTCCGCGCAAAAAAAAAAATTAAAACCACGAAACATGAAATCGAATAATAATAAATTATTAAACGCGGGCGAAGTCGCGGGGAACAGCTAGTTAACTATAAATTCTGTTAAATTTGTCAAAAATACGAAAGCACATGTCAGCGATAGTAGGCTAAGGTGCGTGCTGCCTTCGTAAATGTTTATTGTACCTATACTAATGACCTGTCCCGGCATTACCTGAGAGGGCTCTATTAGTATGGCGTTATTTAGATTTAAGATAAGCATCAAAGACCAATTTTTTTATTTAAAAAAAATCCAAGTTTTGGGATAAATAATAAGAATAATCCTGGCATCGCTCTCTATCTGTTCGAAAGTTTCATCACAATCGGTTCCGCCATTCCATAGCTTTCATCTCTGCATCATGTTTAGCTTTATGAAAGGTACTGCTGTTCCCCGCAACTTCGCCCGCGTGGAATTTTTTTGCGCGGAACCCTAAAATAAAAGTAACCTAAGTTACTCCTTATAACATCAGCTATCTGCCAGTGAAAGTCCCATCCAAATCGGTTCACAGGTTTTTGCGTGATGCGTGTTCACGCCAAAATGGCTCGCAGATGACAGATTTTTTTCAGACTTACTTAACATCTATCGTTATATTTTAGCCAATTTACACAATATCTTTATGAATTATATCTTATGTGTTATTCTGATGTATGAGCTATATTGTTGTAAAGTTTCATTAAAATCCATTCATCATCAAGTCAATCATAACAAACATCCATACATCCTCACAAACTTTCACATTTACAATATTAGTAGGATTTAAAGCAAAAACTGTTCTGCACATAGAATTTAAAATAAATGACAATGTTTCAGGACAAACCTGCCTAAGGAAATTATGGGCTTCCCAGATTTTCCTGTCCCGGAGAGTGAGAAGTCATATCTGCCCGCCAAGGACATGCTCGCGTTCCTACAGCTGTATTCGGATAAAAATGGGGTCACGCCGTACATTAAAGTAAGTTTAGTTTACCATTAACGGACCATTTTCACCATACCATTTACTCCCCAATCCGCCGGTGACCCGTGTTGTTCTATGGCTAAAACAGAAGATGCGTAATTCGGCCGAAAAATTTCATTACGTGCTTTGAAGGAAATGAGTGGATGTTGGTTTTAAAAGCTTAATACTTTAAGCTTTTTACTTAACTCGCCAAAATTTTTAAATTATTTAATAATTTGATTTACATAATATTCAAATATAATAAAGATATACAATATTTAAAATCATAATAAAAAAACTAAAAGTAATAACTTAAATTATCATACAGTCCTATTCCCCGCGGCATCGTGCCAAGAGTGCTGGCTGCGTTTCCTAGCTGAACGGCTATAGTTAGCCTTTGAGCGAGAAAATAACCAGCCCTCTTATCACCAGCAGCGACGACAGGCTACAGTTCCTTTTGGAACTTCACAGCACTTCCGTACACATTTTTTAAGAATTGATTATTATCAATCTTATTTAACACTCCTTAAAGTAAGGGTTACAATTTGTGGATTGTAGGATTACGAATATGTGTGTCCCAGCTTCGTACCTCAGACAATCATATTTAACATTCCAGTGTAACTTGTCTATCTCTTCAAGAATATCCTCGTCTGATCTCAATGTGCGCGCGTTATACGCTGCCAGGTCCAATCGTCTTTCTTGGATTCTTCGCACCACCTGCCCCGCTATTTACATGACTGACTGATTGACCGTGAATTAGGGGCCGTTTATAATTTTTAGCTTTCATAGAGGGGATATACGCCATACATGTATTTTCTGCCAGTAAACCCATTTAATTTTGCCCAATATTTTTTTATCCCTACTTTGGCTCAAATGAATTTTTAATTTTCAAAACACGAAATATGGTTTTTGAAAGTAGTACTTACACAATATTTCCTGTCAAAGTGAACGGTAATATTTATGTAAACGATATGAAAAAGCATTTATTAATATTTGTTTACGATGTCAAACGCTAAAAAATTATAAGCAGCTCAAGGGACAGAAGTAATAGAATTATATTACAGTCGAATTCAGAACTTCCTTTTTTTTAAAGTCGGCTACTAGTTAACTAACAATAGAAATAATTTAATCAATTTCAGTTCAAACAACATGTTGGACTAGTGAAACCAAAGGAAGGTCCAAACGGAGAGCTGTGGGATGTTAGCTTCAAGGACCTCACAACCGGCGTCTCAGAGACCAGGGAATACGACTACGTGTTTGTTTGTAATGGGCACTATAACACGCCATTCATACCCAGTATACCAGGACTTAAGGAGTTTAAAGGTGACTTCTTCATTTCTCGGCCAAATAACACACAAATCCAATGAGTCTCCTTTGACATCGGCGACAAGCTCTGCTCGTCGTTAGAAAAAAATATAATATAACGCACCTATTTCAATATACTTGGAAAGTAAAATGTTATCTTAATACAAAATTTCATCCAAATCATTAGAGACGTTTCGGAGAAACCAATTATATACAGTTTTCCTGTTTTATTTTTCTTTGATAGTATTTGCGATCATAAAACGGATATTCCTTCCTATCGCAGATTTCTATAGCAAACTGATCAATGAACTTTCAATGAAAAGACAGAAGTGCTTCGCCAAAATTATTGACGATGCGTCAATTCAATAGATATACAATTTGTGATGAATATAAAATTTGTGTAAATTTTATAAGACGCTAACTGTGTAAGCTAGGTAAATGGAGTTCGCTCAGCGGTGCAGTTCACTTTAATTAAAAGATAATTTCTTTATATATATACAATCGTCGGTGTATCTGTCTGTAGTATAACTCCTGCCGAATCGGGCGATTAAGGTTATATTCAAATAAAAGTTTTCTCGAGACGAATTATCATAGCAATACTAGGATTCGATTGGTGGCTCTGTAGTCAAGGTATTAAAAAATTATTCAAGTTATGTTCGTTAGTACCAAAAAAATTACCAAATCTAGACTGGTCGCGATTTTATATTTACTCTGGAAAAAGTCCGAAGAGGATTCGGTGTAAAACTCATCGCGTTACCTAACGGAAAGGTCAGAACAACGTCTTCCGAGCCAGCTAGTTTAATCTACCTACACATAATAGGTCAGGGAAAAAGTTTTTTCGTATTTTGTTTGTATAAAATTGAAGAAAAATCTCTTTGGTTGTACTGTTTGTATCTGGCTGGTTTTAATATCAAGACATATAGACAATTAAGAAAAAGAAAAATAAAAAGTAAAAAACACTTTCCCGCTATTTTCAATAGTTTTTTGTCCGCCTAAATTAGTGAATCTAACGAAGAAATTCGATACATTCTGAAGTTTTGTTACAAAAAAGGGAAAAATGCGACAAGCCGCGAAAAAACATTTGTGACGTTTATGAACTGGACCGATTATAATGAAAATTGACGAACAGATAGAGAACAATGCCTGGAGTGATCTAGACTATATTTTTATCAGAAAAATATTTTCAGATTTATTTAAATAATCGAAAATTTTTAATTAAACTTAAATCTAAATAACGCTGCGGACTACATCTAATTCTAAATTTAAATGGGCGGATCGCTAGTATAAAATAATATGACAGCCATTTATTTTCCTTAATTTAAAATTTCTCCTACACTATCTACTTATTTTATTCACTCTATACTTATTTCGCCATCATTGATCGTTACAACTGCTGTAATCCCGAAACAGGCGACGTGATGCACAGCCACGACTACCGCGTCCCGGATCTCTTCACGGGTAAGCGCGTCTTGTGATCGGAGCCGGGCCGTCGGGCATGGACATTGCGCTGGAGGTGACCAGCGTGGCGCATAAAGTGGTGCTGAGTCATCACCTCAGCGAACGACCACGCACGGTCTTCCCCGACAACCTGGTTCAGAAGCCCGATGTCGAGCGCCTCGATGGAAACACCGCAAAATTTAAGGACGGTTCAGAAGAGGAGGTTGACGTGGTCTTCCTTTGCACTGGTGAGTAAAATGAAAGCCTACGATTGCCCCGTGATTCCTGACATTACTACCGTAGCCTGATGTCGACGATTTATGCTGAGTTCTTATATTCAAGTCACGATTCGTCATTTTTAGGTACGACACGTAAAGGTCCGTTTATATCTACAGACATTGAGCGTGCCAGACACGTGGCGTGGCAGACCAAATCATATTCTTCTATGCAGTGTTTATTAATGTATTTATATCTATCGTGACACGGCCGCGCAGACGCCGACAGACACAGGCCGTGCCCAGCCAGTATTCACGGAAAGAATATTTTGTCTGCGCGGTTCATGTCTGTACGAGTCTGTGGCTACCTGCCGGGCAGTGTGAATAGAGTATCGGGACCGTACTGACGTGTTTTTTTTTGCCATGGATAACGAACGCCTCATAGAAAATACAGTGACAATCAACAAAAGGATCAGGCGTGGAACGAAATAGGAATAAAACTTAAAAGGAATGGTAAGTACATATTTTATTTTAATATTAAACAATAAGATAGCTATTAGTAGCTTAACGCTCCTTCTGGTGAATCGAAAAACCTAGTTAAATTCTCTCTGACATTGAATGCGGCAGCCTGGTAATTGCCGCCCTGTCTAGGTAGGTTGGATAAAGAATGTGATGATGTGTTGACTTTGTCAGCATTATCAGGATTAAATTGTATTCTTCTGTTATAGAGACGAAATTTTTGAGCTAAAATCCCAAATGCATTTTCGACAACTTTTCTTGCACGGGATAGTCTATCATTGAATGTATTTTTTCTTTGGTCACATAGTTGAGGTTTAGGATATGGTCTCATTAGGTAGGTTCTTAAAGGGAATGCTTCACCTCCTATGATAACATGTGGCGCTGTAATTTCAGTGCCAGGTAAATATTTGCTTTCCGAGACGTTAAATGTGTTTGACATTAATGCTTTTCCAATGTTTGAATTTGAAAAAATGCCTCCGTCACTGTTTTTCCCATAAGCACCAACATCGACACATATGAACTTGTAATCAGCGTCCACAATTGCCATCAAGACGATTGAAAAAGTTTTTTTATAGTTAAAGAACTGAGATCCGGAGTTTGACGGAGCGGTTATTACAACATGCTTGCCGTCAATGGCTCCGATACAGTTAGGAAAATTCCAAGTATTCCAAAACTCCTCTGCGATTCTTAGCCACTGTTCTTTTGTAGGGAGAGGCATCGTTTCCTTCATCATTCGTTCTATTATTGCATTGCAAACTTCTTTCACTATCTTGTGTACGGTGCTTACTCCTAGTCTATAACTAAATTCTATAGAAACGAAGGAGTCCCCAGTAGCCAAATATCTGCAAAGGAAAACATTATAATATTATTAATTTGTTTCATTATTTCAGGAACAGAAGTTCTATTCTGAAGGAATAGAAGAAGAAAACGTTCTATTAAAAAGAGAAAAGATACTAAAAGTGGGCAGGCTAGTATTCCTGACAAAAAATGGAAGTATGAAGATGAAATGTTTATCGACCAAATTGGCGATATATTGAAAATGGGCCAGATTAGGAGTACCCTTAACCGACGAGCGTGTATGCGTAGATATATGGATGTAAAGGAGGCGAGAGAGGTGTGCCGGGATCGTGCCAAATGGAAGTCCGTAGTCTCTGCCTACCCCTCTGGGTGACAGGCGTGAGTGTTTATGTATGTTTATGTATGTATGAAGATTAAATGTCTGTTTTATTACCGTACATGAAAGAAAGACCGACTATATGTCCAATTCCAACAATACCAGCTTTTGATGACGACAACGCTAACGAAGAAGAGAATATTGTTCAGTCACCTGAAATTGGGCAACAAACGACTGACACACCGCCATCTACACCTGAGGTTAGTCAACAAAAGGCTGGTACATTGCTGACTATACCATCACCAGCTACAACTGAAAACTACCCTCAGCCAAAGCGCACTAAGCGAGGCCAAAAACGAACTGAGGAAATACCTAGCACAGTACTAATGAAGTATATAATAGACAGTAAGAAAAGTACTCCACCACCGGATGAGATTGAACAATTTATGGCTGGGATTACAACTACCTTGCGATCTTTTCCGCCAAGAGACAGGGCTATTGCAAAAGCCAAGATATTTGAAATAGTCTCTCGCATGGAAATAGATATTCTGAGCAGGCCATCCACAAGTAATTCTATGGTATCCACACCATCATCGTATAACTCGAACTATGCAGAAAATACTCCTATGCCAGATACAATGCATGACTTCTCCCAAGGATCTTTTTTAGCAGATACTGAGGAACTGACATATGAGGGCTTAGAATTATATTAATGAATGATTCCACTATGATACAAAGAAATTGTCTAATAAATCTTACCTGAGACATACTGCTAGTTTTTGTTTTGGTGACAAGGCTTCCTTGAAAACTGTATCTTGTTTTCTTTAGTAAAATGTCATGAAAAAATATATGAAATTTTTTTCTTCATCGTTAATAAGTTCTTTAAACAATGTCCAATATTCTCCTTCTAATTTTCTCTTCTTTAGCATAGAATGAATGGCCATGCGTTTTGCTCTTTTTTTAGGTTTATCCCAGTCTTCTTCTTCTAGTAACAATGCAATTATTACTAAATCTTCCACAGAGAAATGTCTGAACATTTTCAGCAAAAATAAACGTGCTTTTCCTAATAAATTAATAACAATAACTGCCAGTGAGAGCGGTCGCGTCTGACGCCCACGACACTTGTCTGTAACGCACTGTGTCTGTAGATATAAACGTTCCTTCCGTAGGTTATTATATACAGGGTTATTTTGTAATAACCGGCCAAATTTGCATAGAAGGTTCAGAATAAGTAATATAGGCAAATGGTGAAGACAAATTAATTTAAGAAAATCTCAAATATTCTGTTCTTTTTATCTTTTAAATTCAAAATGCGTGGTAATGCATTATTTTAACTGATTTTACTGCGCACGCACACATTCGTAAGGGTCGATCGGTAGGCAAAAACGTTGTTGCCCATAAATCACATTCAATTTGGGATAATTTCAAATAAAAGTAAAAGCCTTATTTACTCGTATTTTCAAAAACAACAATAACGGTATATCATTATTTATATATTTGAACTTAAGTTTAAAATTTGGCTACTCTTTGAAAAATAACCCTGTATAGCGTTACGTGTTTCCATAATATAAACTACTGGTTCGCCAACGTACTAACACTGAAAGTAGTGTTACATTTAAGTAAGTTTTAAAAATTGCTAAATAAACAATTTGCTATGAAGTGCGTTTCTATACCATTACCATTACAGCCTATAAAAGTCCACAGCTGAACAAAGACCTACCCATAGCATAAGGGATATTTGCCATAATTGCCACGCCTAGCAGGCGTGGCAATTACCCCTGACGACTAAGATAAAATACCTCGTTACCCGTAAAAAGGGTCTCCGCTTCTCTACACTCACCATACGAGACACAGCAACATTAAGGTAATAATTAACGCTGGTATTCTGTGAGAGCATAGCCCTACCCCGGTCGAATCAACTCATTCTTGCTGCAAGCATAATATAGCTACCACGTGTGAAAACTTTCTAGCTCTACATATAAAAATCATCGCTGTGTTTGTAGGTTATATGTATAATTTCCCGTTTCTGCACGAGTCGTGCGGCATCGTGGTGGAGGAGAACTGCGTGGAGCCATTGTACAAGCACCTGGTCAACATTCACCATCCCACCATGTGTCTGGTTGGCGTCCCATACTACGTGTGCGCGTTTTCCATGTTCGATCTGCAGGTGAGTCACTTTTTATAGACAATGGGTGATAATATATTAAAATCACTTAAGTATCACGGATTTGTTCAAAGACTAAAAATGAATGCCGTATTCTACCTTTGGGTGTGCAATTCAATTAAATACAAAATATTTTTTAATAATTAGAATGGATAGACTGATAATTCGTTTATATAAAACATGCGTGAGTGTCGTGGAACACTCGGTTGGAACGAAGTTCCTTTCGTAGTATATTATTATTGATAAACGCATTATATTATCGATTAACAAATACAAATAAATGAATTACTAGCGTCTATTAAAATGAATCGTCATTTAAAATAATATTTCTTTCATGGCAAGATAAGAAAAAGTGCGAGGGAGATGGATATTATTCCATCTCGCTCGCACTACAGAAGGAGGTCGTGACGGAAAAATCTTACACTTTTTCTCGCCTAGCCCGCATCCGCCAAATTCGTACCGTGCGATAAGGAACTTCGTTCCAATAATCTGGATTGATAACAATGAATGAGGGCTAAAGCGGGATGGTTCCGCAGGTGCGGTACTACGTGGGCGCGATGAAGGGCGCGTTCCGGCTGCCGGCGCGGGAGCAGATGCTGCGCGCCTGGCAGCGCGAGCTGAGCGGGCGCGCGGCGCGCGGCTACTCGCGGCGCCAGGCGCACATGATGGGCCCCGACCAGGTACAGCGTCCGCAACACTCCACCGCTATTTTGTCTTCTTCATTGAGTTCTATGTACTACGTACTAGAGAAGCTATTCCAAACAAAAAATGTGCACTACTCTGTTTTCGCGCATGCGCGTGAGATAGTACATTTTAGTCTATGATTGTAGATAGCGTGGCATATAAATGAAGAAATTTATTTTTTCTATTGTCATATTATTACCTATTTATTCACTTGAACAACAAATAATTTTAGTTATTTGACTACTGAATTATTAATTACGTTCAGGTTTAAACTTTAATTTGAAATCTCGCATTATTAGCGCAGCTCCACACTCTATGAATATTGAAGCCACACCAGTAGGACAGTTACTATACTCTTTAAGCCACATTAAATGACACTAAAGGTGTACGGATTGCAGTACAGTTCATTTGAACATAGTGAATGTTCGGAATACCAAATCTAGTACGTAGTACATATATATCGATGGTCTTCTTCAAACAATAATACCCCCATTGAGTTCTATGTACTACGTACTAGAGAAGCTATTACAAACAAAAAATGTGCGCTACTCTATGTCTTCGCGCATGCGCGGTAAATAGTAAAATATTACGATTTTATTACCTATTTATTCACTTGAACGACAAAAAATTTTACTTACTCGACTACTGAATTGTTTTTACGTAAGGTTTAAACTTTAATTTGAAATCTCGAATTATTATCGCCGCTCCACACTGCAAGAATATTGAAGCCACAGTAAATGACACTAAAGTAAGGTGTACGGATTGCAGTACAGTTCAGTTGAACATAGTGAATGTTCGGAATGCGAAATCCAGTGCGTAGTACATATATATCAATGAATACCCCCTTTTCGTAATAGAGCCATGCTGCATCTATATGGTTGCAGCAAGATGAGTCGGTTCGACCGGGAAGAACCACTGTCTCACAGAATACTTACCAGCAAAAGCAGCAGCTTTATGCACTGTGTATCGTATGGCAAATATATAGAACCAAACACCCTTATTTTTACTGGAAACGAAGCATTCAATCTTAGTCCTCAGGGGTGACAACGCATCTGCATTTTGGTTGTTAATCGAAGACAGATGTAGATGCCTTTGAGCAATTTCTAAAGTGCGACCTTTAACACTGGTTTGACACAAAGTCATTTTATTTTAAAGAAAAAACATCAACAATCGTGGAACACTCGGTTGAAACGAAGTTCCTTTCATAGTATATTATTATTGATAAACGTATTATATTACTAATTAACAAATACAAATAAATGAATTA
The DNA here is from genome assembly GCA_029286625.1 of Parnassius orleans. NCBI lineage: Eukaryota > Metazoa > Arthropoda > Insecta > Lepidoptera > Papilionidae > Parnassius > Parnassius orleans. The sequence goes on from JAGSMP010000142.1 coordinate 1,002,015, forward strand.
CTAGCATCTATTAAAATAAAACTTCATCTAAAATAAAATAATATTTCTTTCATGGCAAGATAAGAAAAAGTGCGAGAGAGTAGGATATTATTCCATCTCGCATCCTTATAGCCGCCAAGGCCGTCTACACTACGTCAAAAGGGGTCGTGACGGAAAATTTTTACACTTTTTCTCGCCTAGCCCCCATCCGCCAAATTCGTACCGTCCGATAAGGAACTTCGTTCCAAAAACTAAATAGTTTGCTCGGTTTGCTTAATAAGATAGATTACTTTGTAGCCACATGACGTCAAATTAATAAATGCTTAAAATTGCTCTCTTTCCTTTCACTAAATCACAGTAAAGAAAAGTGTAGAGACCACTAATATCATTAACGATCAATAAGAAAAGCCGATGGTCAATAAATTGCTCGAAATCAATTACCTACTACTTATTTATACTGAATGTTCTACTAATTTTGAATATTCGTTAACTAAAATTATAAGCGTTAATTCCTCCTAGTAGTTTAATTTAATATCTTTATAATGTGTAGATATTCGTAATTTCATAAAATAAAATACATATAATTGTTGCAATAAGCATACAGAATCAGAAATTAGTTACTCGCAATTGTTCGCTTTTACCATAAATACACAAGTGTTCCGAAATCCACGTTAAGCAGAAAACGAATGATAACATTTATCAGAAAATTTTAAAAATCTTAGTCATGTGCTTTTAATATTTTAAGCATTCAAAAATTCGAAAAATTGACAACCTGTGATGATCTTACTTGACTACAAATGTTATTATTCTTTTTTTTTACTGATGGTAAACTGAGTAACGTTTCTGTAAATTACAGTCTAAAATTGATAATAAGACCTTACAGAAATGCAGAGCAAAATAAGAAATGCAAAAATTGAAGTGTCTGTCTGTAATATCGAAATTACTGCCATAGATTGAGCCGAGGGGGTTATTTGCATACCATTAAGACATGAATAAAAAAATTAAAATCTTGTCTGTCTGTCCGGACAAATCTTCGGAAGGTCTAAACCAATTGTAATGAAACATCATAAACAGATAGAGAGCAATGCCAGAAGTGATTTAGGCTATACCTTATCCGAAAAATTTGGAGATTTTTTGAAAAATAAAATGAATGGTCTTTGACTATCTTACACCTAAAGAACGCCACATTTATAAATCCTACCCAGGCGAAGCCAGGGCGGGTCGATAATTGAGAAATAAAACCGGTAACAGTGTACAGTATTTAAAATGCAATAGATGTGATTCGATATCGATTGCCGCCACATCTTTAGAGTTTTTCAGAGTTTATAAAATACTGGTTATTACTCAAAATATAGAGCGTAACGCTATAAAAGTATGATGTTAAATATACTTTAGTAAGTCTTAACTCCATAAATATGTACGTCTATCTCGCTCCTAAAGCTTAACTTATTCTGTTCACGGATATATCTGATTATACACATGGATATTGAGAAATGCATATAGAAAAACCCATTTAAGGGATTCGCATTGCTAACAAGTGGTCGTTACTAGTGTCGTTAAACGGTGATTCATTTCCGTATTTTGTATGTTTTGTTTATTGAACTGGCTTCTTTCTTTGGGTTCCTTCTTTGAGTTGGGAAAAAATTGTCTAAGCTATAAATTATGTATTATAAATTCCTGCTCGAGCGAGGTCTCCTTTTATAGATATTTTAAAAACAAAATGAGGTTTGTAACATTTAACCGACTTCGATTATTTTTTGAAAAAGGATGACAAACGAGCACTCATTTCACCTGATGGTAAGTTGATCCTGCGGCCCATAAACGTCAACATATATCCTCGCATTAAATTTCAAATGCGTTGTCACTCCTAAGGACTAAGACAGGATGCCTTGTTTCCAGAAGAAAGAGTCTCCAGTTCTCTATCTACACTCACCATAGGAAACACGGCAGCATTAAGCTGCTATTGTCCGCTGGTATACTGTTAGAGCGTGGTCCTCCACCGGTCGAGCCGACCTACTCGTGCTGCAATCATAATATAGCCGCAGCTCGGTTTCACCACGTATGAAAATGTTATCAATGTGCTTTATTTATTATCGTAATATACCTAGTCAACCGATTTATTCACCAATAGCGTTTGTTTACAGTGGTCCCGACCGAATCCGATATAATATGACACAAATTAATTTGATAAATTAATCATTTAAATGGAACTAATTTTTACGGATTATATCGCGTTTAATTTTAACTTTTTAATTCCCGACGTTTCGGGTGCTTTACAGCACCCATGGTCACGGGGGTTTTTAATATTAATTTTTGGTTCGATCTACGCAGAAAAAAAAATTAATATTAAAAAACTGAAGGTAGCCGGGCTAACTATGACATCGGGACGTCAAACACCTCAGTACCCCCCCGTGACCATGGATGCTGTAAAGCACCCGAAACGTCAGGAATTAAAAAGTTAAAATTAAACGCGATATAATCCGTAAAAAATTAGTTTCATTTAATGTGTAGTCTTCGCGTAAATATAAGAAAACATTAATCATTTGAAATTAAACTAATAAAATATTCGACTGAAGTGGCCTCTTAGTTAAATTAAAGTCGTAGTAGGTACAGCAAATTCATTCAAAAATTATCCATCTTGCTACAAATAGTACTTTATAAGTCTCTGGTTAAAATAATACGACCCCATGGCAACATGCATTTATGTCATCAGTAGGACAATTTGAACAGAATCGCATAAAAAATTGAGGTGGAATAGTTTTCGGTACTCATGCGCCGATTCCTCCTGGACTACTGCCCTATATAGTATATTATTATCTACGTGGACTACGTGTAAAATATGCGAACCTATGTAGAAAGAGTATCTACTATCTAGAGCCGTGGTAGCTCAGATGGTTAGCGCTCGCTGTAAGTTTCACAGTACGCGAGCAACCCGGGCTCGATCCCTGCCGGCACCAATTAAATTGTTAATTGCAATTTTAAGTGCTGATTTACCACGTGCTCGGCGGTGAAGGAAAACATCGTGAGGAAACCTGCATGTCTGAGAAATCAAAAAAAAAAATATTTCGAAGACATGTGAAGTTCGCCAACACGCATTGGGGCAGCGCGGCGGACTTTTCTTGCCCTAAAACCCTCTCAGAAATAAGAGGAGGCCTGTGCCCAGCAGTGGGAAGTATATAGGCTGTAACTTTACTTTTTTTATGTAGAAAGTATATAAATTGACAGCAAATGTCAAATTTTCGGAAGACTGTGGCGCCGCGTCTAATGGACATCTTTCATGACAAGGACTCTTCTTTAAGCCCAAGACTACGTTTTGTAATACGACCGATTGAATTTACGTCCGGTGCACCCTGGGTCAGGGGCGGACCACGAATTAGTGGGACCCTGGATTAAAACTATTTGGAGGCCTACCGAATTAATCAAACTAATGGCCATTTTGTCAAAAAAAAAACTATTTTCTATATTGATGTACTGATGTATTTCTTTTCGAAAATTAACTTTCTTGTACTCATTTTCACTAAAACTTATGAAATTTTCATAATAACATCATAATTATTTTTAAAGCTTCGATAGCCATTGCCTTCAATGGCTGGGGGCCCTTTATATCTATGGGGCTCTGGGCTGCAGCCCAAAAAGCCCATATATAAATCCGTCTCTGCCCTGGGCTCTTTCACCGCAACAACAAATACATAAAAGATTCTTCTCCTAAATATTAGACGTGGTAAAGCCACGCTGCGGCTTTATTATGGTTGTACCACAATTGGGTCGGCTCGACCGGAGCGACCGACCACGCTCTCACAGAATACCAGCATAAAATAGCAGCTGAATGCTGCTGTGATTTGTATGGTGAGTTTAGAGAATCGAAGACTGTTTACTGGAAACGATTCGTTTAATCTTAGTCCTCAGGGGTGACAACGCATCTGCATTTTGATTCTTAATCGAAGACAGATGTAGATGTCTATCTAGACTTCAGGTAAACTGTGTGCTCTCGTTTGTAACTCTATTTCTATTTATTAAAAAAAATTATTAAAACTTTGAAGTATAGAATTATTAAACAATCGCACTGCTCTCTCTATGCTTACGTTGAGAATTATACAGTTTTAATAATTCCTGACATCATGATGGATGAAACCAGGCTGGATACTACGACAGCCTCTCCCAAGAGTCTGGTGCGGCGCCGCTGCCACCCGTCCTCACTGAAGTCCACAACGATAGCAGCTTCAAGTTCCTCCACAATCTCATACATTACAGGGACGACGTTTACAGCTTGATCGATAATAACAGTTTTGTTTGCTATCACGTTTCTAAATAGAGCACGTCTTTAAAGTCCTACCTATATAATGGAATCTCTATAACTCGAACCTCGTTAAGTCGTAGTCCTCAGTAAGACGAAAAAACTTCCGCTGAACCTAAATATGCGGCATCTCGAATTATTTAGACTTTGTAACTCGAACACAATGTAATTCCCTGCAAGGTGTTGATAGTACATATTAATACTCTATAACTCGAATTTCAAAAAGCAGACTCTGTAAGTTAAAGTTAGTAAAACATAATGACGTCTTACTTGGAATTCCCCGAACTCATAGCAATAAAATCAAAAAGGAATGTTTGTTGCTTCTGTTCTATTTTGTGTACCTACTTTGTGCAATGAATACATTCATTAAACTTTCTAGTAACACAACACAACAAACATTTACACGAAATTTTTAGCATTTCCCTTGAAATTCGAGTTATCGACATTCCACTGTAATTAGATACTATTTTCATATAACTTGCATACAGATAAAATAAGTATTTAGTATTCGCTAATACCACTATGTAAATTAGAGTTAAGATCAATTTAAACATCCTATACTTAAAGGAATAAAAACTTATATAAATCCCTTTTTCATTAATTTGAGCAAACCTATTTATACCTTCCTGAAAGTACAAAGTACAAACGTAGAAGGTCGTGTTGTGAAGAGGCTGCCCAGTGTCATATCAAAGTAATTTCTTATTATATAATATATTAATGTTCATTCACGGAGTGTCCTAAGCTTCATTTTATCAAAATTAAACTTTAAATAAAAAGTAAATGCCGACTTCAACAAACTTAAAAAAAATATATACATAAACTCACGCCTGGCATTCAGACGGTAGGTAGAGCTTATGGCCTTCCATTTGGCACGATCCTGACACACCTCTCTCACTTCTTTCACATTCATAGGTATATCCACGCATACATGCTCATCGGTAAAAGCACAGAATAAATAATACGTATTAAAAGTACTCATTAACTTCCATCCATCCATCCGTTACAGTCTATAAAGTCCACTGCTGAACATATACCTCCCCCATAGATTGCCTCATTTGTCTCATAGCGGGGATTTTGCCATAATTGCCACGCATGCCAGGCGGATGCAACAAGATGCTGCTGCCCATCACACGTTTCAATTTCTCTCTGCTGCCTCTTTCGACACCTACGGGACAATATGGGTAGTGAACATTCTTGCCCCATTTTAATATATCGCCAATTTGGTCGATAAACTTCCGTCTAGGGCGCCCCTTGCCAACTCCGCCACTCACTTTTGTAGCATTTGCTTTGTCACTTTTTCCTCATTCATTCTTTCTACGTGTCCAAACCACCGAAGCACTCCTTTTAATCCTGATAACAACATGTTATTGCAAACCACACTCTGCTCTTATCTCACAATGTCTCACACTATAATTCGAAGTCAGCTCTACCGTAACTCTTAATAACCGCATTTCTACAGTCTCTTTTCTCATGTCTCTTCTGCCACACTCAACTTTTACTGCCATACATTAAGTTAGGGACTGAGTAACACAGCATTGTGAATTGTCATATACCTCTTTTGACACATTCTGACTTCCTTCAATAGATTAAAGAGTTCCATTCACTTCGTGTCCTGTAATCACTCTTCGTTTTATATCCTTGTCATTTCTACCATCTCTACTAAACACACATCTTAATTACATAAACTCATCGACTTTTTCAACCATTTCCTAATAATAGCTTTTAAAGTCGATGTTAAGATATAGGTAGGTAATAGAATAATTTAGGTCGGTTTTTAGATTTTATTAAAAATTTAATTTTTGACCCTTTAGAGTGGATTAATATAATATGCTATAAGCTCAAGACGTCGTGTAAATTACATTACAAACTTCTTCCTCTCTTTTTCTACCCTTTATTTATTTTATATGTACATAATTTATACATATATAATATTATGTATATTTTAAATATTTTTTGATATGCAAGTTTAGCATTATTTTGTATTATATTCATTTCACTTAATTTATAGTACTATCTTTTATCAACATAAAGGTACACCTACTTCATATTTCTATATATGCATCACCCAAAGGTAAATGTTGGATGAAGCTAATAAATAAATAAATAAATACAATGCTTGTATCTAGATATTGCTTACGACAAGTCAAATAATATAAGATCATTCAATTATTAATCTCTTAAAATATTTTTAGCAATACTTACTTATTATATTAGACTATCTATGTTAATTAAAAACTAATTTCTTGTTCGTGCCATGACTATATTTTTCGCTGATCAATTTTACTAAATTGTGTAAGTTAAATTTTGGCGACGAATATAATACATATTTTTATTAAATTGGCAACCAATTTAAGCTTCGCGACTATCTTGAGTGCGAGTTGTCCGCGTGAATTGTAGCGTCTAGGGTCAAATAAAGACTGACACATTCAACATATGAGAAGTAACTTGGACATTTTTTCGGATACAATTAATTTTAAATAAAAAACAAAACCAAAAATATTTTATTAACTAAAAATAAATAATAATAACAAGAGATTTAATTAAAAACAATGTGCACGTACATAATTAATAATAATACCATAGGTACTAGGAATCCATAACTTGATAATATAACACACTGGTTTCGATCAGAGTTTACGCAATACTGACACCGAATTTGCCAATAACAGTAGAGTCTGTTTACATCTTTATAAGTCCAGTAGTATTTATGCATCCTTATCGGGATCACAGCCTTATCGGGTTGTTGTGGTTCGCCTTGAAAGGGAACGTTGACATTAAGATTACTAATACCACAGAATCAATAACAGTAATTCTGTAGCCCGTTATTTGAATTAAACAAGTCATTTACGATTGGTACATGACTAAAATAATTTTAATGTAGAGTAAATGAAATAAAGTCCACTGCTGAAGGCCACAAAGCTCGGAGCTGAGGTACTCACTTCATCTAGTGGGTTGTTTTTTTTTATAGGATAAGGGTGACAAACGAGCACACAATCCAACTGATGGTAAGTGGATGCTGTGGCCCTCTACATTAGACATCTACATTTAGACATCTACATTTATCCTCAATTAAGAATCAAAATGCAGATGCGTTGTCACCCCTGAGGACTGAGATGGAATGCCTCGTTTCCAGTAAAAAGGGTCTCCGGTTCTCTACACTCACCATACGGAACGCAGCATCATTAAGCTGCTATTTTACGCTGGTATTCTGTGAGAGCGTGGTCTCACCCCGGACGAGCCGACCCATTCGTGCTGCAACCACAATATAGCTGCAGCATGGCTCTACCACGTAAAGTGCCAAAGTAGTGTAAAGTACCTTGTGCCAAATTTCTATATTTCTTTGAAATTTATTTATATACCCTCTGTTCCCCGCGACTTCGCCCGCGTTTAATTTATTACGATTGGATTTCGTGGGTTTTAATTTTTTTTTTTTGCGCGGAACCCTAATTATTTTGCTAAAATAAAACTAGCCTAAGTTACTCCTTATAACATCAACTACCTGCTAGTGAAAGTCCCGTCAAAATCAGTCCAGCCATTTCGGAGATTAGCCGGAACAAACAGACGGACAGACAGACAAAAATTTTAAAAATTGTGTTTTTGTTATAATTACCGTATATACTTTCATATGCATTTAGTAAAAAGCTGTTATTTTGACATTACAAACAGACACTTCAATTTTATTTATTCGTATAGATAATATATAACTTATGCATAATACGTTACAGTCAGAACTGTTTTCAGGTCAAAAGCACTTTTGAGCTTTTGACTGAATTTTCAATCAAAAGCACATGTTACCGACCAAACCTGATTTTAGGACAAACTTGTCTCTTGGATTGTCGGGATTATGAAAAACTAGTTTAGCCTATCAAAAACTAATTTGCCCAAAAACGATTAGCAAAAAACGCTTTGTAAAATATCGATATCCATGCACTAACAGGATATCATCGTAAAATAGCAGCTTAACGCTGTTGTGTTTATGGTGAGTGTAGAGAACCGGAGACCCTTTTTACTGGAAATGAGGCATTCCATCTTAGTCCCCGGGGGTGACAACGCATCTGCATTTTCACCCTTATCGTGGTTAGATGTAGATGTCTATGGGCCACAGTATTCACTTACCATCAGGTGGACTGTGTGCTCGTTTGTCACCCTTATCCTATAAAAACATTATACATAAATTTAATTTTATGTACTGTTTTAGCATTTTTTTCAAGTAAGGACATATTTTAGTTGTGCGTCTTCGCAATATGAAGTTATTTTTAACATAGTTAGTTAGTTCTTCTTGCGCGTAAAATAATATAATTTGAATTTCATTTAATCATATTTATGCATTTTCTTTCTTTATGAAAGAACACATTTTACTCTCTCTGATTCATGTTTTTTTTTCAACCAGGAGAGGTACTACGCATCCCTGGCCTCTGAAGCGGGTACGAAAAACCTCCCGTCTGTGATCACAAAAATACGGGAAGAGAGCTCCATCAGGTTCCTGCACAATTTGAAGCACTATCGACAAGATGTGTACAAAATAATCGACGACGACACCTACGAAGTTATAAGTAATGGAAAACGTGAAATTCTTTGTTGACCCTGAATTTGTGCTTGCAAAATTTAGTTAGCATCGGCCTTACTCATAAAAATCTACGTCAATGACTATTTCTGCCACCAGGGCGGCACCACTTACGAATGAGGTGAAATATTTGACAGACTTCATAGCGGGAGAAGTTAATTTGTTAGAGAAGTAGAGAGATTAATGTTTCTTTCTGAAATATTAGTTATATTTCATATCAATTATATTAGAAACTAGCTGTTCCCCGCGACTTCGCCCGCGTATAATTTAGTTTTAATTTTTTTTTTGCGAGGAACCCTAATTTTTTTCTAAAATAAAAGTAGCCTAAGTTACTCCTTATGACATCAGCTATCTGCCAGTGAAAGTCCCGTCAAAATCGGTCCACCTGTTTCGGAGATTAGCCGGAACAAACAGATAGACAGACCGACATACAGACAGACAATTTTTTTTAATTATATTTTTGTTATAAGTACCGTATATATTTTCATATGCATTGAGTAAAAAGCTGTTATTTTGACATTACAAACAGACACTTCAATTTTATTTATTTGTATAGATGTATAGATATAGATGGATAAACCAAATTACGGATATTCCTAAAAAAAGTTAAAAATGTGTGAAGAAAAGAATACAGCACTGAAGTATTGTTTTTGGATATACCTTCATTAGAAACTAAAAGGTTATAATTCAATCGCAACTTCTAAACAAGTTCACCTTAGATCCAATTAGCGACATCTGGTGAGCGTAAGATTGTTGGTTGGTTGGATTTTAAGAAATGCTTACTTCTTGAATAGGTTGCTTTTTTCTTTTTACTAAAGGGGCAATAGAAAAAATTAAAAGTTACGTTAAGTAAGGGATAATCAACGATTATAAATAAGGCCGTATATAATTTAGATTGACTTACTAGAACTTGGCTACATCAATATCATCATAAAATTTTATTACAAAAATGTTGTAATCTATTATAAATAAATTGGAAGTGTCTGTTTGTAATATCAAAATAACTGCCTTTCGATTGAGTTAATGGGGTTATTTGCATGCTATTAAAACATGGATAACCATTTTTAAATAATTTTTTGTCTGTCTGTGTGCTGTTTATCTTTGGAATGGTTAAAGCGATTGTAATTTAAAAATGTCAGGAGTGATATAGGCTATATTTTATTTGAAAAACTGAGTTTTTTGAAAAACGAAAAATTTATAAAAATGGTCTTTGATTATCTTAAGTCTAAATAACGCTACATTAATAAATCCTAACCAAGCGAAGCTATGATGGCTCTCTATAGCATAAAATATAGAATTTGTACGATATATTTATACGTTGGTGGTAAAATTTTATTATTTTCAGGAATGTCAAGTGTTCATTAGTCTTCGACCATAAGAATAAGTTATGTCAATGATTTTAGAATAAATGGATAGTGACAGGTAAAACTTAAGGTATTAAATATTTTTACATATAGAATTAGGAATGTATTATTTAAGGTTTCTGTAAAATAAATACAAAATAAAATTAGTGTTTTATTCCAAGTACCTTTCAAATAATCAAAACAGCGTGTCTGACTAAGTAACTCCAATTTCAACTCAGCTGGGTAGCGTTTGGGAAATTATGACACGTTTTCTCGTCAGGTATACCTCAAACACTTGAAAACGAGATTGTACAACCAGTGCGTGTTGCCAGTGATGACCTATGGAACTGAGACGTGGTCCTTCACTGCTGGCCGTATTAGGAAGCTCAAGGTCAAGCAATGGAGAGGGCTACACTCGGGATTTCTCTGCGTGATAAACTTAGAAATGAGAATATCTGCAGTAGAACCAGATTAACCGACATAGCCCAACGGCTTAGTAAGCTGAAGTAGCAATGGGCCGGCCATATAGCTCGAAGAACCGATAACCGATGGGGAAAAAAGGTTCTCGAGTGGCAGCCCTCGTACCGGTAGGCGAAGTGTAGGGCGTCTCGCCACAGGATAGAGTGACGACCTGGTAAGATATACAGGAAGTCGATGGAAGCAGGTGGCTCTGGAGCGTGCTTTGTTGCATTCCTTGGGGGAGGCCTATGTTCAGCAGTGGATGTGTCTGTCTGCAATATTGAAAAAACTGGCTTCTATTAAACTCATGCATGCAACTCATGGTTATTTGCATGCTATTAAGACATAAATAACAATTTTTTCAATTTTTGTTAAACAGATAGAGAGCAATTCTAGGAAGGATTTAGACTATATTTTATCTGAAAATCTTGGAGATTTTGTTTGAACAAATTAAAAATTGATAAAATAAATGGTATTTGATTATCTTAAATCTAAATAACACCACATAAAAAGGTCTTACCCAGGCGATGCCGGGGCGGATCGTTATTAGGTAAATAAAACTCAAAGTTCAGCCAAAAATATTTTATTTAAGCGTATTTATAATCTTTATATTATCAATGCTTGATATATTATTAATCTTTAAATCTAATAATTATTTTTATGGCTTCCCTTTTAGATTTTACACTACATTTTGAAATGACAATTCACAAGAACCCGGGAGCGGACAAGTGTGACACAAAATTAAAGCCGAGCCGAGTTCTGGTGAATGGTACATTGGTACTGCTGTATACAGTACACACTCCGGGCCGAGCCTACGTACAATCAACAAATTTGTACTTATAATCGCTTCGCATTCAATTATTTTAAAATAAAACACTACTTTATTGTTAAATATAAAAATACCACTCTTCAATATTGTTTTCAAATTTTGTAGTTTTTTTTTTGTCATCCAATATATTTGTTTCAAGACTCGATATAATATATTTTTACTTTCGTTTATAAAATTAAAAATTTCTTAACTAGAACTTATAAACAAACTTAAGTGTTAAAAGTACATCCGATAACAAAAAAGTACGATGCACGCAAACAATGTGTTGGGTCGTTATAAAACAACTTACTGCTACGAAGCATAGAGTGCTACAGTTATTGGAACAAAAGTGGTTGTTGTTCTGTCACTATGCGCGCTTCTGAAGTATTGAAAGTATAAAAGTCACTTTATAAAAAACAAGTAATCAACGAGGGTATCCACGAGTTTATCTGCCACCAGGACGGCGCCCTTTAGGAATGAGGTGAATTATTTGACAGATTTCTTAGCGGGAGAAGTTAATTTATTAAGAAAATATTAAGATTAATGTTTCTTTCTGAAATATTAGTTATACTTTATAGTAATTAGATTTGAAATGACTAAACCAAACTACCGGTATGCCTGAAAGTAGAAAAATTAAAAAAGTGTTAAATATGAGCAAAAAAATTAAAGAGCAAACCACTGCGGCATTGTTTTATGTCTTTACATAATACTCTAGAAACCGAAAACTTTTATTTTAAACGCAACTTCCCAATTATATCACACTGTGTAACATAAAACTTCACCTCAGTCCCAACTAGCGACATCTGGACAGTGAAAGATTATTAGCCCTCATTCGGTGCACACAGTGACGGACATGCAGTTTGATATATCGGAGAATTAATTTACATTCGGCTGAATCATTTCGAAACTTTTCTATGTAACTCTTTTGGCAACGCTTCGTACAAAACCTACCTACTGCCTACCCTTGTTCGACCTACCTACATCCCTGTCTTTTCAGTTCCTTTTATTTACACACCTCGATATGAAAAGATTACCAGCAGGGCTCGATTACCCTTTGAAAATTATACTCACTACATAAGTTAAATAATACAATAATATGTAGAAAAATGGCAACACTAGTGCACTGAGGTGACGAATTGAAATTCATGAAACACAGAGTAAATACGTATGGGACTACGGGAGGCATGGACTTACAGACTACGTTTAAAAATATCTATATACAGTCCTAACTACGGCGAAATAAACGAGCAGTATCAAGCGTCTAGCACCATTTCGATATAATGTATACTTCAAACAACATAATATTATCAACCAAAAATATAAAAGAATCATCGAATAAACAATAATATAACAAAACACTTCCGTATATATTTCATTACGTACTCGCCATGATTTGCCCCAAAAAAAATCTCCGAGAGCACGACTAATCGCCGATCACTGGTTAATTTTGAACGTAACAACAGACTAGTTGAAACAGTATTGCAAATTTAGACATTTAAACCGTATAAAACTACGTATGCTTAAGAATATAATAGAATTAAATATACACGAAAAACATAAACTACACACTGAGATTATAGCACTACGCGTATAAAAAATAAATCACATATCACCGACTCGATCGCTCCTCCCGTCGAAGCTCCTCAATATTGTCAAATAACATCGCCAATGGAAACTCGGCCCCAACAAATCGCACAACAACCCCAAACGGATCTATTTATAACGTAACAAGGGTAACTATAACATAATGTACCACTACAACTCGCCTTCCGGGACGGTAAGGGAACAAACGTCACAATTATTGAGCCTCAAAATCTACATTGTACTTTGTAAACCTGTATATTATGTGATTCCAAGTCCAAGCTACACACGGGTTTTGTCAGTGAGTAGCGGATCGCTAAAACTACGTGTACGATATAACATTAAAAAGAGAACACCGTTCTTTTATTACACCAACCAGAGTACTAAGTCAGAATTAATCTTTAGAAACTGGACTTTACAACCGGACTTTTCATGTTCAACATTTATTTTTACTTACATATAGGTAGGTACATTTTTATTGACAGTTTTAGAGCAATTACAAAAGTACAATATTTAAAATCTTATTTTTTTTATATCTCATCCTTAAACGACATTGGTAAATTATATTTTATACAGGAAGTGTCAGGTAATATCAGCCGATTACTTTTATGCTGGGGCCACACTAACGGAGTTAGTAACGTCCATTCGCAAAAATTACATATGACATAAATATACGGCATTAAATTATGCGTAAAGATTGTAGTAAATATAGTAAAGATGAAGTAGCTTCACTTGCATATAGCGTCATATGTCCCATGTCGATGATTCTCGCGTTAAATTGACATTATTTTCAAAATGCATTTGAATTATTGAATTCAAGAAATTATTTTGGATTTAATAACAAACCCTACTAAAGATTTCTTTTTTAACTCTTAATTAGTTGCTGGAAATGGCGAAATGTGTAATATGCAACACCAAGTGTTTTTTGTGAACCACGATTTTGTGACGTTTTTGACGCGGATCCCATAAACATGATTCTGTTTGGAATATTTACAAAAACTAAATTATTTTTTTGTAGCCATCAGTGGCGGATTATCCTGGAAAACTAGACACGTGCAAAAAAATTCGTTTATTTGATTATGTCAGTGCGATGTAATATGATATATATTACATCGCCCTCACTCTCTCTCATCACATTTTCATTCACGCCCACCTGTTGAGGGTACTCGTGTCCTAATTATTTTGCAGCTATTAAACTACGGGTATACTATAAATTATAATATAGTTTATTTGCAAAATGAGTAGTTATAATTTAAAATATATGGCCGCTAGAAGGGCGCCGATGAGGTACTAGCCTAGGGCGCTGTCGACATTAAATCCGCCTCTGGTGTCCAGTTTTGAGTCACTTTACAAAATAATTCCTGTCGGATTCACGACACTGACTAAAATACGTTAGTTTGGCCACTACACGTAATAACGCGCTGCTCTTTGACGTACCAAAAAAGACTGCTATCCAAGCTATCGCCTAACGTTTAACGGCATTATGAATACCGTTACAAAACTAACGCGATAATTAACGGCGTTAAGCGTTAGTGTGACCCGATCATAAGAGCTAGATTTACTTGCGGTTAAATTTATTGAAACATAAAAACAACGACCCAGACAATTTTAACATCAAGTCTTACTCTGCCTGTCTAGAACGTACATATTACAAAATAAAAAAAATCCGCGAACTATGCACTTGAATGGTAAAGTACCAGGGGAGCATAACAGTCTAAGCGGCCGTGTTATCAGCGAAGGGTATGTCTGGCTCCATGGTGAGCGTCTGCTGCGTGGGATCGTAGCGGCCGGCGAGGTAGTACACGTCGTTGTTGTCGTACACGGTGCTGTACTTGGCCGGGTCGTCGCCCATGCGCTCCTTGTACTGCGCCAGCGGTAACACCTCGCACTTATGCGATATCGTTTGCACATCGTTCTCGTCCGTGTGTGGCGATTCGAATAAACCACCCTGCAGAAAGAGAATATCAATTAATTTCTTTAATACTCAGGGTTCATCGTATAAGGACAGTTGTTTGGAAGCTTCGAAACTTGAAGAATGGGCGAGTTAACCGTCAATGCATTTACTCAAGATCAAGGTTGTTTATGCGTCGTCGGCGGGTGAGTTTAAAACAATGGTTACATTAATGAGCAGGTTATTAAAAAAGGGGAATGAAAGAGAATGCATTAAGATGAAAGTGGTGGTTTTTGAAAGAGAATAAAGTAAAATAAGAAAAGAAGAGGAGTTTAGCAAGGATCGTAGACATGAGAAGAATATGGAACGACAAGTGAATGCAGGACTCGGTAAATCTCCTGTGGACTTTTCAATTTAATACGGGAAGTAAGAATGTACAATAAAGGCACGCATAGCAATTTACAATGCTGGTTGTCCCTACCATAATAATTAATGTAGTGAAAGTTGGATGTGGCAGAGGAGCCACGAGAATAAAATAAATGCTGTAAAATTACGGTTATTACGGAGTATATTAGGGGTGGCTCTAAATGACAAAGTGAGAAATTGTGTAAAAGAAAAACGCCTTTTGCAAGATTAAGAAAGGAATGCTTCGGTGTATTTGGTAATGTAGAAAGAATAAATGATTAAGGAATAACAAAGGAATGTTGCAGGAGTAGCGGAGTCGGTAAGGTTGATGACAAATATGATGCGCTCTGGGCATTTAGTGACGCTCGCACTGTTAGAATGTGAGGAGGGTCGAGAGTGGACTGACGGGGTAGTGCAGCGGGGCGCGGCAGCCGGCGGTCTCCTCGGGGTGGTAGAACCACTCGACGCGCACGGCCATGGCGCCGCGCGCCTCCCACAGCGCCACGATGCGCCCGATGTACGGCCGGTCGGCGCGCCCGGTCGACAGGAACACGGCCGCCTCGCCCACCTGTGCACACAACACACGGTTTATGCTCGCCTGGTAGTTTAAGTTGTCAATTTAAAAAAAAAATGTTTTTACATTTAACTTTTTATTTATTCATCATCATTACAGCCCTTCACAAGGTCACTGCTGAACATAGACCTCGCCCAAGGAATGCCATAAAGCACGCTCCAGAGCCACCTGCATCCATCGACTTCCTGCATGTCTTACCAGGTCGTCATTCCATCTAGTGGGGGGTCGCCCTACGCTACGCCTACCGGTACGAGGCTACCACTCGAGATTTTTTTTTCCCTATCAGTTATCGGTTTTTCAAGCTATACGGCCCAGTTACTCTCATTCTACTGCGGTTTACCACATAAAGGGAACAATATATTCACCCGCCATATTATTATTATTTTTTAAATTGTTTTTTAAAGAATAATGGTGACAAACGAGCACACAGTCCACCTAATGGTAAATGGATGCTGTGACCCATAGACATCTACATATTATATTCTCGTCTACATTTATCCTCAATTAAAAATTAAAATTCAGTTGGGTTGTCACCCCTGAGGACTAAGATGGAATGCCTCGTTTCCAGTAAAAGGGTCTCCGGTTCTCTACACTCACCCTAGGAAACACAGCAGAGCTGTTATTTTACGCTGGTATTCTGTAAGCACGTGGACTAACCTAACATAACCTATCCCGGTCGAGCCGACCAAATCGTGCTACAATTTCACACAAACAATTTTGTTAACAAAATAAATATTTGATATATGCGTTTAGACATATATAATTTTCTTAATGTTATGTGCAATATCATCCGTATGGTATTTGTGGACACAGTCAATTCTTATTAATAACATTGAAGTGAAAACTTCTTTAGAATCGTTGTGATTTGGAACTCGATGAAACAAAATTTTTAAATTCAATTTCGAACAAAAATTGAATTTAAAAAATTAATGACTACCTATAGAATGAAGTAGATTTTACGCTATTACAAAGCAATTTTCTGAATGTTTCACTTCTACGGCGTGTGAATTGCCAACGTGTTTTTTTAAATATTTATCAGGGCACCACATTGCGGTAATTAGGACTAACAGTAAAACTCCATGAGTGAATCAACATAACGTTTTTGGCCGCCTTTGCAACATTTTATTTTTATTTTTGTTTCTTTTTTTTATCCTCATTTTGTAAAGAGGACAAGAATTCCACGAGGTTACGCATCTACTAGGAGTTTATGAATAATAGGTACTACCGTACCTCAAGTGCAACGGTTCCTCGCTGTGCTATAACCGAGTGACGGTTGTGTAACTCTGGTGTAAATCGTGGTTGGCTTTGTTTTGACGTTTAGTCTTGTTGTAAATCGTAAAACATAACATAGTTTTTCTACAGAAATACAGGTGAACACACATGGTAAGTGGATGCTGTATGGTCCCATAGACAACTTTTTGACTTCTCTTTTTGACTGTTCTTTTTTTCAAAAAAAGTCCCGATGGGTTTCTTGCTGGTTCTTTCCAGGACAGAGGTATTTTCTAAACCAGTGGTGAATTACGCATAAGAGTGACTTGCAATAAATATATTTTATAATCCATATTGAATAAAAAGTTTCTATTCTATTCTATTCATAAATCGGAGGCAACTTACGTTCAACGTCTCCTCGCCACGCTGTATCGCGCGATAGAACAACTTGCGGTGCCTTGGGCGGGCGGTACGACGGTACGGGGGCCCGTGCCAGCGCCACAGCGCACCGCCCGGAAGGAAGGCTGCCATCTTGCTAACGCCTCCCCCCGCGCCCCCCACCGCAGCGCTGTCAGTCGACGTCGATGACACCGTGCGCTTTTTCGTTTTCTGCAATCCCAGTAACCACTCGCTTTAAAACAAGCTTTTTTAAGTACCGATCTGCCGGCCTATTTTATTCCTGACAGAATTTGTCTCATGAACTCATTTAAATTTCGGAATCTCGACACCGTAGCTAGTACGGTTTCGGGAGTTCGAAATTTATAGGAGTTCGAATAATACCGTTTCAAAATGGAGTTGCCCTAAGATTAATAAGTAAAAATCTGAAAAACAGTTGACCCTGCAGGCCATCCCTGGAACTTCGCGCCTATTTTCGAGCGTTGCGTACTTTAGAATATTTAGATAATAAGAAATATTTAAATGCCAATAATGTTTGAACGCGTCGTTAATTTTGACTTGCTTGGCGGCATTCAACGCAGTTTTTTAAGTACAAAAAGGTATTTCTTATGTCTGGAGTTGATTAATCAAATATTACACATTATTTCTGGTTACAATTTATTTCTGGTTTTTATTTTTTGAAAATCTTTGAAACAGTTCGACAGATTGACTTGAAAATCTAATCAGCTCGAAGTCTCAATGAACACTGTCGAACACCGTATCGCTCATCTCGATCGGTTGATTCGTTCCAAGATATCGTACGACAAAATTTTATTTACATACATACACACACACACACACACACGGCCGGACGTCCAGCCGGGAATAGTCGGAACGGCTTCCTAGGACCTCAAAACATGGAGATCTGATGAAAACTCGCATTCTCAAATCGGACCGAAACCTATAACTTCCTACTTTTGAAAATTATTATTTTCAAAGCGACAACTTAAAAAATACTAATGAGGTCCAGAAGTGAACTAGAAAGGCTAACAAGGCAATGTAAATCTGAATTAAATTAAATTAAGGGAACTACAGGAGCTAAACGCAAGTTTTATATTACCTTAAAGTATATGATCCACTGCAGTGAACAAAATTAGAAAAATATATGATATTTTTCAGGATATATACTAGCTAGATAGTGTGTTGAAAACATGATACTACAAATTTGATACGATAGAAAAAAATCACAAAGATACCTCTAAACATTTCTTTTAACGATTAAAAACCATTCTAATTTACATGCAATCATTCTGATTTTTTGTCAGATGATTCTACAAGCAACATATTAACGTAATAGTGTTTTAATTTTTTAGTCCACTCAATAGATTTTTTTAAATCGCATATTCTTATTTCTGAACATAATACGTACGCATATGTGCGTAAACGTCTATGTACCGACAGTGCCTGCAGAGCCCTGTAGCTATATAGAAATTGTGTAAATATGTGCGTGCGTCATTCGAAGTCACGTAGCTCTTGTAGTCCTCTTAAGTAACATGTGACATTCTATACCAGTTTAAATGTCAATAACACAACCCGGTTATGAGGCTGGATTTTTTGTCATTCGGAGATAGTTACGCCCTTGAAAACTGATAGTTTCGCTCGTTCTTCGAAAAACTATCATAACATACATACATATATCATATCATATCATATCATAACATCAATACATTGTTTACTGTTTACAGTAGTAAAGAACCAACCTGTTTATGTAAATCTACCTTCAGAGACAAGAACGAAACAATAGTCCAATAATGGCAAATGGCAGCTGAAGCCCAATGACTTTGTAATGAAACATGCAATAATATCTCACAGGAGTTAGAAAAGTCTTCGCAGTATGTTACTGGCTCACTAAGCTCACTAAACGTAGCAGAAATAGAATTAAGAGGGTGGTACCAATCAAAATAGACTTTTAGGCAAAAAAGTAGCCCCACCACCGTATGACAAAGCAAAGCTTAAAACAATATGGCCGCAAAGTTTTTTTTAGATTAAAATTACCTTGTTTATCTAGATAATGAAGTCGTAGGTTCTGGATAAATAGGGATAATATCTGTACAAAAATGCATTATTAACTTTCTTTTGCTATGAATTTATTAAGTCCCATTGTGTAAGGTTTATATGATAAAATTTAAGTATTTTTACCTTTCTAGTTATTTTTGGCAATCAGATCGAGTGTTTATGATATTCTCATCTCATCCTAATCAGGCAAGTTTAGAAGAATTAACCTTTTAGGGTACAATTGTGATACTGTGATATATCCTGCACGTTTGAAAATAAGTGATGGTGTTTGCATGTTGTCGAGGAGAAGAATAAGTCATTGGTTTTTGCCCCCCATTGTAAAGGCAGCGTTATAATTAACTGTACTTATATTGCATGACTAAACATGGTCTTCCAAGAACCTTGGATCTCAGATCGCTTAAAGTTACTATAGAACGATATGTGTCCCTATAAAAGAAAAGAAATATGGTATAAAATATGAGAAACAACTGTATGAAGAAAACTTATAAATAATATTTATTTAGTGACAACCACTACCAAAACGATAGAAATAACTTTTATTACTTTTATACTATTTTAACTACAGAAATGGAAAGAACGAGAGGAGAAGTATAATAAATGCTTAATGGGTGATGTTTTGATTTAAGTTACAGAAGAACAAAGAAACTGGGGAACATAAGAAAGCTTTAAAAAGATTCTCACCTTTTTTGGAACATCGACTACAGAAGTAGACGGCGTTTCCAGTTCCAATCCTATTCCACTATCCTTCAATTTATCTTTGAAATCTTCGTCTTTCTTCAGAGTAATCTTTCCAAGATTGCTAAAGTCCAATATAGCGTTCTTCACAAGACTCTTTTTTGACAAGACTGCCTTTTTGATCACGGTTTTCATTTTTTCATCGGGAGACTTTTCAACAGCTATCAGCGTTGATAGTCTATCGTTAGAATCTCCGGAGTCTTCATTAGATTTGTTGGAATCAATGTAATCGGATGGTGATTTCCGTCCGTGTTGGTCATCACCAGATGAACTTGAATGTTCCTTGCAGCTGGAATGATGCCTTTTCTTGTGTTTTCTATGGTGTTTCTTATGGTGTCTTCTGTGCTTGCAGTGTTCTTCGCAGCACTTGTGCTTCTTTTTCTTTTTCTTTACGTATTCAACGGAATTCGGATCGTCCTCGCTTGAATGGAGACGTTTGAGTTTCTCTTTTCTGTGTTTTTTCAACTTCTTCCGATCTCTATGCCGATCCGCTTCTTCTGTATTTTCCTCTGTTTGAGCTTGCACCTGAGCTACAGGTTCTGTTTTAATTTCAGCGCTAGTGGAAGCGACGGCTTTTTTATCTTCTGTGACACTTGTATTTCTTCTTCGTTTGCTGAGTGTGAAAAGCGTGTTTTCGTATTCTGAAAAGCAAAGTTTAATAATACTAATTGGTGTTTTTATCAAAATATAATTAAAACAAACAAGATACATTCAAAATAAGAAAACAATTCCAAAGGTAAAAACAGTATTAAAAACCCAATTGTGTAAAGAAAGTTTACTGAAAAGAGAAAAGTTTTATACCTTGTGTCACTTTTACAACTAAGACAAATCTAACGACATCCCCCATATGTTAAAATCCTTCAAGCCAGGCTTACAGAGCGTGCCAAAGAAATACACATAGATATACACATATACAGGATTATTTTTCAAAGAGTATCCAAATTTAATATTCAAGTTCAAATAAATAAATAATGATATACCGTTAAGGCACAACTTTTATTTGAAATTATCCTAAATTGAATGTGATTTATGGGCAACTACTACGCGTACGCGCGCTCCTCACTGTGCTATTCAATTCACAACTTTTTTGTAGACCGACTGGTCCTTACCAATGTGTGCGTGGGTAGTAAAATAGTAGGCGTCAGATATTTATGAATAACAATCAGTCCTGTATACATACATACACTCGAAAAATATTACCCTCCTTCTATGGTAAAACTGATCATGACTCTTTTAATAATACCACAGGAGACAAAGAACAACAAAACACTTACCAACAATAGGATAATTCGGTTCCAAGAACCTGATGTCCTCAATGGCAATCCTACCGGAGTCACCATCATCGAACTCGACCGCCACGAACTTATCGTTGTGCGGGTCGGGCGAAGCAAGTGCTACCGTGCCGGGGTACAGGCAACGGTACTGCTGGGACCAGTACGCGCACACTCTCGTGCCGGAAGGCAACTCCGATACTGACGTCGGACTCACTTCTAGTATCTGGAAATGTAGAGAAATAGTATATGAGTTATTTATGTGCGTTTAAAAACTTTTAGTCACGTGCCTAGTAATGACTAATTTATTTGTAATGGATGAGGTAAGAAAATTACATGCAAGGTTGCCTGCCGACTCTGTGCTCCTGTGTGTGTGAGGAAGTGAGACCTGAGCAAGAATCTCATACACCATTCACCGTAAAATAGTAGTATATAAAGAATTACATGGTATAAAGTTTTAGAATCTAAAGATTTTTTTGATTAATTGATTAAAAGTTTAGATCAAGCATGGCAGGAAACAAAGAGAATATGCTTTGTTTATTTACCGTAATGCAGCATAACAATGCCGCAACTGTTATGATATCTGCTAAAACGCCGGCTCCACATTAGATTATCTTGCTATATAAACGGTATATAACGTCACAAGGCGCAAACATTTTTTTTTATAGGATAAGGGTGACAAACGAGCACACAGTCCACCTGATGGTAAGTGGTTGCTGTGGCCCATAGACGTCTACATCTATCCTCAATTACGAATCAAAATGCAGATGCGTTGTCACCCGTGAGGACTAAGTGGGATGCCTCATTACCAGTAAAAAGGGTCTCCGGTTCTCTACACTCACCATACGAAACACAGCAGCGTTAAGCTGATATTTTACGCTGGTATTCTGTGAGAGCGTGGTCTTTCCCCGGTTGAGCCGACCCATTCGTGCTACATTTACACCGGATATATAGCTGCAGCATGGCTCTACCACGTATGTAAACATATTATACCTATCATGATCACTAGTTTGAACGCAAAATTATAGGTGATCATGTGATATGCCGTTGTGATATCGTATCTGTTACGCCCCGTTCCGTACTACAAACTGTAACATGGTCTTAAAAAGTTTGGACGTAGAAAAGACGAGAATCGGAGGTAAATTCCTGGCATACAAATATAAAGAACGCTATACTGACATGATACGATACGGTTAAATATAGACGCGTTTATGACACGGTAGGGCCAGTGATACGATATGGTAGATATGGGCGACCATACCAAAGTTACAAGTAGTCGTTACGTTACGCCTGACTAAGATACATCAAGATGATCAATTATTGTAGACCCGGCCTAAGGCTGGCCTTGCAGTTTTTGCGGAAAATTTCGCCGTGATTTATTAAAGTCGCCAGTAGAAATATTTTAAAATAGGTACGTAATTTGGTCGTGGAGTGTAGTAATGTGAAAGTTTATCTGCATAAAAATATAAATTAGGGCTGATTTTTCAATCGTCAGATAAAAGTTATTCATCGAATAAATTATAACCCGACTGAATATAAATGTGAAACAATTGAACTATTTTATTCACACAACTGTGATTTCTAATTTGCATATGTTGTATTTTATCCTATGAATAAATTTTATCTGAAAACTAAAAGATCGGTCCTCAATGTAATTATATACTTACAGCGTCTCTTAAAGTCTCTTCTCTCGACAAAATATGCGGCTTGTTACCTCTCTCTCCGTCTAAAGTGATTGCATATACATCTGGTGCTTGTACTGCACTCAGCTTTCCAGCATAGAACAATCCCCCCATAGCTGTTAGCACTCGTGGGGACGAATCTAATTTTTCCTCAGTTAAGGTACATCTTGAAACTGGCTGTGGTTCTGAAGGCTCTTCTTTTGAATCTTCAGGGGGTCGTTCCTTAGATTTAAGACTCTTTCGTCTCTTCTTCGCACGACGTCTCTCTTTGTCGCTATCACTAGACGCGCTAGCTCTGCGAATTGCCAGTTCTAACTCAGGAAGATCGTCCCTGGAGTGTTTACGAACAAGACGATCCACTTTTTCTCTATTTTTCTGTCGCACTTCATTTAAACTCTCCATTGAAGAGCTAGCAGATCTGTTAAGGCCTCCCTCGGTCTCATCTTCCTCCGAATATACTTTTAAAATCGGCTCTGCTTTTAATTTTGGTCGGACCTTGCTCGTCCTATTCGTTTCGTCTCTAGAAGGTTCACCCCTTGTACATAATATACCGCCTTTTAGTTTGCCTTTCGCTAATAGGTAGCCGACTAAACTGCTTTTTGATTTAGGTTTCTTTGCGACTATAGTCTCTGTTGAGTCCGGACTGGACACTTTTCGAGGCCTGCCCACTTTGCGTTTTTGATGAACCTCTATCTGAATTCGGAGAGAGCGCAGGAGTGGATGGTGTAGGTGGCGTAGACAAAGCTGGCAATGGAGGGGTCAAAGCGTTAAGTTGCGCTCTCTTTTCATCGCACTGACGTTGGAGTTCTTGCAAACGTTCTCGCATATCTTTCTCCATCGCATTAACAAGGGCTTGAGCGGAAGGCACCGAAGGCGAATGCGTGCATGTCATGGATCCACATGAACACGCTGTAACTCGCCTTAAACTCGCTTCTAATTCCCGCCACTGTTTCTACCCTCTCTGTCTTTATCCCGCTTATGACGTCGCATTTTTTCCAGCTTGTGTTTTAACCTTTCTTCCCTATCACGACTCCTCTTTCTCCTCCTTTCACTTGAAGAGTCATCTCTATGTCTATGCCTGTCCTTTTTGGCTGATTCTGCCGATCTGTCTATTTCGGGTGGACTCAACAGTGGCTCTGTTTTGATAAAAGTTCGAGTGGTAAGTGGCAGAGCCGTTGATGGGCTTTCTTCCACCTCTTCCATAAATCTCTGTTCTGCTAAAGCGCACAATATATCTAAACCATCAAGGGATGGTTTCGTTAGCTCGGTAGTTGGTTCAGTTGCTGGAAATTCGAATCTTCTGTGAGGCTCTGTGTCTGTCCGTGGTGGTGATTTAGGTGACGTCTTAATTATTATATTCAATTTAGTCGTGGGTCTTGTGTCGATTGTTAATGGTGTTGGATCTATGCTAGGCATGCTAGCGCCTGGAGTGGTCCTTTCGAACTGCTCGATGCTATTCGACAGGAGTTCCAACCCACTGACGTCAACAATAGGCCGTGTAGACTGTGACGGTGGTGGTACTGGCGAAGTCCTCGTCGTATCAATAACTAAATCATGGGAGCCCCCACTACTTGAGTTATCCATCGAATCGTCCCTCTCGATTGCATCTATTGCTTTCTCCACGGCTCCAACGACCGCCGAGGTCGCTAAACCTTCCGAAGACGAATCCTCAGCACTATCTATTGGCGGTGGCTGTAAAGGTTGTAACTGTAAAACTGTCGATTCTTCTGGAAAGTGAGCAACGCCCACGCAAGCGATTTCTCTTTCGTCCTCATCTGCGTGATTTGGCGAATCGTCTTCATCGTCTATATGGTCAGTTTGATTGGAGGCGTCTTTGTGTGCCGGGCCCTCATGTGCGTCAGGAGGTGGGGTTGGAGGAGCTGCTGGAGACGTGGCTTGACTTCGGCACGCTTGTTCAGAAAATTCGGGTTGATAGTAAAGATGCGTAAGTAGAGGTTGTTGGACCGGTTCGGATACAAATTGCGGAGGCGGTTTCTCTTGGGGCGGTTCTGGCTCGATCTTTATTAGAGCATGTGGCGTTATTAGTGGCTGAATCATGGGCTTGCGTTTGTCCACTGTGTGGGTGGCGTGTTGTTGTGGGGCTGGAGCCGGAGCTAGTGTAACTAGTCTTGTTGAGTGTGTGTGAGTATGTTGTAAAGTAGCAGTAGATGCGAGAAGTTCTCCTGGTAGGAGTTGGAGATGATGGGAGGGGTGGGGAGCTGGGGGAAGTAGGAGGGGAGCAGGAGGGTAAGGAACGCCGCCCCATACAACTGTGTGTGGCAAATCTGGTGGCGCCGGTAGCAACAACAAAGCCCCGGAAGTTGGCTCTCTGACAAGTTGGTAGCCTCCGACGGTGGACATACTGCTTCCGACGGAACCCACACCACCGACTCCAACGCCGCCCACCATCATGCTCTCCATTGAAACTTGAGCTGAAAAATGAAAAATAAAATATAGGTCATCATCCTTATCTATATACTTAGTAGGTAATTATAATCTCTGTTCTTCTTCATCAATCGATAAAAGTCCATAGCTGGATATAGGTATCTCCCGTTGTTGGAAGTGTTTGTCCGTGGCAAGCGGATTAGCAATAGCAGTTCCAGAAGTGTCGCACCTTTGACACAGCTCCCAGTCACAGGCCTGGCCATTCATCGTTTTCGCTTCACGCAGTGTAAAGCAAAAATGTTGAATGGCGGGCCATGAATTGAATATTATGGTCTGAGGGGTATAGAGAAACAGCATAAGTACAGTCTATAAGACATTACATTTAAGGCCTCAGAGTTATCAACGCACCTATAGCCTTCTTCGCTTGAAGTTGGTGGCAAGTGTCTATGGACCGCAGTAAACACTTACCATCAGATCAGGTCAATGCACTTCTTTTTTCAAAAAAAAAGTTTTTGCATTTACTAGTCTTAATTGCCGATTTGCATGTTGTCTTACACTGTCTCCTCAGTTTGGGAGAAGCACAATATGTTCAGCTATTGATTATTCAGGGTCGATTGAATGTTATTACATTGGGGGTAAGTTTTTTATCTCCCATCTAATAACTAAGATATGTAATAAGTGCTTCGGTGTTAGCGGCTTTTCTTTTTGGGACCATAATATTTCCTGCACAGTTAATAGTTCCCCAGGATATTAGGAAGTTGTCGACGTGGACGAAATCGCTTTTTGGACAGTCTCCAATTTTGTAACAGATTTTGAGAAGAGAAGTCGATGGACGCAGGTGGCTAAGGACTGTGTTTTGTAGCATTCCTTGGGCCTATGTTCAGCACTGGACTAGTGAGAAGTATAATGTAAACTATGATAAAAATGTTTATGCATATGGACCAATTAAAAGCAATCATATCTAATGCGCAACAAATACCAAAAGCGGCAAACTATGAATAAATTATTCATCAACTCCGATAGATTCAAATGTAACCTTCATGCAAATGAACATATGATGCATATCAGCATAATGAGATATGTTCGAATCTCCATACCCGTAATGGGTTCCTAGTAACAAGTCGCACTACAAATGCTTAATACGACCGCATTTGTATGCTATCTGTGGCACTTCCGGTCGTGAAGTTGTTGTTAGGAATGCTAAACGGTCTCGATGGGAAAAACGGCGTTTTTTTTTTAATTTGCTATCGATTGTTACATACTAGCGATTGTTTGCGATTTATAGGTACTAACATAGAAACAACTCGATAGAATAAAAATGTTTGAGAAAATTAGGACCAACGGCGTAAAAATGTTGTCGTGTTGGTCGGACCCTAGCCCTTAAAAATCGGGCGTATTTTATATACTTAACTATTTTCACAAGCTTTTTATTAATTTACTTTCTTCGTAACCTATGTGTCTTACTGGTTCAAAATTTGTAATAAAGTTTAGAAGCACTTGCTTAAAAACATTAGCTGACATTCGATTGACCTGTAATTTGATGTAATTTCAATGACAAAGCAATAATATGGTACTATAGAGCTGTATGACGCCAATCTACGCCCAGAAAAGCTTGTTTTGAAAAAATTTTATATTACCTATTGTGATGAGAGAAGAGGAGAAAACATCTATATTCTAGAACCACCAGTTTGATCTATTGGAGTGACACAATATTGCTTTCGTAATAGTAATCGAATTATCGACTATCACCACTTACTAACAGGTGGGATTGTAGTGGCTTTAAAAAACGAATTATTTCGTTACAAAGTAAGGCTTTCAGAGGTTATAATGTAAATTTGAGTATGTCTGCGTTATAACGCTATTTTATATTTTTTTAGTATATTACGAGTATATTAAAGGTTTAACACTATAGTTAATAAGTTTAGTAGCGGTAGAGCTGGGGGATGAGTCGCTCGCGTCCGTAGGGGATGAGTCGCTCGCGTCCGTAGGCTTCGACCACCTAATCCTAGGCCCACCCTACACGTGTCCCCCGGGTGGTGCTAAACAAGCGACAAAGCCGAAAGAACAGACTTGGCTCCTCGCCGTGTGGTAGTGGCGTAAAAAATACCACCAACTACTTTCGCACCATGAGGCACAAAAGAAAAGAAATGGCCCCGAGTTCCCGGCGCCCCTTTAATGGGGCAGGGGTGCGAAGAATCTCCGGGAGGAAAACCGGCGACGAGGATCGTCACCCGTCACGTTCTGTCTCCCGGAGGGGCGAAAAGTGGATTGCGGAAGCCCGTCTGTCTACGCTGAATGTATGTGGAGCAATGAATGATAAGATGGATGAAGTGTGCGATATGATGTATGATAGAGGAATAGATGTGTTATGCGTAAATGAGACGGAACGGAAGCGAAAGGATGCTACTACAAATGGCATGTATACCGCGTACTGGTCTGGTATAGACGAGACCGAGCGGGCATGCCAGGGAGTCGGTATCATCCTTTCAGAAAGAATGGGTCAATGCGTGAAAGAGTATGAATGTGTAAGCCCGAGACTGCTATGGATACGAATGAAAGTGGGCTTAAAGAAGTTGTTTGTTTTAGGGGTCTACGCCTCAGACATGTCTAAGCCCACTTATATCCGAGAGCAGTTTTGGGAGATGGTAAGGATGGTGCTAATGAAATGCAAGGGTAATGAAAATATTGTTATATTAGGAGATTTTAATGGAAGGGTTGGCGTGAAGAGGCTTGGTTATGAAAGAATATTGGGAACGTTTGGTGATGAAAGCATAAATGAGAATGGTGAAAGCCTCCTCACCGTATGTGTGGAAAATAATCTTTTTGAGACGAACACTTTCTTTCGTCATAAGAAGATTCACATTTATACATGGGAAAAAGGTGGTGATAGAAGCATGATAGATTTCATAATTGTGGATGAAAGAATGAGAAGCGCAGTGGTAGATACAAGGGTTTACCGGGGGTCCAACGTAAGGACGGATCATTACTTGGTCTTATGCCGAATTAATGGTCTATTCAGACGTTGGCGGCATCGGACATCTGTGTCTACCACTGCGTTACAGCGTATAAGAACAGAGAGGTTACAAGATGAAGGTGTGAAAGAGAAGTTCAAATGTAGACTGAGAGAA
The DNA here is from genome assembly GCA_029286625.1 of Parnassius orleans. Classification (NCBI taxonomy): domain Eukaryota; kingdom Metazoa; phylum Arthropoda; class Insecta; order Lepidoptera; family Papilionidae; genus Parnassius; species Parnassius orleans. Next base: position 1,030,774 of record JAGSMP010000142.1, read on the forward strand.
AATATAAGTGGTATGGATGAATTGTGTATGAATGATTTAGACTTGGAGACTGTGTGGTATAATGTCAAGAAAGGTTTAGTGGATGCAGCTACCGAAGTATGTGGTGTAACTAACAGAACGAATGAAAGCAAAAATAACACTTTATGTGTGGGAAGGTACGGATGGAAGTTAAAGCAAAGAAAAGAGCATGGCTAGATTTACTAGCAACCAAGGATAGTCATTCTAGCGGTATGAATGATGATATTGAAAGAAAAAAGGCAGTCTTTAGACATCTAAATAAGAGAGTAAAATAAGTAGTTGAAAGGAAAAAGCAAGAAAGGACGGATAAGAATGATAGAAGAATATCGGATAACTTCCAGACAAATATTAAAATGTTCTGGAAACTCGTAAGAACTGCCAGGGGACATTCAAAACAGCCTAGAGTGAATGCTATACGAGACCAGAATGGCTGTATTCTGAATGACGAAGTTTCGAGTATAAGGAGATGGAAGGAATACTTTGAAAGCGTGTTTGAGTGATGAGACGTTTGAATTAAATGAAATAGAAATTCCGAAAGAAGAGGAAAGAGATAGAGAGATAGGTATAGATAAAATAATGAAAGCAATGAAAAGTATGAAAGCACGTAAGCCAGCCGGATATGATAGAGTATCACTCGAAATGCTAAGTGCTGGAGAGGGAGTGGTGGCAGACCTGCTGTACACCTTGTTTAATTTGTGTTGGGAACTTAAGCGGGTACCGGGAGACTGGTGCAAAGCCGTGATAGTCCCAATATATAAGGGAATAGGATCGCAGCAGGACTGTAAAAACTACCGTGGTATCAGCCCTCTTAGCATTGTGGGAAAACTGTATGCTAAGGTGCTAATTGAAAGAGTTATGAAAGATACTGATGGAAAATTTGTATTTAGAAAGGGAATGGGATGTACGGATCAGCTCTTTTCCATGCGCATGATCGCGGAGAAGTTTTTGGCCAAAACCAAACGGTTTTTTGTGCGTTCATGGACTTGGAAAAGGCTTATGACAGTGAACAGGGATGTGTTATGGCAAACACTGAACTCATTTGGGTTGAGCGCTGGGTTGATACAGGCATTCAAGTCTCTGTATAGGGACTCCAGTGCTTGTGTGAGGATCAACGGGGCCTACTCAGACTGGTTTGGCATCCATAAAGGTGTCAGACAGGGCTGTGTGGCTTCCCTGTCAACCTATTTATCCTGTTCAACCTATTTATGGACAGTTGTTTGGAAAATTTAAAAGTTGAACAATGCGGGTTAAGAATGGGTGAGTTAACCGTCAAATGCCTTTTGTACGCCGATGATCAAGTCATACTTGCGTCGTCGGCGGCCGAGTTGCAAATGATGGTTACATTAATAAACAGGTCATTAAAAGAAAGGGGAATGAAAGTGAACGCAAGTAAGACGAAAGTGATGGTTTTTGAAAGAGAAGAATGTGTATTTAGATGAAGGATGTGTATTTAGCAGGGATGGTAGATATGATAAGGATATAGAACGACGAGTGAATGCAGGAAATAGAGTAAAGTCTAAGCTCTACACTCTTGTGGAAAGTCAGAATGTGTCCAAAAAGGCACGTATGGCAATTCACAATGCTGTGTTAGTCCCTACTTTAATGTATGGTAGTGAAAGTTGGGTGTGGCAGAAGAAGCACGAGAGTAGAATAAATGCTGTAGAAATGCGGTCATTATCTAAGGAGTATGTTAGGGCTGAATCTGAATGACAGAGTGAGAAATTGTGTGATAAAAGAAGAGTGTGGTTTGCAAGATGATGTTGTGACCAGGATTAAGAAAGGAATGCTTCGGTGGTTTGGTCATGTAGAAATAATGAATGAGGAAAGAGTGACAAAGCAAATTTATGTTGTAGAGGTGAACGGCAGAGTCTGGAAGGGACGCCCTAGACGAAAATTTATCGACCAAATTGGCGATATATTGAAAATGGGCCAAATTAAGAGTACCCTTAACGACGACCGTGTATGCGTAGGTATATGGATGTGGAGGAGGCGAGAGATGTGTGTCAGGATCGTGCCAAATGGAAGTCCATAGTCTCTGCCTACCCCTCTGGGTGACAGGCGTGAGTGTTTATGTATGTATGTATATGTTATATGTATGGTAGAGCTGGTGTGAATTCACGTCAAATGGTCATATGAATAAAAAAAAATGTAATCTTCAACAAAGGTGTAACAAAAATATATTTAGTATTGTGATTTCCGAAGGGGTAAAATATATTTCAAGTATACAGACGCGACAAGGGCCTTTTGTAAAGCGATCGCCGTTTGTATGAAATGGCCAATGCTTGCCAAATGTACAAATAAATGTGTAAATGTCCACATCCAACAATGAAAAAAAGAAAGGTGTGACTTCACAATGAATATTGTTTAATATATCCCCGATAATCTTAAGAACATTACCATAATACAGTTTAAAACTGTTAAATATAAAAATATTAAAACTGACAAAAACAGAATTTTTATTACATCTATGTAATTCCTTTCACGTAAAATCTTAGCGCAGACAGAGAGCGCAATATGAAAAGTACACACGTAGAAAAGAGAACAGTGGAATTAAAAACGCCTCGTAAGGCGTTTCGGCGTTATAATCGATGTCAGAAAAAATAAAAGGGCACTCCGCATACGTATTGTTGTCTTTTATCATGTTTTTTTAAACAATTGGTATCTACAGTTTTTCTGTTTTTTTTACTTATGAATGGCTTCGTAGAAATCGATGAACAGCGGCCGATAAAAGTCTACTCTATTATTTAGTATTCATTCCTTCAATTATCCATAAAAGCTTATCTAAATTCAGCTAGTATAGTTGTAGCACGAATGTGTCGGCTCGACCTGGGAAGGACCACGCTCTCACAGAATACCAGCGTAAAATAGCAGCTCAACACTGCTGTGTTTCGTATCGTGAGTGTAGAGAACCGGAGACCCCTTTTACTAGAAACGAGGCATTCCATCTTAGTCCTCACGGGTGACAACGCATCTGCATTTTAATTCGTAATCGAGGATAGATGTAGATGTCTATGGGCTATAGTGACCACTTACCAGTGGACTGTGTGTTCGTTTGTCACCTATTCCTATAAAAAAATCTGAACATAGGCCTCACCCTACGCCGCAGTGGAGGGATATTTGGTACAGTTTCCATGCGGTGTTGTCACTAGGAATATATAGTAAGATCTCTCTATCGCCTGTTGCGACACCCCCGAGTTTATATGGGGTTATGGGGTACCTAGTGGATTCTCCTAGGGTACCACTACTTATTTAGTAAATAGTGGTGAAATTAATGAAGAGTTTATTATATGTTTTTTTTTATTACTCACTAGTATAATGTCTAATCAAATGATTAAGCAATACAGTGCAGTAGGCATCAAAAATACCGCAAAATAAAAAACCTAATCAACCATTGATTATATTAAAAAAATGGAAGATATGTGAAGTCCGCCAACACGCATTGGGTCAACGCGGTGGACATTTCCTTTAAACCTCGTCTTATTGTGCTGACTCAGAGGGTTTTTAATGTGTGCGGACTTCGATGTTTTCTTCACCGGCAAACACGTGGTAAAATTGCAATTAACAATTTAATTTGTGCCGGATGGGATCGAAACCGGATTGCTCGCGTACTATGAAATTTATAGCGAGCACTTAGCGCCAGAGCTACAAAAACACAATGTCAAAATTTAAGTCTAGACCATATTACGTTACGCCTTAGTTCCGCCCGCTGTGTATGTTGATAAAAAGATAAGAACGTTATCTGACGAGATGCAGCAAAAATAGTCGATTTTAGTATTATTTTATCGACCACAGTGTTATTATGTCTGAAGAATAATTAAGATTGACTTAGCGATTATCTATCGCAGTTAAATAGAACGTCAGGTAAAATTACCTGACGTTTTATTTATTTTATTTTATTTTATTTTATATTCTTTTTTACCGCGTAGTGGCGGTGTAAGAATTTATAAGTGTCCTATTCCGAAAACTTACTGATCAACCTGGTATTACGGATTTACCTTTGCCTAAATTCAAAGCGTAGATACCTATGAAAAAAGCATTTTTACAAAGGAAGGATATAAATAAGTTAGATGACAAATTAAAAGATAAGAATGCGTAGATATAACAAACTTCCTTAGACTTTTCTCACTTACCTATGAATAGGTTTTATATGGTTAAAAAAGATTTGAGGAGAGGAATAATGTAATTTGGATACACACAATAATATCGTTTGTTCGCTTAGATACGGTCGCCTTTGTATCGCGCCGCCTTGGCACATGCCGGATCTTGTCAAAGGAGTCGCCATGACATCAAAGGTCGCCGCGTGCGGCGTACACCCGAAGGAGAATTTGGTACATTACAACGAAGCGCCGTAGTGAAAGGATCTTTGCTACCTAACTTGTTTTTATTATTTATATTCGCATTTTAAAACAATAACCATATAAGAATAAATAGGTAGTATTCTATTTTATTCTTAGAATAGAAAAACATTTGTTTAACAAACACAGTAAAATAAAATAAAAGCAAAATAATAATTGCCCCTCCGGGTGTACCGACACTATCTTAGCGAACAGACTATACCTACCTAATTGTGAAATTCATGCCGTTTTTTCTCACAAAGTTTCCCGCAGTAGAAAAGCGATGGCGTAGCTTTTTTATAGAATAAGGGTGACAAACGAGCACACAGTCCACCTGATGGTAAAGTGGATACACATCTACTGCTATCCTCAATTAAAAATCAAAATTTAGATGCGTTGTCATCCTTGCGGACTAAGATGGGATGCCTTATATATCCAGTAAAAATAGTCTCCGGTTCTCTGCATCCACCATACGAAACACAACAGCATTATGTTGCTATTTAAGAATGGTATTCTGTGAGACAGACAGACAACCATAATATAGCTAAAGCATGGCTCTACCACGTAAAAATAATCAATGCATTAAATTAATACATATATTTTTTATTTAAGCTTACGGTCGCTTAGTTGGTTATTTTATTCATAGAACATTATCAAGTAACTGAAACAAACTTACAACTATTGCCCTATTTACAAAACATACGTAACCAGTACGACTTTGTAAAATTTTAAAGTTAGTTCAATTATTTGTCGGAAAGACGAATTACAGTTTTTGTTTATGTAACAAAAATAAAAGAACGCTCAATTACATCCTACTAACAAAGACCTTTAACACTGCCTTGATGCATTTTGAAACGGGTATAATTCGTTGTTTTTTCGACACAGCAACTATCGCGTGAGGTGTCAAATTCATAACCGTAAACCGTTAAGAGCGCGAGTAATCGGTAAAAAAAAATTTCACAACACTAAAATCGGTAGGTGGAGCCTTTCCGACCACCTGGGAACAAATACTGCGCTGTGATTGGTTGAAATTCCAAACGGGCGGAGTTTAAGGGGCGGTACGACGTGGGCGGGAAACATTGAGTAGGGATGCCCAGTTGACTGAGTTGTCGGTAAATGATGTTTACGATTATGAACGATTTTTTATAACGGGTGATGGATAATTTATTGAAGTGACACGAGGTCCGCTCGGCGTGTGGGAAGCTGTCTTTGAATTCGTTTGTGGGTTTATAAGATGAAAAAATTTAGTAAAAAAAATAAACTATTAACAATTTAATAAAAATACAAGGACCAGGGGAAAAAAGGAATTTATAAAATATAATTTATAGGTAGAATAATTTATAAAATTTAAAAATCTATTACACGGCATATTTTATTTTCTTGTTAACATATTTATCGTCTTACCTAACTAATTAAGTAAACTTTACGCACAATGTCTGAAGCATTTCGTCGTTAGGTATATTAATGCCAAAGGTCGGATGAATACCGTCGAAGTATAATGTACTTACGTACCTACATAAGTACCTACAAAACGTTTTTTGTCGGAAAATTAAACGAAATGGAGTTAATCTGTTATTAGAAATCCAGACAAATATTGAGATAAGCGTTGGAACCTAGATCTAAAAGATTATAAATCCTTTTTGAGGTTTTTTTTTATAAATGTACAGGCGACCAATGAGATCATTAGACATACTCCTATACTCGACTTACAATCAAAACGAAATGCGTTGTCGTCCTTGAGGATTAAGATAGAATGCCTTGCTTCCTATAAAAAGGTTAAACACTCACCATATGAAACAGATTAGCATTAAACTGCTACTTGTATTTTACGCTGGTATTTTGTGAGTGTGGTTATTCGCCGGACGAGCCGACCCATTAGTGCTGCAACGATAAAACAGCTGCAATGTTGGTCTACCACGTAAGTACAGAAGAAAGATGAAACATAATATGTTATAATATTATACTTCAAATCAAAACTTCGAAAGAAATTTCAAGTAAGACCAACCTAAGATTAACCAAATTAAGTATCTGATGAAGCGAGATATTAAAATATTTATAAATAGAAAGGCTCAACTGGGAAGGACCACGCCTCACAGAATACCAGCGTAAAATAACAGCTTAACGCTGCTGTGTTTCAAATGGTGAGTGTAGAGAAACGGAGACCCTTTTTACTGGAAACGAGGCATTCTATTTTAGTCCTCGGGGGTGACAATGCATCTGCATTTTGATTCGTAATCAAGGATAAAATGTAGCATCACACACAGCAGCCACAGCATCCACTTACCATCACGTGGACTGTGTGCTCTTTTGTCATACTTATTCTATAAAAAAGACGCCTATTCAACGGCAGCAAGTGACCACAGCTGTAAGCAGTATTTTCATTTGCTACCGCCGACTTTAAAAAGGAGACGGTACTCAATTATTCGACTCGTATGTTTTTTTCTTCTTTTTTTTATGTGTTTTACCTTATAACTTTTTTCTGGGTGAACCGATTTCGATGATTCTTTTTTTTTTTATTTGAAAGCTGGCGCTTCTTATGTGGTCTCATATAAATTTGATCAAGGTCTGACAAATAGTTTTTGAGTTATTCTTAAGGGGGGCGGTATATGTCCAGTAGACTTTTACGAGCTGAAGTAGAAGATACCGTTATATATAGTGAAGGGCTTCTATATAATAATTAAGTATAAGTAAAAATAGATTTTTTTAAAGTTTTTTTGTAGTTTTAAAAAAAAACGTAACCTCCACACTAGGACTTTCTCCTGTATCGTGGGGACAGTTTACAAACATAAATTACACAAGGACAAACATCCAGACCCGGATCAATTATTTGTAGGCTATACAAATACTTGTTCCGTGCGGGGTTCGATCCGCGGCCCTTAGCGCTGCAACTCAATTGCTAAGCCACTGCGCTACGGAGCCGTCGTAATAATAGAAGTGCATGCAAATAAAAACAAAACATCAGTTCAATTATTTATGAATCGTTTTTTTTTTTAAAGTTGATACATGGACCTCGTATGTAATAAAACAGATCGTTACGGAGAGCGAAACGTTTCTAAAATATAGGAATCGTTATTACTAGAATGTAATAATTATTTTTTTGCATTCTACTGATCCAACATACAATTTTAAAATTATATTAAAAATTTAATTGTACTAATAAAATGACAAATACTTCTTATATTTTTTATTATATTTATTCCTATAATGTGTACTAATTATTTCATAGGTCAACTTACCCCTAGTGACAAGTCAACCAACCCCGGGCGTGGGGTAGGTTGACTCATATTTCGTGTTCTACAAAATTAAGCTTGTGCACTATTTCATAATTGACTGCGAGCTTTTTGTTATTTTTTTCAGAAGCTTAATAGTTTACCTATCAGATGTATTGATTTTTACAATAATATATATCAAAACAATGAAAATACAAGCGTCTTCACTGAAATTTGGTCAACCATCCCCGGTCTCCCCTACTCTTAATCTGGTCGATCTTCAATATACATATCGCCAATTTGGTCGATAAACTTTCGTCTCGGGCGTCCCTTTTCGACTCTGCTGTTCACTTCTGCAACATAGATTTGCTTTGTCACTCTTTCCTCATTCATTGTTTCTACATAACCAAACCACCGAAACACAACATCATCTCGCAAAAGAAAAGTTTTCATTCACCGCCGATTATCTATGAAAGTTTAACTAGTCAATTTGCAGTTGATAACAAATAATCCTATCTCATCTCTGTTGTAATACCAACGTTCCAGACACTATACCACAAAATATTATATACAAAGAGTAGCCAAATTTTAAACTTAAGTTCAAATATATAAATAATGATATACCGTTATTGCAGTTTTGAAAGTACGATTAAATAAGGCTTCTACTTTTATTTGAAATCATCCCAAATTGAATGTGATTTATGGGCAACAACGTTTTTGCCTACCGATCGACCCTTACGAATGTGTGAGTGCGCAGTAAAATCAGTTAAAATAATGCATTACCACGCATTTTGAATTTATAAGATAAAAAGGACAGAATGTTTGAGATTTTTTAAATTATTTTACTTCACCATTTGCCTATATTACTTATTCTGAACCTTCTCTGCAAAGGAGATGAACTTGGTTCCATACAAGCTTGGGCCCGGCGTGAACAAAGTTCAAATAAATCTTATTTTGAAGATTTAAATATTTGCTATTTATGTCAAGAAATCATATTTTTGTAGGACCTGGGGTTTTGTTTTTATTTTATGTTTTATTATTTGTAGATTATGTAATAAAATCACTCGTTGCTGCAATAATTTGTTTAAAAAATTGAAAAGGATACAAAATAATGCAGTTTTGTAGTTATTATGAAAATAATGTATTATAAATCTTAACCTTTTTAATTATTTAATTATTTTCTGCAATTATTAATAAAATATCATCTACAAAAGCAGCCGGAGGCTGTAAATTGTCTGTTCTATTCTTCCCGAAACCCAAATACGACATTATTGTCATTATATGGGCGCAACAAACTACTGTCCTGTAATGCGAGAGAAACGCCAAGGGTCAAGTTAAATTAATCCACGAAAGTAAAAACACGTAATATATTCACAAATACAACCACAATATCAAATGCGAATGAAAAGTTGAAACTCGAAGTTATAAAGTTAAGTCTCCTTCGGAAGAGGCAATGATCAACGACCATACAGCCTATTCAATCGTATCAGATATTATTCAAATGTTTTTTAGTTAAATAAAATCGTCTATTCAATTGGTTTTCTAAATTAATTTCCTTAATCTCTACAGATTCGCATCAATATTTTAATATTATGATTTCTTTGATAATGAAGGCTTATTTTTTACAAAAAATAGCCCTCATTATCGAATTCCATAGACATTAAATACAGAAAAATATTTAAAGACGTTTTGTTTTTCAGCTTAAAAAAATGTTTTTATGAATGTCCCATGAATTACAGAATTAAAAACCTTTTAATTATGCTTACAATTTATCGTTTTATTACCTTCATATTTTTTTTATAGCTGTTACGAACGATGTCAAGCACCCAATGTCATACATCTCCTTTAGCTGGTTATTGCAAAATAACCATGTATAAGTAACTTTTTAGTGTACTATAAGATATACATTTTCAAACATTAGAAAATGACTTGAAACTTGGCACCGTAGCGTACCCAAAGAATCAGAAAGTCCAAAAAAAGAAGGCAGTCGTCGCGAGCGTATGCCTGCCACGCAACGGCGCCGAGCCCAGATGTTCATTGTATCGGCGTAATTATATCGCGCCGGTTTATGTACGCACGGTTTTACAACAGGGCTCGTGTTACATTAGCTTAATATAAGTTTCGTACGACATACCAGTATATCGAGGTCTTTCTTGATTGCGAATTATGTATTTTTTATCGGAGATCCAATTACAATGGATTGTTTTTAATATATTGTGGTGCCAGCGTAATTAGAGCTTCCTGAACGTTCTTTCCCAATGCTAAAAACTGGAAGGTCAACTTATACTGGAAAATTGTATACTGCTAAAGAAAACTTACATAAGTAGAGCTGTTTTTTTATTAGTTCTTTATAGCCAATATAAAAAATACACAGTGACCGTTATATTAATTTGATAATTAGGAACTAAATTATAAGACCGAAGAGGAAGTAATTCTGAAATATTCATCTGTACTATGGCTTTTCAGCACGAAGGTTGGCTCGGGGAAGTACCACGCTCTCACAGATTACCAGCGTGAAATAGCAACCTAATATGCCTAATGTTTTGTGTGGTGAGTCACATGAGCTCATGTAGGCGAGTATAAAGAACCAGAGAGACTTTTTATACTGGTAACACATATTCCATGACATTCCATGTTAAGTTCTCAGGTGTGTCAAACCACCTGCGTTTTGATTACGAAGTGACATTATTTAATCTGTGGTTTTGATTATTAATCAAAGATGAAGGTAGGTGTCTGTCCATAGGTCACAGTATCCTCTTACCATCAGGTGACACAGTTTACCTGATGACCCAGTCCAGACACGTGATGGTTCCGTTAGCTTGCCTTTACTTCTATTAAAAAAAAAACTAACTTCTAATCAAGAACAAGTCATCTGTGTGATCACTGATCAGAGATGATCTGTGTTGTTCAAGCTGTGCCAATATTAATAACATTCAAATTCTAGCTCCGTTATGAACCATCATTTGTATTACATTACATGTATCCGTTTTAATCTCTGTTATGTATTTTTTTCGTATCAGTAAATATGGGTAAATAATGAAATTTAATAATTTGCTTAGTCGCGACTTGGATTTGGTTGGATTTTTGTTCTAAAAGGACTTCTTCAAAAACGTTAAAAAAAAAAGTTAAGAAAGAATTTATTAAAAAAAACACGACACAAACGCGCCGAGTTGCAATGCAAACACCAGAGGGACATGAACGCGCGGAGATGTTTCTAAATAGACAAGCGGGAAAGGCGAGCGACGGAGCGTCGCTCGTTGCGTAGTTGGCGCGCAGCTACCAGGCTCGCATATGTTGGGAGGTACTTACCGGGGTACTGCCAGAGAGGCGCCGGGGGCGCGGGGGCGGAAGCCGGCCACGCCATCGGGGCGGAGCGCTCATCGCACAGCACGTTTGCCACGCCCACCGTCATGGCCGCTTGCGCCGCGTCTGCGGTGTGAGAACAGAATGACGTGGCGCCTGTAATGTGTCGCACGTATTAACGGATGTGTCACATAACTGGCTAATATTATGACGTCTTAGTCCTACTATAAATGCATTATTTTTATTTTTCAATTAAATAATAATTTCAATATATGGATTCAAAAAATTCAATTCTGCAATTAACAAAAAAATATGTTGTGAATATATTTACCTACTAATTAATAGGATCAATACAATAAGGTGCTTACAACAAAAATATTGAACATTACAGATCCAAGTAACTGAAACATATCTTACCAACCTTTTTATACAAACTTGGCAAACATTTTTTTGGAGTTAAGTTCATAATAACCTATATTTTTGACGACTAAACCAGGCGAACTCTTTACCATGATATTATGTTCCATCTCTATTGTAAGTATCCTAGTTCAATAGCAAAAGTATTAAACATTCATTCAAAACCAAGTATTTGTTTTAGCGGTTAAGATTACCTTAATAATTTCACTCTAGGTACTGAAACTGTTAACCACATTCATTTAATACAGATTTCTTCACGACGTTTCAATTAACCATCGAACTCCTAGTCTTAGTTAGTGTTAGTTGAGTTATTAGTTAATTAAGTTGCGCAACGTCATTTCCTAATTAAGTGCGGTTAAACTCTTAGAATTTCGTTTATGAATTATACCTAAATATAATCAAGTTGTTTTCATTCAGAAGTTTTTATTTCATTTTTGTACTGTCAGCAAAATAAAATGAATGTCAAAAATCAACCAGACTTGTTGGGTTTTATGGCGCCGTGAAATACTATAGTCATCAACTGCACAGAATTTACTGAACAAAATACACGTCAAACTAGGTTGTATAATCTAATACCTTTGCCTGCCTTAATTGGCGAATCGTAACAACAAAAACTAGACTAGATAGACCACAGAATAAATAATAGTACCTACTACGACTCTGAGAGTTTTGGCGGGAATTTTGACCACCGGCGTACGGGCAGATTGTTGCTCCTGTTTTATTGTATAAATTATAATGATTTGAAATAGATTTTACTACGTAAAAGTGATGTTTTTGTGTATTGTGTTTGCGCATATGAACTATTAGTGGAAACGACGAAACAAGTTTTCCAATATTGATACAAACCTTAAGTTATTTTGTTCGTTTAAGCGCCTTAATAACTTGAGATAGTGTATAAATCTAAATTGATTGTCCGCTTGTTTAAATCTTCCAAAATCTCCCAAAAACTTCGCAATGTGAAGCACCAGCATATTGTGAGAAGTTTTTCAAGCAAAATATATTAATAGATAACTTCTTATTACTTAACACTGGCAAAAGTATAACCGTACGAGTCCATGACTAAAGGAAAAATAACAAGACTTGCTACCTCCATGATACAAGAGAAATTCCTAATGTGGTAATATATTCCTAATAATCTGAACAATTTAATCAATATTTAACGTCATCATTAAATTTTTATTATCGTAATTCAACAGTTAGAGGCTATGTGGAATAAAATTGCCTATAATAAAAATTCTTTCGAGAAAATTCTACAGTAGGTAGGTACCTATCGGCCAATAAAAACAATAACAATCGATCATACTGGATTGTATCGGTCACAAGCTTTGTGTTGTAAACAACACGACTCCAGCCCCGGCCTAGACCTTTGCAAACCTGTCCGTATCTGAAGGTCTGAGCAAGCAGCGAGTGGTCCTACTTCGTGACTTGTACAACCAATGTACAACCAAGTTGTTGTTTTTTTATAAAAGTAAGTGTGGCAAAAACACACAATCCACCTGATGGCGAGTGAATGAAAATATAATAAATCCTATATGTAAATATAAAAGTCCGATAAACAACGACATCTATCCTCGATTAAGAATTAAAATGCAGATGCGTTGTGTGTATGGAACTATGGACTAAGATGGAATGCCTTGTTGCCAAGTAAAAAGGGGAATAATAACATGGTCTGTAATCTTTAGTAGTCAGATTGCGTTCGAACCCAGCAGGAAATAACATATTTGCAAGACCACAATCGTTGATTTTTACACTAATCCATGAAATTGTTTGAAAAAAGTTTCATTTGCTTAAATATCGTAGCTGATATTTGACACATTCGTTACATGGTTTAACTGGGAACATTTAAAAAAATTGTAGTTTAAAAAACATTTAACAAGGAATTTATAAAAGGGATATTAAAATATTAAGGAATGGGGAAGACAGGAATGAAGATAAGTTAGAAGATACGATCGCAATTGTAAATTAGGTATTTTAAATAAAACCCTGCTGGGTTTCTTGGAAGTTCTTCTCAGGACAAAGGTATTTTCCGAACAATAGAAAGGAAAAAAAAATACTTTTAAAAATATTATTCACAATTTAAAAAAAAGTTCTTCTGTTTCTGTTTATATTAAACTATTAATCTACACTTTACAAATAAAATTGAATAAAATATGTAGACTAAGATTTTTATTTGTAAAATCAAAATGAAAACCAGCATAGTTGACCAGTAACGAGGAGTTCTATCCAACCTCAGGGGTGACAACACACCTAACATTCTGACTCATTATCTACGATAAATTGTGTCAGTTTATCACCCTTATTCTATTTAAAATATCGAAACATCGAACAATAAGCCTATCGACTGAATTATTAGCGGACGCTGACTAAACAGTTTCATATTATACGAGTATTGAGTCATCAAGTAGTGACAGTTAAAAAAAATCCCCCCCCCCCTCTCCTCTCAAACCCCACCATTCCGCGAACTTATATAACGTATTGCAAAGTTACTTTAATTAGTTAATGGAAGTTTATTGACCAAATTTCCGATATATTAACGACGAGCATGTATGGATGTGAAAGAAATGAGAGAAGTGTATTAAGGTTCTATCAAATAGAAGTTCGTAGTCTCTGCGTACCCCTTTGGGTGACAGACGTGAAAGCTTGTTATGTTATAAATTAGTGTAAGTTGCAATATGGCGGCCTATGTCCAGTAGTTTTTGATAGCCTATAATGGTATGTTCCTAATTTCAAAACGCGACTTCTTTAAGAGTATCGAATAGCTGGACACAGCATAAAATAGATTACACATAGGTACAAACGGATCAGTCAAAATATTATCAATCAGATAAAAATACGTATATTGCCAAAAGCAAAATAAATGTCGCTTAGACCACTCCCAGCACGCACGTGATAAAAACAAACACCAAATGTTATTCACACAGTCAAAACGATTCGTTACATCTGGCAGCACATGTTCCCTTCCCGAAGATGCATAATTTAGTTGCCAGCGTAACCATCTCGTGAGTTGGTTCAAATCTGACCTAAGTAATTTTTATTTTGGTATTTTTTAGCCATAAATTAAAAAAGAAGACGAATTGGACGTAAAATAATCGCTGAAAGGTTTATCCATTTTTAACAGAATAAATAATGAATAATTTTTAAGAAACGAGCACACAGTCCATCTGATGGTATTTGAATAGACATCTACATCTACCCTCGATTAGGAATCAAGAATAAGATTGAATGCCTCGTTTCCAGTAAAAAGGTTCTCCGATTTTCTACACTCACCATACGAAACACAGCAGCGTTAAGCTGCCATTTTACGCTGGTATTCTGTGAGGGCGTGGTCCTACCCCGGTGGAGCTGACCCATTCGTGCTACAACCATAACATAATTATTGTAGCATGGTTCTACAACGTACAAAACCTCTACCAGTCATACTGGTCGTATACAAATTAATGATGTGGACCGTCTGTTATAGCCAATCGAATCAGCATCATCAATATCATCAAAGTGATAGTAACCTTAACCCAGAAGGCATGGTGATAAACTGGATAAAACTTTTTAGGTTGCCGTTTGGTGGCGGTGTAATCCATCACCACATTTCGACTTGGGTGTCGTAAGAGACGACCGTGGTTAAAGTCAGAAAAATCTTCTGGCTTGCGATATATGGTGATATAACCATATCATTAACGTCACACCTAAAATCCCCAGACCGGTAACGGGCGGCAGCGTTATGGCTGCCCATATCTGACGATGCAAACCTGACACAACTCTGTCGCGTCTTTCATATCTATATACATGCTCGTCTATTGAAACATTCTGTATTCCTACAAGATAGTGAAAAGCACCATTTATTGTATGTCCCCATCAACTTGCACAACCAACTCAAGCCACAGAATAAATAATAGTACAAGCTCAAACTCAAAACGTCAGGAGGTTAGGTATTATATTGTGATTAAAAAATATCATTAATATTTAATAAATACATAAGTATAACACATAACCGCAGCAGCTCAGGGGCTGGCAGCTCGACTTATTTTCATAATACGCGAGCAAAGACTTTGATCCCCGCCGATATGAAATTGTTGACCGTAATGTTAGTGATTTACCCTGTTTTCGGCAGTGAAGGAATAATATTTTGAGGAAACAAATAATTGAGAAATTAAAATAATATTTCAGGGACATGTTGTGCAGATCAAGATTCAAGACACGTTGGGACAGCAAGGGAAGAGTTTTCTACCTTTATAACTCTTAGATATGATAGTAGACCTGTGCCTAACTGGGACGTATGTAAATAGTCACATTTTTTTTTTATAGAAACCTGATACACCCTGACAAAAAAAATATACATACATATATATTTTTAATCTTTATTTAGAACATTGTGTTAATATTGTATATTTTTCAATTTACAAATCGTTTGTCTTATTCAACTTATTTTTATGAAATTTAAGTTTGATTGGAGGGACATTGCCCATTAACAATTCATTTCTATTATTATAATCTCTCAGTGCTGCGACTCAAAGCGTCGAATCAAAGGTTTATTCAACGTCGATTACTCAAGTTGCACAACAGTATAATACCGCAGCGGTACGGATAATCGCATAATTATGTGCTCGCTGTGCGAGTGGCGAGCGCCGCCCGCCGCGTCGCCTCACAACCGGTTCGAGTTCCGGCCCATTTGTATTTTGTATGCCCGTAGGCCCGTTGTCCGCTTGCCTCTTATTAACGGCAACGCAACACTGCGTCGCGTCCATCGGCCAAGCCCGCCGGCTTGTTATTGCGTATTGCTTACTGCTTTTTATGTGACCCTGGTAGTAGCGCTTATGTCTCTTTGGAAAGAAAATTAAAAAATTAAAGTTCAAAAGAACTAAAAAGAATGACAAAAAAATTAAACTTTAAAAAGTAAAAGTCGACTTCAAAGAATACAATATAATTTCTACGTAACAGCTATTATTTATTTTGTAGCTTCTGAAGTCGGATGAAGTTAAAGCTCCCTTCAGAAGCTATTGCGGGAATTATTTATTCTTTTTAGTTATTTGAGGTCGACTTTTACTTTTTATTTAAATATTCATTTTTTGTCCTAAAGAATATGGGCAAGCTGGTTATCAACTAGAATTTCATCGAAATATTCACATTAAAAACCTTTATCCTCTGTTTTTTGTACTCTTAGGGGATCTTTCCCCAAATGTAACCTAAACCTTAGAAGTACTTACTTTACTTCTATACTTTACCGGATTTCATACAAAAAATAAAAAGTTTTAAAAGTTTTTATTTATTTTAAACGTTTAAATTAATGTTAAAATAAGGGTTTTATAAATTAACCAATGCAAGCAAGAATGAACAATTCACTTATGATAAAAAAATTAAACCAAAATACCAAGGAGGAATAATTTAATAAATAATAATACCGTACTTATTGGTTATTGTTGTCCAATTATATTATAATTTGATCAACGCCTATGAATTTTTAAAGCGTAGGTTCCTGCTGTAAGCCTATTTCATTTATCAAAGGGAAATAAATTATGCAATAAAAAGTGATCAGGCATGATTTTTATGACTACTTTCCCATAAAATGAAGAATATCGAAGCAGGAGCGATGCGAGGAGGAAGAATGTATGTGTACCAATTATATTAATAAAGAAAGCAAAAGCACATGATGGTTCGCGTTCCTATTTGACGCGGTGTATGTCTGTCTTTATCTTTAATCACAAAATAAAGTTATTATTTTGTAGTTCTATATTTACATAATAAGGTTTATTCTAAAATATTTGATTATGCAAAACTAAATAGATATCATGCATAGTTTTCGTGTTATCCTTATCTTCGTGAAATGAAATATAAAATTTCATACAATATAGAATTTTATATTATATATGAAAAATTTAGTAGTACCCTAACTACCTGCCTAAATACTAAATAGAAAATTCAAAATAATTTAATAAAATACAAGGTATGCAAAATTTAAGTACATGTATGTAAAATTTAAGTACATACGTTTATGTACTTAAATTTTACACATATGTTTATGTCATAATTTAACGCAGCCAAAAACTAACGTTTTAAATTCAAACAAAAAAAAAATACACTGTTCTTTCCGTTATCTGTAACGGAGTACTCTACGGCGCGCCGCGTAGTTGACCTTCACCGCGGCGTCACGTTCTGGCGATTGCATTCCAAGTGTATGTTCGTCTCACTTGCTCTTATCGCTCAGCGCGACATGCCACTTCAACATAACTCCTCGTTGTCTCTGCTCGCCTAGTATCACGCGCGCTGAAGAAAAGGGTTTATCCGACGCCAAATGAACAAATGCCCCCTAGGATTTTCCGACTACGCACTAGTTTTCCAGTAAAAAAACAAAAAAAGAATCAGCAAATATAAAGCTAAGAAGAACTTTTGAAACTATTCTAATAAATTTTACTTGGAAAACGGGCGTTATCGAGTAAGTCTAAAGAGTCTTCAAATTGTTTTATTTATTTCTAACGATCGTATTGTTGTATTATTAGTGTGGTTTCATTATTCTCTAGACTGAAAATCTAGGCCAGATATAGCGTCATCCTAGAATAGAACTACGCGTTGCTTGCTATTGCGTGGCCGGCGCAGTCAGTATGTCGTAAATAGACGCAGCGGCCTTGCAAATCTACGTTTAGTCGACGACAATTCTACAAGACAAGGATTAACTTTGATAGTAGGTATAAATTAATTTGAAGCAAGAGAAAGTGCTTGAATAAGAATATACATAATTAAAAAAAGAAATTTTACTTAAGTTAGCGAGCATACACCAGTATTGCATCAAAATCGGTGTGCTTACTGACGAACACTTACGAAGTGATTGAAGGCACTTACCGAATGTTTTTACCACATTTTTACAACTTGGATGATTCATGGATTATTTAAAAATTTCCTGTTGTTGTCCCGATCAAAAAAAAAATTTCTCGTGGAAATTTACATATTTTAATAAATTAATGTTTCGCAAAAAAAAAACCGTCTGTCAAATTGATTTCTAAATGATGCACATAGTTTGCAATCCACAGAATAATAGCAATATTAAGCCTAAACTTAGAGTATTTCTTGCTTATTTAATATACTATACTCTAAGAGCCTAAAACATACCGACAGTATTATAAAATTCATAAGACGGTATAGACCATATTTATTATGTATAATTTTAGATCCTTCTAAATTTTTAGATCCAGTTTTTTTATATATATATATATAACTTGTTATAGAGTAAGTTAATGTTGCTAATGCAGATTCAGATGACAATAAATCAGAATGTGTTCCTGACGCAACTTTTTTAATTCCCTTATGAGTATAATAAAATTTCCACATTGATGATGCACATAGGTATGGCACCCACTAGCGGGACGGAAGGGCAAGGGATCGAGGAGTGAGTGTGAGTGAGAGCTTGTCACTGGTAGCAACTATGCCGAAGTGTCTTTATGTATTACCGCGGTGCCCTTAGGCATACCATAGCAAACATCGTGCTCATATAAAAATAGTTGCTTATGTGTAGGTATTTAAATGGTAAATAGAGGCCTAGAGCTCATTGGGGTTCTTGCTTAAGAAGAAAAGAAATATATTTCACAAAACATAACCTTTGGAACCAAAATACAAAGCGGCCGTAGCCGCCTCGGATCTCTCAGGCTACCGAAACATCCCGAGGGCTACTTACTATCGAGGGGCGAGGCATTCCGGAGACTGACAACACGGCATCCATAAGCTTACCGCAGCGTTGTTTTTGTAGTTACGACCATTATCATTAAAATTTCAACTATAATGCCATAACTATTCGTCACCTAAAAATCCCTCGCCTTGCCGTCTCGGAACCGGGACTTGCCACGCTGAATATGATGCTGCATATTTCATCAGTTAGATTAAGGAGACTATTAAATACATATTCTATAAAAATATGCGAAATTTCACTAAGTTTCACATAGTGTTTAAACTTATTCAAATTAAAAAAAAAAGCAAGTTTAAGTTATTACATAATAGGTTTGTATTTAAATGGTAATTATCTCACCATTTAAATACATGTTAGGTAATACTCAAACATGTAAACTTGAAATATTTTTAGAGCAAAGTTAATTAAAATTTTACATGATGATGACGATTTAGATAAAACAAATGGAATTTGAACTAAAAACAAACTGTATACAGGGCGTCTCTTGGTTTTAAGTGGTAACAAAAATAGAGTATAGTCTAGTCAATATGATTTGTTATATTTTGATAAATTTAATATTCTTCTCGCTAAGGACTTTATCGCTTGCAAATAAATTGATCGAAAAATTTAATTGAAATACTATAACCTGGACTCAAGCTCCTTTATCTATAAAATTTGGCGGTATCCGAGTAATACGTCTTTCTTACGTTGCATTGACGGCTCCGTGGCGCAGTGGCTTCGCAATGAGTTGCTGCGCTAAGGGCCGCGGGTTCGAATCCCGCACGGAACAAGTATTTGTATGGCCTACAAATAATTGTTCCAGGTCTGGATGTTTTTCCTTGTGAAATTTATGTATGTAAACTGCCCCCGCGATACCAGAGAAAATCCTACTGTGGAGGTAACGTTTTAAAAAAAAAATTGTCCGCTTTTATTGCTTCCGTGCATAGTGTCATTGATTTATGTAACCAAATTTTAAATAATAAAGCAGACCTGTGCTTTGCTGCGGAATCAAGACAGGCATAGCACTCAGTCGTCCCAGCGAAAATATTCCTCTGGAAGTTGACCAATAGAAATAGTGGGATATTTAGCCAACAAAAAGTAACCGTTGTGGTTTACCACAACATATGCTGAGAGATCACCCTCTTGACATATACATTACATATACACTTTTTATTTGATGCAGATTTTTTTTATATATTTGAACATTGTTGTGTTGTGTACGTCAATGGTTTATATCATTTCTTTCTTTCTTTCTTTCTTTTATATTCCGTTTAGAAATGGAACACGATAAATCCGTTAAAATAACTGCGAAAATTTCATACTTTCCATAGTGACCAAGATAAGGCCCGCCTTCTTGCTATTTCGACTAAGGAATCTAGTCACTGGTGTTACCATCAAGTAATCTCGGACATTACTTGACGGTGAAGGCTTGCACATAGCTGTCTGAATCCGACTGAAACCTTACCAGTGCCATTATGGTAGCAGCGTCGACGAGGTGGCACTCCGCGGATTTAAGAAAAGTGCTGGTAGGTTATCTAGTCATGGCTTTCTGAACGATGTTATGTGAAGTGGTCTTGTCTCTATAAACGTTCCCTAGGTTTTAGAATAGAGCCTTGTGGAATATTTAGAGACGATGGCAGGAGACCAGACGGTATTAGTTTGTTCCCTTGGGAGTGATGCAAAGCCCGTGTGTTACTGTTAATTTTACGTGCTTAGATACTTTGGCAACCTTAAATCTTAGAGGTCGATTAAAGCCGGGCGGCATCAAAGCCAGCTGAACTGAGTAATATGTAGTCTCAGAAACTCATACTTGCGAGTTTCTGAGACTAAATATTTGTGCCATTTGCTGAAAGGACTATCGGTCCGTGAGTTTACGTGCGGTGTCAGTGTTTTCACGTGCAGTGTCCGTGAGTCCACGTGCGGTGTTCGTGAGTCCATCCACGTGCAGTGTCTGTAAGTCCATGTGCGGTGTTCGTGAATCCACGTGCAGTGTCCGTGAGTCCACGTGCGGTGTTCATGAATCCACGTGCAGTGTCCGTGAGTCCACGTGCGGTGTCAGTGAGTTCCTAAAGAAACGATCCGCGACTTGTCTTCGCCGCTGGTGATAAGAGGGCTGGAACTGGATCTTTTCTTGCTCAAAGAGCCGTTCAGCGGAGAAACGCAGCCAGCGTTCTTGGCACTATTATGCCAGGGGGAGTAGGACTAGGAAAATCCTAAAACTAGCTTTTTCAGTATTTTTTTAATTTTAAATTTGTTGTTATTATATAAAAAAATAATTAATTAACAGATGAAATTATTGATTAATTAAATTAACTGGAGTAGACGATATAGTCTGCATCGGAGTTTTAACGGTATTTTTTTTTATAGAATAAGGGTGACAAACGAGCACACAGTCCACCTGATGGTAAGTGGTTGCTGTGGCACATAGACATCTACATCTATCTTCGTTTGCGAATTTAAATGTAGATGCGTTGTCAGCCGTGAGGACTAAGATAGAATGCCTCTTTTCCAGTAAAAAGGGTCTCCGGTTCTCTACACTCACCATACGAAACACAGCAGCATTAAGCTGCTATTTTACGCTGGTATTCTGTGTGAGCGTGGTCCTTCCCCGGTCGAGCCGACCCATTCGTGCTACAACGTAAAAAGAAACGTATTAAGGTATTTATAATAAGGTATTAAGGTATTTATTCATTGTCACTACTAATTACTTCTTAGAGCATGCCTATTAAAAACTAGATTATTTTTCAAAAATTTGTTTATCAATTTATAATTTATTTACTACTAAAATGAAAAATTTGATCCGAACACGTTCTTATCTCTAATTGCGATTACAACTCAAATTAAATGCCAACACGCATTCCGTAATAGCGGAGCTAACAAAAGGTATTTTTATGCAAACAAAATCTATGGGATGGGTAGATAGCGAACCCTTGTTAAGTTCCCCTCACCTCGATAGTGTAAACTATGTCGGCGTTATGAAATTGAACCTTAACTCATTAACTTAAAACAGGAACTTGCTTGAAGGGTTCCAGCAGGGGTTCGTAGATTTTATTTGAAATTTTCGGCGTGCATTTACCAAATTGAAAAGTTTACTATGGTGCAAATATCCAGCGCTAAATGTGAAAGTGCTTTACTGTATGAGAAATAGCCGCTTTCATATTTTCCAGTTTGGACTAAATAAATACGAGGTCATCGGCTTTTACATTGCACAGCTAAACTTGGGATATTTAAAAAAATATATCTGTAATGAATTGGTCGAAACGCGATTTCAAACCACGAAACTAAGTTTTGGATTTCGCACTCAAAACAACTAGTGCATGTATTATCACATAGTCGCTCATCATATTAACTGTTGTACAACTATCTTTTCAAAGAGTTAATACATAGCTGGGATTAGAATAGAAGCAGCTTAAAAACTTAAAATTATTAGTCCTAGGTTTAAACTAGAATATTTTTCACGAACGAAACAAGTTCCGTGGAAATAATAGGCACTAAAATCTAAAGTAAGGATTTTGAGAGAAAATGTAAAATTTCGCGAAGAATTTAGTGCCGCGACTAAGGGCTAAAGGCTTTAGTTAGAAGGACCAAAGTTTAACACAAGACTATCAATGAACTACGCTTTGTAAAAAGACGGAGTGCATTTCTAGTCATTGTTTAGAATAATGTTGATGTGAAGTGGCGGTGTAAGAATAGAATAGAATTATTTTTATTTAATATATGTAAGCGATTTTGATCTTTACATACAAAGCATTACAGCTCATGTTTAATTGCACGTGGTGATATGTTTGCTAGATAAATACTGGCCTAATTTTAACCGAATTTTAACAAGTAATTTTGGAAGTGAAGTGTGGCGGTGATTGACGAGTCCATAATGGTTTTTATAGAATACGTGAACGATTAGAAAGGAAAGAAAAACGATTGCATTTGGAATCGACTAAAAAAATAAATGAATAGAATAGAATAATTTTTATTAAATATAGATTTCAAGTAATTTTAATGAAAATCATTTTATACCTTTACCACTGGTTTGGAAAAAAAACCTTTGTCCGGGGAAGAACCTGCAAGAAACCCAGCGGGACTTATTTTACAATGTATATTATACAATAAAAACACAGGTTATACAAACTTCTTACAAAACTTATTTTAGAAACAGCTTGGAAGCGAACACCTCATTCCCGGGGGTTATTATCAACCATGTAACCCTTTTTATACAGTTTTGTTTAAAAACATATTTAAAGTTGGTAATAGAGAGACCTTGTATATTTTCGGGGACTTTGTTGTAATAGCGTAGCGTAGTACATTGCCCCAGGAATGAATGCCACTGTAGAGTCGAGAACCTATCATTAGCTTGTTTGTTTCTGATGTTTACAGAGTATAAGAGATACCATGACCATGTAGGGAGGATACTATGGGAAATGTTATGGTTAATAAATGAAGTTATCCATCAACTTAACATAAGGCGTAAATTACAAAAGACTAGTGACGAAGGGCAGCGTCAAAGGCGAGATGTTTGGTATACCATCGCGAATCTGCCTTCCACGTGTGAAGATTGAAGCAGATCCTGCGTACAACGGGAGGGGCCCGTGTCCAGCTGTGGACACGGGCCCCTCCCGTTTATTATCGATACTAAATATTTACTCTATTAGAACTATACACATAACTATAAATAAAATGGAAGTGTCTGTTTGTCTGTGATTGTGATGTAACCTACGAGTATATTTTATGATGAAAACTTAGAATTTTTTTTAAATCGAAAAATTGATTAGATGAAATAAAAAGGGTCTTTGATGATTATCTTGATTCTAAATAACGCCACTTTAATAGTTCGTCAGCTCTTAGACAAAAAAACGTCGATTGCTGCAAACCGCTTCAAAATCGGTTGTGATGTGTTGAAGAGAAACCGATGACGAAACATTTCGACAAAAGTGTTTTTCTAAATATATATATCGAACATAGCGGAAAGTACCAGGGATGGCCTGCAGGGTTAACCGTATTTTTAACCGTATTTTTATCGGCTGAATCGATTTCAATGATTCTTTTTTTATTAAACAGGTTTTAGCTTTAGAGGTGGTCCAAATACACATCTAAAAAAACATTTTACTCAAGGACGAAACAATAAAGGATGAAGGAGTCAATGTAAAAATTTAAACGAAATTCTAATTGTTACTTTGAACTTCCTTAGTCCACTAAAAGGGGTTAAAAATTAAACTTATTATAAAGTAAAACCATCATTTTAACTAATTGTCATTCATAAATATCTAACGCCTACTATTTTACTACGCACGCACATATTCGTAAGGGTCGATCGGTCGGCAAAAACGTTGTGAATTGAATCGCACACAGAGGAGCGCGCGTACGCGTAGTTGTTGCCCATAAATCACATTCAACTTGGGATAATTTCAAATATAAGCAGAAGCCTTATTTACTCGTATTTCCAAAAACTGCGATAACGGTATATCATTATGTATATATTTGAACTTAAGTTTAAAATTTGGCTACTCTTTGAAAAATAACTCTGTATATAGCTAGCATAGCTCTAGCTTGGGTGGTACTTCCACGTAAAACTGAAATACTAATATTTCAAACAGTGAACTACGACTACTAATATTTTAAAACATAAGGGCAATGTAGACAAAATATCGACACAGGCTTTAGCAAAATTGGTTTTAATAACGACGTATTTAGCACTAAAGGAAAATAATATAAAAATGTAGCTGCATTGAAAATTTTTATAAGTAAAATTAAATAATTCAGATTTAGCTCAGTTTAAAATCTGATTTAATTTCAATTTTTAAGTGTTTCGTGTCAAAGTATGGTATATAAAAATGAGATATTTCTATTAGAAAGGATTTGTTTTTCTCAGGAAATATATATTCTTTTTAGTTTTATTATTAACTGCTGCCGAAATCCACTTCACTTAAGTATCAGGTAGTGAAGTGAACGAGGGCTTTAATGGCTTCATTAAATGGATTAGGATAGGTCTCGGTATGCAGAAGAGATTTATAGGGAGACCCAAGCCACAAACTTTTAAAATAAATGATCTTTATATTATAAAAGCTGAAATATGTATGTAGGTATATTGGTTTAACTTTAAATTTAACTATTGGCCGATTAGATTAGATAATTCCATTCCATTTCAGTTGGCACACGTGGTAATCGGGTTGGCAATCGCAGTTTTTTATCATTGTGAGTTTTCCAGGAAAATGCTGCCAATTTGTTTTATTTCTCTCGGGGAAGTGGATTGTCTCACCCCAACACTACACGGCAATTAGATTAAAAACTTTCCAAAAACTGACCAAATTAAACTCATCTTTTCCCATCGTACCTTTTTAGAAAAGATAAGTTTGGTGGTGTCGAAACTATGTGAGTATATATATGTATGTATGTGTGTATGTATGTTTATAGAAACATCAAGATAAGTACCAGGGGTGCAGTACCGGAGAGTGGTATGCGTGCAATTCCCTCGACCCTAGCCGGCCGAGGGTCGCTGCGTCGCACGGGGGAGAATTTTGTCTTGCCCGTCTATTTCGCAGGGTTGGCAATTTTTTTATAACATTTTTTTTATAAGATTAAAGTGTTAAGCGAAATCACAGTGCACCTGATGTTAAGTGGCTAAATGAACACGCTTTTGAGTGGTCTAAGGAATACAAAGTAACAACTAGATAGTTGTCGTCGTCATTTAAAAATCTTTATCCCGTATTTTCCCCCACGTATGATATTTTTTATGTAATTTTAAATGAGACCCCTGAAATATAACCTATTTAATAAAGTTAAAGTTACAGCCTATATACGTCCCACTGCTGGGCACAGGACTCCTCTCATTTCTGAGAAGGTTTTAGGGCAAGGAAATGTCCGCCGCGCTGCTCCAATGTGTGTTGGCGAACTTCACATGTCTACGAAATATTTTTTCTTACTTTTTCGAAATGCAGATTTCCTCACTATGTTTTCCTTCACCGCCGAGCACGTGGTAAATCATAAACGTGGTACGTGGTAAATAATAATATTTAATAAAAAAAGAATTATTTAAACCTGTTAAGCCGTTTCCGAGAAATCGGTGAACATACATAAAAAACATGCGCGTTGAATGTAGTATATTATATTGTTTTTGAACTCGGTTCAAAAACTTTATTTTAACTTAGGTATTTGAAGTGCGTGTATGATTAAAATTTTTGAAGTATAGTTTAGAAAAACGTAAAGTAACAGCTTATATACATCCCAATACTGGTCACAAAACGCCGTCTTCAAAGAGGGTCACATGCCAAGGAAGGGTCCGTTGCGCTGCCTCAATGTTTATTGCCCATGTCATATGTATATATTTCAATTCTCAGACATGCAGATTTTCTTACCACGTTTTTCTTCATCGCTGAACATAAGGTTTGAAAGGTTTAAAATAAGCAAAAAAATTGACTAGTCCTGTCAGGATTTAGACTCCGCGTTGTTGGAAAACAATATTACAAATATTCCCGAAAACCACTCCTGGTAAGTTTAAAATGTTTGTGTTAAAAGTGGTTCACGACATTAGTCGAATGGCGGATTCGAGCCCACGACTTTTTGAGTTCGCGGTCCGCACTCCACCATTAAGGCTACTGTCTAATAATTGTAATCTATACATATAAATGAAATTGAAGTGTCTGTCTGTAATATTGAAATAACTGGCTTCTATTAAACTCAAGGGGTTATTTGCATAATATTAAGACATAAACGACCAACACGCTTTGGGGCAGCGTGGCGGACACTTCCTTGCCCTAAAACCCTCTCAGAAATGAGGAGAGGCCTGTGCCCAGCAGTGGGACGTATATGGGCTGTAACTTTTAAGTTTAAACAACCATTTAAAAAAAATTGTCTGTCTGTCCGGGCTAATCTTCGGAATGGCTAAACCGATTGTAAGAAACTTTACGAACAGATAGGGATCAATGCCTGGAGTGATCAAGGCTATATTTCATCCAAATTTTTTTTTAAACGAAAAATTAATAAAATAAATGGTCTTTGATTATCTTAAATCTAAACAACACCACATAAATAGATCCTACCCAGACGAAGTCAGAGCGGGTCGCTAGTTACTTAATAATTATAAAAAAATATTTAACGCTACTCGCACCCCTGCAAACGGTTAGCGAGCCAAATGTTTGCAACGGGCGGCTGGCAGCCGAATTGGCGGGACGTGATTAGAAACACTACGCCGCGCCGCTACGTTGCCTAATCATCTCTGGACTCGGCTCCGTCTGCGGCCTTGTTATTTGAGCAGTGTTGAGCTGTGTGAGCGATAGCCCGCCGGCCCTGTCATCACTGATTCATTACGTGCGCGAGAGTTTAGCTCTGCGATTGAAAAACGAAGGAATTTCTAATAAGTTTCTATTGTTATTTTGTATTACCTGTATAAGCACTATGCTCAATGACCTCAATAGTGCCTCCCAACGGATAGGTCTTAAGATGAACATGGACAAAACAAAGATCATGTTTAATGTCCATGTCACACCTATGCTGGTAGTTGTTGGGAGCACTAAGCTCGAAGTTGTTGACGAGTATGTTTACCTAGGACAAATAGTCCGACTAGTAAGTCCAACTTCGACCGAGAGGTCAATCGACGGATTCAACTCGGCTGGGCAGCGTTCGGGAAATTACGGCACATCTTCTCGTCAGGTATACCTCAAAACTTGAAAACGAGGCTGTACAACCAGTGCGTGTTGCCAGTGATGACATACGGAACTGAGACGTGGCCCTTCACTGCTGGCCGGATGAGGAAGCTCAAGGTAGCTCCGCGAGCTATGGAGAGAGCTATGCTCGGAGTCTCACTGCGTGATAAACTTAGAAATGAGGATATCCGCAGTAGAACCAGAGTGACCGACATAGCCCAACGGATTAGTAAGCTGAAGTGGCAATGGGCCAGCCATATAGCTCGATGAACCGACAACCGATGGGGAAAAAGGTTCTCGAGTGGCGGCCTCGTACCGGCGGATTAGTGTAGGGCGTCCCCCACTAGATGGAGTGACGACCTGGTAAGACATGCAGGAAGTCGATGGATGCAGGTGGCTGAGGACCGTGCTTTGTGGCATTTTTGGGGAGGCCTATGTTCAGCAGTGGACTTGTGAAGGGCTGTAATGATGATGATGATGATTACCTGTATTAACCCTTACCCTGTCCCATGAATCATATATGAACATTACAATTGTTCAACTATTTTATTTATATCGCGGACAGGGAAACTGTTAAAACTGCAATATTTGATGTATTTGAAATAATGCAGTTCTTATAAACTTATAAGAAATTTTGCAAACGCTTCAATATAGAAGTATGGCGAGGAAAGACTCAAACGCCGTGACGTTACTAACATGTGAAATAATATAATCGATTCTTTTTTTTTCAACTGAATGCATGAAAGCATTTTATTTATAAAAAATAATGTTCTTTAAATGAAACTAATTACGGATTTTATTGAGTTTAATTTTAACTTTTAATTCTGACGTTTCTGCGGTGTTTGACTTTGATGTCCCGAAACGAAAGAAAGTTGCTGCTTTTTTTTATGCTGGTTCTTCCCAGAACAGAGGTTTTTTCCGTACCAGAAAAATATTTTCAATAAAATTACTTGAAATCTATATTTAATAATAAAAATTATTCTATTCTATTTTTTTTAGTCGATTCAAAATGCAATCAATCTTTCCTTTCCAATCGTTCACGTATTCTATAAAAACCATTATGGACTCGTCAATCACCGCCATACTTCACTTCGAAAATTACTGGTTAAAATTAGGCCTGTATTTATCTAGCAAACATATCACCACGAGCAATTAAACATGAGCTGTAACACTTTGAACATAAAGATAAAAATCGCTCACATTCGAATAAGATAAAACGCCTATCAAAAATTATCAAAATTATGATGTAATATTTTAAATTAATATACATACCTCATTGTACGCGTGTAGTTGAAAATCAAATATTCAATTCGGTAGCCGACACCATCATTAATAAGTTACTTCGTTAAATAACAGCACGATGCTACGGTGTATCTTATGATGTTTTTGGAGACTCGGAGATCCTTTGTATTGATAACGAGGCATTCCATTTTAGTCTAGTCAGGATCACAACGCATTCGTATTTTGATTCATAATCGAAGACAGATATAGGCCACTTCTTATTTCTCACTTCTATCTTCTGCTCACTCTTATCATCAGATAGACTGTGCTCGTTTTTTTACCCATAAATCTAAAAAGTTTACCCTTACCTACAATAAAATGAATTTAATTTAATCAGTTTTAAGATATATGTACTATTTAATATTTAGGTATAATTTAAAAATGATACGAAAGATTAAAGCTAAAACATCAGAAATCAACGAAAAACCTCACCACAATAATGTGTGTAGGTACTAATAATACATTACGTAATATACAGCAAATGAAAGCACGTACTTTCATTTGTACTTTAATTTCTTTCTATTTCATTTAAGTACAGCGGCGTATTTCGTTTCTAGCGGGACATATTTGCTTCAACAAGATAAATCCAAACAAACAAATAGGACAAGACAGCTCAGGCATATTGCCAAATAGTTATTAAACATTAGTGCCTAACCCACTTACAAAATATACAATGTTGCCTTAGGGTTGCAATACACTAGCGTAAGTGTACCGTGTTGCTAACACACGCACACGCAGACGCACACACACACAGACGCACACACACGGGCGTGCGCGCGCGCGCACACGCACACACGCATACGCACACGCACACAAACACACACACAAACACACACACACACACACACACACACACACACACACACACACACACACACACACACACACACACACACCAATAAAAAATTCTCAAAAATAAATGTACGTCCCTCTACTAGGTAACATGTAGTCATCTATTATTTTTATGAGGGATTTGGAACTAGAAAGATCCGTGGCGCTATTCCAGAGGACAGAATCTATCCAAAATCTCTCGTCCAAATCTCATTATCACAATTTTAAGTCACACGTTGGATAAGTGTCGCTAAAATGATTATATGTATAGAATTATTAGTGTTGAATGAAGTCAAAAGAGCTGAGCTGAAATGCCCAATTTAATTTTGTTACATTTCTTTATTATTTTATAAAAATAACTAGTGATTCGCCCCGGCTTCGCAAGGGTGATTTCTGGATCTCGACAACCGACATACCGGGTCCAAATGTGAATCTAAAATCTAAACCATCTAGGGGCCCATTCAAACACACGCAAAAAATTTCATCAAAATCTGTCGAGCCGTTTTTGAGTTTATTTTTTACTTTCACTTGAAAATAGTTATAAGTAAAAGATTTCTCTGCAAAATTTCTTAAAATAACAAACTGTAACAATATAAAACATATAAGTTCTGAATTATTAAACTAAGATATATACACATTTAAGTACTTAAAAAAGTAACCAAATTTGTAAAAAATCGAAATTGAACAGATATTCCGAGAGTCCGTGAGCCTAATGTTTGTACTCGTAAAGAAATATTCACATGGTAAAACCTTGGCCTTGTATTACTCATAATGAATTAATGAATAAACGAATCTATCGCTTAGTTGTAGTATCGCTTCATTGTAATAAACTTAAGATACCACGCTGGACACAATCTAATGTGACTCAAACCTTAATCTAGAAATCTAAAATGTTTCCATATATCATAGTCATATCGTGTAGCTTTTAATAGTCGACACCGATGAGGGTTTCATAGATTATTAAACAAACAACGTGGTTCTAGCCAAGATTAAAATTAAAATACATTTTAAAATTATAGTTATTTGCAGTGTGGTGGTGGTGTAAGAGAACCCATCACCCAAGCTTCCTTTTTTAATAGAATAAGAATGATGAACAACTTCAAAGTCACCTTATGGTAAGTGGATCTTGTGGCCCATAGACATTTACATTTATCCTCAATTAAGAATCAAAATGCAGATATGCGTTGTCACCGTGAGGACTAAGATGGAATGCCTCGTTTCCAGTAAAAAGGGTCTCCGGTTGTCTACACTCACCATAGGAAACACAGCAGCATGTTGCTATTTTGCGCTGGTCGTCGTAAAAGACGATTGTGGAAGATTCCACAAACATTTAATTGTTTAAAAAAGAGGCTAGCGTAGTAGCTTTCTCACTAGCTTACTAGCCTAGAAATGAAGCTAGTTCTGTATACACGAAGCTAGAGTTACTAGCTTGCAAGCTTACTAACACTAGCTTACTATATTGGCTTGCGGCATAACCTCCCGTATACGCCAGAATAAAATACCGTATCGTTCACCACGTGCTCTGCGGTTAAGGAAAACATCGTAAGGTAACCAGCATGTATGGAGACTAAAATATTTTGAAAACAATTGAAAGAGCTGCGCAGAGTGCTATAACCACATAGATATATCGCTCCATAGCCTTCTCGGGAATGAGAGGAGGCCTGTGCTCAGTGCGGGATGTATATAGACTGTAACTTTATACGAGGTATTTTACGAGAAAGAATATAACTTTTTCTGTAAAATCCACCTTTCGCCTGCACTCGGTCCACCAACTGACAGACGGAAAAAATAATGGCGTAAATTCTATTTATTGTATACATGTATATATATATTGTACGCTATTGTAATAATATTTTTATATTGAATAAGGGTGACAAATGAGCCCACAGCCTAAATGATGGTAAGCTGTGACCCACAGACGTCTTCATTTATCCTCAATTAAGAATCAAAATGCAGATGCGTTCACTCCTGAGGAACGAATGCCTCGATTCCAGTAAAAAAGATATTCTGTAAGAGCGTGGTCCTTACGTGGTCGAGCCGACCCATTCGTGCTTCAACCATAATATAGCTGCAGTGTGGCTCTATCGCATATTTAACAGACTGACCAACTTAATGCATGTCACCTGGCGCATTCTATCTTTTGTCTAGCAGCAACAACAACAACCTATTGTGGGTAATTTACAAAAGGTTGTTGGTGACGATTTTGTTTCATGATATTATGTTGTTTTATAGTAATAATAAACTTAATATACACAATCGACAATTCTCTCCGTTCCCTTGAATCAATATCGGACAAATCAAAAATAATAACATCTTTGTCATCAAAGCCCTCAAAAGTTTTAGACCACTTGCTGCGACGTTATTATCCTCTACATTCACTATACTTTTGTGCCTTCAGGGCATTGTGCGTAATAAACATCACTGTATCTATTCTTACAGTAGCTATTTTAGCTTACATTTTCAATAGACATACGTCGTACTATAATTAAGAAACATCGAATGCGTCTCTAATTTGTAGTTGCCTGGTACTTAAAATTCAGCTCTATAGGCTTAACAATAGAACCAATTTTAGCGATACTTAGTAATAATTATGTGTTTATTGTTGCGTTCAAGTATGAAGAGGGTCGCCGGGGTGCCACCGACATATTATTATTATCGATTTTCGGTTCCGATTAATAAACAGTCACATAATATAAATCCCGATCTTTATCACTTCACTACTATAACTGCCCGCATGCTTAAAAGCATTTAAATGAATCTCATTAAAAAGTTACATTTAAGGAAATACTACAGTTTAGGAAAATATTACATTAATAAACAAGTCCAAGGGTGTTATAACAGTAACTAAAAAAACTTGTGCAGTTCACACGCGATAGAAGTGAAATTTTCAGAAAACTGAACTTTGAGAGAATAAGACGAATGCAGAGAACAAGGAGTAGGATAATTTTAGGTTTTATTTATTATAATATCGTTACATACCAAGTTTAAAAATTATTTTACATTTTATTCTAAATAATTTACATTACATACTCCATGTTTTCAATTTCATCATCATATCAATCATTAATAAAATAATTTTTATTTTTTATTTTTTTAATCTTTATAAAAACGTTATCCTCACACTAGGATTTTCTCCTGTATCGTGGAGGCAGTTCACAAACATAAATTGCATAAGGACAAACATCCAGACCCGGAACAATTATTTGTAGGCCATACAAATACTTGTTCCGTGCGGGATTCGAACCCGCGGCCCTCAGCGCTGCAACTCATTGCTAAGCCACTGCGCCACGGAGCCGGCAAATGATGTACTAGTGGTAGTGCTCTTTTTCGGCCTAGTAGTCCGTCTGGGTAGGTATTCCTGCCGCCAAATAGCAGTGCTGACACTTCCAGTCTGGAGGGTATAGAGAGCCAGTATGATTACAGGCTGTGAGGCATTCCATCTTAGTCCTCAGGGGTGACAACGCATTTGAAGGCTACAGGTGCGTTTGTTTGAAGTTGGTTGCAGGTGTGCATGGACTGCATTAGACTGCATTACTATAAGTTCCTTTGTCACATCAGTTTTATGAAAAAAAAACATGTGTGCAGTTCACACGCGGTAGAACGGAAACATTCAGGAAACTAAAGTAAAGTATGAAATATTCTATCTCATTCTCTCGCAGCCCAAATCCTATAAATGTATACATTTGTCCCTTAAGTGTCGCGTTTTCGTTTCATCGAGTTTCCAATCAATGATTCTAAAGAAGTTTTCCCTTCAAAAAATTACCAATAAGTAAAACCAAATAATAGAAGTTCGAATTTTGTACGCTATTCCCAATCCATTAGTTTCACTACTGGAAAGTTAGCGTGTCTGTATGTCATCGAGCGCCACTGAGTGCCACAAACTACGCACGCAGCTGTAACATTAAAAAGTTTGAACACATAAAAAAGCGCGTTTTTATTTCGGTATGAAAATTCATGGCGGCATAAATGGCGAGGCGCGGACTCGTAATTGTAAAACTGATTAGCATGTAATTGGCCAGTGTGTTGCGACGCGCTAATAAATTCGACCGTGCTGTTCACGATTTATATCTAATTACAGTAGAATGGAAACTGAAATCGGCGCGAAACTGAATATCATCATCATTACAGCCCATCACAAGTCCACTGATGAACATGGACTTTACCCAAGGAATGCTATAAATCACGATCCTGGTCGTCATATCCCACTGGTCTTCATTATAAATCACGGTCATAACGTGGTTCACGTGAGAAACTGAAACAGGAGATGGGCAGCAGCATCTTCTTGATAACAACTAAAAATTACTTATATAAAAGTGCGGTCGCCAACCCGCCTGCCAAACGTGGCAACTACGGCAAACCCCCAATAATGTAATCTCCCGAAGATTGTGGTAAATGTTCAGCAGTGGACTTTTATAGGCTGTAATGGACGAATGGATGACGGTCCTGAACCATATTTATCCATCGACTTCCTCCATATCTTACCAGGTCGTTATTCCATCTAGTGGGGGCCCGCCCTACACTTTCCTTACCGGTACAAGGCTGCCACTCGAGAATATTTCAATGGCGATGGCCCGGTCATATAGCTCGAAGAACCGACAACCGATGGAGAAGAAAGGTTCTCGAGTGGCAGCCGGCTCATGATTGTGCATCGAAACATTCCTTGGGGAGGCTTATGTTCAACAGTGGACTTGTTATGGGCTGTAATGATGATGATGATGAGAATGGGAATACCTATATTATATATATACATTAAGATGTTGAGATCTCGTGTTCTAATGCGATACGATAAAAGGCAAAGGCATAATAAATATTATAGTTTTACGAGATATTTGTTTTATAAAATACTAGCAATATTATTAACATTCCTAATTATTTCCTTTAACCACTCCTGGTAAGCTTAAAATGCTTGTGTTAGGAGTGATTTACGACAATAGTCAAATGGCGGATTCGAACCCACGACCTTTTGAGTCGCCGTCCGCACCCTACCATTGGACTACTATCGCTTTAAAATTACAATGTATTTAGTTATTTATTACAAAAGCGATATTTAAATAAATTTCCAATCTACGTAACTGTTTAGTTTCGTTTCATAAACGGTGCTTCGTTACGCAACTGGACGCCAGCATCCCTCACCCCTTGTTAGTTCGTTAGTTAGCCGGTTTGTTGGGATTTAAATGTGAAAGCTAATTCTGTTCCAGCTTTACGTACACTTTCGTCTGGCAAAACAACCTTATACCGTTATCTAACAATCTCTGTACATAAAAATCAATTGCTGTCCATTAGTCTCGCTAAAACTCGAAAATGGCTCGACTGATTTTGATGAAATTGTTCGTGTGTGTTTGAGTGGGTCCCTGGATGTTTTACACTCACAATTGGCGCTGTTGTCGAGATCCAGAAATTACCCGTGCGTAGCCGGGGCGGATCACTAGTAATATATACATTGTTTTAAGTTACAATGTCTCATTCTGCAGGGCAGCATGTACAGTTTACATGGAAACTGATACGAGTTGATTGTGATTAACTCTTAACAAAAATCAATTTCACATTACATTACATACATAGTACATTTTACTAGGTTTCGGACTCCCTTTAGGTCTAGGAGTCTGTCTGGGATAGAAATATCATATGTCAGTATTTGTCCTGATATGTCAGGACTTTCGGGCTCTTGTCAGGATTGCGGTCGGATTTTGGAAATGTCAGACTTTTTTGATTTTTCAGTACCAGTTTTTGTGTGAGAGGGATGTAATCTGCGACGTTGATTGGTTTGATCGTGGTTGTAGCACGAATGGGTAGGCTCGACCGGGAAGGACCAAGCTCTCACAGAATACCAGCCTAAAATAGCAGCTAAATGCTGGTGTGTTTCGTATGTCCAGTTTCAATCCAGTTACTAGATTCCACGGAATTAGTAATTCATTTATGGGGCAATGTATAATGCGCTTTTACAACAAAATTCCAGAAAATGTACAAAACTTGTCAATAAAAAAAGTTTACATGTTATATTAAAGAAAAATTGTACAAAAAGGGTTATTATAATATCAAAGAATACATAAGTGAAAAAAAAACCCTGGATATGAGGTGATCGCCACCATGCTGGTTCTATTAACTCATTTAAAATTTGTACAATCAAAAAACAAAATTATTGTGAAGTGAAATATGATTTTAAAAAATTCCCGCTGGGTTTCTTGCTGGTTCTTCCCAGGACAGAGGTATTTTCCGAACCAGTAGTACATAAAAAATGACTTTCAATAAGTATTATGTAATAATCTATATTGAATAAAAATTATTCTATTCTATGGTGAGTGTAGAGAACTGGAGACCCTTTTTAGATACGAGGCATTCAATCTTCGTCCTCAGGGGTCACGACACATCTGCATTTTGGTTCTTAATCGACGATAGATTACTTGATAGGCTATGTGCTCGCTTGTTCTATACCCTTATTCTATAAAAACAAAAACAATAACTAAATCCGATGAAATATGTCCGATTAAAAACGACTCTACCAATCAATGTAATCATTCTCCATCCTGCAATAAATTAAACGTCCATATATATTTTTTATTTTTTATTAACCCCAAACGTAATCCATTGGTAAAGGACACGTCTACAATGTTGCCTGTATTTTCGATAGAATATTGTTAATTGTAGGTAGTTAATTATTTAAAAGGTTTTAATTTTTTAAATAACATCAAACGAAATCCGTTGATAAAGGACACAGCTACTACAATGTTGCCTGATGCTTCAGTAGATTCTATCATGAATTGTAGTTAATTAAATGATTTGTTAAACTGGTTTTATAAGCACTTATTAAAAACAGTGTATATACACGACCGACTTAGTGTCTATTCACCGACAGCTGCTACGGTTTGATTAACGCGCCAGCGCACGCGTCCTAACTAACTCCATATTATTTTAAATTTCCAATATAATGTTTAAATTTCCAATGGTAAACTATTTTACCCGCATCATCTAACGACACATCTGGTATAACGATCGCCTATAGGCTTGCTAAATGTGGAAATTACGCCAAATAGTTTTTACAATTAAAAGGGCATGTCAATTAGTACACACATTTTTGACGAACAAATATCTCTTCTATTAAAAAAAATCCACTGTTTATGGTTTTATTTCATAATATTCTGTCAGAGCTTAATGTAAAATTTAATAATCCAATTCAAGTTGATTATCAAATAATTTTAATTGAACCTTAACAATTTAAATTCTCACGTTTTACATAAAGCATATAATCTCTTCATCTTCATAAAGAATAAGGACGATAAAATTTTACAACACGTTAAGTAAAAAATTCACGTCCAGAAAATGAATTTTAAACTCAAACATTTCGTAAAGACACAGAGATTGTAATACATTAAAATAAATTAAATGAATAATCAAGTCAAGTGAATTTGAATTCATCAATTTGGATAGATATCATTATATATTTTAAATTAAATTTATATTTAAATTGGTTTTCAATAGCTTACCAACATAGAGCAACACAAGGTCGGCGACCCTGTGAATTTTGCATATGAAAGTGGTCGTTTTTAAAAGAAGTTTGTATATATTCGTGATTATTATTACCACGTTTTTATTAGTTCGCTTTCGTGTATGTGTGTTCCGGTGGTTCCGGTCGAATATAGTAATTGATTTTCTACCGACTTCAAAACGGAGGAGGTACTCAATTCGACTGTATCTTCTTTTTTCTTCTTTTTTATGTGTGTTACCTCATAACTTTTTTCTGCGTGAACCGATTTCGATGATTCTCTTTTTATTTAAAAGCTGGTGCTTCTCATGTGGTCCCATATAAATTTGATCAAGGCCTGACCAATACTTTTTGAGTTATTCTTAATAATTTATATTGAAGTCGGTTGTACAAATTTTTTAATTTTAAATTATAAATTAACTTCCCGATGAGCTAGACTTGAAATTCTGAACATAGCTTAGAATCGAATAACTTAATGAATAGCTTAAAAAAATATGAATTATCAACCATAATATATATATTATTGAGTACACAAAGGTAAAAGTCCATAGTTGGTTTAACGGAAAAACTGTGCT
Source organism: Parnassius orleans (assembly GCA_029286625.1). NCBI lineage: Eukaryota > Metazoa > Arthropoda > Insecta > Lepidoptera > Papilionidae > Parnassius > Parnassius orleans. The sequence continues at coordinate 1,068,500 of JAGSMP010000142.1, forward strand.
TGTTGCTCTCCGTGCATAATTAATTACCGAAAAACTTGTGCGCAAGGCACGAGGCGATAAATGTGATTAGCATATAATTGCTGCGTTCGAGTGCGATCAGATTTAATAAACATTGCCTCAGTACTTTCACACAGTACAATATGCAAATAAGACGAGAATTGTTTTTATACTCGTTACTTGACAGTGCGATAGTATTGCATCATAATTAGTTTTTTTTTTAAACTGTCTAAACAAGATTTAGGAATTTAATGATTTTAGAGCAAGATAAAAAGGGACAGCATTTACAGTCGGAAATATCTTTTGGAAAATTTGTTAGAACTTATCCCGTTAATTTTGTTTAAATATATAGCACTATCTTACGTCTAGTTCAAATTCTTCCTTTAGATTACGAATCTATAATTAATTTTGATTTTCTATTAAAGTGAATCGGGTCTGTAATGACAAGTGTCGCATCCCACCTAAAAGTAAATGGCCACTGGTTGTCCCATGGAAAAGTACAGTTTTGGCTTAAAATGTTGGGAAGCGCTAAATACTTCGGTGCCCTACAAACAAACAAAACTCGGGTCACTTTGTGAGTGAAGAGATAGCGGATATGGACCATTGGAGAGCTCAATTCAACAAAGACAGCATAAACTTAAGCCTGTATATAGTGTTCTTTAAATTAATATTTATCTATGAAACCCTATTCGATTGTTAGTCAAAACGAGTCCGAAGAGGCCGTGAAACCGATGCCGAGATTAGCTCACCGCCATTCTATTTTAAACGCCTATCAATTTCTACTCGACATTTAGATAAGCGCTTAAGATCTACGATCATCTGCGACGTAAACGGATATCAGTTTAAATCGTCTCTAGTCAAACTCAATAATACTTATTAAATTTAAATAGAGTTTACCAACCATGCTTGCCAATAAAACAAAGAAAATTGAAAGAAGTAATTAAAAATGTTATTGCTCTTTTCCTTAACAATTATCGCGAAAATAAGATCTGTAAGTGCTTAAAGCTGCTGCTGCGTTTTTAAATTGATGCGTTTTTAAATTTGCTGTACATTTTTCAGCTGCCGTATCGTAGTAAATACATAATAGTACCAGGCTAGCAGATACGACTAAGAGTTTGTGTGAAGTTTATACTTTGTACCACACCACTATCGACGTCAAGCGAGACAAAGCGTTTGAAAATAAATTAGTTAATAGATGCGCATTCGCTTTATCTTCTATTCGTTTATATCATCACAACATTATTTTAACTACAATAGTGCTTGTAAAAATATAATCTTTATCGTGTGATATGGTATGTGAATGGTTAGAAAATCCTCATGGTCTGCGATAAATGACGGAATAAAAAAAAAACTGTTTATTGTTGTGAGTTAAAACTAAGTTTGTCCATTTTTATATTGGCTAATAAAATGCTATCTAAGACTTACATCACAGTAAGTAATAAAATAAAATAATATGAAATATAGTACAAATACTTAGCCATTGATATTACCATTACGCATCTTGTATTTGGTAAAGGAAAGCCATACCATACCTTTATTTTGTGACCATACCATTGACTTGGTAGTACTTATCGAGATATCTGGTATTAGGATCGCCTATACGCTCGTTAAATGTGGAAATTACGGCAAATTGTTCTTACATTTCGAAGGGCATGTCATATTTCTGATGAAACAGTCTGACCAGATCTGTTATAGTATCAGAGATAACGATAATTCAATGTATTTTAATAAAGTAGGTACTAAGATAACCGAACATTACTCGGCGTTAGAAAAAGAACTTGGGATGAAACCCATCGAGAATCTAGATAAACTAGGAAAGTAAAAATAAAATAAATAAACAAGAATTGCTTTCACTATGATTAGCAAAACGCTCCTAGAAACTTTTGCAAGCAGGCAGTTACGACTAGGAGAACATAAAATTACGAAGTTAAGCACTATAGTTAGACTAGAATGCTTCTTCATAAGTACTGCCTGTCTTGTGATATTATTTGATATATCTACACATAATATTATGTCTGTACCTGTCTTATTTTAAATAAGAAAAAAACAGCAACATTTTAGAGGGTAAATATAGCTCAAAAAAATTATTGATCTTAATATTTCTTATTTTGTTTTTGTATCTTCGCGCCGAATTAACAATATATTAGGTCCTTACATATGAAATTAGCGTTTTGTCGTACTGACCACTTTGATCTGAAATATCTCCTCTTTGGTTAAGAATTCCAAATTCAAATTTATAAATTCATTTAGCTGGTACATTTGAGTTTTGAAAACAGTAATTCATTTGTTTTTTCCTCATTATTTTATTCTTTGGCGTCGCTTATTACCGCACAATGGAAAACATGAAATATCGGTATATTATATAGACGGCTCCGTGGCGCAGTGGCTTAGCAATAAGTTGTTGCGCTGGGGCCGCGGGTTCGAATCCGCACGGAACAAGTATTTGTATGGCCTACAAATAATTGTTCCGGGTCTGATGTTTGTCCTCGTGCAATTTATGTTTGTAAACTGCCTCCACGACAGGAGAAAATCCTAGTGTGGGGTATTTGTTTATTAAGAAAAAAATATTACGAGTACGAGTTCTACCGTGGCACCAGTGCTGCAGAAACAGCTCGAAGGATTAATTATGTGTACGGCACTGGTGTCGCAAAAGAAAGCACGGTACGTTTTTGGTTTCAACGTTTTCGTTCTGGAAATTTCGACCTTCAGAACCAACCCCGTGGACGGCCGGAGACCAAAGTGGAAAATGAAGAATTAAAGACTATTGTGGAAGCGGATCCATCACAAAGCACTTCAGAGATAGCTGAAGGCTTCGGGGTAAGTGATAAAACTGTATTAATCTACTTGAAGCAAATCGGGAAAGTAAAAAAACTTGAACGATGGGTACCTCATGAATTGAGTGAATCGAACTTGCAAACACGCGTCGACTGCTGTGTTACTTTGCTCAACCGACACAATAATGAAGGATTTTAAATCGAATCATTACTTGTGATGAAAAGTGGATACTGTACGATAATCGGAAGCGCTCGTCGCAATGGCTGAACCCTGGAGACCCAGCCAAATCCTGCCCTAAACGAAAATTGACTCAGAAAAAGTTACTTGTGAGTGTTTGGTGGACTAGCGCCGGTGTCGTTCACTACAGCTTTCTAAAATCTGGCCAAACGATTACGGCAGATATCTATTGTCAGCAACTGCAAACCATGAAGGAAGAACTAGCTGCTAAACAACCGAGATTGGTCAATCGCTCTAGGCCACTGCTGCTTCACGACAACGCAAGACCACACACTGCACAACAAACAACCACTAAGTTAGATGAGCTACAATTGGAATGTCTGCGACATCCACCGTACTCCCCGGACCTTGCTCCAACAGATTACCATTTTTTCCGGAATTTGGACAACTACTTACAAGGAAAAAATTCAACTCCGATGCGGCAGTCCAAACCGCCTTCAAAGAGTTTATTGATTTTCGCCCCCATGGTTTTTTTAGTAAAGGGATCAATGAACTACCTATGAGATGGCAAAAGTGCATAGATAACAACGGTGCATACTTTGATCTATTAAATATATTTTACAAAAAAAAATTGACTTTATATTCCTCCCGTACAAAACGCCAATTTCGTATGTAAGGACCTAATAATAAGTGATTTATATTGTTAATTCGGCGGTCATTGTTAATATTTGTTATGCGTATCCTTTAAAAACGTACTCTTAGGATAGATATAAAAAAAAATAAGTAATGATCCGCGAAGATCTCAATAATATTTGTCAGAGAAAAACGTACCAAGAAAGTATGTAATTGCAGAATTGTAAATGTAAGAATTTTGTTTTAATAGATCTTATATCCTATAAAAAAAACATTATAATTCTAAAATATTATTACCAAGAAAGAAGTTATAATGTTAAAAAAAAAGATCCGTCCGTTCAACAATGTTTGTCAGAGAAAAATGTACCAAGAAAGTATGTAATTGCAGAATTGGAAACTATATTATATTATAATACCAATATATTGCATGCACTTCATGTGATAATTTGTTATCATACAAATAGACTCACCAATATCATGTAGACGTTGGTTGTCTTTCTGAGAGAGAGCAGCCAATAGTCCCGCGTCTCCCACGCGCTGCCTCGCTACCGCTATTCCCACCGGAATCGAACCTGAAACAAAGACTACACATTTATTTATCACTTACGGAGTCATATTTGTAAATATATATGGTATACATTAGCAGTGTAGTGGCGTTGTAAGATAATCCATCATCCAATTCCATCCCGTGTCTATGGGGCGATCATACCTCATACAATCGATGGCGGAATAAACTTCCTGTTTACGAGAGATCCAAAATATTCGGAACGATGACGGGAAGCTGATGTAAATGTGCGAAACATCTGGTACCTACTGTAATCGTCAATCAATCTGCGAAGCGTGACCATAAAGATAAATCCTCCCTATAACGGTTTCTTTTTATAGAATAAGGGTGACAAACGAACATACCTGATGGTAAGTGGATATGCTGTGGTCCATAGACATCTACATCTATCCTCGATTAAGAATCAAAATTTGTAGTAAAACGGGTCTCCGGTTTTCTGCACTCACCATACAAAACACATTAGCGTTAAGTTGTTATTTCACGCTGGTATTTTGTGCTGCCCATTTGTGCCACAACCGATATATAGCGTCAGCGTGGCTCTGCCACCTGTACTACAACGGTAGAGGGGCATTCCCAGCTGTGGACTTTTAGAGCTGATAAAGAAGAAGAATCTCAAAATGGGGGTTCATTTAAATTATTATAATATTAATACACGGTTTTGAGATATACGGTTCAAAGACTATTTATTGTTTTTAAAAGGATGTCCGTATAAGCGCTGTATGTATGATGTTACAGAACTTTCCATCTCACATATAAATATGATACATATAAATGCAGACATCGTCTCTAAACCAATTACATTCGAACCTTATAATTGAATAGTGAATATCTGATTATTTTTTAATAATTGATTGTACAATTTTTGAAATTTAAAAAAAATCTTATAATAAGTAACCAAATTGATAGAGAAAGCATGTTAAATCGTATTCATCACTCTTAAGGACGCGTTTGCAAAATTGATAGGTATAGAATCGAACTATTACATTGACACGGGTCACACACACACAAGTGTACGCACTGTTAGCTGCGGGTGCGGGAAACGTAATCAAGTAAAAACATTTTGATAATTTGAAAGATTGTTTTTTTTTCTCATTTCTTATACCTTAAAAAAGTTACTAACATTTGAAGATGAAGAACCATTCTATACGTGGTAGTTATTAGCTATGTTTGATTTGGTTTAGTTTGGTCACAAAATGTATCGAAAAACAGCATAATTTTGCCCGATTTGCAAACGCACCCTTAAGGTATTAGAATTTGATTTATAAATAGATAAAAAAAAAATTTTGAATTGCTTTAAAAATTTAATAATGAAAAAGGTTTGATAAATCAAAATGCGTCTTCCAGATAAAATAATAAAAAAACTGCGGTAACCAAGCCACCTGCCGAGCGTAGCAACTATGGCTAATACTCCGCCTATGAGACAATCTAAGGGGAGACCTATATTCAGCGATGAATATTTTTCGTACACTTAATTAATTTAATAAAACGGATAATGAGTTACCTGTACCGTTCGACGTCGCGATGTTACGCTAGTGGTTCCTAAATTAAGATTAGTCTAGCAAGTAACTAATAACTAGGGTATTTTTTAGTAAATCCTAAAATTTTACGATAAAATCTCTAAAAATTTATTACAACAACCGAATACTAAATTCTCATATTTACGCGAACACTATACATTAAACGCAAACGAAAACCGATTCCTGCCAAGGATGATTCGCGAGGCTATTGAAATTTAAAAAAACATCCTAATTTCAATAGCAAAGATGGATGGGTACTACCATCTGCTTGGGGTCCTATAATTAATAAAATTAAATCCAAACCCAAGCCATATCACTGCAATACTTCAAGATACTGTAAGCTCATTCTGCGTAGATCGGATCAAAAATTTATATTCAAAAACTGAAGGTAGCCGGACTAACTATGACATCGGGACGTCAAATACTTCAGTTCCCCCCGTGACCATGGGTACTGTAAAGCACCCGAAACGTTGGGAATAAATTTTTTTTAATTAAACGCCGTAAAACCAGTAAAATTATTATTTAATTAAAAAAAAACTTGGTATTGAAGTTTCGTTGAAAAACCCGTTAATAAAATAAATCTATATATTGAGAACAATGGTGTCTGGAATTAACTCTGCACTTGCAAGTCGCTGGCCACTGATATTATTCCGTTCTAACTGATGTCTTGTTTTTGAAACTGTTACTCTTGCAGCCTATTAAAGTCCACTGCTGAACATAGGTCTCCCTATAGATTGCCTAATAGGGTGGAAATTTGTCATAGTTGCCACGCTTGGCAAGCGTGTTGGCAACCGTAGTTTTTTTTAAATTTTTAGTCGTTATTAGGTAGACGCTGCTGCCCACCTTCTGATTTGTTTCCATCTTTCGCCTCTTACGACGCCCACGGAATAACATGGGATAGTGGATATTCTGACACCGCCATTATACAGTGTTTCTACAAACCGGTGGAGATTCTGACGTTCATAGGAGCTATAAACAAGCCTAAAACGAACAAAAGTTTTGACTGAGACTTTAAAATGGGTAAGCTCGATCGAGGAACAACTACCAAGCCCTGGTGAGTGATGGGAGCCATCTTACTTAACAAGGGTGATAGATAGATAACACATCTGTATTTGGTTTCTTAATAGAGAATAGATGTAGGTGTCTTGGGCCCCAGGTGGACTGTGTGAATGGTCACTTGTATAAAAACTAGGAAGCGTAATAATTTAAACGTAAAATTTGTATGTTTGGATGGTTGTCGCTTATTATAGGACTTAAGGGGGTTAGTTGAAAATTGACAGAGATAAAAATCATGATACATTTTTCTTGACCAATGAGTATGTTTTTTTTAAATACAGCCCCTCTCTATATACTAGGGCATTATAAATAAAAGTATCTACGCCTCAATCTACGCGGCTTTGTTTTCGTAGCATATTCACTGTCGGCTATTCATTTTGTGTCACACTTGTGAACGGTGAAGGCAATTTATAAGCTGAACAGATAGTGTATCGCCTAAACAATGGATATTCGAAGAGATATCTTATTATTAATGGAATGAGCTGGCGCATGTTTAAGTTGACACTTTAAGAAAAAAACATATTTCATGTTTAGGTTGCAGACTGTCTGAATATTTTCTCAAGAATTGGACGCTATTTATTATGCAAAAATTTTAGCCACAAGTATATATATATTTTCATGTATTGATATTTGAATGTAAGATGACAGCAGCTTACTCCATTTGTTTGTCATTTTGCTTTTAAAGAATTGCGTCTTTCTCTTAGGGTATTCAATTATAAGAAAATATTAACCCCAAAAACTATTTTAGTTTATAATACACTGATTTTAAACCAGAGTTTGGGTTGAATCCTTTTGCGTTACTACGTCCAATTAATGTTAAAACTGTCCTTGACAATGGTTAAATTCTATCAAGAGAAACCATAAATTTAAACAAAGAAGATGAATTGACGTAAAAAAATATCTTCAAGGTTTTTCAAACAACTTTCATTGTGTCAATAATAACGAAAGATATGATTTACTTCGATTGGCGTTTCTAGATAATGCCCCCCACTATGTGTCACTTTACAACTGCTTCAATGAATTCAAACGTGTTCCTCGGAATCTCGCTGCTTGGCTCCGCGAGGGCCGATAATACACAGTCAGGCAATGGCAATAAGCGATCTTAAAGATCTCTCACCATAGATATCATATTATTTTTGTGTTGCTCAAGTATGAAATGAGAAGTTTAAGCATGATGTTTTTTTACACCATTATAAATATGTTTTTAGAATTTTATGCGTTTAAAATCTAACGCGTCATCATTAATATCAATAGAGCCACGCTACAACTATATTAATAGTATAGTTGTAGCACGAATGGGTCGGCTCGACCGGGGAAAGACCACGCTCTCACAGAATACCAGCGTAAAATATTACCATCAGGTGGACTGTGTGCTCGTTTGTCACACTTATCCTATAAAAAAAAATCAATACTCCAATTAACATGAACCTCGAGCTGCAGCTTTATTCGCCAACTTCGTTGACATCAAAATGATAGTTACTTTGTAGTACTTTGCGTCGTAAGCTATACAGCTTTTCTAGAGATACTAGGTACAGCTCATTAAACTGCTGGAATGATTGCCGTAATTGCCTCGCAATAGTAAGAGGCAGCAAGTGGATACACAATTACATAGTATTGAACTGGAATAGCTATTTCAGGTCTAATGAACTGAGAAATACGTAAGTATGCTCTCCGCTCACTTTGTATTTTAATACTAGCTGATACCCGCGACTTCGTCCGCGTTGCCTGATATATCAAGAAAACACACATCACTGAACACGTAGTGCTTATAAAATTGTTGTTTCTTAAAACTTTAATAACTTTATATTAAATGAAGATATCGCAATATTTTTTTAGATAAGGGCCAAGTGTCTAAGAGATAAAACTAAGAAAACCTAATTAAAATCTATCCAGTAGTTTTTCCGTGATGTGCGCACAACTGTAAACCTCTATCATTTTATTTAAATAGATTAAGATTATGAAGTAATGAGCATAAATACTATTTTTATAGGAATCTTATTTTACATTAACTCTTAAAATTCCAGTCTTAATCGCCACGCTTGGCAGACATATTATCGAGACCAGCACCAGACGTTTCGCACTTTTGGCGCTGTCCCTTTTCTCTTTTATCTTTTTTTTATACGTTACCTCCCTAGAATTTTCTCCCGTATCGTGGGGGCAATTTACATACATAAATTTCACAAGGACAAACATCCAAACCCGGAACAATTATTTGTAGGCCATAAAAATACTTGTTCCGTGCGGGATTCGAACTCGCAGCCCTCAGCGCTGCAACTCAATGCTAAGCCACTGCGGCCCGTCGCTGTTTTGGGTATTTCACGTCTATCGTAAACGAGGTGGTTAATGGTTGTGCAATAATACTGTGTCATATATCTGACACAAATCTGTCATATGTCTTCTGCCATAAAATTTTCTGGCATTCCCCATAGTTGCAGTTTCCTCTTACCACATCCACGGGACGAAATGGGGCTTGTGAAACTTGTGAGTTTTGTTCAAAGTACGCAGTCACCACATAGCAAACATTTGATTGGAGTACAAAACTTAAAATTTTAAACTTAGTTATTACGCTTAATCCAACCAGTTCGAGTCTACTGAATACCAGCGCTGTGTCGGATGATGATGATGGGATAGATGCCGCCACCACTTGGCATAATATGATGTACTAAAGCAAAATAATAATTAATTTAATTAGTGTAGGTGTGAGGCGTAACATTACCGTTGTTGAGCGAGGAAGGAATGGCCGGCTGGTCGGGCTTGTTCCCGGGGGAAGCCTGCTCCAGCTTGACGGCGACCAGCTCGGACACGTGGACGTGCTGCGGCTCGCGCTTCACCTGCACGTGCACGTTCTGACCCACGCCCAGCCACGTCACCGGGTTGGTGCGGCTGCATCCGCCCTCGCTGTGCGCCACCTGCGCAAGTTTATGTACGCCTGGTGATGGTGCTATCATATTGTCTAATTAGGATACGAAACAAATTTAAATGACTCACATCACAAATTTAATGACACAGAATAAATAATAGTAGTACGTAAATACGGTTAGAAATAATATGTCAGGAGTTTTGGGGTCTTATTAGGATTGCGGTAGGATTTTGAAAATGTCAGGGTCTTTCGATTTTTCAATAAAATACTGTATAGGTTTTTGCGTGAGAGGGGTAATCTACGACGTGGATTGATCGCGAGTGTAAAAACCAATAACTGGTTGGATTTTTTACACTGTTAATTTACTTTTCAATTTTCCATCTGGTAAACCTACGCTCGGTACAATTATTTTCTTTTAAAGAAAAAAAGAAACATGTTTATTCCAGGTAAAGCATGCAGTAAAATATAAAAAGTAATAATAGGAGAAAGACAAAAAAAGACGAATGTATATAACTGTTACGAGTCTGTGTGTTTGTCCATATGCAATTTATATTTGTAAGTCGCCTCCATGACACGGGAGAATTCCCACAGTCGAGGGTAGTTTTTTAAAAAAGTTTGTGTTTCTGTGTATTCATAGGTTATTTATCAATGTATAATGCTAAGCAGCAACCGCCTTTTTGCATTAAATTTTAGACATGTACAAGTATATCATTAATTCACACAGATAACGAATCTACATAAGAAAAAATATACACCAATAATATTAAATATTTGTTTAAATTTTGCACCTAAATCACTTGAAGCTCTTTCCACTCAGTGCTAAACGTTTAGTACCTATATCATAATGCCTTTTGGCAGATTTTGTCTATAACGATAAAGTGTTGTCAGGCGCTACCAACTGCTGAGGAGACATTATATTGTCATAGCCATTATCACAGTGCGTTACAGCGTACACATTCTACGCTGTTTGCAACATAAAATTATTTGCTGTCAACACTGTTGCATGGTCTGTACTTTGTAATTTTGATATACTCTGTAAAATACAAGTTATAACTCGTCGTTTTATCTATTTTAACACATTAATTAACCAAATTATGAAACAAACGCAATAACACAGAAACTCACTAATCCTACCTACGCCTGATGTAGTCGTAACACTCGTGTAACACTCGTGCGTTTTGGTCGGTAAAACCAGATAAGAAACCCAGCGGGACTTTAATAAATGTTAATTTACAATATAATATTTTGTACAACTAAATATGAAAAGCTTTAGACACAACTTGGCAGCGACCACTTCATTCGCATGGGTTATTATCAATCATGTATTCTTTATACTCCACCAAATCTAAGAAATACCTTTTGACGTTTCACATTAATCATTCCGCAATAACTTTGTACAAGCGTACTCACATGATTTAAAATAACCTTTAACGTAAATCCAAAGAATTATGAAGATATCTGTTTCATTACAACATGTATAGTTCTATAACACTCATTTAAGTTCGAATCTTTAAAAAAAGCAAAATATAAAAAATTTACAACATTCACCTTATTATCCTTTTTACTTGACGTTGTTTCAATAATATGTCGTTATATACTTTTCCGTAGTGCTTGAACGATTAAAATACATGCGAATGCAAATAATCGGTAAAATATTCAAATTATCGAACCTTTATATATTTTAATTTATTATTTGTTTATTTAACTATTTATTTTAGAGTTGCATAAATTATATGAATCATGAATAGAAAAAAGTCTATTTTTTTATAATTTCTGTGAATCTCACTGTGGCGAAGTTGCGAGTTAGTACAGATGATGCCGGCTTGTACAATAGTAGTATAGAGTCATTTGAACCATTTGAAAAGGAATTGGCTTCCATTAAAAAAATGACAATCGAATAATAATTATTTAGAGAAATGAATATAAACAATAACATATTTACGAGAAATTAAAAATATAACCAACTGAAACAACGTTATATTAATTGATGAAACATGGCTAAACGCCAACCACACTGTGCCACAGACATGGACAGATGACACGTGCCCGGGGAAAAGGTGGGCGCCTCATAATTTTCCATGTGGGATATGCCAAAGAAGGATTTGTAGAAAATACAGCTACTACCTACACAAGTGAGCACTTGGCCAAAGTGATGGAGAAAACAAAGAAAATTGTTATGGACGACTATGAAAGAGATATTCATTATGAATGCATTATTGAAAATTAAATAATTAATACAAATAACGATGATGACGACGACAGTTCAACTAGATGTAGTGAAACTAATTAAATTAATTTTTTTTTTAATCTAGAGCAGTCTTTAATTTATATACTTAACTTTATCTCTAGAAATTATCAATAAGCATTAAATATGAAGAAGCTGACAAATTTTGTGTTTTGAGTTATGTTTCTAATGTATTCTAGTATTAATCTAGATAAGACTGTAAATGATCACCAACTCTGAAGAATCGATATCGATATCTCTTAAGAATCGAATATTGTAGGCATCGATTTTTGTTGGAATGCCTAGTCCAATAAATGTGACAGCTGTCAAAAGGTATTTCTTAGATTTGATGGAATATAATTTTGCCTAATAATTTTTTTAAAATTTTTGAAAGATCCATATTTTCTGGAACTGTTGTTAAAGCGTTGCTTATTGGAATCGAGTAACTGGTATTACTTACTAGCCTGTGCTTTTTCCTAGTATTTACGTAATGACCATCACTCTTCCAAAAAATTTATATTTGTTTTTGTGTACATAGGTACATTAAATTTTGGTAAATTGAAAGACTAAAGTAAATATATTTATTTCATTTTTTTTGTAAGAGTCCTTCAGACTTTTATAAATTGCTCTTTGGCTCTGTTCTGCATAAAAAAGATAGTTTCAATATCATTCGCATTACCACATAGCAAGATTCCGTACACGACATAATGTTATGGAAATAATTAAAATAAAATATTCTAGCTGTTTCAACACACTTAAGTTTTTGTATCTTAGAATAGAATAATTACAAATACCAATATTTTTTTGGACACATCAGTGAATGTCCTTTTGCTTGGCGACAGAAATAGGTAAAAGGGTGCCTGCCATGACATTTCACCTTAGACCATTCAACCACATGGTTGTATATTTTTTAATATATATTTTTAATACATAATTGAATAATTGCGTAAAGTGTTGTCATAGTTGGGTTAAATGGTCTAAGCATTTTACCTCATAATTTCCTTCAATCATCGATATGAAATAATGGATTTTCTTAAAGTAAACAGAAGCGCAGCCAACCGTAGCAACTATGGCAAATTACCCCCTATGAGGCAATCTATGGGGAGACCCTTGTTCAGAAGTGGACTTTCGATAGGCTTGTAATAAATGAAAAAAAAATGTAAAATTATTGGTGCCTGATACTGCCATGTGTCTCGATCTTATTTTATGAGTAGCAAATTTAATGACAAACCTTTTTTGGTGAATTTGTAAGGCATGTGTTGCAGGTACGTTTCGCCTGCTCCGTCTTAATAGTGAGAGGCTGCATGACTCCAATGCCCTCTAGCAGTTGACGTTGGTCACCAGGGCAGCAGAGAGGTTCAGGCATGCACGTTTTGCCGATCTTAGCCTCTTCCATTTTGCTGGGATCCCTGTTAAAATAATAAAATAGTTGTAAGGATACAGGGATAATTTTTAAATTTCTGGTTGCCTCATTTAAAGTTTTTTAGCATATTTTGAAAAGTTTTGTTCAAAGTACATGAAAATGGGAACAAGTAGGTACTATTGAAAGCCCTTTCTTGTTTTACGCCGCTTAAAGAGTTCCGCAGTAAACAAACCAGTTGACCTAAGGGTTAATTTTTGCAGTACTTATACAAAATAAAAAAGCCATGAAAAAAACAAAAGTATACGAAAAGCAAACCTATTTTAGGGCATTTTGTTTGGTCTTGTTTGTTGGTTTTGGCCGAAGGTAAAAGTCTCATGATCTACGTAGACGCCACTTTAATCCAGACGACACAAAATACTTCAACAAGCTTTGCGGTCCCCTTACGGACGCCGCATTAGGTCCATAAATGGCAAACTTTTTCGCGGTTGCGTACATTTTCTCCTTTTTTGTAATGTAATTATGAAATGTTTTTAACTTTCTAGTTATTTCAACTGAATTACGAAGTGAAAAACGTGGAAAATGGCGGGAATTAGTTTTTGAATGTCAACTTCTAATGACATAATAAAAACTAACAAAATTTTTACCAAAGAGGTTTGTTTACAACTTCATACGAAAAAAATACGAAAACTTTTCCGATTTCTACGAAGAGATTTTGAAGGTTTACGAATATAATATTTTAAAGTCTTTGGATCTCTATCATTATCGGACCAGAAATGCACCCGAGGGTAAACATTTTCTGGAATTTTTTTCCATACCATAGCACATTTTGTACTAGTCACATGGGTGTTGTGTGCAGAGGCGATAACCTCTTAATTCTGTTCGGGAGCAGCATTAACAGTCAGTAAAATTTGGGTTCTATGTTTGTGGATTATGGATGAATTTTGCGCGATCAGTCGGCTGCGAGAGCTACGTCTCTCAATATCTCAATAAACAACCGCATCAGCGGAGGTTGACGTTTAGAGAAAAAGCTCACAAATTCCCCCTATTTATGCTTCGATTATGAAGACCTTTATTTATATTGAAGTCAGTGTTTATGGTCTTTAATAAATACCTTATGAAATTTTGCCAACGCCATGAAATACTACATATAATGCCTGTATATAATGCGAGAAAAAATATAGACCTAAGAAAGACCTTTGTAATAAATATAAATAACTTTATCCTTGATATTTTAATATCACTATGCAGTTACTTAGTCGTGGCATCATTCAACGTTGGTTGCATTTCTATGTCTGAATTCACAGTGAGTGGTTAAATTACAACCGCAAATAGTTTTAATAAAAAGATAACACTTAAAATAGTTTTTGTTACTTTACTACCGGTTACAAAGTTATTGCGAATACTACACTTTGAATAAAACTTTGTTTACGGATTTTAACGCGATTCATTTATTTTTCATTCTCTATGTATCAAGTGATTTCCTTTTATAGAACAAAGGGAACACCTCAGCTTGATGTTACAGACAGCCCGGGCTAACCAAATCTAATTTTCAATAATTGTTAGAATTTTAAAGTATAATATATAAAATATAATTTTAAAATATATTTTATAAAATATAAATGAAAGCGTGATGCAATGCAAAATGGGCTTTGTTAAAAATAATATATGAACCTGTCTCAATTATTGGAACGAAGTTGCTTATCGCACGGTACGAATTTGACGGATGGGGGCTAGACGAGAAAAAGTGTAAGATGTTTCCGTCACTACTTTCTATAGTGCGAGCGTGATGGAATAATATCCATCTCCCTCGCACTTCTTCTTATCTTGCCATGAAAGAAATATTATTTTAAATGACGCTTCATTTTAATAGACGCTAGTAATTAATTTATTTGTCATCTGTTAATCAATAATATAATACGTTTATCAATAATAATATACTACGAAAGGAACTTCGTTCCAACAACCGAGTTGTTCAACGTTCAACAACAACGTTCCAACCGAGTGTTCCACGAAACTCACGCATGTTTTTTTATAGAATAAGGATGACATCTATTAAAGATCCTTTAGATTTAACACAATACAAATACTGATGCCGTTTTAGAAAACTGTACTTTATGCTAGTAGCAAGTTATGTACGTAATGATATAGATATTAAAAATGTGTCCCTTATAGTTTTCCAGAACAGTTTTGAACACGTTGGCCTACGAAGTACTTATATGGTTACGTGAAAATGGACTAATTATATTGGATCTAAATAATTATAATGGATTTAAGTTTACTCAAATGTCTGAACAGTATCGCCAAACTAACCTATTTAACATACATTCACATAAACATTCGATTTAAGTTTGCAAAGGTTTGATCAAACCATAAACGTTATCGAGTGCTATAACAATACGTCGGTATAATATATATAAGGTATAGTGGTATGAGTTGAAGCTTGCTGCTTGCAGGATTCTGAGTAGGCGCGGAGCCGATATCGATTCCGAGAAGGCCATGAGGCCATGAGACTTGTTGACATGTTTTTATCGACGCTTTTGTGACGTAACTATTGCGGTATATAGTGTATCCTGCATAGTTTTAATATAAAGTTTTTTTACCAAATTAAGCTAGAGTTAGACGACTAACCGACCTGATGGTAAGTGGTGATGCGGGCAAAGCGTATGCAGTAAAGACCACTGACTTAGCTTAAGAAAAAAACCTTGAAAACGCCCACATTATAATCGGAAAAGTTAAAAGCAAAGTAAACCGTTCCGCTGCCTTGCACAGGCCACATGACATTTCCTCAATTTCTTTTAATTTCACCACCAAGGATGCTGAAAATCGATACTAAATTGTAATTAACCGTTTCAAACTGGGGTTGCTTGCATACAATGTTTACAGCGAGAGCTTAGCCTCTTAGCTACGGCACTTTTTTGATTTGTCACTTTTATCATGTATAAATATCATAGTTATTGTTTGTATCTGTAGCTTATTGTTTACGTCTTTGGTTGCCTGGTAGAGATCGCTATGCAGCGATAGGCCAGCCGAATTGTACCTTCTACTTGCTCTAATTGTATGTGTTTGTGTTTTTTTTTATGGTAGAGGAGGCAAATGAGCATACGGCTCACCTGATGGTAAGTGATCACCGTCGCTCATGAACATCTGCAACATCAGGGGAATTGCAGGTGTGTTGCCGGGCTTTTAGAAAGGAGTAGGTTCTTTTCTTGAAGGTCACTATGGTAAAAACCACTGGCGACCGTAAATTCCACAGTATGAAATTCCGAAATTTCCGAAAAAATCGTACGGTAGTGGACCGCCAGCCATTGAGATAACGAATTTCGTGTTTCGTAGTGTATAATATAAATTAAATAAAGTATATTCATTCATTTGTTACTGCGTGTTATTACTATTAGAACTTATACAGATTCCGTAAATTTTGAAATGTGATAATTGAAAAATGACAATTCTACAGTTTCTGCTCTGCGTTCAGCAACTCAGGCAGGCGAGCGCAGTAAATATGGGCAAACATTTCAACAGGTTACATGTTAGTAAATAGAACAGATCAAATTCCAATAGTTGATTTAAAAGGTGATTATAGACAAAAAAGTAAAAAAAATATTGGAAAGAAAGAGCGAAGAATACTATAAATATTATTAACATTACTAATATTGTCGTTATTAACTACCTCAAGTAAGTTTAAAATACTTGATGTTAGAAAGTGGTTCGCGACAGTAATAGTCGAATAGCGGATTCGAACTCACGACTGTCCAAGTTTTAACTTCGAATATTATTGTGCTATTTTCGTTATATTTATATCCAATTAAATAACAACCTCCGCCATAGAGATATAAATTACATAATTATGTACAGAAAAGCATAAGCTATTAAAGAAAGATAGTTTAAAATTAAGTACCACCCATCGCTACTATTCTAGAAAGCGTAGAAAGAAGTTTAAGGTTTTGTTAATAGCGGTATTAGGGCAGATACTGACTTGTCGTCGAGTAGCAGTCGCTGCGAGCAGGCGAGCAAATCGAACAAAAGTGGCGAGTAGGGCGAGTAGGGAATATAAATTACGTAATTATGTACAGAAAAGCATAAGCTATTAAAGAAAGATATTTGAAGATTAGGGATAGAAATAACCACCCATCGCAAATAATCTAGAAAGCGGAGAAAGAAGGAATTAGAGGTTTTACTGATAGCGATATTAGGGCAGGTACTGACTTGTCGGCGAGTAGCAGCCGCTGCGAGCAGGCGAGCAGATCGAACGGCAGCGGCGAGTAAGGCGAGTAGGGCGAGTAGGGCGAGGAGTACGGCGAGTGGGGCGGCGGCGTGGGCGCGCCCAGCGCCGACAGCGAGAGAGGAGTCGAGAGGAAACTCTCCGTCACTGCCGGCAAACGGTACACGTCAACAATGACCATAAACATATACATAAACACTCACGCCTTTCACCCATAGGGGTAGGCCAAGACTACGATACGATAAATTTGGCACGATCCTGACACACCTCCCTCGCCTCCTTTACATCCATATCATATACATATACCTACGCATACATGCTCGTCGGTTAAGGCAGGCCTCTGTCACTCTTGCTACCTGCGTGAAATAATTACCTACAATAGCGAGCTGCCCCAGGGGTAGATCGCAGTCGGGGCTAGCGCGTTCTAGGCGATTGAATGTTAAAGTTTTTTTAACGCTGTTTACGTAAATAATTTTTTGTAAATACTTGTTGAAATGCTCGTCGAAATAGTTTGTGTTTAGTGTTTAGTATATTTAATTGTAGGATAAAATAGTTGAAAAAGTTTTAATGTAATTTAAAAATAATATGTGTGTATATTATTACCTATCTATTTGATAAATTATAATGGCAAAACGTCGTTCCTACTATAATTGTTGCGGGGATGGATGCTTAATGAGCAATTAAAAGGATTCTGATATATCATTTTTTAAGTTACCGAAGGATAATGAAAGGTAAATTTATTTCATTTTTTTGTTAGATAGGTACTTATAGCGAAAAAATAATTAAGTAATAATTTAACTACAGAAGTAATACTAAATACAGAAGTAATAGTAAAGTACAGAAGTAGTTTATTACAAAACTTAGTTAAAATTTACTTCACTACCCTAGTACCTACTTACATACCTATACTCGTCTTTGTAATTAAAATATTTTAAGTTATAATAGTGAACACAAAATACTGAAATTAAAACTTTGTTTACAAGATTTTCAACTAAGTAGATTACGATCATATTTCTGTTAGGAATCGTATTTCGGGTTTATTTGTTGTTTACGCTATCTACCTATACGAACCAAGCATCGCGATTCCCGACGAATGGCCTTGCAAGTTGCATGTTGCATGTTGTTGGGCATCACAGAACTCACATAGTAGATGATCGATTAGAAGATGGTCGATTATAGTCAGCATAGGTACTTTACCTAAGTAACTTACCATTTCACAATGTATTTTTTTACTCTTTATTAACAGCCCTTAGCAACCACGGAAAGTCCGTTGTGACGTAGTAAGGAGAAAAGATGCAAAGTAATACGGACACTCGCGCGCAGCGATAAATTTTTATTTAGATTGCGTGCGCGATTTATCTGTAATAACGATGGCGGCTATTAAAACGTCGGCAAGCAGTCAACATCAAAAGAGTGCAACTTCTGTACGTAGTACTATTATTTATTCTGTGGTTAAGGTTACTCTTAATCTGGTCCATCTTCTATATATCTCTAATTTGGTCGATAAACTTCCGTCTAGGCCGTTTCTTGCCGACTCTGCCGTTAACTTTTGCAACACAAACTTGCTTTTTCACTCTTTCCTCGTTCATCCTTTCTACATGACCAAATCACCACAGCATTTCTTTCTTAATCCTGGTTCCAAACATCATCTTGTAAACCACACTTTTCTCTTATCACACAATTTCTAACCCTGTCATTCACATTCAGCTACTCACACCAACACCCAACCTTTACACTTAAGCCATAAAATTTGCTGGCATTTTTCTGGCTTTTATGACATCCACGAGACGAAATCAAGTGATGGATTCTCTTATTCCTCTCATTCTATTGTCGGTATATTGTACATATATGTATTATATATAATCTTCTCATTAAAGGAAAAACATAAGGTCATCATCTGCATGTCTTAAAAATAAAATATTTAACACGGATTGGAGTAGCGCGGCGCCCTAATCACTCCATACCCCTCTCAGAAATGAGTCAAGGCCAGTGCCCACCAGTGGAACATAAAAGCCATACATTAAGGTAGGGACTAGCACAGCACTGTGAATTGCCATACGTGCCTTTTTTTGACACATTCTGACTTCTCACAATCGAGACACAATGACCACTAGCCAGGAAATTAATACCGCGCCAGACTGACCTCATTTTACGTAACATGGCATCAGTAAAGCAAATAGGGCAAATCGAGGCTGAACTCGATTCGCTTCGTGTCTATACTTGGTTTTATTGTCACGTTTCGAGAAGATTTAAATATCATGCCAACGAAAATATATCAGATAAAAAGCTAATCAGTATACATATAGATACCAACTTTACGACTTAATAGCGCAGGTCCGATTTCTGAACGTAACAAAAATTCGTATGGTTTACAAATAATTGTTCCGGGTCTGGATGTTTGTCCATGGGCAATTTATGTATGTATAACGCCTTTACAATACAGGAGAAAGTGATGGGAATAACGTTGAATAAAAAAAATTGTACTTTTTTTTATAGGATAGGGCGACAAACGAGCACACAGTCCACATGATGGTTGCTGTGAACCAGACATCTACATCTATCCTCAATAAAGAATCAAAATGCAGATGCGTTGTCACACGTGAGGACTAGGATGGAATGCCTCTTTTCCAGTAAAAAGGGTCTCCGGTTCTCTACACTCACCATACAAAACACAGCAGTGTTAAGCTGCTATTTTACGCTGGTATTCTGTGAGAGCGTGATCCTTCCCCGGTCGAGCCGACCCATGCTACAATTATACTACTAATATAGCCGCAACATGGCTCTACCACGTATGATATATAAATTTGTATTTATACAATTTATGTTTGTGAACTGCCTTCATAGTACAGGAGAAATTCCTAATGTAGGGGTAACGTTATTTTAAAAAGATAAAGAGATTGTATGGCTTACAAGTACAAATTCCGGGTGTTTGTCCTTGTGAAATTTATGTATATAAAGTGCCCCGACTATACAGGAGACTTTTATAGTGTGACGTTCGTTTTAAAAAGAGAAAATAATATGAGTCATTTTGGTCGATTAAAATAGAATTTGTTTATAACTTGTACTACAGCGCTACCTATCGGATACTAGCATAGCATCCATAGCAATGAATATGAACCGTCGTCTCGCCAAAACAAATATATTGAGTCACTATGATTCCAATCAGTCGCATAAGTTATCCGATCACTAACAGACGTTGTAACTATTAAACCTATCTAATATGAACATTTTACTAAATACTGTTGTACTGTTGTATAAAAAATTAGTAATAATAAATTATTAAACTAATTAAATTCCTAATTTTAATAGAAAAAAAAAAGGAATGTTCTCACACGCTCGTACAGAATAATGATGCTGTGTTTGGTATCGTGGGTGATGAGAACCGGAAACTCCTTTTACTGGTAAATAAGCATTCCATCTTAGCCCTCATGGTTGACAACGCGTCTGCATTTTGATTCTTAACTATCACTAGATGTGGGTAGGTAGCTAATAGCCACAGCATGCACTTAACATCAGGTACTAGGTTAATCACCCTTATTTCTATATAATTATTACTTTTAACAAAAGGTAAAAACCGAATTCAAATTGCTAAAAAAAATATATTTATTTGCGACCCTTAGGGGTAGAATTTTTCTCCAAATTTATATGGGAAGTATAACCTATTTAATAAAAAAAATAAACAATTGAAATTGGGTCAAAATCTGCGAAGATATCGCGTAACATACATACACTCGAATTCAGAACCTCCTACTTTTTGAAGGAGGTTAAAAATGGTGGCATATATTTAAAGCTATTATAATGTAATTATATAATCCAAAACATGTATGGTAATAATATATTGCTGTCTACTCGGTCGGGTGGCCAGCGAAGCCTCGCAGGTGGGATTTGTGTCACACCGATTGCACCAATCTTTGTCAAATTGACGTGCAGTATTACCTCTTTTAATCTGATTACTGGATTTAATTCAAACAAGATTTGCGTTGTTTTCACATGCTTTTTAGGAATACGATCGTAGGGTTCAGGGGCAATTTTTTAAAGTGAGTGTGCTGGATTCGATAAAATAAGCGTAAGTGTTTGTTCATTTGACGGTTAATTATACTTAAATATTCTATTTTGATATTTTTTCATGTACAAATCACACACATTCGGAATAGATATGATACTCATAAGATAGATTATTGTTTAACTCTGTAGAAATATTGATAAAATAATTAAATAAATTCTTGACTGTTTGCCCTTTGCGGTACTTACATTACATATAATAATCAACTCGTTAGTGACAAAAATATGTTCAATACTTACAATAAGAAAAAAATTATGATATCATACAGCCCTACACCCTGCAGTAAAGTACCAAGAACCTTGTCTGCGTTACCTCGCTGAATAAATGTACCTACTTATCTTTTGAACTTGCTAATACTTTACGAAAAACTGCATTATTTTAAGGAAAAAGGGTGACAAGCGAGCACACAGTCCACCTGATGGTAAGTGGGTAATATGTCTCATAGACATCTACATCTATCCTCGATTAAGAATCAAAATGTAGATGTGTTGTCACCCCTGAGGACTAAGATGGAATGCCTCATTTCATGTAAAAGGGTCTCCGGTTCTCTACACTCACCATACAAAACACAGCAGTGTTAAGCTGCTATTTTACGCTGGTATTCTGTGAGAGCGTGATCCTTCCCCGGTCGAGCCGACCCATGCTACAATTATACTACTAATATAGCCGCAACATGGCTCTACCACGTATGATATATAAATTTGTACTTATACAAATTTATATATTATAGACTTGGTAAGAGAATCAACTGATGTACAATAATATGGGTAGGTGGCAAATTAAATCTAATGTTACAAGATGAAAATAACTAAACTTAAATATTCTTTTCTTCAAAATCGTAAGCGGTTTAGAACTACCAGGATGCAAATAAAAGTTCCACACAAAAATGCGTGAAATAAGTCCTTTAGGTGAAAAAAAGTATTATTACTGTTAACCCTTTATTATACCCTATTTCTGAATACCTAATACATTAATTATCTTAAAAAACAAATATGTACAATGGCGTTGTGCTTATGTGGCGAAATAAATATTTTCTTTCTTTCTTTGTGAAGTAATCTCGAAGTATCGCTTTTAATTTTTACCCTTCGTAACTTTCTACAAAAGAACCCAATTATTCAGTAACACGTCTGTCAGTCACAAACGTTCTTAGAGACTTGATAAGAATACCATATTTCCGTAAGTGTAACAATCGAAATATATAATTATTAATTAATTATAAGCTGAACTATAGTGCCACCCATCGGGTCCAAATTCTGTGATTTCCTTTTTTTGGCACAAATCCAACCCGCATTGTGAATATATGACGGCTTCGTGGCGCAGTAGCCTATTAATGAGTTCCTGCGCTCAGCGGTTCGAATCCCACACGGAACCGGTAGCGAAGCCTCCATAGAAGCTGAGAAGCCGGGCTTTCCTATCAAACTGCTCAATCAATAATATCAATTAATAAAATAACTCGTAAACTGTATCAAACTATTTCAAATTTCCCGCGCGCTTCTCTGTCGCTGTCGCTGACCTGTTCTACACAGGCCTTATAACGTCA
Organism: Parnassius orleans; assembly: GCA_029286625.1. NCBI lineage: Eukaryota > Metazoa > Arthropoda > Insecta > Lepidoptera > Papilionidae > Parnassius > Parnassius orleans. The sequence goes on from JAGSMP010000142.1 coordinate 1,091,489, forward strand.
ACACGCGGCAAAACTGCGCGATACTGCTGTCATAAAAATTAGTCGTCTCTCTCGCACGCGTTGGCTTTTACCGGGCTTTCGAGAAGACGATCGCTCCCTTTCTAACCTGTGGCAAAATGTTCTATAATGAAATATAACTACGATTGTTTATATAGCAATTTGTATGTAGCGAAAAGCCCGGCTTTTAGTGTGAAATTAGTCATTAGTCAAGCGCGGGCGATACCTTTGCAAGTTCACTTCACATTTCAATGTTTACTCTGTGTGTTTACTTGAGCGAATAAATATTGCGAGTTGAAAATTTATGCTTTTTTATAGATTTTTAGTGAAAATGGAGGATAATAGTGTTCCTTGTGATGAATTGAAGTGTGTTAAAGTGCTAATCGGCGAGGAAAAGGTAAAATCGAAAAAGAGAAAAGGTAAATTTTTATAAAACTGCTAAAAACAACAAAACCATATCTTGGGCTTGCCCTAGTTTGGAGCCCTAGCTTCGCCACTGCACGGAACAAGTATTGATGACGACGTATGTTTGTCTTTGTGCAATTTATGTTTGTGAACTGCCTTCATAGTACAGGAGAAATTCCTAATGTGGGGGTAACGTTATTTTAAAAAGATAAAGAGATTGTATGGCTTACAAGTACAAATTCCGGGTGTTTGTCCTTGTGAAATTTATGTATATAAAGTGCCCCGACTATACAGGAGACTTTTATAGTGTGACGTTCGTTTTAAAAAGAGAAAATAATATGAGTCATTTTGGTCGATTAAAATAGAATTTGTTTATAACTTGTACTACAGCGCTACCTATCGGATACTAGCATAGCAATGAATATGAACCGTCGTCTCGCCAAAACAAATATATTGAGTCACTATGACTCCAATCAGTCGCATAAGTTATCCGATCACTAACAGACGTTGTAACTATTAAACCTATCTAATATGAACATTTTACTAAATACTGTTGTACTGTTGTATAAAAAATTAGTAATAATAAATTATTAAACTAATTAAATTCCTAATTTTAATAGAAAAAAAAAAGGAATGTTCTCACACGCTCGTACAGAATAATGATGCTGTGTTTGGTATGGTGGGTGATGAGTACCGAAACTCCTTTTACTGGTAAATAAGCATTCCATCTTAGCCTCATGGTTGACAACGCGTCTGCATTTTGATTTTTAACTATCACTAGATGTGGGTAGGTAGCTAATAGCCACAGCATGCACTTAACATCAGGTAGAATGCGTATTAGGTTAATCACCCTTATTTCTATATAATTATAACTTTTAACAAAAGGTAAAACCGAATTAAAATTGCTAAAAAATATATTTATTTGCGACCCTTAGGGGTAGAATTTTTCTACAAATTTATATGGGAAGTATAACCTATTTAATAAAAAAATCATTAAAATTGGGTCAAAATCTGCGAAGATATCACGTAACATACATACAAAACATATACACTCAATTCAGAACCTCCTCCTTTTGAAGGAGGTTAAAAAGGTGGCATATAATTAAAGCTATTATTATATAATCCAAAACACGTATGGTAATAATATATTGCTGTCTACTCGGTCGGGTGGCCAGCGAAGCCTCGCAGGTGGGATTTGTGTCACACCGATTGCACCAATCTTTGTCAAATTGACGTGCAGTATTACCTCTTTTAATCTGATTACTGGATTTAATTCAAACAAGATTTGCGTTGTTTTCACATGCTTTTTAGGAATACAATCGTAGGGTTCAGGGGCAATTTTTTAAAGTGAGTGTGCTGGATTCGATAAAATAAGCGTAAGTGTTTGTTCATTTGACGGTTAATTATACTTAAATATTCTATTTTGATATTTTTTCATGTACAAATCACACACATTCGGAATAGATATGATACTCATAAGATAGATTATTGTTTAACTCTGTAGAAATATTGATAAAATAATTAAATAAATTCTTGACTGTTTGCCCTTTGCGGTACTTACATTACATATAATAATCAACTCGTTAGTGACATAAATATGTTCAATACTTACAATAAGAAAAAAATTATGATATCATACAGCCCTACACCCTGCAGTAAAGTACCAAGAACCTTGTCTGCGTTACCTCGCTGAATAAATGTACCTACTTATCTTTTGAACTTGCTAATACTTTACGAAAAACTGCATTATTTTAAGGAAAAAGGGTGACAAGCGAGCACACAGTCCACCTGATGGTAAGTGGGTAATATGTCTCATAGACATCTACATCTATCCTCGATTAAGAATCAAAATGTAGATGTGTTGTCACCCCTGAGGACTAAGATGGAATGCCTCATTTCATGTAAAAAGGGCCTCCGGTTCTCTACACTCACCATACGAAACACAGCAGCCTTAATCTGCTATTTTACGTTGGCATTCTGTGAGATCGTGGTCCTTCCCCGGTCGAGCCGACCCATTCGAGCTACAACCACAATATAGTTGTGGCATGGCTCTACCACGTAAAAAAAAGTTTAATTATATTACCTTATTGGCTGGCATCTGAAGTCACTGTGCCAGGTATTTCAGTAGTTTCTTTAAAATTCCTTTTTATAACTTAATAAATAACTAAGAATGCAGTTTTAGATTAAATGAAACGAATTTTATGGATTTTATTAAAAGCGCATTTAAATTACTTGGTTAAACCTACGTAAACCTGACGTTTCAAGTGATTCACAGCAGTCAATTCGGGCTACCTTCAGCTTTCAATTATAATTTTGGCCTGAGATCAGAATGTGTGTAATGAGTGTAAACACTATCTTGGAAGTCTTGCAGTGGGATGACATAATAATAATATTGTCCTCCAGACTAAATTTCGGTCCCGGCGGCCAGCCTCAACGGAGACTAGCCATCGGCGCAGGACAGGATTATAGTGCCCAAGTGTATGCGCAAGCGCAGGTGCATTCTCCGTACCGGAGATAGAACGGCTTTACGTGCTTTCCGAGGCACGGGGTGAGACACCGCCAACTTCCTGGTTCCGGGCAGCTACTGACAATTTCTTGACGGAAAAACTCAATAACTGTTTTTTTTTTGGCCCGACCTCTGGATTCGAACCCTGGACCTCATGATCAGCAGTTGCGTTTGCAAATACTAGACGAACGAGGCAATCACAATGGTATATGGATGACATAGAGCCATGATGGTAACATTCAATCATCTTCTGTATTGAAATTAGGATGTAATTTTTTAAATTTCAATAGCCTCATGAAATATCCCTGGTAGGCATCTGTGTTCTAATGCAAGTTTATCAAGGTTTGTGGTCAATCTGAATCAAATGTGACAAATTTGATGTAATGGCGGGAACGACCCAAAACATGTTTATAGACTACAAACTTTCCGGAGCCTCGGTGTTTCACGTCAGCTATACGTCTTTTTAAGCGGGTTCTTATTGATCTCAAGAACGGATGTTGACAAATCGTACGAATAATTTGCTATACACATTGTAAATACGGCCACAATTTTCTACACACTCCGTATACATTTAGATCTATATATTAATACGTAAAGGAAAAACTTGTATCACTTTTTAAGCATATTGCGCAATACTAAGGAGTGTGAGATTTGGCGTAGTTAAAGTTTATATGAAGAAGGTGTGCAGAAAGCTAAAATGAAATATGTCTTTTAAAACGATTGTTCTGACAAACAGGGCATGGTAACGCATGCCCTGTTTGTCGTTGTGATTAATTACTGCTATTTTCACATACGTCGTTGTTCTAAGAAAATGTGATTTTTTCATTATCGTTTACAAATTAAGCTTCCGAACTTGCCGCGAGCACTACAAAGCTACGGAATTCTAGATTAACGATTGCTATTGTATGTGATATTTCGAGATAAAAACTAATATGGTTTCAGAGCAGCTTTAATGGGTTTTGAGTTACATTTAGACAGACAGAAAAAAAAATTGTAAGCAAAGAGATGCTAAATAATTTTCAATTTTAAAATTCCAGGACGTAGACATATTAAAAGCGTTTTGCACGATACAGTTTTTACCATGTTTTTATTAAGTCACTTTCTTGTTTGTTTTTCTCTCTGTCGTTCCGGGTGGAATTTAGTAATTGATTTTAAACTAGCTCCCCAATGAGCTGGAAACTTGAAATTTTTAATATAACTCAAATTCGGATGACTATGTAAGAATATGATTTTTTTTTTCTTTTATTAAAAAATTCACTTGTTTATCTTATATATTAAATACGCGAAGGGAAATTTTTGTACCCCTTTTTAAGCATATTGAGCTCACGGAGGAGTGTGAGATTTGGCATAGTTAAAGTTTATATATGAAGAACATGTGCAGAAAGCTAAAATTTACATAAAATTATGTGTTACAAATACATAAAATAAAATAAAACATATATTGTTTACGTTCATACTGTCAATGTCAACACAAATGTCACTTGGACAAAATAACGTCGTTTCACGACACTGGCATGTTTCAAAGTTAGTTAGTTAAAAACATAGACATAGAATATACTGGCGTATAGATCAACATAGTGTGCAAGGGAGAAGAAAATTCCTTATGGCAAAAATATAAGATAGAAAAGGATACCAAATCTCATGACTCTGTAACCGATTTTGAATGACAGGTCGGCACAATTCGGCACGCAAGAAATAGCTCCGAGATATTTTGTAATTTTTAAAGTATAATAGTGGTTATTTATAGTAAGTAACTTTTTCCAAAATAGTTAATTGTTCCGTGAGTGTCTGTGCTGTCAATAATAGAAATAATCCTGATAATTTCACATATCACAGGTAAATTCTCAAGACGTCTTCAATGTTATGACGCGTTTATTTTGGTTAAAATTTATGTTACATACTGTTTAAAATATAGAATATATTCAATTATTTTTTTAATTTTGATATTTTGCAAAGAAAAAGTCACGTTGTTGATAATTTGCATGAATTTGGTAAATACATTTTATACAAAATATTTTACATGTACGCTGAGGATTGACTCAACTATATCAAAATTAATGTCGATATTTATCTTGAATGTTTATAATGAATCGATAGACTTGCCTACACAACAAGAAAATAAATCCTCAGTTTGCGTTCTAAAATGTAATTTTATTTTGCCGTTTTTCAAACAGATTCCCTCGGATTCTATAATTAGAAAAAGTGGTTAAGGTTCATTTGACGGGTTGGTTGGAATGCAAAGAAGAACTCGACAATTTGCAGCAAACATTTTCTTGAGAAGTATAAAAGAAAAGTAGAATAAAACAATTTTATTAAAAGGAGTCATTTCTACATTATTTGTACCAGTAAGTAAAATATTGTTATAATAAGACTTCAAAATATAACTTTCAAAACTTTAGATAAATATAGAGACAGATTTTTATACATTATAAAACTGTAGTACATTAAAGACAAAAATCTTGAGATTATCCTCTTTAAGCCATTATGAACCCAACTAAGTATCAATTTATCAACCAAAATAAATGTATAACCTTGCTTAACCTACCGCACAGCTTCACGGTCACACTAGTAGGGGTTGAAGTTGAAGGGTTGAGCGAACTTCGGAACTTCGGATTATATTCCCAAATCATAACGATAAAACTTTTAGCGTAGTTAGGTATAGATATTTAGTAATGCTCCTCAAGCGCTACTAGACGACCGCGCATGAGACGTGATAGTATAAATTCCATAGTATTTGATACTCACAACGATCAATGCCCTATTCATGCTTGATGGCCGAAGACATTGTCGCGAGGGCTTAAATAGCGTGGTTTATCCCCTACAGCGTTAGTCGTAGAGAAGAGGAACTTGTGGTTAAGTAATAGCTGCGCAGATCGATAGATCTGCGAAATTGTTGCACTTGCCGCGGTCAGTCCATGAATGAGTGACCATTTTCTTAACATACCGAGATTGAGAGAATAAAGAGTGCTTCTGTATTCTCAGACACTTAGTGCACTTTACTGTGTTAAGATCATTATGTTTTTAAAATTCATGCAGCTAAAATTATAATAAGTTTATTATTACTTTATACTTTTCAGGGACAGATGAAAGAATATAAACATGAAGCATGATGAAGCCTCATAAACATATTGGCCTTTAAACAGAGCAATCTTATTTAACTGATTCCTACAAGTTTCCTTCCTTAAATTATTAAGTTTACATTCATACTTAAGTCGAATGTTAAAATAAACTTCTATAATCTATTTAATTATTAATTATTAAATGTTTGTAATTATCACAAGTAATACTTATATGAAAAATAAAGCAGCCATTATGTTGTACTCCGTGTCCCCGTTTTTGTTTCCCCATCAAAACATTTTATAAAATATATAAAATACAAATAGATATATACTTAGTTATAAATAGGTATATACTTAGTTAAGTATCTACCCATTTATATTAACAATATGTTAAAAATAAATTCCGGGAAAACTGCCCACGGCAGTAAATATTTTCTCCAAAGATCATAGTTCGAAAATACAACATTCTGATCTAATTATTGGGGAGTTTTTTAGGTTTTCGGTAAAGTCACCTGGGATTTTATACATTTGAATTAAAATCCGACAAAAGGCAGATAGGTTCAGCTTATTCCCAGGAACATGTTATATGAATATTTTTAATTATTTAAGAACTATCATGGTAAAATTCAGTTAATTTTGAAGTTATTCAACTTCATGCACTAAACAATTTTTATAATCTTTTACCGCTTCCTTAACAATCATTTTCGATAGTCCTTTTAAGTAAAATATACATCACTAGCTAACGCAAACAATGACAAATCGAAATTGGTTACGCGTTTTCGGGCTGTCAGGTGGTCTATACGCTAGTATATTCTAAGTCTATGGTTAAAACATAGACATAGAATATACTGGCGTACAGTATATTCTAAGTATATGGTTAAAAGTTAAAGTTACAGCCTATATACGTTCCACTGCTGGGCACAGGCCTCCTCTCATTTCTGAGGGTTTTAGGGCAAGGAAATGTCCGCCGCGGTGACCCAATGTGTGTTGGCGAACTTCACATGTCTGCGAAATATTTTTCTTCAGAATAAGTAGCAAAGATTAAATAATTATTACGTTTTAGGAAAAAAAACTATTATTTTATATTTTGTTAGATATCAGTGTTTTATATTATAATGTGCAGTTTAAAGTGAAATACAGCTTGCTTAATATAGAAACTTAAATTTTTATGATTTACGGTCAATATTGACCCCTAAGCGACAACTAGTATTTATAATAAATTATAATTATAATTGCCTATAATAAATTATTCCTAATAATAGCAAAAGGTTATTGTTTGTTAGTTTACAAAAACTAAAATTAGTCACAACTTCAGTGGTAATAGCATTGGGTATCGAATGCGGGTAGCTCGCGTACATATATTTAAGGCCAGCCCCAAAGTAGCTCAGAATGGTATGTTATTAAATGAAACTAATTTTACGGATTTTACCGCGTTTAATTTTAATTTTTAACTCCCGACGTTTCGGGTGCTTTATAGTACCCATGGTCGCGGAGGGGACTGAGGTGTTTGACGTCCCAATGTCATAGTTAGCCCAGCTTCTTTGAACTTTTGAATATTAAGTTTCGGTGCGATCTACGCAGAACGAGCTTGGTATGGTACGTTCAAAATGCGCGGGAGTCCGCTCGCCATCGCCGCCCTCCCGTCGTCATTCCGCTGTCGTCCCGCCGAGCAACAGCCGCCGAGTGACATCACATAATTAAGGCCCGACCCCTGCGGCCGAGACGCAAATAGATTCGCTTCCCGGAGAACATTTTATAGTGCAAACAGCACTAAAACAAACTTCATTACCCTGTTATTAGTTAGTATTTTTAACTCTTTCGTTGTCCCATTAAACAGATATGAATTCTATTGTTTAACTATTGGGTCTTTATTGCGGACAGGGAAACTTAAGAGATGTAAGATGCTGAGTTTGATATACATACAAGTAGACTAAACCTATACACAACATTTTATTTGGTTCAAGTTCATCATAGTTCGATATAGGCCTTTCTCTTTCATAGTTTCCTAGTACTTGTTGGTTTTTTTACGTGGATTTCGTTTTACCGTTTCTGACATTGCAAGGTAATATTTTCTTTCTTCCTCCAGGGAAGGACCCTCAAAATTTAAAAGTACTCGATGGAAGAGATAGAGAGAAAGAGCTCGATTTTCACCAGCGCCAATGAAGTTATTGGAACGAAGTTCTTTATCGGACGGTACGATTTGGCGGATGGGGGCTAGACGAGACAAAGTGTAAGATTTTTCCATCACGACCCATTCTGACGTAGTGTAGAGTAGACGGCCTTGGCGGCTATAAGGAAGCGAGATGGAATAATATCCATCTCCCTCGCACTTTTTCTTATCTTGCCATGAAAGAAATATTATTTTATTTTAAATGACGCTTCCTTTTAATAGACGCTAGTAATTCATTTATTTGTATCTGTTAATCAATAATATAATACGTTTATCAATAATAATATACTACGAAAGGAACTTCGTTCCAACCGAGTGTTCTACGACACTCACGCATGTTTTTATATAATTTTAAGTGCTGATTTACAAAATGCAGGTCTGTAACATCAAAAAAAATTGAACGACGTGAGGCCCTGCATTAGGTCAGGAATTAAGACGAATGGGCTCAGCCGTGGGATGTATGTGGGCGTTCACTTTAATTTTAATACGGTGTACACTTTCTACAAAAAAAAAACAAACGGTATGAATATAAGAAACTCGGAAAATTAAACTAAAAATAACTGAATAAGTATTATTATACAACTTATATTGAATAAAAATAGCCGATTTCTGTGTTTACTTTGAAGAAATTAATCTTTGTTCTTTTTCAAATATCAACAGAGCACATAGAGATTGTAAATCAAAAACGTTAAAAAAGCATGGTGAAATATGACTGTTTTAGACAACACCATATGTGTGAACAATACTTCAGTTATTTTCATTCTAAAAATGGATGTTAAACTAGATAATCTATATATGAATCAGTTTAAACACTTATTTGCATATAAATGTTATTTTAATGAACCCCGAGCAGTGGGACGTATATAGGCTGTAATTTAACTTTTTTGTTTTACACAGAAGGATTTCTATACATAAAAATCAATTGCTGTCAGTCTCGCTAAAACTCAAAAAGAAATTTTTTGTGTGTGTTTGAATGGGTCCTTGGATCGTTTAGATTCACATTTCGACCGGGTAGGTGTCGCTGTTGTCGAGATCCAGAAATCACCGTGCGAAGCGGAAGAAATATTTTTCAATCAACTAAAGGATCTTACAGTCCACCTGATGTTAAGTGGTTACTGCAGCCCATGGACACCTGCCACCAACTTTGTCACCAACGTTGTTACCCCTGAGGACTAAGATGGAAGGCCTCACAGCCTGTAACTATACTGACTCTCTATACCCTCCAGACTGGAACACAACAGTGCGATCCTATTTGGCGGCAGAAACAGGTAAAAAGGTGGTACCTACCAAGACAGTACACGACCTCCTAGACAGTAAAGAGTCCTACCACCCAGTAATATTTAAGTTATGTGATGAAGAGGGCCATAAGCTATTTACAAAAAAAATACAAAAAAAGTAGTTTAAAAAAAATTGTATACTCTGTAAACGCCAGGTACAAACACAAGCTAGTGGATAGCAGTTTCTCGACTCCACAGATTCAGTATTTCATGTATACGATATTACAACAAAGTCCCAGAAAATATACACTCTCTCTATTAGAAAATTTAAATATTTTATGAAACAAAAACTGTATAAAAAGGGTTATTTTAATATATCTAATATATAATATATCGAATAGATTGTTGATAATAACCCCTGGGTATGAGATGGTCGCTTCCAAACTGTTTATTATATAATTTAAGTAGTTTGTACAACCTGTATTTTATTGTAAATTTTACTTTGAATAAGAAAGTCCCGCTGGGTTTCTGGCTGGTTCTTCCCAGGACAGAGGTTTCTTTCCGAACCAGTGGTATAAGTAAAAAAATGACTTTCAATATTTCTGTATTGAATAAAAATTATTCTATTCCTTCTTAGACCTCAGGGGTAATACTTGGATACTTATTTGTATATGCTGGAGTTTATGTCGTTTAGGCATTATGGAGTTTAGGCATTTGCTGTATTTTAAGGCTTAGCGTGCGGCCTGCATTGATCCGGGACAGGCATTTTTGTATTTCGGGCGCGTTCCTAGGTAAGCGCGCCAATTCGCGCCCTCTTCGCTCGCCGTTTAAAACTTTACGACCACAGAACACTATTACTCTCTAGCGAGAGATTACGACTCAATGGTGCAATTTTCTTATAAGTAGAAGCATGAATGGTGACATTACAGAATTTTCATAGATCTTTTTTTATATAGAACTAGCTGATACCCGCGATTTCGTCCGCGTTGTTTACACACATCACTGAACACGTAGTGCTTATAAAAATCGTTGTTTCTTAAAACTTTAATAATTTTATATTAAATGAAGCTATCGCAATAATTTTAGATAAGGGCTAAGTGTCTAAGAAATAAAACTTAGAAAACCTAATTGAAATCTATCCAGTAGTTTTCCGTGATGCGCGCTCAACTGCAAACGTCTATCATTTTATTTATATAGATTAGGTTAACAAACGAGCACACAGTCCACCTGATGGTAAGTGGATGATGTGGCCCATAGACACCTACATCTACCCTCGATTAAGAACAAACAAGAAAATAATAACAATAAAGCACAAATAAATAAATAAATGTCGTTGACTGATATCTAAAATATTATATAGTAAGTTGTAACTAATTTAATGTTACGATTTAATTTAATTATAACATAAGTGAGGTTATTAAAGTAGTAATTAAGGGAGAAGTAATCCCCACAGCTTCCCTAGTGAGGTGCATCCGATCCCCATCTCCGATCCCATCGGTTATTGATTAAAGGAATACGGGGGCGAGGGAGTGCATCCGCGTAACTACGGTCACTGACAATCAATACGAACATACATCTATATATACTATTTTACAATATACATCTCTTAATGCATACAGCTACGGACAATATTTAGGTCACAGTATAATACCTTACGTTTTCATATTTTTTATACAAATCTGTAATAATACTGGCTCTCTTTATACACATGGTCACATGGACACTTGTAACCGATTTTAAGCTTTAAAAAAAGAAGTCAAATGCGTTGTCACCTATGAAGACTAAGTTGCAATGCCTCCACTTACTGCAATTATATTAGCTCAGTATACCCTTTGGACCAGAACACAGAAGTGCAGGCACTTTAGTGGCAGAAATAGTGTTTACTGAAATGTTTAAAGTAAAAGAAAGCCTGTACAGATCTTCAATTATGAGTATTATACATTTTCGACTATAAGCAGGCGCTTTTAAAAGATACGATATAAATTATTTGTGCACGTCGATATAGCACAGATAAAGTCAGTTTTATTTGCAAGAGCGACAAATGAGGACACAATCCACCTGATGGTAAGTGGATGTTGTGACCCATAGACATCTATTCTCGATTAAGAATCAAAATGTGAATAGATGAGTTGTCATCGGATAACATATGCATAGTGAATAGATGCATAGTCATTTTTATACGTGGTAGAGCCATGCTGCAGCTATATTAATTGTATAGTTTTAGCACGAATGGGTCGGCTCGACCGGGGAAGGACTACGCTCTCACAGAATACCAGCGTGAAATAGCAGCTTAATGCCGCTGTGTTTCGTATGGTGAGTGTAGAGAACCGGAGACCCTTTTTACTGGAAACGAGGCATTCCATCTCAGTACTCACGGGTGACAACGCATCTGCATTTTGATTCGTAATCGAAGATAGATATAGCTGTCGATGGGCCACAGCAACCATCAGGTGGACTGTGTGCTCGTTTGTCACCCTTATCCTATATAAAATAAAAAAAAACAATAAGATTGTATTTAATAATTACCAGTAAGATGAAACGACCCGCTATGAGTAACGTTTGTCAAATGTATTGTTTTTAAATCTACTATGGTTTCAAAATGAGGTTCGTCTGAACGGAGAAGAAAAGGCGAAAGAAACTCCGCAAGAAACATTTAAAGCAGTTTATCACTTAAGCCAGTATACGTGTAAGCACATTAACTATCTGTTTTTTTTTTTGTTATGTACACAAGTTCAGTACACAAGACAACATAATCGAAAGACTTCAATATTGTTCTGGAGGTCAATATTACAATTTAAAATATATTTTACACTAGAAACTACCTTCCTCCTTACTAGACCGTAAACAGATAGCTTCACTTCTTGATATTAAATTATGAACCGATTTTTATGATTCTTTACATTCTATACTATATTTCGAAGGTGGTAATTTTTCTCCAATTTTGATAAATAACTCACACCTACGGTTGGAAAAAATATTAGAAACATTAAAATTTTTTCGACCTTATTGGTCGACAAACGAGCACACAGTCCACCTGATGGTCACATTTATCCTCAATAAATCCTATCCCGGTCGAGCCGACCCATTCGTGCTACAACCATAATATAGCTGCAGCGTGGCTCTACCACGTAAAAGTTGTTGCCTTGAGATTGTGTGTTCCTTAGTCCACTTAAAAGGGTCGAAAAATTATTATTTTTTATTAAGAAAGTGCTTGTTTACCATAAAAACTACACCCGACTTTAATTCTTTTACTAAGCTTAAATTCTTTTTTCAAGAAGAAGTTTCTCCCTGCGCCGCTCTCCCTCTCCTCCGCGCCTAAAACGCAGCGGTGCTATAGCAGACCAGACTCACCACTGGGTCAGAAAATCTAGTGAGTAAACGTAGGTAGGTTTTTTACTCATGAAAACAAAAGGGATTGGTTCACGATGGTTCGAAAAGGCGTAGCTTAGCTTTGATTTTTTTTTAAATATGATAAGGATGATAAACGAGCACACAGTCCACCTGATGGTAAGTGGTAACTGTGGCCCATAGACATCTACATCTATCCTCGATTACTAATCAATATGCAGATGCGTCGTCACCCGTGAGGACTAAGATGGAATGCCTCGTTTCCAGTAAAAAGGGTCTCCGGTTCTCTACACTCACCATACGAAACACAGCAGCGTTACGCTGCTATTTTACGATAGTATTCTGTGAGAGCGTGGTCCTTCCCCGGTCGAGCTGACGCATTCGTGCTACAACTATACCACTAATATAGCTGCAGCACGTAAAAAAAGGGTGTGCCTCTCTCCATCGAAGTTGTATTTTTTTTTGTATGAACAAAGACCTTGCTCAGTTAAGCTTTTTTCCACCAGAGCTGCGCTGAGCGAGGACAGCAAAATGAAGAACCTAAACATATTAGTGAACATTCTCTTCGCGCACCGCTTAGAAGTAACATATATATAAATAATAGAAAATACCAATATTAACGTGTCCAATTAATTAACAAAGAGATGCAAGAAGTCGATCGATGTAAGTGGCTAAAGATCGTGCTTTGAGGAATTCCTATGTTAAGCAGTATAATTGTGATATAATTGATGATGAATCAACAAAAGTCAAGAAAAAAAGTAAATTTTACAGTAACTCTACGCAAGTGACCCAGGTGCGATCCCGCCGACACCAGTGAAATTGTTAATTGCACATGCTGGTTTAGCACGCGCTCGGCGGTGAAGGGAAACATCGCGAGGAAACCCCAGAATATAAAAAAAATATTAATAATAATATGTAATTATAACTTTTAACAAAAAGTAAAAACCGACTTCAAATTGCTAAAAAGGAAGTTATTTATTTGATACCCTTAGCCTTAGGGATGGAATTATTTCTCCAAATTTATATGGAACCACCCTTGAAGTATAACCTATTTAATAAAAAAAAGAATCATCAAAATTGGTTCACAATCTGCGAAGATATCGAGTAACATACATACAAATAAAAACATATAGATACTCGAATCGAGAACCTCCTCATTTTTGAAGATGGTTAAAAACTATCTCTCTAGCACACATTAAGCCTTTTTACATTAATCAAAAGCTATCGGGGCGGTGCAGAAGTACAAACCGGCATGTGTGCACTCGCCTTAGTAATCAGCACAAAGTGGTGTTGCGGCCGACGGGCGTAATGCGGCGTTTACACGGACTGAGCGAGCTTCAGGGTGAACAAATACATCAAAGGGCCATGTTTGTTGTGTTTACAAATGTTTCTGGTCGCCCAGTTCATCCTGAGGCACTAAACTGAGATTGTTAAATACAGATGTTGTACTTATAGCATTGTAGGACAAAAACCAGAAGAAAAACTCTCGTTGTTACTCTCGTACTTTTTTACGTGGTAGAGCCATTGCTGCAGCTATATTACTGCTAAAGTTCTAGCACGAATGGGTCGGCTCGACCGGGGAAGGACCACGCTCTCACAGAATACCAGCGTAAAATAGCAGCTCAACGCTGCTGTGTTTCGTATGGTGAGTGTAGAGAACCGGAGACCATTTTCACTGGAAACGAGGCATTCCATCTTACCTCACGAGTGACAACGCATCTGCATTTTAATTCATAATCGAGGAATGAAGGAGAAAAGATGTAGATATCTATGGGCCACAGCAACCACTTACCATCAGGTGGACTATGATTCTATTAATAGGGTATTTTACACCATGTAAAAAAAACAAAAAATATATATTTATGATAGATTTTGTAAAAAGTAAACGAGAAATATTGATTTCTATTTATAAAATGCATTATAAATTTTTATTTCAATTTTAAGAATATTTTTTATATGTGCCTCAAATCTGCAAAACGCTGTCCGCCATATTTGCTACCGTCGTGACGTCACTGATGAAGAGAACTAGCTAATGCTGTGTTATTTCGAAAATTTTCAAGTTATAATTACGATTGTTGAGTTTTATTCGAATTTTATTGAAAAGGCATCATGGAAGACAGATTGGTAAAAGCAGAAAGTACTAATCTTTATTCTATTAATTCGAATTCGTTGAACAGAACCCATAATCTTATATTGTGTGTAATTTTCCAGCTAAAACATGCAATAATCTTTATGAAATTTGAAATCAAAGCGAGTTTATTACTTCGCTTTTAGCACTAATGTTAATAGATATTATAATATAAGCTTAGGTGAGAAAAACTTTTGTTATATTTTTTTGTACAAACCATGTCATTGTTCCCATATAATAGAAGAAAACAAGAATTAAGTAAAACACTGTACTGCACTTGCAAGGTCTGTCAAAATGGCCCACAAAGGGCGGGACAGACGAGCGATTAACCTAATCTATTACAAAATTTGACTTGCAATAGGTCATGCATCTATCATGTCATGATGTTTTGTTTTGTATAAACGATAGTTACATATAAGTCATACTTACATCAAAGTGATCTTCACAGAAGTATAGTTTAGATTTTGTAGACAATGTATATGGGTATCTTCTTGCCAGTTTTATCGGAGTAATATCATATTTAAATCAGTTGGCACTTGAATCTATAACTTCCCCGGCGTTCATATGCTCGCATTTTTGCATTCAGGCACAACACAACAATGATATAGATGATAACTCATTATTAAACATCCAAAAGTATTTTATTCCTTTGCAAAATAGGCAAAATTCTAGGACAGTGACGTCACGAGTTGAACAGCATGGCAATTTAAAACGAAAGATTAAAAGTAATTTTTATGGCACTACTCAGTTTAAAAAAAAATTATATAAAAATTATAGTGGTTCATTATCTATCACTCTAGGATTAATTTAAAACACTTTTTGAAAATGGGTGTAATACCCTATTATATTCCATTCTATTCTGCTGTACCTGCCTATATGAATAAATGCCCGGTATATAACATAAGTAAACGGTGGAGTAAGCGCAGTTAACATTTCACGTGTAATATACAATGGTAGCTCCGGGAGATCTCTAGAAAATGTAACGAAACCAAAATTGGAAGAGGGATATTATGCGATACAATCTTGCACTGTACAGTGTAGAGTATCCTGCTATGTATCTATTTGGATATACGAGTATACACATGCTACCAATACGCTTGCCCGGTGTGAAGTGTACTAACAAGATTCTTGGACGATGAATAAAAGATTATGATATCTTTTTTTTTAACACTATAAACCTGCCCCGACTTCGCCTGGATAAGTTCTATTAATGTGGTGTTATTTAGATTTAATATTCAAAGACCATTTATTTAATAAATTTTTCGTGTTTCAAAATAAATGCAAATTTTTGGGATAAAATAGCCCAGATTCCTCAAGGCATTGCTCTCTATCTGTTCGTATAACAACCAGTTTAGCCATTTCGAAGATTAGCCCGGACGGACAGACAGACAGACAGATAAAAATGTCAATGTTTTATTAGCATGCAAATATTATTAGCATGCATGCGACCTTAATAGAATATTTGAATATTACAGACGGACACTTTTATTTTATTTATATGTGTCTACCATTATTATGTATACCATCGTTAATTACATGTTTCAGGTCTTTATACACTACATGAAAATAGGTAATCTACATAGCAACCACGTAGTATATCCACTACCCACACTTAGGCCCGTATTAATAAACGTTACTCAGCTCAAGTACACGCACTTGAGTACAATCTTGAGGTTATGATCTTATTAATAAACATATCTCAAGATGCGATTTAGGTTCACGATATCAGCTGAGTGCCACACTGATTAATAAACGAAACTCGACTCTCAAGTGTGTATACTTGAGTGCAAGTCACAGAACAGTATTCCTAAATACAGCGTTTTGAGATACTGTTTTTATGTGTTTATTAATTAGCAACGATCTTGAGATGCTGATTTTGTAATGAGGGCGTATCAAATGATTACGCACTTGAGTTCGTCGTTGAGTAACGTTTATTAATACGGGCCTTACTCCGCAAGAGTATCCACCACCCACACCATCCGAGGGATAGGGATTAGGAGATGGGCAACAGCGTATTCTTAATAACATCAAGAAAATCACATGAATAACACAGATACGAGTATTTAACCGTGTAGTTGCGTTTTTCGTTAGTTTTTTTTTTTTTAAATATTGAAATCATCTTCATTTGCATGCAAAAAGAAGATGATTTCGGGGATCAAGAACTTATCTCGAAAAACAATGGTTATTTATGTCTTAATAGCATGCAAATAATCCCTGCTTTATAGAAGCTAGTTCTTTCAATATTACAGACAGACACTTAATTTTATTTATGTGTAAGATTATCTATCTTCGAAAATACTGTATTTTTTACACTTTACTTCAAAATTAGCAAATTTCCTACGGTATTTTCCCCATAAAATTACTTATATCTCACGCAAACAGTCAGCGTATGTAATGTACGTTCTACATTAGGTATATACAACGTACAATTAGATTTACCGATTCGGGAGATCGTAAAGGATCATCGCATCGGTGTCGTGTGCACTTGCCTTCCCATCTTCCCAATTCGGATACGACATGGCAGCAAGACGTCGGACGCAACATATCTTCACGCCTGTCGCTCCGGGCGCTGTCAGGCGTAATAACGTAACCCGGTTATGTGGAATGATATTCGGTTTTCGTTTTATTTGATTTTCAATCCGTTTTGAGGCGTTCGTTACAGTTCGTTATTGTTTACGCCCGCGGTTGTTAATTATTCGGGATGTCAGAATCTGAATGCATTGTTAAATTATTTGCCACTGTGCTGTCATATTTTGACGTGTTTTACAACTAAAAAGGAATTTTCTTTTCTTTTTTTTCTATTTGTTTAAGGGGACTACAGGAGCTAAACGCAAGTTTTATAATGCCTTAAAGTATATGATCCACTGCAGTAACAAAATCAGAAAAATATATGATATTTTTCAGGATGTATGCTAGCTAGATAGTGTGTTGAAAACATGATACTACTAATTTGATACGATAGAAAAAAATCACAAATATACCTCTAAACATTTCTTTTAACGATTAAAAACCATACTAATATACAAGCAATCATTCGTATTTTTTGTCAGATTATTCTAAAATCAACATATTAACGTATTAGTGTTTTAATTTTTTAAGTCCAATCAATAGATTTTTTTTAAATCGCATAGGTATTCTTATTTCTGAACATAATACGTACGCATGTGTACCGACAGTGCCGGCCGAGGCCCAATGCTATACAGAAATTGTGTAAATGTGTGCGTGCGTCATTCGAGGTTACTTAGCTCTTGTAGCCCTCTTAAGAAAAAAACGTTACTCCTAAACTAGGATTTTCTCCTGTATCGTGGATACATGAATTTCACAAGGATAAACATCCAAACTCGAAACAATTACTTGTAGGCCATACAAATACTTGTTCCGTGCGGAATTCGAACCTGCGGCTCTCAGCGCACAACTGCTTGCAATAGCAAAGCCACTGCGCTACGGAACCTGAGTCTAAAGTTGACAGACCCATTTGTTCTACAACCATAATATAGCAGCAGCGTGGCTTAACGTTTTTAAATAATGCTTCTAATTTTCAATAGCTCCAACACACATTAGCTCCAAGACTATAATTTTCTCTCCCAAAAGATATCACTTGTTATGTCGATCTACCAGAAAAAAAAACTTAAAATATTGTAAAGACCCTCAAGAGGAAATTAGAGAAGTATTTAGTTGATTACAATTTGCATTGATAATCACAAATAATTAAATATAAAATGGCACTACCGTGTGCTACAAAAGAGCAGAGCCCTTTTTGTATTAAAGTCGAAATAGAACTAGCGTATCCTAGCACAGACCTCGATCTAGTTTGGTTGATATTAGCAAAACACCACCCGAAACTTTTAAGCGACCGCTTGGCTCCTTTGATACTTATTTGATGTTAAACTGTTATATCTATTATAGCTACAGTCAATGAGCCTTAAACTAACACTAATACATTAATAAATAACTAAAATAATATAACAAATATTAGAACTATGTAAACTATTACATTATATTAACTATTAGATTTAACAAAATTGCGAATTAATATTATTATATCTCTACATAAAATCGCTTCCCGCCGTCTGTACGCTTAGATCTTTTAAACTACGTAACGGATTTTGATGCGGTTTTCATCAATAGAGAGAATGATTCAAGAGGAAAGTTTATATGCATATTATATATTATATAATTCTTCTGTCCGTGTGTATGTGACTGAACTCCTCCTAAACGGATGGACCGATTTTGATGAAATTTTGTGTGTGTGATTAAGTTGATTAGAGAATGGTTTAGATTCACAATTGGACCCGGTAGGTGGCGTTGTTGTCGAGGTCAAGAAATCAACCGTGCGAAGCCGGAGCGGATCGCTAGTAAATAATGAATGGGTTCTAATAAAAAAAAATACTAGCACTAGGTACTACAGTAGTCGAAAGGCAGATTTAGAAGGCAGAATCATTAGGCTGTAAATGTTGTCTAAGGAGAAGACACAACTATATATTTGTTTGATATTTATGAAATAACGACAAAGTTCAGATTTTAAAAGACGACTCTGAAAGAGCGCGTATCGAGTAATTTTATTACATACGTATGTGACTTTTCGAAGCCTACGAAATAATGATCACTAGTCCTGTATATAGTCTGTATATTTTTTTAAATAGAGAAAGGTTTTGAGTAACGACCGCAAGTGCAGCCCTTCCTAAAAGGATTAATGTCCTGATCAGGACTAACCAGTTGAACTACGCTTTTTTTTAGTGTAGAAGTAACAAGCTAGCACATCTTTCTTCGATTAAAAATCAAAATGCAGTTGCGTTGGCACTCCTGTGGACTGAGATGGAATGCCCCATTACCAGATAAAAGGGTAGTGATTGATAATGACAGTATTAAAGAATTACTTTCGGCAAATCATTTCAGCGAGAGCCACTAAACTAAATTTTTAAAAAAAATATTTTGAAAAGTTTTCATCATATTAGGCAAACACATTTACAAGGTAGCTCCTACAGCTAGACCAACAATGGCGCCACTACAATCACACCGCATCCGATATTGATTCCGGTCCCCGCTAGGGAATCGATGAGCAAACAATTAGCGCCCATTCACACCGAGCCCTGTGCCCTCCAATTCTGTTCCCATGTTATCAGGAAATTGTATCAGTGTTCTAACCGGGTTTCCGTAACTAAGAATAATGACCAGGCATACAGGACCTTGTTGAGGTTAAGCAATAATAATAAACACATACATGATGTTTTTTTTTATAAATCTGAAGTGATAAACGAATCTACAGCCCATGTGATGGTGAGCGGTTACTGCAGTTCATGGACACCTGCAGTCAACTTCAAAGAAGGCTATTACTCAGCTGGAATGCGTCACAGCCTCTAATTATACTAACTGAAGGGTATAGAGCTATAGAGCCCTTCAGACCGGACCGTACCAGTGCAAGCAGTACAGTACTATTTGACGGCAGAAATGGTTAAGACGGTGGTACCCACCCAGACCGACCTAGGAAGGTAGAAAAGGACTCCTACAACTTGGTAAATAGAGACTGTTATATCATACCATCACCTCTATAATATTAAAATGAAACGGTGGCAGAGAGTCGCCATCGTAATTTTTGCAGTCAATCACAAGTTTTTGCAGAACACAGGCCCGCCACAAAGGTCAGTCTAAACAGTTCATAGGCTTGATGAACATTTCATCAGGTCGGCGTTTCTGTCATATGCGCCACCGCAGCCACAAACAGAGTGGTCCGTTTCTTTGCACTATTATTCATTTGCTGGTTAAAATCTCAGAGGCCGGAAGAGGTCGTTCCTTGGATGTTGGCAACGAATGATAACTGGACAGCGATGACGGGGTATGTAAGGGAGGTCCTACTGATGAAGAAGAAGGAAGAAAAGAGGAAGAAACAGAGGAGTAGTCGAGTAAAGCAGCGATGAGGAGTACCAGCACCATGAAGTAATGCTAACGCGGTCCCGTGTTTAAAAGGAAGTTTTAGTGGGTAAAAATCTCACACTACCAGTCTTACAACAATTTGACCGGTGTCTTTTTGAAGATTTCCTCCACTCTCTCTAATAAAAAAAAGTTAACATCTAGTGGCCTAGCTTAGTTGGTTGGGTCGGCGACCGCAGTTTATGATATTCCAGGAAGATGCTGCCCATTACCTGGTAATAGATCAGATATGGTGAAATTGAATGGGTTGGAAAAGTTGCAATAGGATAACCCGGACCTAAGGAATGGGAAGTGTCAGGGATCAGGTACTCCTCTACTATGCGCCAGTTACAGGACATGTAGATAGAGTACGGCTGGATGAACCCTGACGTCAATATCATATATGTGGATATTCTACAATATAATATGTAAAATCATTGAATGAAAGGGAACTTATGTATGTACGGAAGTAGATATACAGTGGAAGAAGGTCGATGATAGAAATGTAGTAGTTGAGTGCATAATAGGCGAATTTTATTCGAAAAATTAAAAAAAATCATTCTTACACAGGACGTTGGTTGGAATCCTTTTCTGTCTGGGTGTCAGTTTTGGTTAGCTACCAACTTCTTACGTATCTCCGCCGCCAAGTAGCAGTGTGTGTACTTCTAATGTTTCGGTCTGAGGCGTTGAGAGTGCCCATTTATTTACAGACTGTGAGCCATTCCATCTAAATCTTATACGTGGTAGAGCCATGCTGCAGCTATATTAGTAGTTTACTTGTAGCACGAATGAGTCGGCTCGACCGTGGAAGGACCACGCTCTCACAAAATACCAGCGTAAAATATCAGCTTAATACTGCCGTGTTTCGTATGGTGAGTGTAAGAGAAACGAAGAACCTTTTTACTGAAAACGAGGCGTTCCATCTCAGTCCTCAGGGGTGACAACAGATCTGCATTTTGATTCTTATTCGAGGATAGATGTATATGTTTATGGGCCACAGGACACACCATTAAGTTGGACTGTGTGCTCGTTTGTCACCTTTAGTATTGATAATTTAGTTTTTAGTTTCTTTTCTATATAAATAAAATGATAGAGGTTTGCAGTTGAGCGCGCATCATAGAAAAACTATGGGATAGATTTCACTTAGGTTTTCTAAGTTTTATTTCTTAGACACTTGGCCCTTATCTAAAAAAAATATTGAGATATCTTCATTTAATATAAAGTTATTAAAGTTTTAAGAAACAACGATTTTTATAAGCACTACGTGTTCAGTGATGTGTGTTTTCTTGCCGCGGAGAAGATCGAAAACTTTGTTAATATATCAAGCAACGCGGACGAAGTCGCGGGTATCAGCTAGTACTGTAATAAATTTAATATTGCATATTATTATGTTATGTAAGTAATAATGTAAAACTGGAGCAAAATGTGTCTCCTTAACACCCAAAGTAAACACAAGCACTTTTCGCGAACGAGGGTGGCAGTACCTAGGTATGTCGCGTAGCAGGACGCGGGCTGCGGATTGGCGGAGGCAAGTTAATGGCCAACCTACTGGCACTTTGAAAACCGCCCATTAGGCTACCGACGTAGCTTCAGTCGAGTCTACAACCCTACGTTCATTTTGGACCCTCGACGTCTGAAGTATGCAGTCGACAAAGGTTTCGCGCTAAAAAGCACTTATTTTGAGGTAGATGGTGGGTAGTATTTAGATTAGAAGTTTCACGTGCCAAGCAAATAACAAACCAAAAGCAAAATAATATAAAAACAACCGGCCAAGTGCGAGTCGGACTCGCGCATGAAGGGTTCCGTACCATCGTAATACACGTTTCTAGTAGGGGAACCCCATTTAATTTTTAATTTATTTTTATTTTATTATTTGTTGTTATAGCGGCAACAGAAATACACATTCTGTGAAAATTTTAACTGTCTACCTATTACGGATCATGAGATACAGCTCGCTGACAGACGGACGGACGGACGGACGGACGGACAGCGGAGCCTTAGTAATAGGGTCCCGTTGGTTACCCTTCCGGTACGGAACCCTAATGAGCCATGGTAGCTTAGGGGCTAAGCGCTCGTTGTAAATTTCACAGTGCACGAGCAAGCCCGGGTTCGATCCCCACTAACACCAATGAAGTTGTTAAATGTTAATTGCATTTTAAGTGCCGACTTACCACGTGCTCGGCGGAGAGGGATAACATCGCGAGGAAACCTGCATGTCTGAGAAATAAAAAAAATATTTTGAAAACATGTGAAGTCCACTAACACGCATTGGGAGAGCGCGATGGACATTTCCTTGCTCTAAAACCCTCTCAGATATGAGAGGCGGCCTGTGCCCAGGAGTGGGACGTTAAGTTAAGCAAAAATATAATTCTCGGCAAACTATCGCTAAATATTTAGGTTATAGATATTTAATTCATTAAAAAATTATTTAAATTGAGCTAGTAGTCGCCTAGTGGTCGAAATTCTACCATAATTCTACATTGGCCTTAAGGCGGCTACTCGCATGCCTGCCGCAGGGGCAATCTAGGGTGTACAGCGATCGGGGCAATATCTGAACTGTCTCTACACACATGCCTGCCGTTCAGTATGAGAGTGTACGTCTCGCTGGACACACGCGTTGAGAATGGCGCCAGTTTTATCGAAATATCAATGAATCGGTATATTATATAGCCTTGGCTCTTTTTTATATAGAATAAGGGTGACAAATGAGCACAGTCCACCTGATGGTAAGGGGACACTGTGGCCCATAGAACATACCAATACCATACTAACTAATTAATAATTACAACCACAATATAGTGCTTATAAGCTGCAGCATAGCTCTGCCACGCTATTTTTAGGCTATCAAGGATAATTAAATGTGATTAACTTCACTCGTCATAATTTAATATAACCAATTTATTCTGTGATATAACTTAACTAGTGCTTAGTAACTATAGTTTTAACTAGTGTTACAAATAGCCAGCAAAGTTTTCTGATGATGACGTTTAATAATTTTAATTACTAAAATTTTAATTATTATTTAATTATTTAGTTAATGACATTTTATTTATATTCCAGCAATTGCCATACTGCATCAGCAGATTTGCGACACTTTTGTTATGTTCTGGGTATTTTTGTGTATGTCAGTTTTTAATATGTACAATGTCTTAAAAATGATATATAAACTTTCTCTTGGGTGTAATTCATGCAATCTACGTTATGCGATATTAATAGGGATTTTGGTATTGATGGCAATTTGATAGCCAGATAGTTTAAAAACGTTACCACGTTGATATAACGTTCCTTCTGCGGTGCTACCGCAAAGAAAAAGACAAAAAGGAGATACTGGGTGAAGAAGCCGCTCTTTATACACTTCTATCACCAGTGTCCAAATTTCACATTCTTTATTCCATCCATTGTGACTTGTACTCACACGTATGCTCCGCGCGAAAGTCGCAACGAACTGAAATTGCCCCAATTGCGCTACACACGCGACAGCGGCAGCTACGATCTAGGGAGCAAGGAAGGTCTTGCGCCCCTGCCGCCCTGCCGCAGGGCCGACTTAGAATATTGCCCTTGCTTGCATACACGCATCACAATTAAGGAGGCAATTAAGGTCCATGCCCACTCCTACACCCTAGATTGCCCCGGCGGCAGGCAAGTGAGTAGCCGGCTTTAGACTAATAACATACGAGGGTGGATTGAAAAGTACTCGGCCTAACACAGATCCATTCAATTCTAAAAATCAAATCTACCCACATTATTTAGTTCAGTTCAGACTCGTTCATTGTGTGAAGTTCGAAACGTGTGCGATAATTAGTTGTGATTTTATAAATTTATTAACAAAGTAATCGGACATAATTTCCGCGAATGGAGCAAATCGAGCAGCGTGCCGTCATTAAGTACCTCCATAAGAAGGGCTATCATCAAAAGCCATCCATGATGACATGGTCAGTACATTAGGCGATTGTGTTCTGTCATATTCATCCGTCAAAAATGGATAGCAGAATTTAAGCGTGGTAGAGAGTGTGAAAGATGAACCCCGCTCTGGAAGGCCTTCGACGTCAACTACTGACGAAAATATTAAAAAGTACTTGATTTAATAATGGGAGACCGCAGATTAAAAATTAGAGATAGCCGAGATTATAGGCATCTCTTATGAACGAACTCAAAACATCATTGTCAACGAGTTGGGTTTCCACAAGGTGTCTGCGAGGTGGGTTCCGCGACTGCTTTCAGTTGAACAAAAAAGGACGCGATTGACTATTTCACGCGACTGTTTGGAGTTATTTGAAGCCGATGCAGATGATTTTTTGAATCGTTTTGTTACTATGGACGAAACATGGGTTCATTACTGTACACGGAAACAAAACAACAATCAAAACAGTGGAAGACCTGGTTCACCACCCCCTAAAAAGGCTAAGTCGATTTTGTCGGCAAATAAGGTGATGGCTTCAGTATTCTGGGACTCGAAAGGTGTGATTATGATTGATTATCTTGAAAGGGGTCAGACTATAAACTCTGATTACTACTGTACCTTACTACGTCGTTTACGAGAGGAAATAAAAGAAAAACGTCGAGGAATGCTCAGAAGAAAAGTCCTGTTTCATCAAGATAACGCCCGTGTTCACACGTCAGTACAGTCAATGGCTGAAATTCACAACTGTGGCTTTGAACTGTTACCGCATCCGCCGTATTCACCTGATCTGGCACCATCAGACTTCTTTCTGTTCCCTAACCTAAAAAAGCACTTGGGAGGTCAAAGATTTTCGACAAACGACGAGGTCAAAGCAGCTGTAGACGCATATTTTGACTCTAAGGAAGAATCATTTTTTTTCAACGGTCTAAATGCTTGGAAGGGGAGGTGGCAAAAGTGTATTGAACTTGATGGTGATTATGTAGAAAAATAAAAATATTACTGATTTAGTATGTGTTTATTTTCTTGGTTAGGCCAGTACTTTTCAATCCACCCTCGTACATATTATGCTTGTACTTACTTGAGACATTGGCGGTATGAACTTCAACAAACGACATAATTTGTCCAAGTGACATTTATGTGTTTGACATTGACAGTATATATACGTAAACAATGTATGTTTTTTTTTATTTAATTTAATGTAGTTGTAACACGTATTATATATAAATTTTAGTTTTCTGCATACCTTCTCCATATAAACTTTAACTATGTTAAAGTTCACACTCCTCTGTAAGCGCAATATGCTTAAAAAGGAGTACAAAATTTTCCCTTCATATATTTAATACACAAGATGAAAAACTGTAGCATGCAAAACGTTTTTAATATTTCTACCTTCTGGAATTTTAAAATTGAAAATTATTTAGTATCTTTATGCTATCTTTATGCTTACCCAATACTGTTACAGAAGTTATATGACATCGGTATACGTGATACTGCATTCAAATGGTTTAAATCTTATCTAGAAAACCGAAAACAATATGTAGAGATAGTGCATTATAACCATGACACTGGCGAAATCTGCAACAAAATCCACACTACTTGCTCCATCCCTCAAGGCAGCGTTTTGGGATGTTTGCTATTTATAATTTACATAAATGAACTGCCTAGGGTATTGAGTGAAACCTCTGTTATATTTGCAGATGACATCTCTATTCTTATTTCACATACAAAAGACCAGAATTTAAATAGTAAATTGAATCATGTATTGAATCAGGTCACAAATTGGCTGACATATCACAACCTAGAAATCAATTTTAATAAAACCAAAATTATGCAATTCCGACCAGTTCTAAAATCACCTCTAAGTATAGCTTTTAATTATAATAAAACACCTATAGGAACTGTTGAAAACTTCAACTTGTTAGGCCTGGAAATTGACTGCCATATAAACTGGAAAGCCCATATAAATAAAGTAAAGAGTAGGCTATCCAGGTTCACATACGCATTACGTGAAATAAAGAAAACCACAGATGTCCCCAGCGCCCTATCGGCATATTACGCATACACATCTTAGTGGCTATCATACGGTGTCATATTGTGGTAAAATAGTACTGATGCGCAGCAATTATTTAAAACCCAAAAAAAAATTTATAAGAATTTTGGCAAATATAAAAATTCCAGAAAGTTGTAGGCCTCATTTTATAAAGTTTAAAATTTTGACTTTGACATCTATATATATTTGGGAAACATGCAAATTTGTAAAAAACCACCCAGAACTATTTACCAAATTAAGCGAAACAAATTACAAATACTTAATTAGACCGAACAAAAATAGGCTAATATTGCCGAAATCTACACTCGCATTAC
Source organism: Parnassius orleans (assembly GCA_029286625.1). Taxonomy (NCBI): domain Eukaryota; kingdom Metazoa; phylum Arthropoda; class Insecta; order Lepidoptera; family Papilionidae; genus Parnassius; species Parnassius orleans. The sequence goes on from JAGSMP010000142.1 coordinate 1,118,491, forward strand.
ATAGCTCTAGTCCCTACTGTATGACAGTGAAAATTTTCAATAACCTTCCAAATAACATAAAAATTCTAACGGATACTACATTATTTTTATCAAAATTAAAATTATATTTAATTGAAAAATGTTTCTATAATTTAAGTGAATATTTTCATACAAATGTTATTTAATTTGTGTAGATAACTTCGGCCTGCCTATTTTATTTAATTATTCTTCAATAACTATTGTTTTATTTAATTTACTATATAATTTTATTCTATATAATTTTCTTTTAATTATTATTATTATTATTGATCTTTATTTACTTGACATTGGGATTATTAATTAAATTGAATTTATAGAATATTCAATAATTTATCCAATATTGTATAAGTACCTAATTTAAAAATGAAACTTAATAATGTATGTAATCTAATAGTGTAACTTAATAACGTTAATCTAATAATGTAATTTAATAATAATATTCAATAATGTAATTTAATTTATTATAATTGCTACGCCCAAACCGGGTTCAAATGCGGACTATTATATATTGTTACCATTTGATTGCAATAAAGATTATGATTATGATTATGATTATGCTTACAAAAAACCCTTTTTGTTTGTTTAAATCTAACTCAAAACCCATTAAAGCTGCTCTAAAACCATTTTAGTTTTTATTTCCAAATATTACATACAATACCACTAGTTAATCTAGAATTCCTTAGGTTTGTATTGCTCGCGAACAAGTTCGGAAGCATAATTTGTGAACAATTATACAAAAACATCACATTTTCTAGAACAACGACGTATATGAATATAAGTGCAGTAATTAATCACTTTTATGACATACCGGCTGTGCCCGGCATGCGTTGCCATGCCTTGTTTGTCAGAAATAATCGCGAGCGCTGACATTTCACCAACGTTTTATCGTAATCGGATGAATGGTATAAGAAACGCATAGAAAACGAACAAACAATCAAATGTTCATTTTTCTTAGAAATCTTCGCAGACGCGCACACAACAACGCACCAGAGTTTTGCCGTAATCGGATGAATGTTAGGAACGCATGGACAAAGATTCATTCATTTTTATATATAGCTAAGCATTTACCCGCGATTTCCTCCGCGTTGAATTTAGACAATAAAAATCTTGCAGACGTTTCTTTAAACTACAATATAGCCTAGATCACTTTTAGCAATGCTTTCCAACTTTTCGTGAAGTTTCATCACAATCGGTTTGCTAAATATAATGATTAGCCCTGACAAACAGTAAGACAGAAAAAAAATTAAAATTTCTTTGTTGTTTTATTATTTACATGCTATTAAGACATTAATAAACTCATGTCTTTATAGCATGATTTTTTTTTATAGAATAAGGGTGATAAACGGGCACACAGTCCACCTGATGGTATGTGGATGCTGTGGCCCATAGACATCTACATCTATCCTCGATTAAGAGTCAAAATGCAGATGCGTTGTTACCCCCGCGAACTAACATGAAATGCCTCGTTTCCAGTAAAACGGGTCTCCGGTTCTCTACACTCACCATACGAAACACAGCAGCATTAAGCTGCTATTATACGCTGGTATTCTGAGAGAGCGTGGTCCTTACCCGGTCGAGCCGACCTATTCGTGCTACAATTATATAGTTGCAGCATAGCTTTACCACGTGAACCCCCTGATGTAAATAGAGGCCAGTCATTTCAATATTAGAAACTGACACTTCAATTATATTTATTATCACATATAAAGTACACTCACAGTAAATTAAAAACCATCATATTATAAGAACGCCTTTCTGTCCGTCTATGTAGATTTAGCTGAAAAGCCGAGTTACCTATAAATTATATTTTATAGATTTTTTAAATTATTTTTGCGGGCGAAGTTAAACAATAGGATTCCACAGGATATCAAGAAACGGTGCTTCATGCTTCGGTTGCCTAACCTCGTACTTCTTTTTAGAAGTAACGGGCAAATTATAAAGTACAGCAGCTTATCACTCGCGTAACAAGCAAAAGCTTTTAGCTCGCTCCCAATATTTCCTTCAATCAATGTAGGTATTGCTCGTTGCTGGCTCTATGGATAACATTGCGGCTGGCGTTTAGACAACAACAACATAATATTAAATGCTTTTAATATGGTCTTGCGGATAATAATAACAATAATAATAAATAAATATGCGCATCGTGCGCCGGTTTGTTCTCCATTCCCCCTAACCCTCAGCCGTTTAGTCTCCCCTGCCGAGGGCTTCCATCTGTTTGGGTTTTTATTTATTTATTCATTTATTATATTTATTTCACAATATTTTATGTATGTTTAACATATAGTTTATTTTATACTATAATAATAAAAAATAATTGAAACACGTGCTAATAAAGTTACAGGCTATAATATAAAGTCCCACTGCTGGGCACAGACTTCCTCTCATATCAAAGAGGGTTTTAGGGCAATGAAATATCCGCCGCGCTATCGCAATTCGTGTTGGCGGACTTCATATGTTAGGTTTCTTTTACAGGTTTCTTTACGATGTTTTCCTTCACCGCCGAGAATGTGGTAAATCAACATTAGACTAGACTGCCTCGTTGATTTGGTAGTCGTAAACGCGGTTGCTGACTTGACAACATCACAGACCTGTTATTGCTCAATCTCGTGCGGTTGTCCCTCTAAGAAGAATTTTAATACGTCGCCAGTGAGTTGCGCGACCGAAGCCACGCACACCCAAATCTCGACGCCTATTTAGCAGGCTAGAGAGTCTCGTTCATTACCGAATAAAAATTAAAAGAAATGTTTACATACATACATACATACATACATACATAGGCTTGTTTCTTGCGCTACCAAACCGTCAAAGGTTTTTTTAAAAAAAATCTAAGCATAAATTCTACATGTAAAATACTAGAGCAACATAAGTTGTTGTGAATTACTACTACTAACGGAATGTTTACTAATTATACAAAATTAAAACGCAAAAGAAATACAGGCACACCGCTGTGTACAAAGGTCAATATAAACTATATTTCTGTTCGGTACGATTAGCGTTTAAATGACTTGGTAAAATCTAATAACCGTTCAGACGCGCTTATGAAAAAACATATGGGCGACTCTACAGTTCACACACACATTTTTTATCGACTAATCAAGCTAAATTCGACTTTATCATCAATGAAGTAAAATTGATTACTTAACGTTATTCAAAGACTGGTATCTGGATGTAGGCGGCTCATCGAAACGGACAGACAGACAAAAAAAATTATATTGTTCCGCGTGCTATTAACGAGTGAGAGATGTTAAGAATAAATTACGTTAACCCATTTCAAAACTTTTTAGGGGCGAGCTGTAAACGGGATTAGGGCCTTCGGGGAATTTCGAGATGGCAGTCTAAAATGGAACGGGAAAAAAATAGACAATTTTTTTTATCTCAGAGGGAGACAACCACGTCAGAATTCTTTCGTTCAATTAAAACACAGAATATCTGTACAGTTAAGATTCTTTTATTCTTCATCAGCTTGTAAAAGTCCACCACTGGACGTGGGCCTCTTGTAGGGAGAATTTGCATTAATCGCCCAGGCTTGGCGAAAAGATTGGCGATCGTAGTAAACTCAAACTCAAACATTTTATTGCGTTCATGTGGTTACATAAATAGTTCTTATGTTGGATATAATAGAGCCAAACATGAGCCCTGATAGGGCTTAGCAACATTATATATTAATTTAATTTAATTTAATTGATTTACAAAGAAGAATTACTTATTTTATTTACTTAAGCTAAACATAACTTTTAGGTTTAATAGTAGGAGACGTCTCGTACCCTTGACGCTTTTCCCTGTCAGGGTCTGGGTATTTTACGTCTGCTGTAAACGAGATAGTTATACCGCCATCTATCGGAAGACCTTTCTGGCATTTCCCATAGTCGTCACGTTATATTGCTACTTACGACCACAAATTTTGTATAAATGGGCATAAGAGTCTCCTGGGCCCCGTATTCAAAAGTGGTTGTTATTGGTTTGAACTGTTAGAAACCAGTATAACCGACATAGCCCAAATGGATTACTAAGTTGGAGTGCAACGGGCTGGCCATATAGCTAGAAGAACCGATAACTGATGAGGAAGAAAGGTTCTCGAGTGGCAACCACGTGCCGGAGGTAAGCGAGGTGTAGTTCGCCCCACTAGATGGAGTGACGACATGGTAAGAGATACAGAAAGTCGATAGATGCAGTTGGCTTAGGACCGTGCTTTATAGCATTTCTCAAGGGAGGCCTATGTTCAGCAGTGGACTTATGAAGGGGCTGTAATGATGATGATGATGATGATAGTCTATTGTAATCTGGATATGTAGGCACTCTCTTTCTTATTACTTACGCCAAGCAATCTACCCCCTGTCGTGGTTCGTTTTCGAATGTGAGTACCAAAATAGTTACAGGTTGCGAGGCATTCCATCATCGTTCTCAGGAGTGGCAACGCATCTGAAGTCATCGTTGTTTGAAGTTGGTTGCAGGCCATGGGCTGTAGTAGCAACTTACTATCACGTCGGCTCGTTTGTACTTTTAAGCATTTTTGCGTTAGTTGTATGAATAAATGAATACAATATACATATATACCTACATAAACATGTATATTATATATGTTTATGTAGGTATATATGTTTAGGTTTAGGCTGCAGAGCATAATATACCTTGTAAAGAAGAACTCCTCGTTGTTACTATTCTATCTTAATAGCTGTGTAATGCGTACAGAAGGACTTGAAGATTGTACAATATTTAAAGAACAGATGTAATTACTTTATCTTACTGCGCTAAAAGAAGAGTTATATTAATCGGTTGTATATACTAGTATCATATAGTATATGATCTAAGTGGTTTGCGACATTATTTGAATGGCGGATTCCAACCCACAATGTGTTTTGATGTACGTAACCTAAACCATTCTCCTATTTTGTTATCCATTTAAAAGAAGGAAAGTTTAATAAAATGCGATCCGACAAGAATTTCATCTATGAAGAGGGTTGCTTAGCATCGCCCTTATTTACTCGCCGCCATAATAATGTGTATTACGAAACCTCAAAGAAATAATCAAAGAACATTTTTCTATAAGATGTTCGATCTATTAGTGTACTTTCTCTTATGTTGTGTTTTATATTTATTAATCAGTAGGTAATAGTTCCCCGATATTCGTTAGTAAAAAAGTAAAGTCAATTATAGTTATTATAGATTTTGTTTGTCTGGGACTTGTAAGTTCCATGTTTATTTGGGACTTTTATCAAAAAAGAATGTGCCTTATGTATGACTTGGCTAATAGGATACATTACGACTAATAGGATATTGGGTTTGTGATTGTGTCGGCGAGGGACTAATTTGTAAAATAATTCACGATTTTCCACCTAAGCCCATATTATTAGCTAAACGTGGTCTGATTGGCTCGCTGCAATTTGGTCTCTGCTACCCCTCGGGAATTACAGGCGTGAAGCTATGTATGTATGTAGTCATTATAGATTTAATTAAAAGATTGTGTATTTTATGTAGTCGGCATTTATTATTCTTTTGATTACGTATTAAGTCAACTAATGACTGGATAATGGATAATGATAAATGGGGCGCTTATCAGTTGATATGGGATCGATGTAGTGTCTCGCATATGAAGCTATGTTTCCCATCAGAACACCAGCTCTATAGATTAATCAGCACAGCACAACATTTATTATAGGATGAAAGTACAAAGCCAAAGAATTCAAAATCACTATGTTTAACAATATGCTGCGAAGTGCGGAAGCTCGTTCTCTGTTTTAAAGCTCTATAATATATTGACATTTTCATAAAATGCGTATTATAATTCACTTGTAGTAAGACCACATGAGTAAAGAAACCGTTACCGTACAGTTTCTTTACTCATATGGTAAGACATTGCGTTAGATATTTATAAATAATTTTATTTATAAATAACTATAAGTTTGAAATATTTAAATAGGTATTTTAAGAGTACACAGAATTCAAGATCAGTAAAAGCAATGATTTCAATACAGCCGAAATTGAACGCAATATCCTACGCCTGCCTACCTGCCTGCGGTATGTATATACGAGTACGTGTCTGGGAACGCGGCAACCCTCCACGTTGTAGAGATTACATCTCCCTGTCACTATCCTCGGTATTCGTAAAGATTTTTACTTGCTTTCATAAAATTTAATTTTTTACATAAGTAGTTTAATCGGAAGACCAATCATGTAAACAAAAGAAGTAACATTAGTAAAAAGGAAAGTTATAGGACCTACACAGTACACACAAAGGCACGGGCGTCCCTCTTTCTCCCACATTTCTGAGAAAGTTAGGGAGCTGTTAATCCGGTTACACCATTGAAGTAATATATTCTATGTAGGTTATCAATGGTGTAGATACTAGAAAAGTTACCGCGGACAAAATCATTGCGGCAGTGCAGGACTCGGGAAGTAGGCACAGAGCATTTTTTATGGCACAGACTAAGTAAGTTTGAGCCCATGGATTCCAACGCGTGTTGCAAATAACCAAGCCTCGTCGTCTCTTCTAGTACGTACTAAATATTACTTCAATGCGTTACACAATATTTTTATGCTGATATGTTTACACAATTGGGTATTTAACACAAGTCAATCGAAATACTTTTTAAACGCTTTCACAACAAATCTATACAAATAAATGAAATTGAAGTGTCTGTTTGTAATGTCAAAATAACAGCTTTTTACTAAATGTATATGAAAATGTATACGTTAATAATAACAAAAACACAATTTTTAAAATGTTTGTTTGTTTATTTGTCTGTCTGTCTGTCTGTTTGTCCGTCTGTCTGTTTGTTCCGGCTAATCTCCGAAAAGGCTGAACCGATTGTGACGGGACTTTCCATGGCAGATAGCTGATGTCTTAAGGAGTAACTTAGGCTACCTTTATTTTATAAAAATAATTGGGGTTCCCCGCAAAAAAATTAAAACCCTAAATTACATAGTATTTCTATATGAATTGTTGGAATATAGTGTGCAATGATGTCATAGTTTTAAGAGTCAAATAATCATCGTATTTCTATACTATTAATACTAAACCGCGTAGTGGCGTTGTAAGAATATCCACTACACCATGTCGTCCGGTGGGTATCGTAAGAGGCGAAAGATGAAACAGAAACAGGAAATGAACAGCAGCCTCTTCCTGATAACACCTCAATAAAACAAACTATGGTCAAATACCCCTATGAGACAATCTATGAGGGAGGCCTATGTTCACCAATAGACTTTTACAGGCTGTAATGGATAGATGAAAATACTAAAACACAATTTAACTTAAAATTGTAAGTTGGTTACCTTAGAAAGTCAACTAAAAGTAGCAAATTCAAATTATGCATTTATATATGGCGTCAACTGAAACATCGTGATTATACTCTTTGGAACAACCGTTTTTAAAGATTTCATCTTATTTAACGATTCCCACAAGTTATACAATCGTACCGCTGGTCTACAGCTTTATCGCTTTGATAAGTTAGTACAGTACAATTCGATTTCGCATACTTTGTTCTTATCGCACATTATCCTTGTATGTGACAAGTAAATTATTATTAAAAAAAGAAAGAACCCGACGGCAGTTAGATTATTTACTTAAAAGATATATTTTAATACAGTTATATTATTTTTTATAGAATAATGGTGACAGACGAGCAACTCCACCTGATGGTAAGTAGATGCTGTAGCCCATAGACATCGATATAGACATTTGTACTCAACTAGTGATCCGCCTCGGCTTCGCACGGTTGATTTCTGGATCTCGACAACAACGCCACCAACCGGGTAAAATTGTGAATCTAAACCATTCTCTAATCAACTTAATCGCACACAAAATTTTATCAAAATCGGTCCAGACGTTTAGGAGTTCAGTCACATACATACGGACAGAAGAATTATATAATATATAATATGCATGTATTATACATATAAACCTTCCTCTTGGATCATTCTGTCTATTGATGAAAACTGCATCAAAATCCGTTGCGTAGTTTAAATGATTTAAGCGTATAGACGGCGGGAAGCGACTTTGTTTTATACTTTTATAATAGATTAAGAATAAAATGCAGATGCGTTGTCACCCCTGAGAACTGAGAAGGAAAGTCTCGTTTCCAGTAAAAAGGGTCTCCAGTTCTCTACACTCACCATACGAAACACAGCAGCATTATGCCGCTATTTCACGATGGTATTCTGTGAGGGTGTGGTCCTACCCCGTTCGAGCCGACCCATTCGTGCTACAACCATAATATAGCAAGCTAGCTGTACATATTCCATCCATTCCATTACAGCCTATAAAAGTACACTGCTAAACATTGGCCTCTGTCATAGATTTCCTCATCAGGAGGATTTTACCATACATCTTCTGTTTTAGTTTCCCTCTGTCGCCTCTTACAACACCCACGGGACGATATGAGGATGTTCTTACACCACTATTACACTGATTTATATATCTGATGCCGTTATATTTATTTTATGACGTATTGATTGATATATATATATAGTAAGCTTAATATGGTAAATAAAATAAAAATTGACTTTCTTGAGGATTATGTATTAATCTTATGTAAAAATATTTATTGAATAAAAATAGTCTATTATATTCTATTCTATTCTACACACAGAATAAACAACAACATGACAGTCGTTGCTGAACATAGGTTTCCTCGAAGAAATGCAACAAAACTCTGCTGAGTGTTCGTTGCTCTGAGGTCCTAAGCCACATGCATCGATTAATATGTCCTCACTCCGTCTAGCGGGGAATCCCCCTACATTCCGCTTATCCGAGTACGAGTCGCATACAAATATTGAGATCTTACTTGTACCTATTACGTTTTTAAATGAATGGGTCATTTAATTTATTGTATATTGACTGATTAAGGAAACGTTAAGGGGTTTGTTAAACTAGACCAGCAAGCTTACTCTTGAATCCAATAACAATTTCAATCCAATTTCAATTTCAATCCAATGTAATTACAATCTTGACAAATTACCATACTCTCGAAAACAATTTTGTTAACATTGGATTGAAATCGGAATTGCGCTTGTATTGGCCAAAAATTTTGTTGTAACACATGAAGTTAGCTGCGTTACTCTTAGCAAAAGGCATGTTTTATTTATCGTTAAACCGGTGAAACCATAATAAACCCTTTGTAACTTTCATAAATGAGCATTTAAGTAGTAAAAACATTTAAGAAATGGTATAATTCGTCAAACATAACATCTTTTCACACATTTCTTATAAAAAAACGCTATATTTATGAACTTTAAAATTATATGGCTGTATAGAGCGTGCCTTTGCCTCGTTCCTTTTGTTATGTCAGAAAAAAATTGTTATCACGAAACAAAGTAAACAAAGATCAACTTTCGATTTTGTTTAAAGCTTAAAGGTGAAGTGCTTTTTAAGTATGTGTGAATTACTAAAAGACCTTTCAATTTGGGTATAAGCAGTTTGAAACTTTGAAATAGTTAATTGCCGCAATAACACGGCTTGCCGCACCCAAGCATTCATGCCGCATCCAACTTTCAAGCACAGTTAAGAATCTTATGAAACAGAGGAAGTGAGCATCCAATTCTAAGCTCATTAAGAGGAACAAAATAAATAATAATGGTCAAGGTTGGGTTAAAGTAAGTATAATAATGTTTTTTTAAGAATAGTATGAGTAAGTAATGTTTTGTTTTAAATTGGGCGCAGAAAAAAATGTGCCTTAAATAAATTATGTGTTTAGAGCATAGCATTTACAGCAGCATAGGCCTTTGACAACCCACCCATTTTGTCAAAATTCGACAAGGGATTGATAGCAGGCACAGGTGGTCAAGTGTTACTTAGAGACTCAACTTACAATTGACCTTTCTCACCACTCAGTTATAACAAATAACAATGTTATAATTAATTAACTTCTCTCATAATAACTGTATTTTCCTCAGCTTTATAGATTATTTTAATATTGTTTTATTTGTTTTGGGAACATCAAATGTAAAGGACACTCCTAAGGAACTTGCAATATGTATGCCTTGCACTCAAGTGGTACAAAAAGGTAACCCACCGTTTTTTAATTGCAATAATTTACATAAATTAACGTCATATATGTCATTTCTTAGTGTGGAGAATATAGATGTTTCAATAAATCTTAAACATCCTTTTAAGTGGCTTGTGATGGTTTAAAACTTCCAATTCAAATATTCCATCTTAATTTTTTTTTTTTTTAATAGGATAGGGTGACAAACGAGCACACAGTCCACCTGATGGTAAGTGGTTGCTGTGACCCATAGACATCTACATCTATCTTCAATAAAGAATCAAAATGCAGATGCGTTGTCACCCGTGAGGACTAAGATGGAATGCCTCTTTTCCAGTAAAAAGGGTCTCCGGTTCTCTACACTCACCATACGAAACACAGCAGTGTTAAGCTGCTATTTTACGCTGGTATTCTGTGAGAGCGTGGTCCTTCCCCGGTCGAGCCGACCCATTCGTGCTACAACTATACTACTAATATAGCTGCAGCATGGCTCTACCACGTATATTAAGTTATAATATATTTTGTCATTAAGTTATAATATATTATTTCAGTTTTAAAATATTTGTTATTCTAATTTCAGAATCACAACTTAATTCCATATTACATTTCCCAAGCAACAACACTGTACCAACAAGAAATGATCAAGATATGGAACATCTGAAAAGAAAGTAAGAAGCAAATGCAATGTACCAAATAGCCAGGACAATTGAGAGTTATCAGCAGTTATTAATAGTTCTGTTTTAATTTTTAAAACAGAATACAACAACAATAGCATTACTGTAATTTGAAATAAAAAAAAGACTCATTAAATTTTATCATTTTTTTCATGTTATTTTAAATTAATTTGTTTTCTTTTAATATCTATTGTAAAAGAACTTGATTTTTGTTCATTTTAAATATAGTTTTATAACTGTTATTTAAATATTAATTATATTTTATTAATTTATTTAAGAATAGATACTAATGATGGTAGGTTGTTAAAATATTTTTGTATTAAATAAATGGTTAAACTTTGTATCATAATTTTATTTATAAATCCTTATTAAAATTACTTTACCTATATAATTTTAGTTTCAATTCTTATAAAATCATACATTTAAAGTAACTTAACATTATATTCATATTTCCTGCTACATGAAATACGCCAATTAACCTTTAGAAATGAGAATAGAGCTCTGCCCAACAGTGGGACATATAAAGGGATATATAAAGGATGTAAATGAACTTTATTTAGACTAACATTGATTAACAGTACTTCATTCGTAATATGTCTTCTCTTCGGAGATTGCATATTTAGGTTTTTACTTTTTATTCATGCACTATTTTCTCAGTAAAGTTCTTAATAATAAAATAATTAGCCCTCAACTCATCATGACTCATAGAAAAAACTAAGTCCATAAAACGCATTATTCGAAGCTCATTTCGACTTTATTTTAATTGTAATGCACGATTACGGCGTAGAATATTAAACGCAAGAGCTAAACGTGCAATTATATTATCGCAAAGAATAAGATGATTGCAGAAAACAATCGATTAATATGAACACAATTCCTAAAACGTTACTGTTTTGTTATTGCCTAAATTCCAATCCCAACGCAATACAAACACAATACGTAGCTGTCAACTAACTGTCAAAACTGCGTCAAGAGTGCCGATTTTGCTTACAATCGGATTGGACAATTTCAATTCCAATCTCAATTAGTTCACAAAATCACCACACAATATTAAACTAATTTAGCGCTGGAGTCGCTTTCAAGAGTACGAAACGTTATAATTTCAATCCCGATCGATCGGAATTGTTTTCAAGAGTAAGCTTGCAGAGGTTTTAAATAGAAATAATTTATATCAAATATACAATAAACAGTAAGGTTGTTTCGTAAGGTGAGTGTAGAGAACCAGACTTTTTACGGCGTTCCATCTAAGTGTTCAGTAGTGACAACACATCTATGGGCCACAGTATTTACTTATAATCATGGGGACTGTGTGCTTGTTTGATATAATTCTATAAAAAAATTGATAATAGACAAATCTTTATTCTGACACAAAACACAGCGGTATTAATATACATTATAGTTTACTTATACTTGTAACTATACCTTTTTGTATAAGCTTCAATTTCTTTACTAAAATCCCAAGGAGCCTTATTTGAAAAGGAAAGTTTAAAATATTTAAACCACTCCACGATACAATAAGGTCGGCCGAGAATAGAGTCTATTGGAAAATGTTTATTATAAAAGTTTTCGTTCAGCTAGTCAAGCAACGTTTTTAGGTATGACTTCTTCTCGACTGTGTCAAACTTATCTGCTCACTTTTACAGGGAATGGTGGAATAGAAAAATAGAAAATATTTATAGGGATAATAGGATCAAACGTGACGTTACGTCAGCGGAATAAGTTTCGGTTATTAGATAATTAAAAGACAGAGATAAACATTCTATCTCTGTCTTTGTCTAACTTCTAATTAATTTGTCCTATAGTAGTGAAGCCCAATCCAGTGTGGTAAATACAGGCAAAATTCAATAGTACCTAATGAATGCAAGCTGGTGCGTTGGGAAGGCCTATATCCAACAGTGGATTTCTTTCCTTTTCCCGAAAAATCCAATCCGCAATTTAAGCATGGCAATTACGGTAAATCCCCTCCGATATGGGTGAGGCCTGGCAGTGCACTGTTCTGGATTGATTATGAAAATGTGTAAAAATCTAAAAAAGAAAAAGTAGTAATAATAAATCTGAAATAATATTGCGCGATTCGGCATTTTCCATACATTTTTTTTAATTTAACTTAAACATAACATATAACTTATGAATGTTCATCTAGCTAAATTCCGTATTAATTTCTATCAGTGGTTGTTCAAATATACCGTGCAGTGGCGATGTAAGAATATCCACTACCCCATATCATCCTGTGGGTGTCGTAAGAGGAGACAGAGGAAAACAAATCTGGAGACGGGCAGCAGCATCTTCGTAAAAACGAAGAAAAAAAAAATGAAAACTTTGGTTGCCAACCCGCTTGCCAAGCAACTATATATGGGGGAGGTCTATGTTCAGCGGTGGACTTTAATAGGCTGTAACGGTAATAAGTTGCCAGCATATCTTTCCATCCGATTATAATTTGGGTGGTCTTGATGGCAAAAGTGAATAGGCTGCATCACCACTTACCATCAGGTGGAATGTTAAGGGCTGGCTTAGAATAGTAAAAAAAAATTAACTTAATGTACACTGCGCCGGCATGAACCCGCACCATCTCAATCAAGTAATTATATTTAATGAACAAATGCAGCAAGAGTGTAAATTAAGTAGTTAACATTAAACACGGGACAATTTAGTCGCTGTCGGAGAGTGTCTACTCAATTTTTTTTAAATTAACCATGATGACTCTCAAACTACTATCTGAACGCATGACATGAACTTGCACTGCCAGAGAGAGATCGTTTCAAGAAAGCGTACGCTAGCATTCTCTTTGAAAGACCATACTCACAAGGCTCTTTTTTTCTTTTTTTTTAAATCTTTACATACATAAATTATTGCACAAGGACAAACATCCAGACCCGGAACAATTATTTGTAGGCCGTACAAATATTTATTACGTGCGGGATTCTAACCCGCGGCCCTCAGCACTGCAACTCAAGCCATCGTAGCAGGGCAGATGATTGGTGAGCACAGACTATCGCACTGTTATTGCACCTAGAACCTAGATAATAAGCCGGTAGTCCAAGTCTCGTCCGTCAATAGGCGGGATACACAATATGAAGCTGAGGTTGGAACTTCAGAAAAACTATGATTATTCTCCTACGCACTTCAACATTTACATAAAGAAATTTAAATGTATTTTCAATAGAGGTAACCTTTATATATATATTTGATGACAAAATATTTTTTTTATAGAAAAGCGGGGAAACGAGCATACGGCTAATAAATATTAGAATACATATAAGAATTTCATATTGTGTAAACATTATGGTTTCTTACTGTTCATGCTAGCAGACACCACTACAAGTTAGTATGTGGTATTAACGCATGTATGACTAATTATTGAACTGTTATGCTGTGTGGACCCGCACCCAATCTTGTCGAAGTGGCAAATCCCACCGATCAACGAATACCCCAAGGATACTGTTGGTGCTGTTCCGCAAACGGGTAGCGCGGAGGCACACCACCTCCTAACTATCGCGGCGAAGCCTAATAAGTGTGAACTACCTATTTCAATAAATATGTTACAGTTAAAACCAGTTTTTAGATAGAACGCGTTCTCCCTAGTTAAAACTAGTTTTTACTTAATGCCTTTGTTATAACTAGAATTAACTAATGCTCAAAATTGAATATCAGGTAAAACTAGTTCTTACTAGACAAAACGCGTTTTTCCGAAGCGAGTCAGTTAAAACTGTTTTTATTGAATGATTTCTGAGAAAAATCGCTTTAATAGGGGGCCCCTCCGCCGAAATAATACCAAAGTGTAGTCGACGGAGCCCCGCTAACGGGGCTCCTATTTCTGGATGGTTTATAAAAAATAACCACGAAGGGATGGAGGGTCTGTTCGCTCGCTTCGCTCGCTCACTCGACCCCGCCATCCCTTCTCACCTAACTTGTCCGAGTCGGAGTGCCCCAGTCCGAGGCTCGCTTCGCCTGCTCTTGCACCAAATAAAACACCAAAATATTAACTTTTATAATTACTTTAATAAGTAAACACTTGATTCTAAGCCCAACCATTCTCTAGTGCTAGTTTTAACTGAAGCTCGGAGTGATATCTAGTTTTATCTGACAATCAAATATATCAGTGGTAAATTCTAGTTTTAACTAGGGAAAACGCGTTCTATCTAAGAACGGGTTTTAACTGTAACAAATACATATAAGAGAATATCTTGCGATTGTTATTTGTATATGTTCATAACGTTCAATAAATAATATAACAAGTGACCACCGCCGTGCGTGTACATCTGCAACAGCAGAAGGATTGCAGGTGTGTTACCAGCCTTAAAGACTATTGGACGTCTCTTAAATCACACGGGGAAAAGGCCGATTACGTTAAATGTGTTATGCGTGGCAGAATTAAAAAAAAACATAGATACCTGCCACCCTACTTCAGATAGTGTTCGCCCTGGTACGATCTTAATATGTCATCTATACAGTCATCTGAACAATGGGAGAGATGATTCTTTCATATTGCGAGTGTTTGCTTAAACACAAGTCTTTAATAATAATGAAAATTGGTAGGTTGGAAATCACAGTCCTGGACACCGTGAACTCTGATGAACCTTGTCAACGATATGTATAATGTGGGTCTAGTGTCGTGGTCTAATTTCATAACGCTGTAAGAACCATGCACTGTAACACACATCCGCTAAAATAAAAGCAATCGGAATGAAGCCGAAGTTAATAAAATCGTTAACTGTCACCGTTTTAAAAGATATATTATATTCCACAATATTTTAACTACGGACGTAAAACAACACTACAAAGCAGTACACACATACTATAACTATATACGTACAGCATACTATAATGGTTTATACATAGTAGAGCTGTGGTAGAGCTACGCTGCAGCTATATATTATGGCTGTAGTACTAATGGGTCCGCTCGTCTGGGGAAGGACCACGCTCTCACAGAATACCACCGTAATATAGCAGCGTATGTTGCTGTGCGTATGGTGAGTGTAGAGCACGGGAGACCCTTTTTACTGGAAACGGGGCATTCCGTCTTGGTCCTCGGAGGTAACAACGCAGATGAATTTTGATTCTTAATCAAGGAAAAGTAGATGCCTATGGGTCATATTATTCACTTACCATCAGGTGGAATGTGTATCCTATATAATATATAAGGAAACACTATTATATATATGTATATAGTGTTTCCTGTACCCGCATGTTATGAAGACATTAAGGCGACACCGCGAGAAAATGCACCTCCTTTCATCGAATAGTATAGGACTATGACACGACTACCGAAACTGGAATTTTGATATATGTAAATTCATGTCTTTATCTTGAATTTGCTTATTCAAAAACACGATTGTATAATTTTGACTCGATCATAATTATTTGCGAAACCACCTCTAAAAAATCACCATAGTTGAAATTACAACGAAATTACTTAATCTATATGCTTGGGAATCACTCAAATACATTCATAACATCCATATTAGTAATTTACTTGCTCATTATTTTGATTACTTAAATCAATAATTTTTTTTTAAATATTTTAAGATTCTGACAATTTCTAAGCGGTCTTAATTGTCGCGGGCGCTAAGCAATTTTAGACCTTACGACGGCGTTTTTTAAGTTTTATAGAAATTATGTACTCACTCGGGTCCTGCGCCCCCTTTCCCTAAGGGGTTGCTTCCGATTCGGCAGAAAGGCCATACAGGCTAAAGCCAGTCCCACAGGTGGTGTTTAGTGGGTAGGCACTTCATAGTGAGTCCCATATAACCACGCAGCCGGCTGCGTGGTATGCTATGAGCATTCACCACCTCCTTCCCCCGCTTCCGGAGGGTAGTCCTTGCTTTGGGCGCAAAAAAAAATCACTCGGGTCAGTCCGGCGATAGCCCGCTTCAACGGTGTACCTGCGCAAGTCGTTCGCTTGTGCTCTCTATTCTTACAGATATATACCTACCTTTATTATTTTATATAGCTATAGTTGTAGAATAGGTTTATTATTATTATAGGACATTATTATTAGTGTAAGTAGGTACTTACATAATTGGTTTGTGGTAATGGGAAACACTAAGAAAAAACTATATAGAAGAAAAAGAAAAGAGCAATTTTAAAAAAATGTTCTTAGAATGACGGAGGCGAACAAGTTAAGGTAAATAATATCATTATAAATATTTTAGTAGCATTTTAGTGTCACGTATGTTTGTAGTTAGTTACAAAGAACATTACCTGCCTACCTAGATTCTCTATGATTCAAGGAACTTGGCCATTTAGATAATTCAAATTACTTAGTACTTAACCACATGGGAATAGAGACTAAAATCGTATATAAATAAAATAAGCCTCTGCATTATACGTAGGGCATCGAGAACCGGTCCCTTTCCAGGAACCGGTTCTTTCGGTTCCAAACTTTTGCCGGAACCGGGTACCCGGTTCTTTTCTTTCTTTTAGGTTGGAGGCTACTTTCGTTCAATGTGAATAACGATAATCATATTCATAAATAAAACAGTTTTATTGCTAATCGTAGGTTAAAGTAATTATTCAAGTAATACTTGCAAAAGTTTCTTTGTAATTAACTATAAAACAAATCAAACATCTCACTAACTAGGAACATTTATTTTACAATTGCACGTAAACAGTTATTTCACATTACTTAAATTTTAATATCATTCAACATAAAAATAATATAGAATAGATTCTATTCTATTGTTGCGCCACTATTAATGTCTTACACATGACAACACTAGTTACCACTAGCGCCCTCTAGTATCGAGTAGCAGAACTAGAGAGTCAAGATCCTTCTAGAAACTTCGGGACCGATATGTTCGAGTACGATATGTACTCGAACATTCTAGATGTTTCTACAGTAGAAGGTTCTGGAAAGTGTCGGAGGCGCTATATAAGGCCGGTATAAACCACGACCGGGCAGTATTGAATTGGCGATACAAGCGAAGACTCGAAGCGATACAACTGCGAACTTAAGCGATCTGTAGTAAAATTGTGTTTTTATTAGTGTGGTTTAAAAATGTAATTAGTGTTGTGTAATTAAAGTGTCAATTTTGGTAATTCACTCAGCAGTTTTAATTGTCTCGAACCCCAAGCTCGTAACAATTGGTGTCAGAAGTGGGATCAGATCATGCCGATTTTACCAAAGGACGACACGGAGGTATCCGTACCCGAAGTCAACGCCAGCAAGAGACGGACCAGAGACGATTTGGTAATGCAACGCCGCAAACGTCGGAGGGCCAGCTGCCGACCACGGAGGCCGGCCCGTCAGCAGCTCCTGCATCTGCAGCACCTGACTTAGGTGCTCTGATGATGATGCTGCAGGAGCAGGCTCGCCGACAGGAGGAACAGGCCCGCCGACAGGAGGAACAGGCGCGTCGGTTGGAAAAGCAGCTGCAGCGCGGACAGGAGGAACAGGCCCGTTGTGTGAAAGAGCAGCTCAAACGCGATAAGGAAGAGCAGATGCTCCTCATGAAGGACCTTCACGCTACCTTCGGGAAAGAGATAAGGGAGGTGAAGGATAGGGTTGCTCAACATGACAACCGCCTGTCGGAAGCTGAAACCCGAATCGACCAAGTGAACAATCGGGTTGACAACGTGATTGCTGACGTGAAGAAAACGCTGGACGACCTAAAACTTGGGGATGGAGTTACAGCTCCGTGGTAGCTTCTAACACCTTCGCTACGTGGATTCAAAGTGCCGCCGTTCGACGGGACTTCTTCCTGGTCGGCCTACAAAATCCAGTTCGAGGCTGTCATGAAGGCGAACGGCTGAAAAGTCAGGCCATGACTGCTCTCACACTAGGCCTGCGCGGCCAGGCCTTAACTGTTCTGGAAGCTCTCGGTAAGGAAGTGACTTACGAGCAGCTCCTTGAGGCATTGGAGGCGAGATATGGCGATGCTCACCTGGAATACGTCTTTCGTGCGCAGCTTTAAGATCGCGTGCAACGCAGCAACGAAAACCTACAGCAGTGGGCCTTGAGGTGGAAAAGCTGGTTCGAAAAGCATACCAGTCTGTACCTGCGCTCATTGTAGGAACCTGGTGCAGACATTCATCGACGGCATCCGCGACCTTGAAGTCAGAGCTGCTGTGAGGCTCGGGCACCACGAGACGCTTAAGGACGCGTTAGCCCATGCACTGGAGGTGGAAGCCGTACGGCAGGATCATCGATCCCATCGCGTCAGGAGGTTGCAGCAGCTGCAGTTCGCGACTACAATAAAGGATACAGCCCTAGGTGCTACGGCTGTGGGGAAAGGGCCATCTTCGATCCAGCTGCCTAAGCGAACTGTAGAAAGGAGGTGATCGATCTCGAGAGGGTAGTGCGGCTAACAGCACCGCCCAGCAGCAGCAGGAAACGAGTAAAAGCCAGGACTGCAGGGCGGGTGCTGGCTGATGTTAAGAGCCCCAAGGATTTCGATCTCACAAACCCATGATGGGAACAGCCTAATCATCAAAGGCGAGGTCAACGGAACGCCGTGTAAACTGACCATAGACACTGGAGCCTCTCGCACGGTTGTCAGTTCCCAACTTATAAGTCAGTTCCTTGGGGACTCCGCATACAACCGGAGCGCATTAATTTGGTAACAGCCACCGGTCAGCGCATACCCGTCCGTGGAGAAGGAGATGGAGTTGAAGCTAGGCAACATGATCTACCTGCATAATGTCATCGTGGCTGATATAATGGACGACTGCATCCTGGGCCTAGACTTCATGAGGAAGAATTGTTGTGAGATCGATGTTAAGCAAGGTGTTTTGAAATGTGGACATGAGGAACTTTTCGTGGAAGGAGCGATACCGGGGAATGTGTACAGCCTTAAGAAGATTGTTCTGCCGCCGAGATCGGAAACGATTGTGCCGGTTAGTCTTCCTCGGAATCCTGGGCAAGCTCATCGTTGTGTACTCGTGGAAAGGTGGACAATGACCTTCCGTGGAAAGTGGCTCGAACTTTGGTCAGAACCACCGACATCTCAGGAGTACGTGTGCTGAACCTTTGTGATCAGGAACAGATTATGGAAAAGGCACACTGGTTGGTACTTGTGAGGAAGTGGATTGGTTGCGTAGGTGCCAATACCCATCGACTGGGACCCCCAGCAAGGATGCACAAACGAGGGTGACCACACTTTTAGAAGACTGTCGCAGCGTTCTCTCCCCGAATGAAGTGGTCAAGGCGAAGAGTTGTTACTCAAGTACGCCGATGTTTTCTCGTCAAACGATGCTGACATAGGAAAGACTGGCTTAGTTCAACACAAAATAAACACAGGAGAAGAATTGCCTATCCGTCAGCGCCCAAGAAGATTGCCGGTAGCACGTGAAAGGAAGTGGAAACCATGATTGAGGGAATGGTGAAGGATGGTGTTATTGAACCTTCATCTAGTCCATGGTGTTCACCTGTGGTGCTGGTAAAGAAGAAGGACGGTAGCATGCGGTTTGTGTTGACTACCGCCGTCTGAACGACGTTACGAAGAAGGACAGCTATCCCTTGCCAAGAATTGATGACACGCTGGACATGCTTACAGGCGTAAAGTGGTTTAGTACGCTGGACCTGAAAAGTGGCTACTGGCAGGTTGAAATAGACCCTAAGGACAAGGAGAAAACTGCATTCTCCACAGGAAAGGGTCTGTGGCAATTTAAAGTCATGCCGTTTGGATTGTGCAATGCTCCAGCAACGTTTGAAAGGTTGATGGAGCTTGTACTTACCGGGCTAATTGGCGACGCCTGTCTGGTCTACTTGGATGACATCATCATCGTAGGCCGTACGTTTGAGGAACACCTTCAAAACCTGGAACGCGTGCTCATGAAGATCCAGAGTGCCAACCTCAAGTTGAGTCCGAAGAAATGCTCACTATTCAAACGGCAAGTTAGCTTTTGGGTATGTAGTGTCGGAAGAAGGTATCCGCACGGATCCAGAGAAAATTGCCGCTGTCAAGGATTGGCCGGTTCAAAAGACAAGACACAGGTTAGAGCATTTTGGGTTTGTGCTCCTATTATCGGCGATTTGTAAGAACTTTGCAGATATAGCCAAACCTCTGCACAAGCTAACCGAGGAGAAGCGACATTTCTGCTGGGATGAAAGTTGCGATATCGCATTCCAGGAGCTCAAGGACCGTCTGTGCAAAACACCTATTTTGGGGTACCCTGATGCGAGCAAGGAATTTATAGTTGACACAGACGCAAGTGATATAGGACTTGGCGGTGTGTTGTCTCAAAGGAATGGTGATCAAGAGGTTGTGATAGCGTACTTCAGCAAGTCTTTGTCAAAGCCGGAAAGGAACTATTGTGTCACAAGACGGGAATTGCTTGCTGTGGTAAAGTCCTTGCAGCATTTTAGCAAATATCTTCTGGGGCGGAAATTTCTCTTACGAACTGACCATGCTGCACTGAAATGGCTATTGCAGTTCAAAATCCAGAAGGACAAGTTGCGAGATGGATTGAGCTACTACAGGAATACGACTTTGTGATCGAACATCGCAGCGGAAATCTCATGGCAACGCAGATGCATTGTCAAGAAGACCTTGTCCTGAAGATTGCAAGCATTGTTCTAGGCAAGAGGTAAGGAAGTGGTATCTGTGAGGATGCTTATGACAGACCAGCTCAACAATGAGTGGAAAGACAGCCTACGACATGCACAGCAGGAAGATTCGGACATCAAGCCGATTCTAGAATGGATGAAGGCCAGTGCTCCTAAGCCCAAGTGGAGTGACGTTTCAGCGATGAGTTCGACCACGAAAAGCTATTGGGCCCAATGGGACAGCTTGCTGATTCAGGATGGAGTCTTGTGCCGTAAATGGGAAAATGGTCGGGGAGACAGTTGTCATTTGCAAATGGTTGTCCCTAAAGCTAAAGTACCGGATGTTCTACAGCTGTACCATAATGGTTGTTCAGGAGGCCACCTGGGAGTTAAACGAACTCTACTGAAGATCCGAGAACGGTTTTACTGGGTCCACTGTCGTGACGATGTCGAGGACTGGTGTCGCAAATGTACAAGTTGTGCGGCTGTAAAGGGACCTCAAACTCGTAGTAGAGGTGCATTGAAATTGTACAATGTTGGTGCACCATGGGAGAGGATAGCCGTTGACGTTGCGGGCCGTTTCCGGAAAGTGAAAGTGGTAACAAGTATTTCATGGTTGTGATGGATTACTTCACTAAGTGGCCAGAAGTCTTCGCCATTCCAAATCAAGAAGCTTCAACAGTTGCAGATAAACTAGTTCATGAAGTCTTCTGTCGTTTTGGAGTACCTTTAGAGATTCACAGCGATCAAGGAAGGAATTTTGAGTCTCAAATATTCCAGGAAACTTGCCGAGTTATGGGTACTCATAAAACAAGAACAACTTCTTACCACCCACAATCTGATGGAATGGTAGAACGATTTAATCAGACATTGAGAGGTACCTAGCAAAGTTGTGGAAAAACGGCAACGAGACTGGGACAGGCACATACAACCGTTTTGTTGTCATATCGAAGCGCTGTTCACGAAAGTACATCAGTGACACCAGCTTTAGCAAATTTTGGGAGAGAATTACGGCTGCCTGCAGACCTGATCACCGGAATACCACCTGATGCCCCACGCAGTATAACCGATTATGCAAATGACTTGCGGAACAAAATGAATGACATTTATGAGCACGTCAGACAATCAGGACAGCAAACGTCTGAAAAATGAAAACACGGTATGACCGCAAAATGAACAACCAAAGGGTTTGACGAAGGTTCACTAGTGTGGTTACACAATCCAGTTCGCAGCAAAGGGAAATCTCCTAAGCTTCAAGCTAAATGGGACGGACCGTACCGGATTGTGACAAGGATCAATGACGTAACCTACCGGATACAGAAAGGTGCAAGAGGTACTCCTAAGATCGTCCATGTGGATCGATTGGCGCGTTATTATGGGGCTAATAATGCTCGGGACGAGCATGTCTTAGGAGGGGGCAGTGTTGCACGCCACTATTAATGTCTTACACATGACAACACTAGTTACCACTAGCGCCCTCTAGTATCGAGTAGCAGAACTAGGAGAGTCAAGATCCTACTAGAAACTTCGGGACCGATATGTTCGAGTACGATATGTACTCGAACATTCTAGATGTTTCTACAGTAGAAGGTTCTGGAAAGTGTCGGAGGCGCTATATAAGGCCGGTATAAACCACGACCGGGCAGTATTGAATTGGCGATACAAGCGAAGACTCCGAAGCGATACAACTGCGAACTTAAGCGATCTGTAGTAAAATTGTGTTTTTTATTAGTGTGGTTTAAAATTTAATTAGTGTTGTGTAATTAAAGTGTCAATTTTGGTAATTCACTCGGCAGTTTTAATTGTCTCGAACCCCAAGCTCATAACACTATTATAACATTACAATATTCTATCATAGAATGTAATTTACGGATACTGTTATAACAAAACAAATCAGCTCACTTATGAAAAATAAATAGTTTTAGTTAAACGTTACTTCTTAATTTTACTTAAATAAAAGGAACGCAGAAAAATTAATGCATCCAAATTTTTATCACTCAAAGACGAGCGCAGCCTATTGCAGACGAAGAAAATATACGCTCTGGCTCTACACTGGTGTGCGAAATAGTTTTTAAATGCTTAAGTAGTACCCTCGTTGTCTTTGCCCACCATTTTCAAATAGAGCCATTTCAACTATCACAGTAGTAATTGAGTCATTTTCTTGATCTGTCGATTCAGTAGCAGTATTAACAGCTTTAGACAACTCTCTATTAAGTTCCTCTTCACTTGTTAGGGGGGATTCATGTCATTCAACTTCCTGCAGATTCTGACTTCCTATTACTGGCGTTTCTTTAAGGGATACTTTTTGTCTAGCGTTTATGCGAT
This sequence comes from Parnassius orleans, assembly GCA_029286625.1. Classification (NCBI taxonomy): domain Eukaryota; kingdom Metazoa; phylum Arthropoda; class Insecta; order Lepidoptera; family Papilionidae; genus Parnassius; species Parnassius orleans. The sequence goes on from JAGSMP010000142.1 coordinate 1,141,977, forward strand.
TTTTTTTTGTAGGGTAAGGGTGGCAAAGTCCATCTCATGGTAAAGGGTTGCTGTGGCTCATAGACATCTACATCTATCCTCGATTACGAATCAAAATGCAGATGCGTTGTCATCCGTGAGGACTAAGATTGAATGCCTCGTTTCTAGTAAAAAGGGTCTCATGTTCTCTACACTCACCATACACAACAGCGTATTCTGTAAGAGCGTGGTCCTTCCCCGGTCAAGCCGACCCATTCGTGCTACAACTATACCAGTAACATAGCTGCAGCATGGTTCTACCATGTAAAAATTTTCAATTTCCTGTAACATTTCATCACTTATACCATTTATTTTGCCAGTATCTTCGTCCATACTGGCAAAATAACTGTCAGGGTTGGTCAAGTATCGCAGTATTGATGCTTGGATTAGTCGTCGTTCTTATATTGTTTTCGCAATGTAGTGACCATTTTATTACTAAGATGAGTTTTCAGTGCACTCATATACTTTTTAATATATTTTGTAAAGGAACCGGAGGAACCGGGTTTTACATTTTCGGAACCGGTTATTTTCGTGACCCCTGAAAACCGGGAATTCCCGGTTCTTTTGGAACCGGGAAAAACCGGTTCCGATGCCCTAATTATACGTGTCTGGGTATGATGCTTGAATCGTAGGTTTTCTAGGCGCAGTTTCTCATAGCTGCATTTTAGAGTTATTTTTCTACTCTAAAATGTAGACTCCACTCTTGTTATATTTTTAAATTTAATAAGGGTGACAAACGAGCACACAGTCCATCTGATGGTAAATGGTTGCTGTGGCCTATAGACATCTACATCTATCTTCGTTTGCGAATTTAAATGCAGATGCGTTGTCAGGACTAAGATAGAATGCCTCTTTTCAGTAAAAGGGTCTCCGGTTCTCTACACTCACCATACGAAACACAGCAGCATTAAGCTGCTATTTTACGCTGGTATTCTGTGAGCATGGTCCTTCCCGGTCGAGCCGACCCATTCGTGCGACAACTATACTATTAATATAGCTGCAGCATGGCTCTACCAAGTAAAAAGAGTATCCACTATAAGCTTGCCTCCTTCAACCTAGACTTTGTACGTCGGTGGAGGTCACATTCCGTTGGTAGTTATACAACGCCATACGCACTATTAGGACAGTAAACCGATGGAGACGCTGTGGCAGTGCTCTATATTGTTCTTAGTGAGATTAATGAGTTTTTTTTCTATTATTGCTTTTTAGGAGAAACTTGCAAAATGAACAAAACCCAAAAGTAGAAACACTATACGACTTAGATGCTGTTCGAGTAATTAATGTTATGGAGCAGTAAGTGTTTTTTTTATTGACATAATATCAGATTAATGATTTTTTCTTTTATTTTAATGCTGTTTCATTACAGGAATCAATCGGAAAAGGAAACCTTGATTAATGATAGTAGTCGACAACAGGGAAGTGAAGAAATACCTGGATCTGAGAAAGTTTCACACAGCAATAGGGTCGTTATTGAACAGTTATCAAAAAAATTAAACGACATTTCAGACAAGTAAGTATAATATAAGGTTTCTTTTATGTTCCGGTAAATATTAGTGGAAAATATTCTTCTATATTTTCTTATTAAAAATATTAATAAATTCTTTTTTAATTTCTTTCAGAAAATACGAAAGAAAATGTACTGGTGACGTTAACAGTCAAACCGAGACAGTGTGTTGGAACAATCGGATAAATATTTACAACCCTGGGATTTGCCTATTGAGTAACTTCAATAAGAGACGAGTTATGTATCTGTTGATTAAAACTGGTGCTTACTTTCGCATGATAGGTAAATATTATAGTAACACATTGATTTTATTGTAACAGATTCTGACGATAAAGGATGGAAATCACAGAATAGTGGACTTTAAATATTTTACTGAAGAACTTATGCGGATATCTAGCCATGAATCATTATTCCAATGTTCGTTCAACACCATGAAGCTAGTTTCAGAAACAAAACATGGTTTAGTTTTAGTGCCATGTGCAAAAAACATTTAGTATCAAGAACTCGCTGAAAACTTGAATACCAAAGCGGTTGAAGGTGCAATGGCTGCTGGCTGGTAACGCACTATTAGAACAAATAACAGCGTCTTTAGATTTACCATATTTATCAGACTACACTTACGATGTTTGCCAAAATCAAATATGTCAGGAATGGGAGGCTACAGCTTGGGATGAAATGAAAAAGGCAGGTGATAGGGAAAGAGAGGCTGGTAAAGTTAATAAAGACGGTATTCCATTAATAGACGTCATCGCCGATGGATGCTGGTGAAAACGTTCATATAAAACGAATTATACTGCCTCTCTGGGGCCGCTGCTATAATAGGCAGACGTTTTGGCAGGTATTATTTATGAACGTAAAAACAAATAATGTTGCATTTGTGCGAGGTCAGAAAAGCAAAATATGACGCCTTAACACGAATGTTTCAAAAATTATAGTGGGACTTATACAGCAATGGGTCTATCATATTAGCAGAGGGTTTTGAACAATCAATAGAAATGCATCAAGTAATATACGCACGATTTATAGTAGATGGAGATAGCAGCACTTATGCCAAAATTTTGGAATCCCGACCGTATCCTGACAAAACAGTAGAGAAAATTAACTGCCGGATTCAGATTGTAAGGAATTTCTGCAATAAAATTCAACAAACAAAAAGCGACACAAAATACGATTTGATGAATAGGAAAAAAATTACAACTGAAAAAATACTGAGTACATTACAATACACTACCGATGCTATAAAATACCACAGTGAAGACAGGCAATTAGATAGAATAAAACAGTTACACACGGACATTAATCAATCTATTAATCATGCGTTTGACAAGCATAGTGAGTACAATACAAATATATACTGAAATAAAAAAGAAACGCAAATATGCTCTAAATTTTTCAACAGTTGTATTTTTCATAAAATAAGCCTCATAGAACGTTTTCTATGAGGCTTCTTCTTCACACGCAAGAAGCCTCATAGAAAACGTTGACAACAACTGTAGTGGAGCGTTTTAATGGAGTGATTGCAAAATTTGTGGGCGGGAAAAGAATAAATTACTCCTTAAGACGTTCGTACCAAGCACGTTGTGCAGGAACTGTTATTTCTTTTAACAGTGGCAAAATTCACACAACGATTTCAAAAAATATTTACAAAAAATCTCCAATAAAAAGGTTAAAGTCATATGAAGAAAAAATTGATAAAAGGAGGCAATACCACAGAATAATTAAAAGAAGAAAGAACCGCAACTAAACCCAAAAAAAAATTATTTCAATTACGGTGGAAACGTCGAAACTCCAGATATGGACGCAGAAACGTATGAAATATTTATTATTATTATTATTATTTATTTATTTCATAGACAGTAGGAAGTATAACAATTAATAAGGTGTAAACATAAACTCTTTTGAGTTTTACCGTACAACCCCACGCCGTCGATATACAATAATAAAGATTAAAACTATTTATAACAATATTTGCTACACTTCATATATACATAATATTTAAGAAACAATCATAAGACAGCCACACATTTTATAAACACCATGCGGGTATATCATAAAATAAAGTTATGTAAAACCTTTGTAGACGTTCCCATGCAGCACTGTCTTCATTAATTGATACTTTTTATTCTACAGGTGATGTATAAAGTGTGGTTTGTGATTATTATTATATAGTGTTGTTAGTTTATTATTTATTACATATGTTTATTTTATGTATATGTTTTGTATGTGGATAATTTTATTTTCATATTATAAATAATAATATTTTAGTGTTTATATTATGTATATGAATACGTGAATTTATTAATTGCTATTATGTAGATAGATATAATTATGTTCAAATGTATTAGTTAATGTGTATTATTGTGTTATGCTTAAAAATTCTGATGTATGTTATGTGTACTTTTTGTTTATTATTTGAAGAAAATATTGTTTCAAGATTTTTTTTAGATTTTTATATGTTATTTTTTCTCTAATAGCATTAGGAATAACATTAATTAGGTAAGGTATTATGTAATTTAATCGTCTTTTACCATAGGTAAATACCATAGGTTATTATAAGAAGGTAGTTGTAGTCTAAGATTATCTTGTCTACGGATTGAATAATTTTTGTGTAGTTTTTGTAGATTTTCAGTAAAATAATATTGTGATAAAAGAGTAAGTTCTACTTTTTTCATGAATTGGTAAAATTTTACAAAATGCAAAGAGCTTACGGTAATCTTTAAAGGAATCTTTTATTTTTATAGGAACTATTCTTTTTAGTATACGTAGCTGGAGTGAAAAAATATTGTCTAGGTGTGTTTTAGAGGTTCTTCCATAACTGGACAACCCATAGGATATTATAGACTCAGCCAGGGACTTATAGAGTAGTAGAAGTGTTTTATAAGGTATTTTAGATTTTATAATTGAGAATTTGGCTAATATTACCCTTAGTTTGTCACTCACATGGTTAATATTCTCCTTCCAGTTTAGTCGATCGTCGATTACGAGTCCAAGGTATGTGTATTTACTTACTTGTTCTATGGTGTCACAGTTACATTGCAGAGTGTTATTTGATTGTTTTAGATGTAGACATTGATGGTTGTGTGCTATAAGTTTTAATCTAAAAGTGCTTCTGTTTTACTAGAGCTGATGTAAATTAGTTTGGTTTTATTGGAATTAAGTACAAGTCCAACAGCATGAGACCATTTTACTAATATGTCAAAATCGCTTTGAAGTCGAGTAAGGGCATCTTCTATGTTTCGTCCTGTGGCAACTAAACACGTGTCGTCCGCAAACTGGTACAGCTCACACTGTTTTATTGCGTTTGAGAGATTATTTACGTAGGTGAGGTAATGTAAGGGTCCTAAGACGGAGCCTTGGGCAGTGCCTTCAGTTGCTAAAACTGAAACTATCTACATTATTGACCCTAACTTGATAGCTTCTATCATGTAAGTAGTTTCCGCACCAAGTTAGTAGATTACCTCTGACCCCACTGTCGTTCAAGCTTTGTAGAAACTTCATGTCTAAGTATCAAATGCCCTACTATAGTCAACGAAGACGACCAATATATGCTCTTTTTTATCTAAGTGGTTATAAATACTGTCAGTGAAAGTGGATAGCAGTTGAGTCGTGCTTTTATGTGGTTGAAATCCGTATTGGTTGCAAGTTAGTATACTATTATTGGCATAAAAGTGTTGTATTTGAGTTCCTACATATTTTTCTACTACTTTGTTGATCGTAGGTAATATGGTTATTGGTCTATAGTTGAGGTAGTCCGCCTGGCTACCTTTTTTATGAATTGGTCTCACAATGCCGGTCTTTAGTAATTTGGGTATTTGCCAGTGAGGATGCATGCGTTTATAAGTTTAGCAATGGTTAAAGAAATTTTGTCACATATCTTTTTTACATCAATGGCTCTTATCCTATCTACTCCGGGAGTTTTGTTACTATTAAGAGATTTTAGTATTTTTGTTATTGATTTGGGTTCTGCAGACCTAAATCTCATACTCACATTTGCTGATACTGCATAGGTTTTTTGTCGAGCAATGGTTCGGGACATTTTGATATTATTTGTTTGACACTATTATTGAATGTGACAGCGAATTTATTTGCAACGTCTTTCGATGAGTTGTTATTGCTGCCAAAGAGCGTTCTAAGCCTTCATCTATAGACGATTTTATTCTACCTGTTAATCTGTTTAAGATAGACCACAAATTTTAGTATTGTTTTTGTTGGATATTATTTCTGACTTAGTGTTTTTGTTTTAGTTTTTGAATCAATGCATTGGCATTGTTTCTAGCTTTATTGTATTTTAATTTTAAAATCATATTATTTGTATTTTTATCCATTGAAGAAATAAATTATCCCTATACTCACAGGCTATTGATTTTATTATTTATCAGTTGTTATTAATTCGCGTACTTTTAGTATTAATTTTGATTGAATATTCTGATTTTTATAACATTCTGTAAATTTTGTATAAATATAGTTGTAAATATTTAAAGGGCAGGTCATGTCGTAAGTCGGCGCCCAATCTATCTGTTCCAACAGTGAATTAATATCTTTTATATCAAAACAACGTTTATGAAAAATTTAGAAAAGACAGATGCTGAACGTCGTGAAATACAATCGCGCACGATACTGCAGAGCAAGAGCGGTGAGTAGATGGAGTTACGCAGGAATTTTCTTACAGCCTCTAATTTTGGGAAGATTGTCAAAAGAATTAAAACCAACAGTTGCGCTAGTACAGTAAAAAATATGTTATACAGACCAGACATTGGACACGTGTCTTCAATAAACCACGGCCGAACACACGAAAAGTAGCTCTGGAACAACTGTCAAATTTACTAGACGTAAAGATAGACCCGTGTGCTCTATTCATAGACAAAATCATCCATTTTTAGGAGCGATGCCTGACGGTATTATAGAAAATAACACCCTGGTTGAAATCAAGTGTCCCATAATTCCATACAAAGTCGGTATTGACGAAGCCATAATACAAGGAAAAATGCATTTCTGGCGGGTATTTAAAAAAAGTGATGAGATCCAGGTGAACAAAAATTCCGATTGGTTCATGCAATTTCAAGGACAGATGCATATTTGCGAAATATCTAAATGCTTATTGGCAGTATGGTATGGACACGATAAAATAAAAATGGAAACAATTGTAAAGGATGCCCAATTTTGGAAGGAAAAAATGGAGCCAAAATCACTTTCGTTTTATTTTGACTGCTTGCTACCGGAATTGGTAGACCCGCGATTTACTCGTAATAAACCAATTCGGGATCCACATTATGTAACAAAAAAGAAGAATAAAGAAAATGTGCATAAAGGCGCTAAAAAAGAAGAAGAACAAAATAACATTACAAGTGTAGTTACAAATTCTGTTATACAGTATAATCAGTTTTAAAAATTATGTCTTAGTTAGTGTTTCAATAAATAAATGAATATAAACTTTGTTGATTTCTCTTTTAATAAACTAACATGACGACAACAACAATGAAATATACAACTACATGTTATTATACAACAAGACAATAAATAATGCAAAACATTAAAAACGTAAGAAAAAATTAGTGTGTCGCGACTCCGAAGCTTTCTTGTTCCTTTCTGTTGACCGCGCGTTGACCCCCGATTGGGCATATGGCGCGAATTTAAAATTTTAGGAATCGAGTGACGAGTGCCGTTAGCGAGGCGCGGGGGGAATAGGCGGAGCCATTTTAAACGTTCATTTTCGATGTGTCGTCTTAACAATATAATTAATGCAGCATCGCCCTCGCTGCATCGCCTCGGGCTTTACTCATAATAACGCGCTTATTGCATTAACATTTGACCAAAGACCTCACAAAGGTATATAATATTCGCTGGAATTTGTCCGTTTCGCTGATTGACTACTACATTCTTGAAACAAAGCTAGTATCCTTGATAATCACAATAATAAAACTTAAGTGAGAAAGAACTTACAATCCACCGGATGGTAGGTGACTAGTGCAGTTCATCTACACCTGCAGCCAACTATGAAAGCAAACAAATAAGTCTAGGTGCGTTGTCAACTCTAAGAACTAAGATGCCTCACAGTCTTTTATTATACTGACTCTCTATATACATATGTTGGAACGTGTCTGGGACATTGAAACAGAACAGAAGTGCAGGCACTGTTATTTGGCGAAAGAATTATGTAAGAGGTTTTACCTACACAGACAGACTCCTAGGCAGAAAAAGCGTCCTACATTCTAATATATCGATAGCTATTTGAATGAAATAATTCGACATATCGGACGAATGCAGACGATCGTTTAAAGTCGACGATCATAGGCTAATTCAAAGAAAACGATGCGATTGAATGATGAAAATACTAAAAGCTTTTTTTTTATAGGAGAAGGGGCAAACGAGCTTACGGCTCGCCTGATGGTAAGTGACTATCGCCGCCTATGAACAACTGCAACACCAGGGGAATTGCAGGTGCCTTGCCGGCCTTTTAGAAAGGAGTAAGCTCTTTTCTTGAAGGTCCCCAAGTCGTAATGGTCCGGAAAAATCGTCGGTGGTAAGCTATTCCACAGAGAGGTCGTACGCAGATAAAAACTCATAGTGAAACGAACAATGGTGGACCGCCAAGCATCCAGATTGTGTGGATGGTATCGTGAATTTAGCCGCTATGTGCGTTCGTGAAATTTGGCGGTTGGGATTAATTCGAACAATTCCTCAGAGCACTCATCATCTGATGCAACATCTCTTCGCAGCGTCAGTGAATCGAGCCGATCGGAAAGGACTCGGTCGTAATGCCTCTTGAATGTAAAAAAACAGTTGATGTTTTACATTCATGAGGCATAACGAACGACGAAGTAAACCGTTTGGTACGAATGCGTGGTATGTCTACAACAAAAGGGGTGGCACCGGCCAAGCGACTGTTGGTTCGATGATGGAATGGAGAGGGAGGAATTAAGTCATGCAATTCCTGCGCGCACTCTCCGAATTTTATCCTGTCAAACACCGAATGGTTGGCTACTTTGCGCCAGTGTTCGAGGCTGGTAAGATTGCTTTTAACCAGATTCGGGTCACCAATAAGCCTCTTAGCACGCCTTTCTATTAGGTCTAAGGTCGCTAGGTGGCATTTCGCAGCAATTTTTCTGGTAAATTATTCTTATGTCTGTTCAAACAACGAATAAGTACATAAATGTGTTTTTCTTTCTTTCAAAACAAGCATTCCAAAGATCATTCACTTTTTTTATGAGATAACCAAAAGGTAGCGGTTTTATTCCCTTTAAATCCTACGCCAGCACGATAAATCACTATCCACAGATAATATCAAAGTATTTTCGCCTTCCCAAGTTGAACTCGCACCGTGTGCGGTCACGAAATGGGCATATTTTACTTAAATTTCATGAAAATTGAGGTTGGAATAAGGATATTTATTTTTATAACCTTTGAATGGCTTCGTTTTTGAGTATCTTTGAGAATCTATCGTTCTCTATTTTTTTATAAAACTAAATTGAAGAACAAACTTCATTTCTTCAGTGTTTCTTTCTAGTTTAGTCACTTCACTTCACTCATGGTAAGTGACTAATGCCGTCCATGGACTTGGACGTGGACATGATTGTTGCGAGGACCAAGATGTAATGCCACACGGCCTGTACTTACTCGGGCTCTCTATTTTTATTTCTCCCCTTATTTCTTTATTCTTGAGATTATCGAAGTAAATTTACTGTTGTAACCAAAATGCATTATAGAAACAACAAATATGTAATCGATTAAGGATTATATTTCTACGAGTGACTTCTTTTATTGAGGGTAGATGTGAGTGAGCAATCATTTTGCAACAAGGTGCTTATTATCTTTCGGTTTCTTAGGCAATTAAAAGACATTGTTACCCAACTTCGTAATTATTAAATATTTACAAATACTTTTAAACTCTCGAAAATTTTCCGATCAATTTTGAAATTTCGTAAGAGACTACGATTTAGTTAGACCAAGTTTAATGAGAAAAAGTTGAAAACAAAGTTTGAACTGAGGAAAAACATTGCGGATTACTAGATATAGTTTAATTCAAAATTCAATTTCCATGATTTGGATAAACACGTGTACTTGTTTCACTAATATAATAATAGGTATAATGAAGATGAAGTTTCACGAAGTGAAAACAATCGCAAGTATTAAATATTTCAATACTACATATTCAAGTCGAGAAGCTTAGGGGTCAAAATTATTTATTCAATTTAGACTTGTTTAAAGCTCTTATGAAAGTCAAAATCTACAACAGTTCTCAAAAAGGAACCCTCAAGAAATTCTATGGTCTTTTTATCGCCTTTTTAATAACTCGCTTTCGTGTATACTCGTATGGTCTGTTCGGGTCGAATTTAGTAATTGATTTTACACCAACTTCTCGATGAGACACGTGAAAGTTTGAACATAGCTCAGAATCGGATGACAATGTAAGAATATGAAAAAAAAGAACTTCATACTTTTAAGTTCGTTTTAAAAAAATATACATAAACTTTTTTATTGCCATGTCACAGTAATAAATATAAGAACGCTATTAAATCAGGCGAGATTGCAGATCGCAAAGCTCTCTAGCTATTACAAAATATCCAGCGGAGGCAATCGTATTGCGTTTGTTGGTGGCCAGTAGACACTTGCAGTTGCAACGTAATTCGTTACGGTTCGTAACAGACACAAGCAGGCCTATTTGCTAACTCTGTTTACGTTAAAATGATACCCACTTTGTAGTATGATTTACATTGCGTCCTATGTTTTATGAGTCGTAACTCTAAAAGAAAACCTTTAGAGCTTACGATGCAATGAATTACAAAGTGACCATCAATTTGATGCCAACGAAGTTACATTAGTTACCCGATGCTAGAAGTAATAAATACCATACAAAAACATACCCCAATAGACCCACAACGTGGTAATAAACACTAGGAATATATAAATAATGTGTGGCGGCACTGTCGTCGCGCCACAAGCGATACACACCGAAGCCTATATCACGCTACCAAAAGTTCCGAAGTACGGCAATATGCAATATGTATCGATTCATTTTTTATAGATACATATAAGGGTGACATTATGAGCACGAAGTACACCTGGCGGTACTTGGATGCTGTAGCCCATAAACACCTACGTCTATTATCTCCGATTAAGAATCAAAATGCAGTTGTGTTTTTACCTCTGAGGACTACCCTCTTTACCAGTTAAAAGGGTCCCCGATTCTCGCCAACCACCATACGAACACAACAGCACTATATGCTGTATTTTCACGCTGTTATTCAGTGCAAACGTGGTCCTTCCCTTGATATAGCGCGGCTCTACCACTAGTAAAATATTTGGTTCTAAAAATTTTAAAAAAATCTAATAGCGATAACATAATGTCCCACTCAAACCGTTATAGCGGTTACCGTAGCGTGCAATTATACTTATCGGCTGCCGGAACTGTCCGATAGTCTTATCGGCCTGCGGTCAACCTTTTTGCCGCCGTTTCCATTTTATTTGCTCACACTTACACTCACTGGGGAAACTGTATTTGACGTCTGCACTACGAAAACAACATTCCGACGATCTACCGATTCGTAAGTCTTGGATTCAAAATTTAACGGAAGCCGCGACGAAAGCCCTGTGCTCCAGCGCAGTTGATATCTACTATAAAAAACGGAAAGATGTTGCTATAGTCTGTATAGTACACACAGACGTTTTTACGTGGTGTGTTGGAGCTATTGAAAATTAGAAGCATTATTTAAAAATGTTAAGCCAGGCTGCAGTTATATTATGGTTGCAGAACGAATGGGCCGGCCCCATCGACTGGGGTAGGACCACGCTCTCACAGAATACCAACGTAAAATAGCAGCTTAATGCCGCTGTGTTTCGTATGGTGCGTGTAGAGAACCGGAGACCCTTTTTACTGCATCTGCATTTTGATTTTTAATCGAGGATAAATGTAGATGTCTATGGGCTACAGCATTCACTTACAATCAAGTGGACTGTGCTTGTTTGTCACACTTATTCTATTTAAAAAAAAACACATTTATAAAGTTATATACACAATTACCAATAGGGAAAAAGTACGTATTGTTTAGTTGATTTTCTCTTGTATAATCATTTGTTTAACTAAATGATTTATTATCTATTATGCTATATTGCAGCCTTAACTACTGTATTTGTAATATATGACAGTCTAAATATAGAAGTGTGCTTTTTAACTAGCAACACTTCTTACATGTGGCGCGCTGAGATCGAGCCGTAAACAAAGTTGACAATTTCTTTTTGTATTGAGAATGGGCCCACCACCGTAACCAGGCGTAACTTAATGAAACACATGTCAATTTATTCCGTATAACCAACAGATTACAATAGTAATATTAGTTTTACCGTATCTAATGGGAACACTGAGAAATTAACAATTAAAATATGAATATCACAATAACATAAAAACAAACTAAAAGCGATTGTCTAGTAGTTTTCACCGGTATTATAAGTTAAAATAGTGCTCTGGTCAATAATTAATAGTATAAAAGAAAGTTGTAGGTACATTCAGCATTTATAGGTACTTTAAGGTTGATGGAAATTTTTTTTAGTACTTCGTTCATCTTTATTCGCATTTTTTTTTTCATATTACATTAGCCAATTCACGAATATCAAAAGAACCTTTTTTTCAGATTTTATGATTCCCGTAAAATTTTCATAAAACCTTTAGGCTGTTTACTATAACAAATTGGTATCTTTTTTATTTTGTTGTAATAAAATTAAGTTACGTTAAAGTTTCTAGTGGGCCCAAAAACGATTGCCTGCTTTGCTCAAACGAATCTCGTCATCGGTTTTAAACAAAACAAAAAATTATATTCAAAGATTTTAAAAAGGTGTTATTGTACTCGTAGTCGGGTATCAGACATTGATTTGCAAAAATAGAACAATCTATGTAATTGCAACAACATAATATTATATAGTGTTTGTTGTTATTAACGATGATGTCAAGACATGATCGTTAATAAAAATTAATATTATATTACGTGCCAAATGAAAAGCCAACCTTTGCCTTTTTTTAGTAGTATTAAAAAAAAACTTACAATAAGCACGTTTTACTGACTCATTATTTATTTTTATTAAAAAAAACTATTCTGTCCCAAAGGAATATAAGCTAATAAATTAAAAATATCCAGGCCTAGTTATAATATACAATACTAATCGTTGATGGGCACTGCGCTGACGCGTACGGTTGCAATGTTTTGCTGGCTGACTATACCCGCATAGTTTGTTAGTTTACAAATAAATTTTGAGATTTTATAAAAAAAAAATTGCGACGTATATGTATATTGAATAAGTCAAAAACGAAAGTTACTGCAAACAGTATACAAAGACCAATAATAGTAAACGAAACAGCTATAGAGTATGTAGACAGCTACATATATATATACCAACTGTACTACCACGATATATATATATATATATATATCTTGTTAAACAAATCTCATTCAAAAAGATCAAGAGACGAAGACATGTACATTACGTTTTTTTTACGTATGTATGTATCAACATACGTAAAAAAAACGTATGAACGAGGATATTCACAGGATAACTAAATTAATAGACACAGGCACATCGCCCGGATTACAGACGGAAGATGGACGAAAACGAGTCACCGGATGGACGGACCCAAGCGGAATAGGGAGTAAAGGGAGACCTAAAGTTCGCTGGATCGATGAAATCCTAAGAGTAGCCGGAGACTGGAGGAAAAAATGGAAACAGCTGAATGACGCCTATATACCCGGAGTGGGCCATGTCTTAAACAACAGCTAATTGAGAAAAGTGAAGGAAATAATATTTAGGAAATGCAAAAGGATAATAGTAGGCGAAACGGTAGTACCAATCGGTACAGGAACCAGGCAAACAGTTAACCGCAGTTAACCAGCACTTAATAATTAGGCACGAGATCGGTATAAATAAGCCGCGGTGCGAACCGTCATTATTGGTACGGAATAGGATTGATAAAGGGCAGGCTAGGTGGGGGGAAGAAGTACCTAATGCGAGCTTCCCTATGCAAAATATAGCAAAGAGCTAGGTTTTAACTGTAGGTACATCACGTGTGATGGCAGCGGTGATAGCTATTTTGATGATGATCCTTACTACTATGGAAGAAGCCCATATCCAACATAATAGCCATGTCATGTGAAGAAAAAGAATGTTAACGAGTATTTTAAAGGATTGAAGTACTCTGTTGATTGATTAAGCTAAAATAATATTTTTTTTTATGTATGTTCCATACTTTTCATATCGCGTGTGAGTTTATAAGACTTACTTATCTTGTTCGCTGACTTGAAAGTAAATATTGCAAGAGTAACATTCATACCGCCCAGACAGTTTTTTCCTGTCAAGTTTAGCGCAACAAAAACTTGACTTTTCGCGCCAACGATATCGTATACACGTTGTTTTTTTTTTTCTTTTTTGCTAGCGTGAAGGGAGAGGGGAATTATGACTAGGCAGTATGCAAAAATACTGCAGCGTTTTTTGTAAAAACAAAACATAATATAATATAACAATGGCATTTTGATTATCTGTTGAAACTATGTACTCGTAGGTAAGTAAAGGTATGTCTACACCAGTGCACTTTCCTGTTCATCTTGCGTCTTCCCCTAACGCATGCCTGAGCAACTATAGCGCATGCAATAGCGCATGCCTCTAGCGAAAGCTGATCCGTCACCAGTGGGTTCGCATGCAACATTTCATGCGTTTTAGTAAACAAAATAGCGGAAGACAAAGTTTAAACTTTAGAATTTATCGATGATTATCGAACATATCAAGTATTGTGGCACCACAAGCACGAAGATTACACAAATAAAATATAAAGAAACGACGCGTTAATTTTTCTCTGAGCCAAAAATATAATTATGATGTAAAAACGGTTAAAAACAAGATATAGAGCTTGAGGTCATACTGCTCAAAGGAACATTAAAAGTTACGATGAAAAAGAGTGGGTCCGGAACAGAAGATAATTACGAATCTTGGTGGTTTGCCTAACCGAGGCGCGTGAGGTATAGACAAGTTGCAAGCGACAAGCGCACGGGTGTAGACGATAAGCTGCATGCGTCTTATGGCACAGCGCTTGACGTAAAACGAACTGAAAGTTGAAATGCAAAATGAACATGAAAGCGAAATTGAAAGCGCACTGGTGTAGACCTAGCTTAAAGGTTTAGGTTTTGACGGGAACTTGACCGACGGCGGATTGCTACTCCTGTATTATTGTTTAAATAATATTTTGAAGTGGATTTTGATATGTAAACGTGGTGCGATTTTGTGTAATAAATGTCTGCGCATCTGAACTATTAGTGGAAACGGTGAAACAAGTGTTCCGATGGTGATGTGAATCTCAAGATAAGGTTTCTGTCCACTTAGGCGCCTTGATATAATCACAACATATTGTGAAGTAGTGATAATAAAGGATTATTATCACTTGATACTGAGATAAATAAAGACATGGCTTAAAGGACAAGCAACCAAGCCAATAAATAATCTTAATTAAAGAAAAGTAAAGGTTTTTAACTTTTACCACAGATACTTTATAGTACAAGAACTTTTACGGAGTTTGGTTTTAGCGGGAAAATGACCGCCGGCGGATTGCTGCTCTTTTTTACAATGATGATTTCGATGAAGTGGCGCGATTTTACGGCAATAAATATATTGTTTACGTACGTGAACTATTTTAGTGGAAACTATGACACAAGTACATCTGATATGAAACTCAAGTTATTTTACTGCTTAGGCGCCTCAAGACATGAGATACAATCGCTATCGCCTATCTTGCTGGCTTAGGCTGTCGTCGGAATCTATGACGTCTCGTCGTCGATGTCTCAACATCAGAGTTCATTACCAAAGAAAATTATATAAACTGTGTTCTAAGAATTTCGACATGGAAACTTATATTACTTAATATGAAAAGAGCTACAGGAATTTAAACAAACGGATTTTGGCAGGTTTAAAACTAAAATTAAGAACTGGTTCTTAACAAAATGTTTTTATGATACAAATACGTTATTGAAGTGCTATGATTCAGTATTTTTTAATCTACATAACATTTAAAATATTCTCTTTGCCTTCGGACAGACGAGGCCGTTTTTATGCGACGAAATTTTAACAATTTGCCGACGAGATTTTTCATTGAGCCATACATTACTAGTATGTATACGGATTGCATGTTTGTTTAGAGCTTCCTCCTGTTAGGGGCTGCGCACTTCTGCGCGGTTTATGTCGCCCTGGTTCCCGCTGATGTAATTATCTCTAGCCGGGTTTAAAGCGAGAAGGGTGAACCGGGCGGGCTAATGGAAAAAATTAGGGAACCTGTTAAACTAGCACGGTTTATTGGAGTGAGTTTAATTAACGGTTAATTTTAGTTTTTGTTGTATTTCGGTATCACAAATAATTGTAATAGAAGTAAATCTTTAAATGGGTTTCAATATACACCGTAGTTACACGAGTCGAGAATATCAATCAGAATTTCTCCGAATTCCATCCAACCTTACTTGCATGCGGCCTGCCGATTCATGGTTGAGGCATTGACCAAATTTTATAAACGGATGATGCGGAGAAGCATTACCCACCTTGCTTGAATGCTGGACCTGCTCAAATATTTGCTCGGTAGCACATTCTTGAAAAGTTTAAAAAGTCCGATGATATTGTACGTAATTATATCTAGCCGGGTTATCAAAATAGAATACTTCTGATCTTACAACCTACTAAGTTAAGATTCTTTTTCTGCCTAGGACTCCGTCAGGCTCAGGAGCAGTGGCGAAGCTAGGGCTCCAAACTAGGGCAAGCCCAAGATATGATTTTGTTGTTTTTAGCAGTTTTATAAAAATTTACCTTTTCTCTTTTTCGATATTACCTTTTCCTCGCCGATTAGCACTTTAACACACTTCAATTTATCACAAGGAACACTATTATCCTCCATTTTCACTAAAAATCTATAAAAAAGCATACATTTTCAACTCGCAATATTTATTCGCTCAAGTAAACACACAGAGAAAACATTGAAATGTGAAGTGAACTTGCAAAGGTATCGCCCGCGCTTGACTAATTACTAACTTCACACTAAAAGCCGGGCTTTTCGCTTCGAACAAATTGCTATATAAACAATCGTAGTTATATTTCATTATAGAACATTTTACCACAGGTTAGAAAGGGAGCGATCGTCTTCTCGAAAGCCCGGTAAAAGCCCACGCGTGCGAGAAAGACGACAAATTTTTATGACAACCTAATCGCGCAGTTTTGCCGCGTGTTGACGTTATAAAGCCTGTGTATATACAGTAATCTATGGCCTGTGTAGAACAGGTCAGCAACAGCGACAGAGAAGCGCGCGGGAAATTTGAAATAGTTTGAAACAGTTTACGAGTTATTTTATTAGTTGATATTATTGATTGAGTAGTTTGATAGGGCAAGCCCGGCTTCTCGGCTTCTATGGAGGCTTCGCTACCGTCAGGAGTCCGTGTAACTTCCTGCTGCCAAGCAGCAGTGCGTGCACTTGCTGTATTCCGGTATCAAGTATCTAAAGAGCCTGTATAATTAATACAAGCGAGGCATAATAAGTCCTCGAAGGTGACAACGCATCTGAAGCCTTGTTTGAAGTTAGTTACCAATGTCCATGAGCTTGCAGCAGCCGCTTACCATCAGGTGAACTGTGAGTACGTTTTTCACTTCAATTTCATTAAAAAAAAAAACAATTTATCATATTATAACATACTATCCTATATTATGAGGACGAGAATAGATAAAAAGAAGTGATGTTCAATGTCAAAATTTAAAACCTGATAATAATATTGCATTATCATATTTTATTAATTAGTTCTATTTAAACTAATTCGTTTACAGTTTTTTTTTATTGTCATGTTAAATAAATATTTAAGCTTACTTGGAGAGTAAGCGGGAGTGTTAGTAGTACCTAATGTTTATAGCGTCACTAGTATTTTTTTAAATTTTTTTTTTATAGGATAGGGTGACAAACGAGCACACAGTCCACCTGTTGGTAAGTGGTTGCTGTGGCCCATAGACATCTACATCTATCCTCGTTTGCGAATCAAAATGCAGATGCGTTGTTACCCGTGAGGACTAAGATGGAATGCCTCTTTTCCAGTAAAAAGGTTCTCCGGTTCTCTACACTCACCATACGAAACACAACAGTGTTAAGCTGCTATTTTACGCTGGTATTCTGTGAGAGCGTGGTCCTACCCCGGTCGAGCCGACTCATTCGTGCTACAACTATACTACTGATATAGCTGCAGCATGGCTCTACCACATATTTAATCATCAAGTAACAATTGAAAAATCATTTCATATACAGAAGTCATAAAATATTTGTATAATCGTTGTTAAAATATAAAATAAATTCAAGTTTATGTGTCAGTCGGTTTATATTACTCTAATAGTGAAGTGATAAGGAAATAAATAGATTATTTTTAAACAGTTCTGCTAAAATACCGCCGTAGCATAAAGCAGCTCGCGATCACTTTCTAAGACCCTGCAGTTAGTGTACAAAGCCATTACAGTTCTAATTACTGGCTGTGAATCGTTATCTATGTAGGTAGTTTTATTTTCGTTCATAGTTTACATTCTGACATGCAAATAGCGTGTTGTTTCTAGCGAAAATGTCTATTTAATGAGTTTTTTTTTTGCTTTAAACTATTCTGAAAGGGAAATTTAAAGTTGGCGGGAACTCGAAGTTTATGAAAACACGTGTAGCGTTCTTTCTGTATTCTGAGTATAGCGTATATACTTTTGAATAAAACTGAAGAGACAGTTTGTAATATCGAAATAGCTGCCCCAAGGTCTAATTTGCATGCCATTAAAACAAGAGTAACCTATTGTAACATTTTATTATGTCTGTCTATCTATCTGTCTAGTCCGGGCTAATCTTCGAATCTCTGAATATCGGCCATAGAATACTCAAGTCGAGTTTCATCTAAACGTCGGATGGAAATGGGATATGTGAACTACGTTAGCGCGAGAGCGACCTCCAAGGTCCTAGACAAAAACACGCCAGAACGCATGGCGTGGGGCGAAAAGCAAAAAGACGAGAAAAAAGTTTATCGCGTTGGGAAGCGATGGCAGTCATGGGCTGTGGCTATATCGATGATTTTATTATTTCTTTCTGAAAGTTCAAACTGTTTAATAATTGTGTCCATAATAATTAGTTATAATATTTCAAAATAATATTGGTATGAATTAAAGGTAATATAAAAAGTGATCCTTGAGCTGTAACTTGTACAATACTGTCGTCGATCATTTGACCGGTTAGAAAGTTGTATGGTATAATTTTAATTTTAAATTTAAACAAGCCTAACTTGGATATAATATTTAGTTTGCGTCAAGTTTTATTTAAATTTAACTGATTCATATTCACATTAGAGATGATCTTCATATCGGTTATTGAAAGAAATATCTTATCATTTTTGGGTAAAATTGAAAAAAATCTAGTTTATTGGTATAGTATATTTTCTTCTAAATGTTTTTCCTTTATATTTCAGTCAAGTCAGTTAGTTTAAATAACTACAAGTTCATATAAGAACAAAATCAATTTTTTATGAATTGAATTTTACATAATGATTTACTTGTTTTATAATACATTTTAATTAAATATATAATTTATATTTCATATCGATAGTTAGTTAACGCCTAACACTAGCGTCGTAGTTTTTTCGTCTCCGGGCGCTACCTGGCCGTAGGTAGGCGGTTCCGAGAAATGCCGACACCCGAGCCTGTCGCATCGGTTACCTTACGACGTTTATAATTATATCGCTACAAATTTCATGGCAACACTGTTGTGCAGTGGACTGGTCTGATTAGTTATGACCTATGTACTATATCTACTCCAACACACTGATCAATGAGCTGAATATTGTCCGGACGTTTATAAAGCAATATGAACTATGAGAAATTTTATATAAATATCGAATAAGGTACGTGAGGGTAATATGGTCACCTTAAGCTTTGCCGCCCTATAAAACCAAAACTAGGAGGAGGACAGATCAAAAACACAAAATCGTATACCTACTATAATTCTAATATGTTAAGAAAAAAAATAGCAAACAAGTTTTGCCAATAAATAAGATCACTTCGAGAAATTAACTTAAAAAAATTTAACTACATTACACAATGCTAAAATCGACCAAAATATTTACTATAATAACAACTGTCAAAATGGCGTCGATAAAGCAGCGACCTTTTGATCCTTTATTATTTGATTGACTGATGAAGAGCTATCGTATCACAGAGCCATCTATGCAAACGAGGCTGTAGTTTTTGAGTTATAAGAAAGTGACCATATTAACCGGATGACCATATTACCCTCACGTACTGTATACATAGGTGGTAGATTTGTTTTTCCGCCTAAGAGTCCGAGTGGGTAGGTACCACTCCCACACTCCCATCTATACCTGCCGCTAAATAGCTGTGCGCAGAGCCAGTAAAATTACAACTGCGAGACATTCCATATTGGTCCTCAAAGCTCGCCGCATCCGTAGTTCTTCAATTGAAGTTAGTTGCAGGCGTCCATGGAATGCGGCGGCCGCTATTTTTATTGTGTAATAGTGACAAACGAGCACACAGACCTTCTGATGGTAAGTGGATGTTGTGGCCCATAGACAAACTAAGTCTATCCTTGGTTCTATCAAAATACAGATACGTTGTTGTCTCCTCAGACGACTAAGCTTGAATGTCCCGTTTTCAGTAAAAACGGTCTCCGCATTAAGCCATTTCACGCTGGTGTTCTGTGAGAGCGTAGTCCTCCCCGGGTCGAGCCGATCAATTCGTGCCACAACCCACTATCTAATTGTCACGCTAGGTAGGCTTAATTTCTTGGTAACGATCGCAGCATCAGAAGCGTCTTCTGCCCGTTGCGGTCTGGGTACTTCACGTCTAGTGTAAAAAAGATGGTTTTACTGCCACCTTTCGGGAGCTCTCATCCTTTCAGGGTTTTCCCTTACAAAGTGGACGAAATGTATTCTCCTACTCTGCCACCAATGGGCACGGCAATTAGTAAATCCATCATCTTCATCATTAGTCTATCAAAAGTCCACTGCTAAAGATAGGCCTCCCCCATAGTTGGCGTAATTAGGGGATATTTGTCACAGTTGCTACGCTGAGCAGGCGTGAAGGCTGAAGGAAGATGCTGCTGTCCATCTCTTGTTTCATTTTCCTTTGTCACCTCATACGACACACACAATGATATGGGGGTGATTATTCTTACTACCACTACGCGGCAATAAGTCCATAATCTATAGGTACATACATATAAATAAAATTGAAGGGTCTGTCTGTAATATCGATATAATAACTGCTTTATATTGAGCTAAGGGGATATTTGCAAGCTACTAAACCATAAACAGACATTTAAAAAAAATTGTCTCTCCGGGCTTCATCCTCGCAACGGCTGAACAGATAGAAGGAAATCTAGGCTATATTTTATCCGGAATACTTGGAGATTTAAAAAAAAAATCATAAAAATAATAAATGTTTGATTCTAATTATCTTCTTCTATCTTAATTCCAAGTAACGCCACATTAATAGTTCCTCTCCAGGCGAAGCCGGGGCGGGTCGCTAGTACTATATAATTATCCTTCATTACTCTGCTTACAGTCAGCAGTACTTCTCTGATGCAAGCTCGCTCGTGCTACGCGAACTGAAATCGCATTTACAACACGCCACTCATAATGCGCTAATAAGACTGCGTTGGCCTTTAATTGCCTTTTGAGCGTAAACACAGCTCAGTAATTACAATGTAATCGCTTCGGAGAAACCAGTGAAACAATGCGTTGTTCACGCGCACAGTCACTTGGTGACTATTAAAAACAACATTTTTTTATAGTTGCAGTTATTAATTGGTTTAGTAATACATTTTTTAGAGAGATTAAGAGACGTTGGTAATCTGTTATATGTGCCAAGATAACTGGCGAACAGATAGTTTGCTTCAAGTAAATGTTGCCACTTGCCACAATCACTGCTCCAGTGCATGACGGCGAAATCCTCTTCGAAATATTTTGATTGCTCAGACATGCAGGTTTCCCCACGATGCTTCTTTAAATTCAAATTCAAAATATCAGCTCAGTGCTGCTGTGTTTCGTTTCGTATGGTAAGTGTAGAGACGGCTCCGTGGCGCAGTGGCTTAGCTTAGTTGCAGCGTTGGGGGCCGCGGGTTCGAATCCCGCACGGAACAAGTATTTGTACGGCCTACAAATAATTGTTCCAAATCTGGATGTTTGTCCTTCTGCAATTTATGTTTGTAAACTGCCACCGCGATACAGGAGAATATCCTAGTGTGGGGGTAACATATTTTTTTAAGAAAAAGAGAAAAAAAATGGGAGAAGCGAAGACCTTTTTACTAGTAACGAGGCATTGTATTGTAGTCCTCAGGGGTGGCAACGCATCTGTATTATGATTCTCAATCAAGGATTGATATAGATGTCCATGGGCCACAGAATACACTTACCATTATGTGGACTGTGTACTCTTTTGTCACCCTTATTCTATAAAAAAAAATGCAATTATAAATTTCATTAGTGTAGTTAGCCTCTGGGCTACCGCGGCTTATTAAATATTTTTAAATATTTTTTGTAGTTAATTTATTGCCGTGTAGTGTACCCCATATCATCCCGTGGGTGTCGTAAGAGACGACAGAGGGAAGCAAGCCAGGACATTGAGACTAAATAATCAGACCCGCCAGAGCGACGGAGAGCAGCATATAAGGTGCTCAAGTCTGGTACTGCGATATAAATCCTTACTGTATTATGAGAGATCCAGGAAATTATGTTGTTCATGTCCAGTAGGAATGAGCGATATTTATTGACAAGTGATATATCGATATTGAGGTCCAAAATATCGATATTCAAAAAATCGGATCATTGTTATTGTTTTATTTATAAAGTATTTTTCAAATGACCGTGTCGACGAACTATTCAATATAAACTTAGAATATTTTTTTACGCTAACTTACGTCAAAATTTTACGTTGGATGTGTAAGAAAAATACATTTTGTCTCATTATTTTCCTTGCCTCACTGCAGCCTATCAATCCACAACTGCACTTGGGCCTCCCTTATGGATATTTTTATTATTTTGGTTGTTATTAGGAAGATGCTGCTGCCCATCTTCTCTTTCACTTCCCTACGTCGTCTCATGGACACCCACCGGCTGATATGGGGTTGTGAATTATTTTACGCCACCACTACACGGCGCCTGTATTCTCATTACTGAGAGAAAAATAGCAATCAGCCATTAATTTTTACTCAATTTGTATTTTTGGTGAATCATTGAAACAGAAACAGAAACTTTGTTATTCAATATAGATTATAAAATAAATAATACTTAAGAAAGTCACTCTCTTGATGTTTCCTTAATAGGACACTAGTATATTTTGTCCGAAAAAATTAGGATTTTCTGGTGTGTGGTTTTGCACTACCCAATGAATAGTTTAATAATTTTTCTGTATTAAGTCGGTCACGGGCTCTTATCATGATGTCTCTGAGTTAAAAAACCATCAGTCATCAAAAATATCTATAATTAGCGGTCCATAATGTCGAACTATCGATGTTAAGATCGATTTTCAACGAGACGTTATATCGATTACGATTATTCTTAATGTCCAGTAGACTTTTACGAGCTCTATCAGCTACACAAGTACAGTAGCCTAAGTTCTCAAGGGTACGGATTGCGAAACTCAAAAGTCTAGAGTTCTAACCCGCTATTTAACTACGGTCGCGTACCACTTTTTGTAGGTAGTGATAACATCTCTGCTAATTCTCTTAAAATAAAACACGATGAGGAAAAAGGTAATTTTTAATAAATATTTTTTTATAGGATAAGGGTGACAAACGAGCACACAGTCCACCTGATGGTAAGTAGTTGCTGTGGCCGATAGACATCTACATGTATCTTCGTTTGTGAATTTAAATGCAGATGCGTTGTCAACCGTGAGGACTGAGATGGAATGCCTCTTTTCCAGTAAAAAGGGTCTCCGGTTCTCTACACTCACCAAACGAAACATAGCAGCGTTAAGCTGCTATTTTACGCTGGTATTCTGTGAGAGCGAGGTCCTTCCACGGTCGAGCCGACCCATTCGTGCTGCACCTGTACTATTGATATAGCTGTAGCATGGCTCTACCACGTGTAAAATAGTATATGTCAGTACTTTTGACAATTTCACATCTAAGTGATTTGCACCAATCCTATTCTGAACAAATTAATCATCGATTGATTTGATATTGAATAAGTAACCTAGTCTTTCGAAATTGCTTCTCCAAACGTGTTTGTATATTAAAAAGATAAGTTGTTTGTATATGGGCGGATGTTCGACACCGCGCGGACGTACCGCTGGGAGGATCAATCGATAGCAAGCCTCTATGGCAATATGCATGTGTGTGTCGCTATTGAACGCAGTGCGGGTCATCAAGCAAAGGTCAACATTATTCATCAAGGCGGCGCGGCGTACGACGCAGTCGTGAATCGTGATAATTTTTATAATTGCCGGTGTTGGCTAAAACTGACCGTAATTCTTATTAACCCCCTACGAAAAAGAGGGGTGTTATAAATTTGTAGTGTGTATCTGTGTGTCTGTATTGTCTGTCTGTGGCATCACAGCTCCTAAACGGATGAACCAATTTTGATTAATTTTTTTTTCATTTGAAAGGTGACTTGATCGAGAGTGTTCTTAGTTATGTTTCAAGAAAATCTGTTAAGCCGTTTGAAAATTATCAGCTCTTTTTGTTTCGGGGGTTTTTTAAATTATCAATTTAAGTTATTTTATAATTGACTAGCGACCCACCCTGGCTTCGTCTGGGTAGGGTCTATTAATGTGGCGTTATTTAGATTAAAGATATTCTAAGACTATACGTTATGTAAATTTTTCGTTTCTTTTTTAGTTCTCCAAGTTTTTCGGATATAAAATATAGCCTAGATCACTTCTGGCATTGCTTTTTATCTCTTCGTCAGGTTTCATTTCAATCGGTTTAACTATTCAGACAGACGAAAATTTAAAAAAGCTCAATCAAAGGCCATTTATTTCGATATTACAGACAGACACTTCAATTTTATTTATAATATGTATAGATAATAAACTATCAATGTCGTGCAGTGGCAACGTAGAAAGAAGAAACTTTTAAATTCTTTCATTACAGCCGAACAAAAGTTTTTATTTACATATTTGCCATAGTTACCACGCTTTAGTTGGCAACCGCAGTTTTTTATTAAGTTGTTGACAAAAAGATGTTTCTGCCCATCTCCTGTTTCATTTCCCTCTGTCGCCTCTTTCGACACCCTCGGGGTGATTGGGGTAGCGGATCCTCTTACACCGCCACTACACGGCAAATAAAAGCTATGTCTGTCTCTTTTAGAGAATTCAAATGAATAAAAACTTTTAATGAAGGCAACATTCCTTTAACACTTGACTCCTGGATATTTTATTTTTATTAGGGTTATTGAATAAGAGAGGAACCGCCGCAGGTAGTTTGGGCCTGCGGGCGGACTTCACAAGTTCTTGAAATATGCATATATTTTCAACACATTACACCCAATTTCTAATTTTCTTTTTCCTATGGTAACGGACTCGTAAGATTGCACTTTTGCCAGTATCAATTAATAATAAATTATTCTTTATAGTAAGTTTCTTCACAATATGTTGATGCGTCATATTGTGAAGTTTTTGGTAAATTTTGACGGCAGCTTGAGCCAGCAGACAGTTAATGACAATAGTATCTCAAGGCGCCAAGGCAAAAATATTATCTTGAGGTTCCCATCACTATCGGAACACTTGTTTCATCGTTTCCACTAATATTTCATATACGAAGATATTTGATACACTTTTACAAATCAAAATCCACTTCGAACCATTATTTAAACAATAATACAGGAGCAACATCCGCCGTCGGTCGAGTTCCCGCCAAAACTCCCACGTGGTAAGTTATGTACATATTTGTGTATTATGGTTAACATTATCTTAGTGCTTTAGAAGAGTACATTAGTAGCACTCGAATGCGAGTGCTCTAGTGTAACTCGAATCAAAACTAACGGCCAAGTGCGCGTCGGGCCTCGATCTATTAGAGTTCCGTTAATATTATCATCGATTAACTTTTTATTAAACTAGATATTTAAAGTACTAAATTAAAACAATATGGTGTAACAAACTACACTAAGAATCTATGTTTTTAAAATATGGTACTTAAATATAGTATTAAATTCCAAACTAGAATAATCTTTGATATTTCAGATCAGGGTTGACTGGTAGAGAATACCACAAGGCATTAAGTCCGCCCTTTATATCCCTTATTATAAGGTAGATGTAAAAAAGATATTTATATATATATATATATATATATATATATATATATATATACACGTTGTCTCAGAACTCAACGTCAAGACGAAATGGGGTGACAGGATTGATTGTAACCATTATGAGAAAAATCAGAAAAAAATCTATCCCATGCAGTTTAAAAATTATGGGCATTTAAGAAAAACCTAGAAAATTTGGTCAAACTGTAACCATTTTTCGGTTATTGTGGTTAATTTTTATTATTTTTGTTCATTTAAACTTTGGAACCGTAACCCTAAATAATATTTCTAGAACCACAGTCAAAAATAATGACACAACTGCCCCAAGTTTTCTAGAACTAAGACTATTTGTTAAACTATGAATCTAAAATTTTCAAAACTTTGTCGACTTTGAAAGGCCCTCCTTTAAAAAAAATGTACTAAAGTGCCTTGGCAAGTGCCATTAAAAGTTTGCGCATTTAATCAGGATTGTAAAATGGTACAATACTTGTTAGTTTCATACTAAAAACAAACTAGTAAAAAAATAAAAACCTCGAGTAACCCGATTTTTGCTAACCCATTTTACTCAGTTCAAATGTTTTTTATTCGCGCAAGTTCTTTTTAGGTTCTTAATTTTACGGCAAAATGATGAGAGAGATGGATAGTGGACATAATAAATATTATTTAGGGTTACGGTTCCAAAGTTTAAATGAACAAAAATAATAAAAATTAACCACAATAACCGAAAAATGGTTACAGTTTGACCAAATTTCTAGGTTTTTCTTAAATGCCCATAATTTTTAAACTGCATGGGATAGATTTTTTTCTGATTTTTCTCATAATGGTTACAATCAATCCTGTCACCCCATTTCGTCTTGACGTTGAGTTCTGGGACAACCTGTATATATAAAATATATGTAAAAAAGATTAAATAAATAAATAAAATATTTACGTGGTAGAGCCACGTTGCAGCTATATTATAGTTGCAACACGAATGGGTCGGCTCGACCGGGGTAAGACCACGCTCTCACTGAGTTTCGTATGGTGAGTGTAGAGAACTTAGTCCTCAGGGGTGACAACGCACCTGCACTTTGATTCTCAATTGAGGTTAAATGTAGATGTCTATGGACCACAGCATCCACTTACCATCAGGTGGACTGTGGCTCGTTTGTCACCCTATTTTATATTTAAAAAAAAGACTGACTTCCTAACGTAAACGGTATAAGACTTGTCAGTCAGGGGCCGGCCAAAATTGTCATTTTGCCGGGCTCTGACTGACCTGACCCCTCATTTCTTTATTTTTAAAGATAAAAATAATTAAAAATATATTTTATTAATGCTGCTGTGTTTTATAGTGCGTATAGAGAACCGGAGACTCTTTGCATGGAATCGAGGCATTCTATCTTAGTCCTCAGGCAAGACATCTGCATTTTCCTATCTGCATTATTCTTAATCGATGTTAGATCTACGGATCCACTTACAATCAGGAGGACTATCTGCTCGTTTGTCACCCTTTTCTATAAAAAGGCTTTTTCATATATGGGTAAAAGTGATAATTGACGGGAATACAATAACTTCATGACTGTGACATTATTCTTACTAGGATTTATTCTTACTAGGATCATCACAGCTCATGATCGATGAGTGTCGTTTTATTTATTTTTTAAATTCTAATTACTTTCATTAGAATGCTGATAGTATTGCGAATTTCTGATAACTTATAGGTACCTAAATAATAAAAGTTTAAAAATATTTAGAAAAATAACTTAGACTTTATTCGAGAGAACTTGGACATTTACTAATAGATATAAATTCGTATATGACGTATTTGAAAAAATTACAAAATTTAATTAGCATTTCTAATTGCTTTGGCATTGAAACTTCGTAAGTAAGTCGTACCGCTTATGAAACTTAGCTCAAACTTTGTTATGAGAAATGTGCCAGAAGCCGTCGTAAAATGGGCATAATGCTACGCTATACTATGAAGTTTCTAAAACTTCGCAACTGTCTTTTTAAATTTGACCTAGTTTTACTCCTTTCGAAAATTAATTGCCCTTAAAATTCAACCCTTCGACATTCTTAAGTTATTTTGTTAAATTTCAAATAAATAGTATAAGCAAAAGATAATAAAATTTGGACGGAGACAATAAAACAAAAACGACAATATTTCGAGTTATTTTCAACTATATTCATAATTTTTACAAGTGCACAAATGTGTTACCTACTTTTGTCTTTCACATACTGGGACTTAACATCGATTTAAAAAATAATTGTGGATTGGATTATAAATAAAAAAAATACTTATATTAAAAGCCAATTCACAATGAAAATAAATTAACAAAAAATATTGGCTATGCTATAATGAAGGACATAAACCCTTATATTTTAATAAGTGAATCTATAATATAATTTTGTATTGGACCTCATTCTTCATAAATCAAATCTCTTTTTTTACTGGGCCATATAAACATGGTAGGTATATTATTGTCGTGTTGCCAGGCACGATAAGCCCGGGTACTTTTTTACAGTATACTTTTTTATCCTAGGCTAAGCTAAGATTGAGTTGACACGTTAATGGACTTCAACGACGTGCAATTAAATTTCATGCAGCTTTTTTATTTGTTTTATATACCTAATATTAGTATAGATTTCGATAAGTGACAGTTTCCAGGTGAAACGAGATATTGCCTCTGTTTAGCACACTTAGGGCTCATCTTTCAATACTCAGATAAAAATTATTACTAGAATAAAATACAACATAAACAAATTAGAAATCAGTTGCATGGATGAAATTGTTCAATTGTTTCAATATTGTTTACTTAGTTTATTTGGTAGATGGCTTTTATCTGACGATTGAAAAATCAGCCCTTAAAAGTACAAGAAATTACGGCAGTCACAATATAAATGTGTCTTGTCTTGAGTTTACACTGGTAAAGCATTTACATAAAAACAAGTTGAAAATTCAGTTTTTTTAACAATGTATCGTATTGCGTTTGCACTGTCAAACAATATGTTGAAGTAAAACATGTTTTATAACAAGTTTGGGAAACCAAAAGATTTCAACACAAATTACTCAATAAGTGTTGACATTAATAAGGTTGAAAATTTTGTTTGCGTATACAATCAATAACATAATTAATGTAATACTAAATATTATTAAAATTATTAGTTTTGACTTCATAAACTTACGTAAGTTACTTTATTTTAATTAATTGGTTGTGCCCGGGATGCGTTGGCCATAAGTACCATTTTTTGGCAGAAGCAATAACGGGCGTGCGCAAAACAACACACCAAATTTTCATCGTTTCTCAGATTAATGGTATAGAAACGCATATAAAACGAACAAACAAACTAATATTACATTTTTGATAGAAATGTTTGCGGGCGAGCACACAACAACTTACTAAATGACATAGTAATTTGATAAATCATATAGGAATACATACGGGACAAAGAAACATTCATTTTTAAAATATAGAAATAGAGCAAGACACCTATAAATTTGAAAGTATCTAATTGTATCGACTCTATGTTAACCAACTATAAAACAAGCATTTAAACAAATCGTTAGCCAAATCAAGCAACACTGCGAACGTGTAAAGCTTGAAAGACCCAATGTCAAACATATATATTCTTGCTTAATAAATCTTAATATTTGTCGTAAAATTTACACAGTTTCGAGGAGTGAAAACGCAAGTACCAACAAAACAAGTTATGTGACTTATTTTATACGATAACTTTCGAATGGATGGATGTTTTTAGTTCAAACGCACGGTTAACTAACATTGTACATGCGTACAAGAATGTATTTAAGTACAAAAGTGTAGGTAATATACTAATTGTATGAATTTAAAATATCAATCTGTTTCTTCCTTACCTATTTTCCACGTGAAATATTTCTAAATGATTGAACTTCTTGGGCAATGAATAGCCAATAAACGAGGAATTTTAAAATTCGATTGTGTATTTTTTGTGGCTTTAATTCTTCTATACACTTTGTCTTAACACCGACTTCAGAATGTGATTTTTTTAATTATTTTTTGTTCTTTGGAATCGGCTATTAAGTATTATAACTTTTCTTGATTTGGATCCTTGGTAAACGTTGACAGTATACAAAATTCAGAGAGATATACATATACAAAATGTTAGAATAAGACTAAAAATTATTGCAAAAAGAAATAGCCAGGTTTATCATGTTTAATAACATACGATGCTTATTAAGACCGGTATTTACAGAAATTTCATTTATTAGGGGTGGGAAGGGATGCAAATTTACATAAACGTGTCGCACCTGTAATCCCCGACGGGGGTAGGCAGAGTCCAAAGAGCAGCGAGTCAATCAAACTTGGCCACGTTTAGCCAAAAAATATGGGCTAGCCTAGCTATAATTAATTTGTGTCAACTATAACAAGCGATAGTATGTATTTTGTATATGTATATGAAGTAAGAAACTGTTATCGGCATTATTCAAGAATTTCTGTTTATATTTATAAGGTGCTGTGGGTTCTATAATCAATAAATAAAAAAGCCTATCGCCTATACAATTACAAATCCAATATCCTATTAGTCTCTTTTTACGACATGCTAGGCAAGTAACACAGTTGGCATATTTTTTTTTTTATAAGTCCCAATAATAATATATATTGTCGATATGCCTAGTTTATCGCAATATATATACAGGCCACAAACGCGTTGTCACCTGTGAGGTATAAGATGGAATGCCGATTATGCTAATAAGTTTAATTTTATGTGTTCGAGTTAACTGTGTTCGAGTATATTTGAATATATATTTCGCTGACGATTTATTTAATCCGTTCAAAGAAGTCAAAAATGTTTTGAAAGGAAACATAAACTCTAAAAGTTAACTGTAATAAGAAACTGCGGAGCAAGTCTGTTATTCTTTCCGCAATATACTTTATTCTATACTGTTATTCTTCACTGAGGTCATGCTTGTTGTGACAATACGTGTGCACAATATTTTTACAAACTTTCCATAGTTTAAGTTTCTCTAGGTGGTTTTATTCTGCGCATAAGTTGTATATTAACGTAGATCACAAGATACAGCACACTCAGTGATGTCATTTTTAAAACTATTCTTAGGTGTAATTCTATAGAAGCTATTCCATTACAGCCTAACAAAAGTCCATTGCTGAACAATGTCTCGTCGGTAGAATGCCTCATAGGGCGATATTTGCTATAATTGCCACTATTGGCAGGCTTGTTGGACACCGTAGTTTTTTTATTATTTTAAATTGTTTTCAGGAAGATGCTGCAGCCCATCTTCTATCTCCCCATATGATCCTGTGGGTGTCGCCTCTTAAGACACCCACAGGATCATATGGGGTAATGTATTCCCTTATGCCGCATACACACGATGATAATAGAAGCAATCCTTGTCCCTTTTTGAAACTTTTTTATTAGTTATTAACGAGCAACTGTTCACCTTGTAGGTAGCCTGTAAACTCGTTAATTACTCTAACCTTATAACAAAATATAGTTAGTAGTAGCAGCAGAACTATCATCATCATCATCATCATTACAGCCCTTCACAAGTCCAATGCTGAACATAGACCTCCCCCAAGGAATGCTACAAAGCACGGTCCTGAGCTACCTGCATCCATCGACTTCCTGCATGACTTAGCAGGTCGTCACTCCATCTAGTGGGGGGTCGCCCTACACTTCGCCTACCGGTAAGAGGCTGCCACTCGAGAACCTTTTTTCCCCATCGGTTGTCGGTTATTCGAGCTATATGGCCGGCCCATTGCCACTTCAGCTTACAAATCCGTTGGGCTATGTCGGTCACTCTGGTTCTACTGCGGATATCCTCATTTCTAAGTTTATCACGCAGATAAAAGCTCGCTGAGCAACCTTGAGCTTCCTCATACGGCCAGCAGTGAAGGACCACGTCTCAGTTCCATAAGTCATCACTGGCTTACTAGTTAGTATTAATTTCGACTATACTTTACTATATATATTGACTATAATTATTAATACCTGAACAACTGCAACCACTCACAACAACCAAAGATGTCCAACGGATACGTCTCATCCCTGAAGATTAAGATGTATGCCTCGCAGCCTGTAATTATACTCGTCTTTCTTACTTTTTATTACCACCTTTTTGATTTTTAAAACAAACTTCCCGATGACACTGAATAAATAATTGCCGATGAGATAAGTAAGAATGAAAAAAACATGTTATATTAAAAAAAAATTAAGTAGAACAAAACAGTGGATAATTTTCACCACTATTAATTAGCAGACGCAATTTCTCTATAATTTCGTCCATCTGACCAGATTTAACTGACAACGGCTGCAGCTGTTGATATGAACTTTGAATAGAGAACACGTAGTAAATAATGGTGATCGTAACTCAAGAGACGCGAGCTCACCGTTATTTTTAGCCGACTTTTAGAAGGAGGTGTTTAATTCTACTGTAGCTCTATGTTCTTTATTTGTTTGTATGTTACGCGATATCTTCACGAGTGAACTGAATTTAATGATTTTTTTTAAATAATTTTTGTGGTTTGGATAAATATCTACTTGTACTAGTTTCACAATACCGTTACCGTTACCGTTACAGCCTATTAAAG
The DNA here is from genome assembly GCA_029286625.1 of Parnassius orleans. Taxonomy (NCBI): domain Eukaryota; kingdom Metazoa; phylum Arthropoda; class Insecta; order Lepidoptera; family Papilionidae; genus Parnassius; species Parnassius orleans. Next base: position 1,174,343 of record JAGSMP010000142.1, read on the forward strand.
TCCACTGCTGAACAGAAATCTCCCCCATAGATTGCCTCATAGGGGGGATATTTGCCATAGTTGCCGCGCTTATCAAGCGGGTTGGCAAGTGCAGATTTTTATTTTTAATCGTTATTAGGAAGACGTTGCTGCCCATCTCCTGATTTGTTTCCCTCTGTCGTCTCTTACGACACACCCAAAGCATGATATGGATAAATGGATATTCTTACACCGCCACTACACGATAAAGTTTCACAATTTTTTTTTTAAATATTATTATAGGTAAGTATAAGCTTTCGCCTCACGGCATCATCAGGGTATATACAGTATGTAAGAATAACGAACATATGCAAACATACTTGCAATAAATTACTTTGAGAGAATTTTATCAAAAATCATAAAGGCAGAACAAACCTATGGGATGTCATATTAATAAATCTATAAATTTACCAATATTAAAATATAAGTGTGTTATTCAATTTAATATTTAATAATTTATGTTAAAATGTCCAACTCATGCGATGAAAATAAAATAAAATTCAAGTTCTGATAATATTGTAAATAATTAATGTAAAAAATAATGTAAATAAATTGTTAGTTAATTATTAATGTTAATTTGTTACAATGTAAAAACTCGAATTTTAATAAATGGTTGATAAGCATTTAAATATTATATATATATATATATATATATATATATATAAGATTGGTATTCTTTCTACTTGAATGCGATTTTTGGTTTCAGGTATAAATATGTAGTTACATCCCCCGTGTATTATTCAACTGAGATAACGTTCTATATGCAAGACACGTAACTGTTAATTAGTTAATCGCGATATTGTGGTAAGTTACGAGGAGTGTTTTAGATCACTTTCAGGTATCGAGTATCGCGGGCCGATGCGACGATCTCTGAATACGAAGGTTAACAATATATCTCTTCTCTTAGGCAACTGATGTCAAAATATGTGTTTCAATAAAATAAATACTGGATATAACATCATTTGGTAATTAAATTAGGTTTCGTTTATGGCTAAGTATATTCGCCTGCTATCTAATCTTCATATATAAAACTACATATATTATGTTACTTGCGTGTCGAAGACCTGACGTATAACGTGAAGAGATGAGATATAACTTGTTGTGCAGATATGATTAAAGCCAGAAACTAGCAAAAATAATGATCCAGGGGCTCCTTTTCTGTTAATTTCCAAGTATGAAAGACTTCCAACACTAAACTAAACTCAACATGGCTTAGTAATATTTAAAAAAAAATCAGACATGTACTCTCACACAAATTCTCTACAAATATTTTATTCACCGCCAAGGAAGTGGTAAGCTATCACTTAAAAATAACAATTTAATTGTCCTTGGGGATCGAATTTGGATTACAAAATTAAAGGCCCAATCACGCAACCAATGTGTCGCGAAAGATAAGATTTATATTTGAATACTAGCTGTTCCCCGCGACTTCGCCCGCGTGTAATTTAGGGTTTTAATTATGTTGCGCGGAACCCTAATTCTTTTTCTAAAATATAAGTAGCCTAAGTTACTCCTTATAATATCAGCTATCTGCGAGTGAAAGTCCCGTCGAAATCGGTCCAGCCGTTTCGGAGATTAGCCGGAACAAACAGACAGTCAGACAGACAAAAAAATTAAAAAATTGTGTTTTTGTTATGTATAAGTACCGTACTTATATATTTTCATATGCATTTAGTAAAAAGTTATTATTTTGACATTACAAAAGGACACTCCAATTTTATTTATTTGTATCGATAAAGACTTCAATTTACTTAAAAGTATTTTTTGTTTACTTATCTATTTTACTTTTACTTTTAAACATAAAAATTGTGAATTAGATACGTCAATATACGAAAACATTAAAATATTAATTCCTGTATTACCTATATAATTTACGAAATTTAATACCTACAACATTATAGACATTTTTTAACAAAATTATCACTCTCTATAAACTTATTAACGATTTAGCTAAAACCATTTTATATTCTAAAACACAAAAATAGAAGCATTTTAATTTTTTACAAATCTTTTTAAATAAAGACAGCGTTCAATTTAACTTGCACCGTTTCCTAACCCCTGTTAACAAACGTAATAGGTTTAAGATATACCTAATCTAATTCATTTCGTAACTATCAAACAACGATTATTCGAAGTCAATGTTAAACAACGTTAAGCAGTCGTCAGTGGCATCCGGATCACCTTATACTCAACGCCAGGTGCTTACGAACTTGTAATATACGAATACTGTACTCTCGGCCAACTAAAATGTTACATCAGTTTACTGCGTTATACGTTGAATAGTTGCTAGTAAATCTTCGATATATTGACTTCTGAGCACACAGGTATAATATTGCTCGGTAGTTGTTGAGAAATACCTTAAATAACAACAGCATTTGTGGTCAGTCTTCCTGAGGAGTTTGCGGGTTCAAATCCAGTAGGAACAAACATTTGTGCAAAAACACAATTTACTATTTTTATAATAGAAGTAAAGGTGGCAAAAACTGATGGTTATTGGACGCTGCAGCATATTGATTAAGAATCAAATTGTTTAACCCCTGAAGATTAAGATGAAATTCCTCGTTACCAGTTAAAAAGGGTCTCCGGCTCTCAATACTCACCATACGAAACACAGCAACATTAAGCTACTATTTGAAGCTGGTACTCTGTGATAGCGTGGGTTACCCTTTCTTCAATTATGAAAATGGTGAGTGAAAAATGATTGTTTCTAACTCTACATCCTAGCCTCCGTCCTCCTCCATTCTTATCTTTACACCGCGCACGGGTTTGGAGAAAATAGTGCCTCCACGTGAGCGGGTACTGTTGTGGCACTATATTTTTTCCTGTGCAGTACGAAACACAGTACCTACAGTAAGTATACAACGATAAGAAATGTATGTTGTTAGTGTACAATCCCACACTGAACTTTACATGTTATTTCAGTACAGTGCTTTCAATGAGTACACATCTACGCACGCATGTGATCCGGGTATTTTTGATTTTTAAAGATTCTTTCTACCTAGTTCTAAGCAGATGTGGAAAGTTTAGGGATTTAATTGTGTGTACAGAGAGTTTCCTGCATTATGAGAAACTTAAAAGTCCTTAAAATGACGAATCGAGCTACAAAACCTCTAGAGTAAAAATGTTTTATGAATAAGATAACTATAAAACTAAGTATATCTGTCTTGTTTCTAAGTAAGTTCGTCATGGAAGCTGTAGGTGCATTTTATTCCGCTCTCGAGAGTCGGAAGTCCTGCTTGTGATGTTAAATATGCATGCGGAAATTCTGTTTTCAAACAAAGTAAGCAGGTACTTGTTTGTTGACGAGAAATCTTTCTTGCTGGCTGTGAAAAAAATTTGAATTTATTCATGAGTCCCGTCCGAGCCTTGGGACGCGCCCGGGTTATAAAAGCTATCATGAACGGATTATGACTACACCTACTTGAAAATACAACAAAATAATAGCAAAACAATAATATATTACGATAAACTATTATTTTTATTGTAGATCGAACGATTGGAACTTCAACACAAGATCGAGGACTTTTCTTTTTTTTCGTTGTTTTAAAATAATTTTGCCTAATAAAAGCGATCTTACAAATTTGCTAATTTACCTTGTCACGTAACACGTGACGTCCGCCAAGTTTTTTTTACGTGGTAGAGCCACGCTGCAGCTATATTATGGTTGTAGCACGAATGGGTCGGCTTGACCGGGGTAGGAGAACGCTCTCACAGAATACCAGGGTAAAATAGCAGCTTAATGCTGCTGTGTTTTGTATGGTGAGTGTAGAGAACCGGAGACCCTTTTTTCTGGAAACGAGGCATTCTATTTTAGTCCAAAGGGTGACAACGCATATGCATTTTATTTTTAATTGAGGATAAAATGTAGATGTCTATGGGCCACAGCATCCACTTACCATCATGTGGACTGTGTGCTCGTTTGTCTATAAAAAAAAAAAACACGTATTAGGTCATAGCGGAGAACATCTCCCTGCTCCAGAACTCTTAACTTATGTTCTCAAAGGATCCTTGAGAAAAGTAATTAGCACAGCGTATAATTGTGGTGTTAGGGGTATCGACTATTAGCACTATTAGTTATTACTCTCGTCACGTCAAGGTCAAGCAATTTTGTGGCCTTAAAATGCCTCTATTTTGTTCTTTATCTGTTCTCCGAAATAAAAACTTTTGTATGACAGAGTAGAGACAGAGTATTTCGCTTAACGACTATTATTTTAAACGCAACAAGTCTAGTCATTCTAAAAGAGAAGACATGTGACATATTAGTCGGTAACGTGAGTAGATAAACATCAGGTGCTGCTGCACCGGCCACGCACGCTTGCGTCATATTTCCTGAGAACCTTCGCTCACCGCCCGTGACTCATGCTCGCCTGGTACCGAGAACACCATCGAGCCTTGGGCCGTGTCATTTTTATAACCGCACCACTTTTAATAATAAGCTTAACCAAGTGTCCTCCGTGAATGAGACTCGTACTTAGTTATTATTTTAAAGCCATTTTATATTATGTAATATTTTTTTACTAGATTTTAGGTTTCCGTTATGTGACGAGAAGAGTAGATAAAAACTCTTCTCGTCATATATCGGAGTATCTAAGATATGCTGACAATTTCATTAGAAGAATGAACAAAACTCGTCCTGGGCTTGCAGCATCCCAGTGTTGGGCATTCTAGATTTACAAGCTTGTCAGGCCGTCAAGTAGGGATGTTTGTGGCTCAATACTGCGCTTACTTGTAATGTCTTGTAGTGATGATGATTTTTATGACTGTCCTACAAATGTCACATACACGCAGTTTCGCGTATAAGGAGAGACCTAGATCAGGTGGGGTCTTTTACAAGTCGATTATGGTTATTTTATTCTGCCTATTAAACTGTACTATACGGAAATATATCTTATCTATAATATATGTTTCTGTTATTCAATGCAATGAGAGAATTTAATAGAATAATTAAAACTAAATTTATACATAGTATAAATTTAAGTTACACAATGCTATTTACAATGCTTTTAAAATATAATATACATGTTTTAGCCGAATAGGATACATGTTTGAATTTTCAAAAATCCATCATCCTAAGGTAGAATCAAAGTATCAGTCATACTAAGAATGATAATGAGAGTATCATATAGGGAATTAATTTAATCGATTATTTCCAATTTCTAAATAAAGGAACTAATACCTACTCAATTAATTATCCGTCTCGTTATTAATCGAATATGTAGGATATCAATGGTCAAATAATAAGTAAATCTGCTGTCATTCTTTCTATCGAACATTAAATTTATTATCTCTACTGTTTTTCATTCAGAGCCGTTCGGCCCTTGCGCGGGAACAAAATACACTCAATGGAACTTCTTATGTGCTAGACAGAGAGACGAAAAACGATGTTGTCTGTTTGATAAGGATAACATAACCATACAATTTAAAACTAACCGTTAATTATAGTGTAAAAAGAAATAACTTTGTAAAATAGATATTTAGGAGATCGTTTTGTTTTGCAAAATATTGATACTACAATAATAATAACAGAGTTATCATTATTCTATAGTTTTAGTTTAAATTTTTAATAATTATCTGATATTCTATTCAAAAGAAATAAAATGTTTTATTCAATATAGATTTAAAGCAATACTTCTCGAAAGCCTTCTTATCTTTAATGTACCACTGGTTCGGAAAATACCTCTGTCCTGGGAAGAACCAGCAAGAAATCACGCGGGACATTTAAAAAAAAAAAAATGGAATGGTTATTGAATTACATAATTAAAAGAAAACAAATACTAAGGAGACAGAAGTGGCAAAAGATGATAAGAGATGATGTAAGTATTTAATATCGCTAGTAGAATATAGCACGTAATGTAAAATTCCTTAGAATATGGAGCGAATTGAAGGGAATGAAATTAGCATAAACTGCACCTATAAGAAAGTCAGCTAAATAAGGCAGGAAGTGTACAGAACTGAAGTGGATCTTAGACTGGCAACACTTTACAGAAGTTGTAGGATAAGTTCCAATTTATTTATAAATTTAGAAACACGATAACGATAGCAATACATGTGTGTCAATACATAAACAATAAAACTACCTTCATTTTTATTGCATACTAGCTGTTCCCGCGACTTCGCCCGCGTGTAATTTAGGGTTTTAATTTTGTTGCGCGGAACCTTAATTATTTTCTAAAATATAAGTAGTCTAAGTTACTCCTTATAACATGTGCTATCTATCAGTGAAAGTCCCGTCAAAAACGGTCCAGCCGTTTCGGAGATTAGGTGGAACAAACAGACAGACAGACAGACAGTCAGACAAAAAATTTAAAATTGTGTTTTTGTTATAAGTACCGTATATACTTTCGTATGCAATTAGTAAATAGCTGTTATTTTGACATTACAAACAGACACTTAAATTTTATTTATTTCTATAGATGTATAGATTTTACTGTTATTGATATACAAGTTTATGTGTCATAAAATATGGGTGTTGTTTTCAGTTCTGTATCCACTACCATTTGTTTTTAATATATTTTTTCTAATAAATTTATCATATACCAACTTATGGGCAATTTATTTAATTTCTGTATTAGTTAAGTAGTATATCTAATCTAGTACGAAACTTTTTAAATTTACGGCATGCATTAAATACACATTTAAATGATTACAAGGGAAGTTCCAGTTACCGGAAGCCACATTAAACTGGAATCTAACTAATTAAGCTTTGGTCTTAGTTAAGTAGGCCGGCTATCAATTAAAATACGTTCATTTTAGCATATATATGCAATAAATTACATTACAAATTCACCGGCAGACCGACGCATCCGTTTTCCCACTGCTCTGCAGACATACATGAACACACATGACACACACAGAGGCGGCATCGGATAATCTCTTCAGTGTAAACGTGACTAGTATTGTTTTTATTATGCAAATAACGCAATAGAAGTTGAAAATCAAGTAATATTCATGAGTTGTTATTATTTGTACCTCGAGCGGCTTGCCTCGCTTTGTGTTGTTCATTACCTGCAATAAATAAAGAGAAATTAATTGCTGAGTTCATTTGAAACAATGTTACAGTACATGAAACTGAAGTTTGGAAAGTTTAAGTATCAGTTATGTAAGATCTGCTCGCTTCGATAGTCCTGCTGCTTGCTAAGATAATTTTGCATCTGTGAGACTGTAGGCTTCACAGCTGTGTAAAACAGTGACCAAGCGACATTGAAACCCTTCTTCCGATCTTAAATTTATAGACCCAATCAAATCGGTGAGTGAATATAATCTTCATTTCTTATTACTTAGTAGTGGAACTCTTTTTATGTCTAGAAGTCTATCTTGGTAGGTACCCTCTTAGCCAAATAGCAGTGCTTGCACAGCTTTATTAAGGTCTGGACGGTATAGAGAGCCAGTGTAATTATTGACTGTGAGGCATTGCATCTAAGTCCTCAGAGGTGACAACGCATCTGTAGCCACTAACCATCATGTTGACTGTAAGTTCGTTTGTCCTTTCAGTTTTATAAAAAAAAAACCATAATTTTTACTCAGCTTACATTCAGCTATGGGTTCATTTCGAGAATTTCAGAGATTCAAGATTAAAACAGGGGGCAACATATGACACAAAATGTTCATTGGATTTGAAATGAGAAACGAAGTATCGATTCTCACCAATACATAAAATTAAAAATTACTTTGTAATTTGTACTTTAGATTTTACTGTCGTAAGTGAAAAGAAATGGTTTTTATTTTAAGGGGATATTGTGACACGTGACCAAGGATTTACGGCACGGAGTGTTTCAATTATTGTATGAGAGTGTATTTTTTAAGAATTTAAATTTAAATCTGTTGAATCAGCATCTTTGGCGTTATTTAGGTAGTAGTTCAAATAAATTCTCTACTCCATTACAACATTAAGCTGCTGTGTTTCGTATGGTGAGTGTAGAGAACCGGAGAGCCTTTATACTGAAAACGACGCATTCCATCTTAGTCCTCAGGGGTGACCTGGCAACGCGAATCACAAAAAAGGTAATTGTTAATCGAGGATAAATGTAGATGTCTCAATGCCACAGCATTGACTTACCATCAGGTGGACTGTGTGATCGTTTATCACCTTATTCTATAAAAATAAAGAAGAAAAAAGATTACTTTATCAAACATTTGTGAATTTGGCTTTTGAAAACTGTACAACAAAATGATTTTAACAGTTGCACTACATTACCATCACAAGTGAATAATTTCGGCGACTTTCATTACGATATGACCTCTATCTCTAAAGCAATATAAGATGTGTCATTCATTAGACGAACGTCAATGGTAACTATGCAAGATGCGTTTTTAACTTTGGAAAATTACCCCGTACCCATTATATCGTATGTTATCGGTTTGAACTAAAATGACATAGTTAAATAATAAATAGATTAAGATTAATCGTGTTCTGAAGTGGCTATTAGGAGAATTACTTCGCGCTTCTACATTATTTGTTAATTTTGTTGTTCTTTACATAAAGAGGTTGTCTGAAAGAAATCGCTTTTAGAGCAAGATCGCCTATTGTACCTTTTTTATAATATGTTTATTTTTGTTTTTGTTTCAATGTGTATTGGTATACAATAAATTGTATTGACTGAATGACTGAATTCGTAAATCATCCCGAAACTAACATGAATGTTGATTTTTATTCTAAAGATGTCTTGTGATCACCGATACAAGGCAGAATTTGAAAGTTGAATACACAAACTTAAGTAGTAAGGCTCGCATCTGATATCACTAACTTCTAAAAATGTACAATTTTTTTTAATACAATTAATAACAAACAAACGAACACATTGTTCATCTGATGAATAGAATAGAATAGAATAATTTTTTATTTAATATAGATTACATGTGTAATTCTTATTGAAAGTCATTTTTTACTTTACCACTGGTTCGAAAAATAAACCTCTGTCCTGGGAAGAACCAGCAAGAAACCCAGCGGGACTTTTTTTAAAGTAAATTTTACATTAATGGTTGTAATGATGATAAGTGAACGCTGTGGTCCATAGACACCTACATTTGTTCTAAATTAAGAATCAAAATGTAGATAACGATTTACGTGGTAGAGCCATGCTGCAGCTATATTAATAGTATAGTTGTAACACGAATGGGTCGGCTCGACCGGGGAAGGACCACGCTCTCACAGAATACCAGTGTAAAATAGCAGCTTAATGCTGCTGTGTTTCATATGGTGAGTGTAGAGAACTGGATCATCCTCCTGGATCCCCTCAGGACTTAGATGTCTGATGTCTCAAAAGTTTCCGATTTTCGTCACTTATACGCAACACAACAGTATTATCCTGCTATTGTACACTAGTATTATGTAAAACTCATTAGTGCTGCAACCACAATACAGCTGCAACGTGGCTCTAACACGCAGTAAAAACAAAATATTTGTACTGGAACGTGGATGTTGCTCCTATGGTGCTTTTTCCTTCTGTTACGTCGCATCCATTAAGAGATAAACGAAATTACTTTTACGCGTTGTAAGCGTTGCAGCCGACATCATTAACAACCGTGTTACACAACCAATGAGTCAGTGAGCAACAATGGAGGTCCGCATAACGCGCCTGCTATGACTCATAAGGAGATATACAAGAAGCTCTTGCGGAAACACTTTTATAATAAGCTTAAGTATATTGTGTCATACTAGTATTTGTGCCCGACAACACTATGTTGTAATAAGTAAAGTAAAGTTACAGCCTATATACGTCCCACTGCTGGGCACAGGCCTCCTCTCATTTCTGAGAGGGTTTTAGGGCAAGGAAATGTCCGCCGCGCTGCTCCAATGCGTGTTAGCGAACTTCACATGTCTACGAAATATTTTTTTTTTGATTTCTCAGATATGCAGGTTTCCGCACGATGTTTTCCTTCACCGCCGAGCACGTGGTAAATCAGCACTTAAAATTGCAATTAACAATTTCATTGGTGCAGGCGGGGATCGAACCCGGGTTGCTCGCGTACTGTATAACTTACAGCGAGCGCTAACCATTTAAGCTACCACTGCTCTTAATGTGTAAACACTGAAATCTATCAATAACTTTATTAATTAACCATTGCATGTTTCTAATCAAAAACAGATATTTGAATGTACCTATATTTATACTAACTCTGGAAAATCTATATATCAATACGTGAAAGGAAAAACTTTGTACCACTTTTTAAGCGTACTGAGCGCACGGAGGATTTTGAGATTTGGCGTAGTTAAAGTTTATATGGAGGAGGAGAGGAGAAAAATCTCTTTGGTTGTACTGTTTGTATCTGGCTGGTTTTAATATCAATACATATAGGACATTAAGAAAAAGAAAAGCAAAGAACACTCTCCCGCCATTTATCAATTGTTTTTCTGTCCGCCAAAATGAGTGAATCTAACGAAGAAATTCGATACATTCTGAAGTTTTCTTACTAAAAAGGGATAAATGCGAATCAACCGCGAAAAAAATTTGTGACGTTTATGGACCTAATACAGTGTCAGTAAGAGTAGCACAAAGTTACTTCAAGCGTTTTCAGTCCGGGAATTTTGATGTCAAAGATGCAGCTCGCTCTGGTCGCCCTCATAGGGATCGATGCCAATTTTGAAAAAGTGGAGCAAGATCGGCATATTATTATGAGCTTCGATTATTATGAGCTTTTATCGCCGGGCAAAACCGATGCTTTTGCCCGGATTCAGATCTGGATTCGGATCTCAACTGCCAACATCTAATGACACTCAAGGAAGAAATTGAGAAAAAACGGCCGGAATTGATCAACAGAAAAGGAGTGATCTGTCATTATGGAAACTCCAGACCACACACATCTTTGGCCACTCAGATAAAATTGAGAGAGCTTGGTTGGGAAGTGCTAATTCATCCACCATATAGTCCTGACCTTGCACCCTCAGATTTTCAACTGTTTCGCTCTCTTCAGAATTCTTTGGGTAGTGTTAGGTTAACATCAAGAGAGGACTGTCAATACTACTTGTCGCATTTTTTTATATCAATAATCCCAAAATTTCTACAGCAACGGGATTAGGTCACTACCTACAAGATGGCAACAAGTTATCGAAAAAAATGACACATATAAATATTAGAATTAAATTTTGAAAAAATATGTCTTAAATTTATATTAAAATACGAAGAAAGTCTTATATACGTGCGATATAATATTATAATTAAATGTAATAAACTTTGAAAAAAAAAATGTCTTGAATTTATAGGTATGTAAAGTACGAAGAAACTTTTTCCCCGACCTTTTATTACCACCAAATACGAAATACAATAAATAAAATAAAATAAAACATTCACTGTGTACTATACCTACTGCGAATTTCAATAGTCAAACACCTACTAATCTATGGTCAAACAGTCGCACAGAGTAGAGATTGTCGCTAAGGTATTTTAAAATGTTACCAACAAAATAATTATTGACAGATTAACTGAATGAGTTGTGAATTTTATGGGATTTCTAAAGTTCCTTTTCTCAATGGTCTGTCGAGTATAAGTCAAGGCAATAAAGCGTTTATTTTATATTTTGTATTTTAATGTGCAATTAAAAACATAAACAATACAAATATGTATATACTGAGAGTTGAAAGTGATATACAGCTTGCTTAAAATACAAAATTAAAAATTTATTAAATTACGGACTACTAGTATCTACTAATTATTATTTTACTATTATGTTGTCGTATTTAAAATATTATTTAATTTTAAAACGTTAGTAGCAACAAATCCCACAAGCCACAAGCAACGTATTCTACTATTTTAATTTTAATTATTTTTAAGTCTTACGAAAACCCATTGTGTAACTTGCATCATAATTGAGTTTTTTTTAGATTTTTATAATCGAATTCTACATCAAAGCATCAAAAATGTCTGTCCATAAAAACGCCTTCAGAATCTGGCGCTAATTAGCTGAATAAGTGTAGAAGCGTTATTATAAAGTAGGCTTTATTATGGTCTATTATCCCATTAACAAGCGGAGGGCCCGGCGGCGGCGGCGGGCAAGATGGCGTCGTTCTAAATTGTTCCTTTATTGCTAGCGCCAGCGATGGCGGCGGCGCCTGCGTTGAAAAATAAATAAAGGAGACTTAATGTGTGTAATTGAATTTGCCACATGTTCGCATGGATGCTTGTTTGTTTTCTGCTCAACGGGAATAGACGTCCGCAGGGAGGGAACAACTATAGTTTAAAATTCATCGTTCTGGTTAGACGTGATATGGGGCATATTTTGAAATATTTCTGAAAAGGTTTTTATTTAGTACAATAATGACTTATAAATAATCATTGCTGGTTAAATTGATATTAAGACACTCCTATACTGTGAAAACTTTAATATGTGGTGTCGGCGTAATGATATTTACCATCCTATTTCATCTCTTGGGTAAAGTAAGAGTCGTCTATGAGAAATGCGAGATAGATCTCATGCCTTCAACCAGCTCGTTTATACCATGGCGTAATGATCTAACATAAATGAGAAAGTATACCGCGTTCTTTTAGAAGTCATGTGGTTTTTTAGCATTTACACATCTCTTACGATACCCAAGGCGCGAAATGGAGTGATAGATTCACTTATTTTATAATTAAAATCTTATACAGGGGAATTGCCAGAGTTAGAAAAAACTAACAGTATAAAACTAGCATTCTAGGGTCTAGACTTAAATTTTGACATTTTGGAGTTTGATTTTAATGGTTTAAGCCCAATAATGTCTTTGAATACCACCTTAACGTTGAGATATATCATCCCCATAAAGTTTTCTATTAGCGTAATAGCTTGAAGAAACTCAACTTGGCTAGTCCCGCTATCATAATATGCCCAACCTCCCACCGATCTTATCACATACCTAAGTATACCTGGCACGAGTAGGTTAGGACTAGTGAGCGCCTCTGTGTTTGCGCGTTTTGTTGTAGCATTGCAAAACCTTATGCGCACCTATTTCCTATGATTTGGAAGTTGTCACCGTGGTAAAAAAATTGACTTGGTGGATATCTACCTAGAAATCGCGACTGCTTAGATACGACATTTTTAGCTATTTCTGGCGCTAGATTGCAGTGCTTGCACTGCAGTGTTCCGGTCTGAAGGGTAAAGAGAGAGCCAGTATAGTTACAGGCTGTGAGGCTTCCTATCTTGTATCTAGGGAGTGGAACGCATATGCCTTCTTTATTCGAAGTTGGTTGGAGGTAGTTGTATATGTGTGCGTGACTACGCCCAACACCCCGGGTGCATAGTAAAAAAAATAGTGCAGCGATCGTTTTACTAGTCCACCTCTCTGCCCGTGTATCTAACGCAGGTGCCTACTGCAGTAGCTACTTACCATCAGGTGTACTGTAAGCTCGTTTGTCACTACATTTAAGAAAAAAGCATAGCTCGATATTTCGGTTAAGAAACAAATTCATCAAAATGTTAAACATCGATACTAGAAACAGTTTAGCTCGTAAAAGTGATTGTACGTACATTAAAGTACAAGTAAAACTAGAGTGATATGTATCGGGGTGACACATCGTCCACTTTCCTTCACGCCGTTCATCTTAAGCACCGCAATCGTTCCTATAGTTTCCCCTGCTACTTGGCATAGGTGTAAGACAAAAGCGAGTAGCGAATATGTATTTAATTTTAAAAAAATTAGGACTTCACGGAAAAATGAAAAAAACGAAAAGTCACTGATATTTTAGCGGTATCTGGTGTAGTAATAACTCATATAATATATAACATTATATGAATGTGCTTATTATGTTTATACATTGCAAGGGTTTTAAGTAAATATAAACGACCTAGCAATAATACACAATAGATTTAACTGGTCGTAAAGCTATATTTGAGAACTAGCTGTTTCCCGCGACTTCGCCCGCGTGGTCTTTGGATTTCATGGTTTTAATTTTCTTGCGCGGAACCTTAATTATTTTCCTAAAATAAAAGTTACTCCTTATAACATCAGCCTATCTGCATGTGAGAGTCCCATCCAAATCGGTTCACAGGTTTTTGCGTGATGCGTGTTCAGACACGTCGTGTTAGAGTTTTATTATAGTAATAGATAGATAGATATAGATAGAAGATAGATGTCAAACAGACACCAACTTTTCGTTATAACTATTTAATTACAAATAATAAATAATTTTACTCTGCGATTGTTAAATGTGACGATCCAAAATTAAAATTTTAATAAAAAGTAAAAATCGACTTACATATACATGGTGTACCAAAGAATTAAAGCCCCAGCTTATGTAGAATTATTTTTTAAATTATTATTGAAGTCTTTAAATTTTTATTAAGTTTAATATTTTAAACCTTTGAATGAACTAAGCAATATCATTAATTCAAGATAACAACTAGAATGTCGTCAAAAAGTTGCAATAAAACACCATCACTATTTTTCCACCCTAAGGAGTTGAGTATTTTTTTTTAATTTATATGGTGTACCATTGAGGTAAAGTCTATTTAAAAAAATTTATCGGTTCAGATGGTTTCGAAAAATCGGGGAACTTACATAAAAACATACGCATCAATATTTTATAATTTTGAAGTAGGTTAAAAATAAAAGTGAAATCCTATTTAAATCTTTGTCTCCAGAGACATGAAATACACACATAGTTCTTTTCGAATTTCGATGTTACCAATTAATTTTTATTTTGCAGACTTTAAATCGAATGTATCATGAAAAAAAATGAATTATTTTTTTTGTTTTTCATTTTATCTTTAAGCTGATAACTTGCACCGCACCGCTCCCGGGAAGCTCATCGGCTACGGGACAGCGCTGCATTACTCATCGCCCAAGTGGACTTCGACGGGTGCGAGCGAGACGTACATTACGTACATCCCCTTCCCTCAACTGCTCCAAGTGCGTATACTTTATACTTTTTTTGATCGAATTCCAATATGGGTTGAATTTTATCTCTCAGCGTATTCGTGGGGATGTGAAAGCGATTTAAGCCCCACTTTAGCGGGAATCAGTGCGAGAAAAGATTTTAATGGTGTAAAAAAATTACAATTTCGTTGATAAGCGCATTAGACGTCAATGCTAAGTTTGTTTATAAATTACTTATCAACCTAGTGAAGGAAAGTTCCAAACGTAGCAGAGCCATGCTGCAGCTAAATTATGGTTGTAGGACGAATGGGTCGGCTCGACCGGACAAGGATCACAGATTACCAGCGTAAAATATTGTGTTTCGTATGGTGAGTCTCTACACCGGAGATCCTTTTTCGTAAAGTTTCATCACAGATTGTGATGAAACTACAAACAGATTATCCGACTTATTAATGCCAGATGGGATCTAGGCTATACTTTATCCGAGCTTGGACATTTAAAAAAAAAGTTATTAAAATAAATGGTTAAATATAATAGTTAATTATTTTAAATCTAAATAACGCCACATTAATAAATGTTACCAAAGCGTAGCCGAGGCGGGTCGCTAGGAAATAAATAAAATGATATCTATTTAATACTGAGGTACTTAATAGAATATAATAAAGTTAAAGGTTTTTATTTATGTAGGTTGTTGAAGTTGACAGAATCACAATCAGTTAAAGTAATCATTTCAAAATATTACGCGAACTAAAACGATCTAAATTGAAACAAACAGATTGACGGATACGACAATACAACGTTTACGTTTGAGATTAAAGTAAGCAAACTGGATTTCAATAACTTGACAATTGAATGAGAAATTAGTTTCGCTTGTATTCATGTTCGAACTGCACAGCAAAGAGTCTTGGTAGATTAGTGACGAACGTATCTGTTCGTCTAGCATTATACGAGTGATCAGGGTTCTTTTAATAGTTGCACAATGTTTGAAACAACGTAGTGATCTCGAGAATCGCCAATTTCGCCGAATCGTCGACATTTATGTGCCGAAAAAAATATTAATAAAGTTTTATTGAACGCGTCAAACCTAATAACACTAAAACCGCAAACACTTACGGGTTTTTGTTTATAGCATAATGGTGACAAACGAGCACACAGTCCACCAGTTGGTAAGTGGATGCTATGGCCCATAGACATCTACATCTATCATTGATTAAGGATCAAAATGCAGACGCTTTGTCACCCCTGAGGACTAGAATGGAATGCTTCCTTACCAGTCAAAACGGGTCTCCGGTTGTCTAAATTTACCTTACGAAACACACCAATATTACGCACTATTTTACGCTGGTATTCTGTGAGAGCGTGGCCCTTCGCGAGTCGAGATGATCCATTCGTGCTACAACCATAATATTATAATCAACCATAATATAATCTGCAGCGTGGCTCTACCACGTATAAATTTATCGTAAATATCAGTGTAAGGTCACCATAAACAGCACGTATTTGAATAAAATGTTAATTAACAATAAATCTCGCCCACACCCGCCTCTACCACTATCGCAATATACATACATACAATTGAATTTACAACTATCGATTCAAATTCAAATCGATACTTGCGATTGGTTACCGGCTCCAAGGTGATCGATTGTTGCGTAAGTACGTGATGAAATAATCATATTTAATTGCCCAAAGTGTTTGAATGATCGTTTAGAGCAATCGATAATTGGTCGTCTTGCATACAACCAAGTAACACTTAAAAAGGAACACTCTTTAATTTGAACGAGAACATACCATGTGAAAAATCTTTTAATAACCTTTTTTTTTTCATTTTCTTACACTGTAATCCGATTCTAAGCTTAATTCGAATTTCAAGTCTCTAGCTCATCGGGAAGTGAGCTGAAGAGACATACACGAAAGCGAGTTAATAAAAACGTGGTAAAAAGACCGTATTTCAAACAAAAAACATAATATTTCTACATTCATTCAAAAGTCAAAACATAAGTTAAATATTTGCCACGTCCTTTTCAATAAAATGGAAACGTATTTCAATATTACCAGAGAAAACTTTTTATTAAAAGATAAAAAGCATTAGTGTTTAAAAATACTAAGGTAGATTTTTAACTAGTTAGGACATAAATTTTTTAATTGAATTTTATTAATGTCTACCTCATTTACAAGCCCCAAAATACACGCCGTTTCCTGCTCCATAATACTCCGCTTTAAAAGCTATGAATGCTTTGAGCCGTTGAGAGGCGGCGTTCGAAATTGTCCGCCTGCCTTTGAATATTGCTCGGTGAAGTAAATAGAAGGGTCCCTCATAAAACGTTTTCCACATTTTGATATCGGGCCATAACTTATTGAATTTGGTTATTGGAGGTAAATGCTCTAACCATTACATATTGAAATTGCACCTAGACTCTCAGTTTGCTTTAAACAGATTAGAAATTAAAGTTGGAAACATTTACTTTGCCCATATCCAGTCAATAAAATAAAATGATGTGTCTTACCTAGTTTTAAGAGCCCATCCTTATTAGCATCATCCCAGCACCACTACTCCCACCACCACTACACTAGGAAAGACACACCACCGATGACAATACGATACGTGTTTCGCCTCTACACGAGGCATAATCAGGTATATTAGACTGGTGGCTGACCGCTAGCTTAGCGGTCAGGTGACGGGGATAGTGCACGCAATTGAGGGAGAGCGGGAGGTGCTCTTCAAACTAGATAAGACACATCATTTTATTTTATTGAGCGGATGTAGGCAAAGTAAATTTTTCCAACTTTAATATAATGGAATTCCGCAAAGTAACTCTTGATTCTATTAATTATCAAATTAGAAATTTTTACACATTAAAAAGAACCACCAGAATTTAACTAAAACTATTACAGGCCTATATAAAGACTACAGAGTTTAACCTTTTTTTCGATTTCAAAAAGTTCTCAATTCGGTTAATATTTTTCATTATATCAAAATGACGATCCAGACAAAATTCCTCGTGATGTTAAGTGGGTACTGTAGCACATGGATACTTGCAACAACGTGAAACAAAAAAGTAAAGGATCCGTAGCTATGCGTTTTCTACCTCGATGGACTAAGACGAAATGTCTAGACTCCAGACCCTTACTGGCTCTACCGTTAAAATCACCGAAAGGCAATGCATGGCAATAGAAATGGGTAAGAGAGTGGTAACTATCATAATATTAACTACGTGGCGTGTTATTGAATTATTTCAATGTCTTTTTTTATTATAATAATATGTTTAATCGTTTTTTCAGACCCTTACTGGCTCTACCGTTAAAATCACCGTAAGGCAATGCATGGCAATAGAAATGGGTAAGAGAGTGGTAACTATCATAATATTAACTACGTGGCGTGTTATTGAATTATTTCAATGTCTTTTTTTATTATAATAATATGTTTAATCGTTTTTTTTTAAATGGCTATGCAAACAAAATCTTAACAAACTTGTTTCTAATAAGTACCAATTACTTTTGACTGGTCTTTATTGGAGATATTTTGTAAAAATAGTATGTTATTCTCTGCCTTATACCACCAAATATTAAACCCTAAAACGCTATACCGATGACGGGAAGCAGTACCCGGGATGGACTGAATTGTTTACAAAAAAAGCTTTTTGGAATCACTTGGAAGTAATAATAAAGATCGATCAAGTGTTCTGTACCACCAACCCCAATTTCAGTCATCTACGTGAAACACCCTCCGACCTCTGTGATTGACGGACAGACACCGAGGCGATCCTCTAAGGGTTCAGTTTTGCTGAATTTATCATGGAACACTAAAAATATCTAAATGGAAGTAAATAATTAAATAGTAATAAAATGTATTTATGCTCTTCTACATCTAAACTCATTTTTATTTTTAAACAAAAACTCGAAAGCTATTGCCTCCATTTTATAAATAAATCACTGTATACACGATGGACGCAGACGGCTTAGGACCGTGCTTTGTGGCATTTCTTTAGGGAGGTCTGTTCAGCAGTGAACTTGATGATAGGCTGTAATGATGATGATGCTGTTTTTTATAGAATAAGGGTGACAAACGAGCAGACAGTCCACCCAACGGTGAGTGGGTGCAGTGGCCCATAGACATATACATTTATCCTCGATTAGGAATCAAAATGCAGACTCACCAAACGTTATACAGTAGCATTAAGCTGCTATTTCATGCTGGTATTCTGTGAGAGCGTGGTTCTTCCCTGATTAAACCGACCCATTCGTGCTATACAACCATAATACAGTTGCAGCGTGGCTCTACCAGTTATACCAGTTAATGATACGCGTAAAGATTACAACTCTCAATAGATCTAGAATGAACTGTGTGTAATCAGGTCGATTCGCTGGTCCTATATAACACCACCGATGTACCATTAATTGTGTATTTATGTTTTATGTTACACTTCTACACAACCAGAATTTCAGCAACTCATGTTGGTTCCATGGGTGTCGTAAGAGGTGAATATGGGAAATGCCAGAAAAATCTTATTTTTCGATAAATAGTATACCACATCGATTACGTCAGACTCAAAATACCCAGACCGGTGATTAGAGAAACGTCAAAAGTGGGAGACGTCGTTTGAATTATATTTTTTTTATTTTACAATGAGATATGCCCATGACTAGCAGTGAGCTCTCACGGACTGATGATGAAGAAGAAGAATATGAACCACCGAAAATGGCTATTGATTCTCATCATGATGTTCAATTTTATAAGTGAGAACCACATCTCTACTGCCTTGTCATCATCTTCGACAATATATCAACTAGACATTACTATTAGGTATGTTAATAAGTTATTATTGATACGCCACCTACCAAAATTAATCAAAATTATGAACCTTACCAAGAATTCGAATGTACGAGTACGTATTTGCTCTCTTTTCATTCGAATGAGATGAAGCGAGACGTAGTCTCCTCTCTGATGTAGAAAGGGAACTGACATAACGTGGCGAAGGTCGCAGGTGTTACTCCGGGTTCAACGCACATGCGCAGAAGCACTACATTACATCGGATACCCCGTTTGCGATTAAACAGCTACATTCCATTTGAATTTTACCTTTATCACCTAGAATATAAGGTTGGAGCCCATTTTTGACGGATGAAAAATGCGATTTGTTCAACCCTTCGTAGATGCGGCATGCAAAATTCAGATAAGTGGCTGTTTGATATTGTGATCGTGTGTTGAAATTGCAAAGCCTCACACCTATTTATGAGTTCTCGATCCGTGCGATTATGAGCGTAATTGCTTCTGATTACAGGTGAAAGTCTTTTGGGAATAGGATGGCAGCTAAAAGATAGCTCAATGGATATCACGGATGGAGATGCGCTAGTTATGCAATAGGTGAATAAAGAGTTCTGCTTCTCAATATGCCGAGTTATGGCATATGGCAAAGTCCTCCGTTAATTAAACTGGATGTTACAGGCTGTAAGGCATTCCATTTTAGTGTTTAGTGTTTAGGTAACGCTCAGCAGCAGTCACACTTCAGGGTGTTACAGCTGTAGCACGAATAGGTCGGCTCGCCCGGGGAAGAATCATACTAGCACAGAATACCAGCGTGCAATAGCAGCATAATACTGTTGTGTTACGTATGGTGCGACGAGAACCGAAGACCCCTTTTACTGGTAACAAAGCAATCCATTTTAGGTTCAGAAATGACACAATGTATCTGCATTAAATTATAGTTTTTTTTTTGAGAACTGATATCGGTGTCTGTAGACGACAGCATTCACTTATCGTCGTGTGGAGGGTGTGCTCGTGAAGTGCTATTATAAAACTATCACTGTCCGTTCATCATTATTTATTTATTGTTAATAATTATAATAAAGCTGTTGATAGTCTATATGCGGAGAAATACTTTTCTCAAGGTTAAGCTGAAACTTTCGAGTATACAGTATACACACCCAGCAGTTGGTTATGAGAACGTGGTAAAGAAAAGATAAGGGTCAAAGGGAGTTTTGGCGAAAAGTTTACCGCAGGCGGATTGTTCCTCCTCTTTTATCGTTTAAATAATGGTTTGACGTTGGATTTCGATAAAAAGAAATGCTAATTTCTATATTATGGTTTCTGCGCATGTGAACTATTTTTTTTTTAAATAAACGTTACACTACTACTACAGTAAGATTTTCTCCTGTATCTTGGAGCCAGGTATCATACATAAATTGCTCAAGGACAAACATCCAGACCCGATACAATTATTTTTATAGGCCATATAAATGATTCTTACGTGCGGGATTCGAACCCAGGGCCTTCAGCGCCGCAACTCAATGCTAAACGACTGCACCAAGGATACGTCGCTTAGCATTACCTATTGGTGTAAAAGATGAAAAAAGTGCTCCGATGTTGATATAAGCCTCAAGTTTGTTTGTACGCTTAGGCGCCTTAAGAACTTGAGCTACTGTCGTCATCGATTGTCTGCTGGCTTAAGCTGTCGTTAAAATCTCTATAAAACGCAACATTGTGGATGGATCAAGATATTGTGTTAAAAGTTTTTAAACAAAATAACGTAAAGAATAATTTCCTATTATTTTAAACTGGCAAAAATACAACCGATCGATTCTACTACCAAAAAGAAAAAAGTGTCTACGGAGTTGAAAAAGAGAGTGTTTTTATTTATTATAAACCAGTATTACTACAATCCCGCCTAGTGGTAAGTGGCGATGAAGCCCTAGATGGAAAATCGCACTGCCTTAGCGTAACAAAAGCCTATTAACTCCTACCTTGAAGACGCCTTGTAATCTGACGATGCTGACAAATGATTCCATTCCTTTGCTGTACGAATTACGAAAGACGAAGCAAGCAGTTAGTTCGAATGCGTGGAATGTAGACAACAAAGGGGTGGAGAGCCGCCGAGCCGGTTGTTGGTTGTCCGATGGTGGAACGGGGAGGGAGGAGTTAAACCACGTTAAACGGATGCACGGATTGTATTTACGTAGCTAATGTAAACAAGGTTTTCGAATATCATTACAAATTTCATATCAGTTCTGTTTATCCCTTTCAAATACATAGCAATTTAAATTTTGTAGTTAGCTTATTTTAAACTTATTGTAAAGGAATGTAATCATGCTAATAAAGTTTTTATTATTATTAGTATTATTATTATTATATCACATCGAAACGATATGTTACGGAACATATTGTTCCGATATGATATTTTTATTACTGTTATCATTACCGCTACAGCCTATAAAAGTCTACTGCTAAACATAAACCTCCATAAATTGCCTCACAGAGATAATTGCCATAGTTGCCACGCTTGACGGGAGGGTTGGTAATTACAGTTGTTTTATTTTTTTGTATTTATTAGGAAGACGCTGCTGCCATCTCCTGATTTGTTTCCTTCTATCGCCTCTTACGACACTCACTCGATGATATGGGGTAGTGGGTATTCTTACACCGTCACTACACCATGTTTATTAACTACGTTGATATTGATCTCGACAAGCGCCGCACGAAAATCACGTACCATACTCTTAAACGTCGGTCAGCGAGTACTTGCTACCTGTATTCTCTTTGTAAATTTTAGTAAATATTCAAACAATTTCTATTTGGCGATGAGCTACTTCATACGATGGTTTGCTAGGAATTACTGCCATTAAGTTTTAGAATGTTATTATACCTAAAGTAGAAATAGCTAATTAAAAGACCTCATTGCTTAGGTCTCATCTCTTTTACGCCAGACGTAAAATGTGCATGACGTCTGGTGATATCATCGTCAATTCGCCTGCCAAGCCTGACGACAAATTATCCTTACAACGGCTATTGATGAAGAAGAAGAACCAACCCAACCAACCTGTCAGCCCAGTATGGGGAGCATGGGAAGTGCACATTAGACGGCTAGTTGTTATGTAAACTAGTTATTATCATCGATGCCCAAAAGAACGTTTCGTTAATCGTAAAGAACCGTTTGTACAGCACACTACTTGTACAGCAACGTAAAATTGTTCATTCTTGGTTCTAGTTTTGAGTTACATTTCCCATAGTTAATACTAAACATTTTTATAATTGCCACTATCATAAAGGCTATGACCTTTTCCAAAACATTAAAGTGCCAAAAAAGCTAACAGTCCACCTGACGACAAGTGTCAGTTGTAGCCCTTAGGCACTTGGAAACATGTGCCGGCGCTATCATCGCGCCACAATAGCATAAACAGGCCGAACTACTAGCGAAGCCTTAAACACGCTATTGAAGTATCCGAACTATTATTCATATATACATATAAAGCAATCTCCGTACTAAACTACTTCCCGGGCTGAACACTTTGCTCGGCGGGAGATCTCCCGTTTTAGGCTACGACCAAATACATAAGCAAGCTATATACTCGAATATTGTGTCACCTTTCAGAACTAAGATGGAAATGCCCCACACCCACAGTGTCTGGCGCCAAATAGCTGTGAGGCATTTCACCTTAGTCTTCAGAGGTGACACAAATCTGTAGTCTTTTTTTGAAGTTAGCTATCCATGGATGGCAATAGCCAATTGCCATGAGGTGGACTGTAAGTTCGTTTGTAACTTCAGTTTTATTAAAAACGCAACTAAAGCATATAGAAGGCTTCTGCAATTCTGCACACTACCTAACAAATGTGCGACGATACGAAATAAAAACCAATTTTTAATTATTAACAGAATAGAGTAGGTAATCGAAGTCATATTTTTGTTTTCCAAGCAATTAGCGAATTTCGGCAAAAGCGAGATTTGGCAGTTCTTTTCTTAACTTCTTTAATTTAATATTCAGAGAGCGTAAACACGGGATGAGGAAACATCGGCGGAAACAATTTTAGTGGTTTACACTCTGCCAGGTACATAGTATCACCGAATTCAAATTTTTGTAAAGTTATTTAAGTTTAAAAATATAATCCCTCTGGGTTTCTTGCTGGTTCGTCCCAGGACAGAGGTATTTCCCGAACCAATAGTAAATAAAAAAATGACTTTCAATAAGTATTATGTAATAATCCATATTGAATAAAAATTATTCTATTCTAATTTGCACCATCAGCCGGTCGCCAGACGTCCGATAAAATCTAGCTCGTCTTCACGCGTGCTACCTAGGTTTTGTTTAAAAAGTTGCTACATTTTTTATTTTCACTTTATTGTTTTTTATTTAGTTTTGGATATTATTATATTAAAGATAGATGTGAGAGGTGTGTCAGGATCATGCTAAAGGGTAGTCAAGTAGTTTTCTATACCCTTCTGGGTGACGGGTGTGAGAGTTTATGTAGTAGTTAAATATGTAAAGACAGGTATGTATTTTTATTATAACCTTTCTATTGATGAGAGATGAGACTAAAGTCGGTAATACATAACGTCACTCAGTCAGAAATATAGCCTTAAAACTGCTTTCAGGATTAATTCGTGTTTTTGAACGTCATTTGAAATGAGATCCATTAATCAACTCTCAGCTGAGTAATTCTTTATTTCTGAACGATACTTATATAATCGTTACACAATCAAAGATTTGATTACAGTTTTTTTTTTTAAATACGGTCAAAACTACTCTTAATATTAGATTAGACGATTGTATTTTTTCCCGTGTTTTGGATATGATATTATATCATAATAACGCAACACAGATCAAATCTAAACTTGAAACTAGTTTCAGCAGAGTGTATTCTAAAATGCGTTTTGTAATTAGGCAGGCGATTGAGCTTTGATCTGAACTTAAGATTAGTCTTGGATGATTAAGGTTCAAATGCTGGTTGAGTTACCTTTTAGAATACGAAGCTTAATTTCTAACTTATTAATACATTTAATTTATTAATTTCCAATCATAAACATCTTCATAATCTCTTAAAATCACGATCTGTAATATCTGTAAAAAAACGCAACGTTTGCCCGCGTAAGCTCAGTGGTTATTAACCGGTGGTCCACGAACCACTGTTGGTCCCTGAGGGCACCCGATGTGATCCGCGAAAGCAGGGTTACAAATTATCACGATAATAATGTTCATTGATAATTATCCGGTTATTATCCAGCAATATAATGTGTAATAACTACATAATAAAAGTATTTTAATAAGTATAATTATTTTATTTAAAAAAAAATTTAATGCTCTTTGTTTGATACAACAATAAATTCCCACCCATTGACATTTCTCGTGTTCGGATACACACTATTGACTTGACGCCAAAAAATTTACGCACAATATTACCCGCGTTCGGATACACGCTATAGATTTTACGCACAATATCACACGCAGGAATAAACATTCCTATCATACATGATATTTATCAGTACATAATTATCATGATAATTATTGTTGATAATTATCCCGTGCAACCCTGTACGAAAGCATCGTACAATTCTCTCACAGATAAAAAAGCATTTTGGAGATGTTTGCGGTGTACACTGCCAATGTAGTTTACAATATAAGGTGCTGCTACATTACAATAAGGGCGCACAATAACGCCACACACTTACGCGTTTAATTTACAGAACAAACTTAATAATAAATTTTACTAAAATTTATAATAAGTCCAAAAGTTGGTATTTGGTTAGTGGTGGTTGGTTGGATTCATTATATAATTTTTTATATATATATAATTCTTCAGTAAAATCAATCGTACTAAGCCGGGGCGGGTCGTTAGTTTCTTATATAAATTTTTATCAGACATCTACGTCGTAAATGGACTTCAATTATGGACAAAGAAATGTAATGTAACTCGTAATTCAGCTTCACGGAGTTGTTGGCCCGTTTAATGTACATAAGTAAATTCATCACTATACTGTAGGTACATATTTTCAATTAAAAGTACACTTCGAAGAACACTGATTCCCAGAAAAACGGTCATATTAAACGATATATGAATTGCACCTGTTACAAGTATAGTAAAATA